>JAJHZJ010000470.1:11079070-11679070 GCA_023548195.1 Bettongia penicillata ogilbyi | reverse complement strand
TGAAAAAAATATCACACACATACTCACACACGCACATACAAAAGTTAAGTGCTTTGCCCAGCGTCACACAGTATCACAGATGTGATGCTTTGAGCATATTATCAGATTTTTTTAATGCATTAATCAGTTTAATTGATTTTTTCTCTTTTTCTTTTAAAAATATTATTTTTTATATGACATGAATCTCTTGGAGGGGGAGGATATAGATATGAGGAAAATTTTAGAGATATCAACATATTCCAATAAAATTTAATTAAAATAATCAATTGAGAATCAAGAATTCAGTTCTTGTCTTGGCATTACCACTTTAGACAACGAACTTCATTTAAGTGCTTGCTAAGTAAGATAAAAGGGTGTGTTAGTCTCTACCACCAAACTCTGAAAAACTGTATGAATATAAGATAATATCAATCAATAAACCTCTATTATACATTTACTATGTACCAGACACTGTGATAAATCCTGAACGTAAAGGAAATGCATTAAAAGCGAGACTGATGAGAGGAGATGGAGGTAGCAGTTAGAGATATTGGGAAAGCCCTGCTAGAGAAGGCTATGCTTGAGCTGATTCTCAAAGCAAGTAAAAAATTGTTAAAGTTGGAAGTTGGGATGGGAGAGCATGCTGATATGTCGCTGAAACATGTGAGATAAGTGATTGTACAAAGTACAAATATTCACCACTCTCCTTGACCTGTCATTTGTCTTTGAGATTCTTTTATATATTGTCATTGATTAGGGTAAATGACTTCTTAACTATGATCTATTTCCTGCTCCTTTTGTGTAGGTTTATGTCAGAGCTCTGTCCTCAGTCCTCTTCTCTGTCAGTTCTCTCATCATCTCATGTATTCAATGATCTAGACAAAAAATTTCAAAATCCTCATTTCCAGCCTTTCTCTCTTTCCTGAGTTCCAGTGCCCCATCACTAACTTGCAGGTAGACACCTCTATTTTACTGTCTTCACTATCTCATACCCTCCTTATCCAAATTGGCTGCTCAGTGCTATCGATTTTCCCTTCCTAACATCTCTCCTAGTTTCTTTTCTCTATTCAACCACCATTCCAGTTCACATCTTCAATACCTGTTTCATGGATAGTCTTATCAGTCTCTTTTCCTTCAATCTTTCTCCTCTCTAATAGACTTGCCAATTACTTCACTACAATAAGCACATTATTAAGCAGCTATAATATGAGCCAGACATCAATGACACAAAGTTGACTGTCTACTAACAGAGATGTAACACTTTCAAAAGAAAGTACAAATCAAGGCAAAGGTAGGGCTAAACTGAGGTAAGTACTAAGAAACTTAGGGCATTTGAAAGAGGTAAAGATTACTTTCACCTGGGAACATAAGGAAAATGTTCATGGAGAAGGTGGTATATGAGAAAGCACTTAATGACCGAAAAAATAGCATCGAGGAAAGGATGAGGGCAAAATCTGCCCTAGATTTGTGCAGCAGAAAAATGACTTTTTCTTCAGTCAGAGAAAAAATAACCTGAAAGATCATCTGGTTCAATTCAATTTTGCAGATAAAGAAAGATCTAGATAATCTAGGACTTTTCTGATAATGACTCTATTAAATAAATATTATTTTAAAAAATATCCCATTTTACAAATATGGAAATAAGACTTGTGAAGGTTAAGTGATTTGCTTTGTTTCATTGCTTTGTGTCTCTTCATATAAATTTTTTTTCCACTCCTCCATATTGCCTCCTTAGTGGTGTAGTTTCAGCTCACCATTTTGGTATCTCCTCCAAAGGGACAGAGACGTACTAGAAACTCCAGCAAAAGCTTGAGTCAAAACCGAGGTGACTAGGAAGGTATTTGCAAGATATTTTTTGTCCTTTGCTCTCAAAGAGGACCATGGCATCAGGGAGGTGACGATACTCATGTAAACTGGATTTAAGTGAGGGAGAACTGTGCAAAGTCACTTCTAGAGCATCTGGGTCCAATGACAAGATATGTATCAGGACGATTGTAGAAAGCCCTTATCTGTAAGATCAAAGAACTAAAAATGAGAGTTAGGGGAGTGAATGCTCTCTTCTCCTTTCCACCTCCAGCAACAACTAGTGTCAAGCATGCAACTGCTCCTTAATCTCGCCTTTTATCTACTCTGGCATGTTCCACTTTGTGCAAAAAGTTTTCCTAATGAATAAGCCAACTTGTGGTGAGAAGAGCACAGATGCTTTATCTACATCACTCTACCTCTGGCTGTGAAACTGATGGATGTTTTTAAAGCCCTCAAGGAACATTTGCTGGCAGCTGTGTTTGCTGTATTAAAACAAAAAAGGAGGCGAGACCCAGGGGATCAGGTGGAAATACTGGGAAGCGGAAGGATTATGTGCTGTGAGAAAATAGACCAGTAAACACAGTAATTGGTGGGGTGGGGGAGGAGAGGGAGCTCTCATCCCAAGAATAGTATGGAAGGAGGAAGCTGCTGGAGAGAGTACTTATATATGCCATTGAATATGGGAGAATAAGCCATGTAATGGTAACAACACTATCCAATTTAATGCAACCTTTATTAAGTACTCATTATATGGAATACTTTGAGCTGAATTCTGGCAATACAAAAGCAAAACAATAAAGTAAAAAGGAAACAGGATAATCCCTACTCTCAAATTTGCAATCTGATAGGGATTTGAGGAATCCATTTTGTGAGAAAACCACTTCCTGTTTCTCTATTGGTAGGAAAATAACAAATAACAAACACCTGTGGGTGCTCTGCCTAAAGGCATATAAATTTGGATCTCTGAAAACACGCAAGGTATCTTGGGGTTTACAGGTTCTGCCTTAAACCCAAATCAGTCTGTCTATCATTGATTGGCTAACAATAGGTCCCTGGGCAACCCCTGCTTGTCATTGTGTGGGCCCTGATTGACTCAGGGTGAATGTAAATAGTAACTATTTTTGATTTGGTCACAAACCCTGAGAATCTTCCGTTCACAGATTGATCTTTTTTTTTTTTTTTTTGACTAGGTAAACGAAAGGCCATTCTCTATCATATTTCTTGCCTAGCTTTAATCTCTGAATGGTCTTTGCCTCACTCAAACTGAAACCTGTTAAAGACCTCAACTTAAAAAGACCTAAGTCTTCCACTGCATCCAGGTTCATCTCCAATTGTCCTGATCTATTTCTTTCCTTTTTTTTTTCTTAAAAAAAAAATTTTCCTTTTTTTCTTAAAAAAAAATTATTAGGAGTCAACAATCTTTTTTAAATTACATTTACTAGTTCAGAGGAAAAGTCAGTACCCTGAACTTCAGAGAAAATACAAAAAAAAAAAATATAAGCAGAGAAATAAAGACCAACACATAGGACTCTACTGCCTGAATCAAAGCAATATTGCTATTCACCTTACATACATCCCTGGACTGAGAGAGCCTTTGCATCTGAGCAGTTGGGGAGCCCTGAACATCGACCACTCAGAATCTCAACCAGGGAATTACAAAGTCCTTCTCATAAGCAAGTCCCCAAAGGAAAATACCAACTCAGAGTATACATACACTTCTCAGAGCCAGAAGGCATCACAACCCACCTGATTCAGTGCCTAGTTAGAAATCAGCAAAAGGTGTGAAAACCTTCCTAGAAGCAAGCCTCCCCTAAGCCAGTTTCCCTTAATGGGCTCCACATGAGGCCTATTAATGGATGGGGAAGATCTTAAATCCCATTAATATTACAAGCTCACATTTTCAAGGAATAAAGGATTTTAGTTTTTAAAAACTATCTGTGCTTTTCTCAAATACTCTTCTCCTATGTTTGCCAAGGAACCAAACACTCTTGATTCCTTCTTCTTTTTTTTATTTTATTAATTTTTTTAATTCTATTATTATACTTTTTTTAATGTTCTACAATCACTTCCTTAAAATTAAGATTTTATTCCCCCCCCCACAGCTTCCCCTCACTACCCCCCCCTCCCTCCCCACTACAGCATACAATTCTGTATAGGTTTTACATATATTTTCCTATTGAGCACATTTTCACTATAGTCATGCTATGTAGTCACACTAAAATAAATGGAAGAAATCATATAACAAATCAAAACATAATACACTAAAACCCACACATATATACATGATCTGCTGCATTCTGTGAATGACTTCCATATTTCTTTCTCTGAGTGTGGAAGGCATTTTGCCTTAGAAAACCACCACTAGGATTTTTTTTTTCAATAAGTTCTTGTCTATTTCAAAGTTCCAAGTCTACCAAAAAAAACTCTCGCATGCTGTGGTTGTTGCTGTGCATAGAGTTCTCCTGGTTCTGCTCCTTTTGCTCAGCATCAGATCATATAAGTCCTTCCAGGCCTCCCTGAAGTCTTCTTGTTCATCATTTTTTATGGTGCAGTAGTACTCCATTACATTCATATACCATAATTTATTAAGCCATTCCCCAATTGATGGGCATCCCCTTGATTTCCAGTTCTTGGCTACCACAAAAGAGTGCTGCTATTAATATTTTTGTACATGTGGGACCCTTTCCCATTTTTATAATCTCTTGGGGATACAGTCCTAGTAGAGATATTGCTGGGTCAAAGGGTATGCACATTTTTGTTGCTCTTTGGGCATAGTTCCAAACTGCTCTCCAGAATGGTTGGATGAGCTCACAGCTCCACCAGCAATGAATTAGTGTTCCAACTCTCCCACATCCTCTCCAACATTTATCATTTTTCTGTTCTGTAATGTTTTCCAATCTTATAGGTGTGATGTGGTACCTCAGAGTTGTTTTGATTTGCATCTCTCTAATCAGTAGTGATTTAGAGCACTTTTTCATATGATTATAGATATCTTTAATTTCTTCCCCTGAAAATTGCCTGTTCGTATCCTTTGACCATTTATCAACTGGGGATCCTGATCTATTTCTTGCCACTGGATCTAGATGACTTTGGAGGAGAAAGTAAGACTGGTGATTTTGTGTAGTCCTTCCTCACTTAATTCCTATTCATTTGCACATCATGGCATTACCTCCCTGATGTCATGGTCCACTTCTTGAACAACAGACAAACAAGAAGAGATTTTACTAACTTTTCTCAGCTTGCTGAGAAAAAGGAATAAAGGAAGGATAGAACCCCAGAATTGAAAGAGTCCTCAGGGTGATATTACTCCAACTATCACCTAACTAAGAATTCTACTACAATTTTCCCAACAAGTGCTCATAAAGTCTCTAACGAGAGGGAAGTCACTACTTCTCAGGTTCGCTCATTCCAGTTTTGGATAATTCTTAAGTGTCAGTAAGTTTCTCCTTATGATAAATCTAAATTCTCTTCTACTTCTACCCAGCTGATTGCTTATTCCCTTATTGCATTTAGTCTTTCAAATGTTTGAAGAAAGATATCATATTTCCCCTGAATATTCTCTTGTTTGTGCTGATCAACCTTGTTTCCTACAATCAATATTATATAGCATGTTGTCATGTCCCTTCACAATTCCAGTCACCTTTCTCTGGCTGCTGTCCATTTCATCCATGTCTTTCTTAAAGTGTTTCTCCTAGAACGGAGCATAACCCACAACCCTTTAGATGTGTTTTGAGCAGGGGAGAATATATGTGTCTGGGCACCATTTTATTCCTTGAGGTGATTTTCTCTATTAATCAGACTCAAGAGAGCATTCTTTTTTGTTCTTTTTTTTTTCCTTTTTTCCTTGGGAGGTGGAATAGAGCTTCCATAATACATTGCTAACTTGTCCTGAGCCTGCAGTCCACTAACTGCCCCCATGGGATTATTTCCAAAAGAATGCCTTGCTGCCTAGCCACTCTTTCTCTCTCTTTATTCTGAAGCTAATTTTTTTTCAGCTCAACTATATTTTACACTTACTCTTGTTAAACTTAGTATTATTAGATTTGACTCCAGGTTCTAACCTGTCAAAAGTTTTTCAGTTGTGCAAGTTTGATAAGTAAGGCACCTATATCTTTAACCAAGACTTCAAAAAAGATATTTAAAAGCATGGGATGGCAACTTGAGAAAGGAGTTGGACATGCCACCAAATTTCTTTTGTATAAAAGACAATTTTGTGTTGCAGTGGATAGAGCACCACACCTGGAGCTATGAAGTCCAAGTTCAAGTCCTGTCTTACACACTTCCTAATTGTGTGACCCTAGGCAAGTTATTTAACCTCTGTCTGTCTCAGTTTCAACAGCTGCAAAGTATGTATAATAATGAAACCTATATTGCAAGGTTGCTTTGAGGATCAAATGAGAAAACTGTGTAAAGAGCTTAGCATAGGGCCTGTTATATAATAGGCACTTCAATTTTCTCCTTTCATCACTCATATGAAGCTAACAGGCTTGTACTAAAATCAAGCCTATAACTTTTGACCAATATTGAAAGTGATGTCACTTTTATATAACATTTTATAGTTTATAGTGTTTTTCTTGCATTGAACTTCTGAGATAAATACATGTGCACACATGCGCACATGCACACATATACACACATGGCCCCCAGTTCTCCCTGAGTGAGGCCTGATTAAGCCAGATCAAATTATAATTTGGAAATATTTAACAAAGTAAATTAAAAACTATAAAACATAATGTTAACATGTAGTTTTCCAAGTCAATGTATATCTCTCCAGGGATTCTTATGTATGGTTCAGTGTCTCCTATTTCTATCTGAGTTATACCATTAAGGTTTTCAAAAGAGATAAAGCTTATTAAGTTATGATTGTAAGGAATTGTGCTAGGAGCTGAAGAGACAAAGAGAGGGAAATGAGACTATTTTCTACTGGAAGGTGGAGGAGGAGCAGATACAGAATACATCCTAAATTGTGGAGGGAGAGATAGTTAACAGTGAGGTGTATTAGGAAAGTTTTTCTAGGAGGTAAACAGATGAGCCTTGTCTTTGAAGGAAGCTCAGAATTCTAAGAGGCAGAGGTAGAGGTGTTGAGTGAGTATATTCCAAGGACTGGGAATAGCTTATACCAAAACTTTCAGGAAGGAAATGGAACTTGAAGATCAGTGAATAGTAAGTAGGTTCATTGGTCCAAAATGTAGAAAAACCAAAGAGAGGTAATGTGCAATAAACCTGGAATGACTGGCTGAATTTATATCAAGAAGGACTTTAAATATTTTCTTGTGAAAAGATTAAGAACTTAAAATATATCAAATGTGTTGAACACAGTGTTCCACATTGGCTATTAATTTTGTCTTCTTTTTAAATAAATCTATGCAAGAGATAGTATATTTAGTTATATATTTATATACATTATAAGTGTATGTATTTTAATATAGATATGTTTGGTGTAGTCCTCAGGGCATTTTCTCTGCATCATTTCTTCCAGGGTAGGTCTGTTTCTCATTAGTTACAATAGATAAGAGTATGTTTTATACCAGTTCCAGAATTCACTTTTCAGAAAAGATAGACCAGGGACTTACACTGTTCTTGTTTAACCTTGGATGTTCATTAAAGACATCAGCCTTTGTCATGAAAGTAAACAGTGATCAGGCACAGGGTAGTAGGCTCTGGGGAAGAATCTTTGTTTTAGAGTAGGCTAGAGTCAGGCCTATGACTAATAGCATGCCCACTTGTTCTTAATAAAGTAACTCACCCAGGAGCAAGTAATGCATGTTCATATCTGATTTCTTCTTACCCTGAGCTGCCAAGATTCTTTGATGTCAGATGATTTTTTCCTCCAAATTCCAGTTGCCAAAGACAGTAAATCAAAGGTTCATACACAGAAGTTCTCAAATGACAGGAGTGTGTGAATCTAGAAAAGTAGAGTATTCAAAAGAGATGGAAATTCATTTATGGAAGTTGCTAACAGACTCTAGAATATCTCTGGGATTATTTATGTCAGTCCTTCCTTTAAATGAAAAGCAAAGAAAATGGTGAAGCCTGTGAGGACCATAAAATAAAGGCAAAGTGGATGAGAAAAGAAAATTGAAGATGTTATTTTTCAAGCCTTTCTAACTAAAGACTGGAACTAAAGAAACTCTGCTGGATTAAGAAAACACTCAATCAGAAAAATACTATGATAAAAACAGTAAAAGCCACAACAGTAAAATAATAATTGACCCTTATATACTTAGGTAACATTTGCATATAACTTTCCATACATTATTTTATTTAATCATCCCCAAATGAAATGAAAATTGCTAAATTTTGTTTGCTAAAAAGTCCATTTGTGAAGGAAGCCACAACTCTTTCAAATCCATAATCCCCTGTCCCCTCAAAAAAGAAATCTGTAAAAAGAAAGAAAATCTTTGCTTAAATGCTTATAATATTGTTTTAAGAATGGAAAGTCTAAATCTTATGGATAAATGTCACCATAACTCAGTATACCATTAATTTGTCTTGGAACTTAGTGCTCCAGGATCCCATAATTCTGCCTATTAGCTTCATGTGAATGGCCTTCTTCATTCAGTGGAAAGAAAATGGAAATAAAGGATCCCTAAAGGTCAGGACATAGGCATAATTAATCTTTTAGTAAGCTAAACTCTAGGTTAGATGTTGTTGCCAGGCTAACCCACCAAATCTAACAAGTATTCATACTATTCTTTTTGTGGAAGAAACATGTTCTCTGTTCCAAATAGCTCCCAAACAAAACAATTTTTCACTGTTTCCTGGGGAAATAAAAGCTCTTCTCCAGTGACTTTCTTCATCAAAATTTTTACTAGAATTGCTAAGAAAAGAAAAAGGAAAATGAAAGTCCCAACCACAGTGCACTTGGAGTGGATCAAGAAGATGACTGGATTTGCTTCCATGCCATAGAAGCTTATGTTGAAGAACTATGTATGTTTCTCTGGGGAAGAGAAAGATTTTCTTAGGTTCAGGAAAGTAGATAATTATAATGATGTTCGTAAAAATATGTTTTAAAAATAGTTCTAACTTGTCAACATTTTTTGATGATGATACAATAAATTTGTAAACTAAGATTTTCAGTAGTTAAGCAACTTAGGTGAGTGTGAAGGGGGGAATGGTAGTGCAGATGTTTGTTTTCCCCCAAAAGCTGGCTTTCTGTTCTTTGGAGAAACTTAAAGCTTTTTTTCATTGCTATTTGATAGAGAGAGAACAAGACCTTTGTTTAGTGAATGGATACAGTGATACCTCATAAATAAACCATGTGTGGCCAATCTACATTTTGGATTAACTTGCAAATCTTGCTTTCGAATTCTTAAATGATATGTCAGATGCCATGCTAAATTTGACACATTGTGGATATCAAATAGGTCTTTACTTGCTGTGACTGGAAATCTATTTAATTCATGACCATTTATTAAGCACTTAGTATATGCTAGGCCCTGGGGATATAAACACAAATATAAAGAATGAAACAATTACTATTCTCAAGGAGTTTATATTTTATAATGCCAAGAGGTGGTAAGTATAAATTTCACTGGGTTAATACAATCCTAACCCAGGTAGGTAAATACAAAATATAAACAAAATTATACAACATAAAGGTAAAGGCATTTTAGGAAATGCATAATGTTCTAGCAAATACAGAAATGGGCAACACATTTTCATAGAAATCCCTAGTATACTTAAGGGTGCTTTTTTGCATCATTTTAGAAGTGATAAAAGCTTAATTTCAACATGGACCCATGGGAATTCAAGGGAAAAAATGTGGTAGGAATACAGTATAGTTTCATAACAGTATTTAAATGTGAGTCTCTAGATCATCAAAATTACCTACAACCCTTCTTTCAGGCTTGTAATGCTTTCAGGCATTACATTTGCTCAACCTTTAAACATATATGATTGACAATTGATTTTATTTACATTATTATTCCCCTTCAGTGAAACGGTTCTAATGTATTAAAGTAAGTTAAACTGTAGTTACATGTTAGAAACAGAAAAAAACATTTTCTAGTTTAGAATTATTTTGTCTTGTGTCATCCTTCTTTGCTATTTGTTAATTCACCTCTTAAAACTCAATGAAGAGATAATTAATTAGATCATTAGGAGTTGTTTCTGACATGATTTTATGTTTATGCTGAGTTTTGAATCTTTATATATTTATTTATCACAGTACCTAGAGGGAATTGCTAGATTGAGACTGCAGGGACTAACTGAGGCCAGCAGCAATTCCTGCAAAGTTATCTGCTTCCTAGGTTGCCCTTGGAGTTATTGCTCTGGCATTGTATGTCTTCTCAATGAGAGAATTAGACTCCCTAAGGCTACATTCTACCTCTATATCTGATTCCCAAGGAAGACATAAACCCTTGGCAATAATCTAAAGTTCCCTTCTCCCCTCAAAGTGAGAAGTAAAAGGAGACACCCCATGTACAATTTTGAATCTAGTTTGGGATAAGTAATTTATTCCCACATATACATGGAATGCTGAGCAATAAAATTTTATAGAATAGTTGGAACAGAATCCAGGAACTTATCAGTTCTAATAAAATCAGTTGAAAGACTAATAGTTCACCTTGCTTCAATCAGATATGATATAGAGCATAGACTGCTGAACTTGGAGTCAGGCAGACCTGAATTCAAATCCTAGCTCGGTCTTTTCAATATTTGGCTTTATGGCTTAGGCTAAATCAAATAGCTCAGGAATTTATAGAAAATTTGTACCCAGGAAGATAATATAATCATGAGCTTTATTACTATGTAGCACAGCAAGCAGGCAAACAAAGCACACACACACACACATGCTATGTGGCAATTTAAACAGATATTCAGACAAATACAAACCCAGCATGAAGGAAAGAGAGGCATGTCAGGGAGGGAACGTGATCAAAGCTGAGGTTTAGCTGGCAAAACTATATACCTTAAAATGTATTTGGTTGAGAATAGGTAAACAGTGATGGATGGAAGAGGTGACATTGCTAAACAGACTTACACGCGTTAAAAAAAAAAAGTTTTTGAGATCATTATTCAATAACTGGGTAGTTGTTAACTCAGGTAGGGAGAATTTCCTTATCATGTTTGCACCTGTAATGGTAAATGTATCATATGTTTCTGTTGAAAACTATATGCATATAACCCAAATAAGTGATATCAAGTCAAGATCTTTTGATGGAATACAGAGTTGAAACTATGGAATCATTGTCATATCAGTGAACGCTGTATTAGAGCATTTGTGATTTGTTTCCCTTATTTTAGTGGCATAGAATTGCCTAAACCCATCTGTCAAAGCATAGCTTAAGAAGTAGAAAGTATCACATAGTCCATCTGTAATGGGAGTTAAACATCTTCCAAGACCCCTAATAAGCTTCAGGTGGGGTTATTAAGGAAAGCTTTATTAGGAGAGGCTTGATTTTCAGGAAGATCCACACCTAGCTAATTGCTAATGAGGCACTGGTCACAAGGGTCTTGCCCTCTAGCTCTAAAAAGTGCATATATACTCTGTGGTGACCTTTTGCTTTGAAGCTCAAATCACTGAAACAGTATTTGTGTGATTAGACCAGACAAGACTCCAGGCCGCTGTTAAGGAGACCCCCAGCTTTGAAAACCTATATATTGGTGCCTCTCCCTCTGGTATGTATGTGCTGCTTACGGTCAGACAGTTGGAAACCCTATCTGTTGTTTTTTGTATTTGTAATTTCTGTTTGTATTTTCTCTGAAGTTCAGGGTGCTGATTTCTCCCCGCCCCCCGAAGTAAATGAATGATAGATGTGCTTGATTAAAGTAAGATTGTTTACCCGTTTTATGGTTGCCTTCCTTAGAAAAGCAGATCTCAGAACCTCTGCAGCAGACCTTCCTGTGTATGCCAGGGTGGTTGCTGTTACCCCATCTAATATAACTTCCTCTTTGTAAGAATAAGGAAACTGCTACCCAAGGTGGGGCAGGGACTTGTCCATAGGACCCAGGTAACTATCAAAGCCCTGATTTAATCCCAGTCTCTTTAACTGAGACTTTCATACACGTTTCATTTGTTGTGTAACAGGGGTAAAGTCATAATGATTACATTATTTTCCAAGTAAACACAGAAAATACAAGCTAGAAAGAATCAACTGCTAAGATCACCAAAAGATCTTAAGCAAATGCTGGCAGGCAAATGTGCCACGCATTTCTGGGAAATCCAGCTTACACTGGCAGAATTTGTGCATATAGTGACTTCTTTACAATACAATATATTACATGGTTACATGATGCGATATAGCACTGTCAAAATTTTAATGCAGGAAAGAAACTCAAATTTATAATAAATTATTAAATTTAAGAGACATCTTTAAAAAAAATTTTTGATAGAAATTTTTAAAAAGTTAAAAATAGTTAAAGAACATATATTTCTAGGGGGATGCTGAGTAATTATGTTTTTTTTTTTTGAAAAGTGGACAATAGGTCAAATAAGTTTGGGAACCTCTCTTCCAGATGTTGCAGACTTGACTAAGGTTATTTAAGTGGCTATTTAATAAAAGTCTGAACACCTTGAAAGTTCAACCAACAAACACACATTTAGTAAGTGCCTGCTATTTGCCAGACACTAAATTCAACATGAATACAACAGACTTCTCTTTTGTTGGATGCCTGTATTCCTGAATCATGCCCAGTGTTTCATTTCTGAAGCTTCCTTAAATAAAGCCCCCACATAATGATTAATTCTAGATCTTTTGGGATGTGCCATATTTCAGTGAGTGCCTGTAATATGATTTTCACAAAATGGAATAGGCTCCCCATCAAAATAGATACACATGCTAGGATGTGGCTAATAGTGTCATAATTCTGCATGGGATCAGTAAGTAAAAATTGGTACTTAATAAATGGAGAAAACAACACACAGTAAAGTATAAAACACCTGGCAAGTGATGAGCTTTTGTGAACCCTGTAAAATCCTACTCCCTCAATCTCTGTGGGTATTGATTTGGACCTAGAAGTTCTGGGACAGATAATCATGCTAAGAATTATATTAATGATAATAAATCATATATACATATACATACACGCACAAATATACATTATTATATACATGTTATATACATATTATATACATATGTGTGTACATATGTGTGTATGTTATATATATATTTATATTTATCCTATATAAATTCATTTGAATCTTAACTTGGACAAACAAAGAGTGACTCATGAAGTTCGCAT
The DNA here is from genome assembly GCA_023548195.1 of Bettongia penicillata ogilbyi. Classification (NCBI taxonomy): domain Eukaryota; kingdom Metazoa; phylum Chordata; class Mammalia; order Diprotodontia; family Potoroidae; genus Bettongia; species Bettongia penicillata. The sequence goes on along the minus strand of JAJHZJ010000470.1, from coordinate 11,666,098 downwards.
AGAATATTTGGCTCACATTTTTATGAGACTATTTAATTTTAGCTTCAGTACCTCTAGTTCAGAGATCTCTACTCCACCACAGTACATAAGTTCAAACAACGGATCTGCTTTAAACTAAAATACAAGACTGATATTCCTGTCTCAGTGTTTGGATCACTGGCAGACTTTTGATCTTGCCTGGTTGCATAACGAAATGTAAATGGAATTAATAGAAACCTAGAGCAAGTTGTGTACATTCCTGCCTACCTTTACTCTGACCCTAAACACCATTCTACGTCATCCTTGTTCCAGCTGCAGATTCATGGAGGTTTTTGTTGCCCTTTCAGTTGATTCTGGCTCTTCATGACCACATTTACTGTTTGTTTTGTTTTGTTTTGTTTCTGGCAAAGATGCTGAATTGGTTTTCCATTTCCTTCTCCAGCTCATTATGTGAATGAGAAACTGAGGCAAACAGGGTTGAGTGACTTGTCCCGGGTCACAGACCTAGTGTGGGTCTGAAGCTGGATTTAAATTCACCACTTAGCTGTGCCCAAGGGGTGAGTAATCTTATTGAAGAGAACAAGCTTTTTTTTTTTCCATTAAGAAGAAATCATGTTTTTGTTTTTAAACTTACTAAAATAACAGTAGGATGCAATTTAAATTCCCTCAGGTCAGGAGCTTGATTTTTATTTTATTCATTTCTTTTTTATTTGTCTTTGCATCTTGGAATACTTTACATATCGTAGTTACGTGAAACTGAATTGAATTGTTGAAATGACCAATCCTGAAATATACAAATATGTGTATCCATCACAACTTTGCTTCCTTAGCTATTATTTCCATCTCGGAGCCATGTCTGATTTACCCTGTCTTCATCTTCACATCTTTTGAATCTTCACCTATTAGAGAAAGTGAAGATTCTAACATTTTGTCAATTTCTAAAATTGACAAGTATCTTCCTTGTTTTTTTTTCTTTAGGATGGAGTTTGTCTGAATGCATTACATCCGTTGCTAGATATTAATCCAGGACTGATATTTAGTATAGTATTTAGTGATTTTTTTAATAAAAGAAATGCAGGAAAGTCTCCAGTTGTGCACATTATTCTGAACTTTTCTTCAAGCTGAAATTTGAAGTCCATGGAGAATTAAAATTGGGAATTTTTCATAAGGCTTTGTAAAATGGCTATTGTGAGCAACTGAAGGTCATGTGACTAGGGACAGTATTTCAGACACTAAAGGGAGGATGATCCTTGAATTGTTAGTTGTGATCCAAAAGAGTCAAAGTAGGCTGTCTTCTGAAAGTATTATCTTGTTTCTATAATTTATGCATATCTGTTTCTTGATATTGTAGTATACTGTGTATACGAATTCATGAGAACTAAAAGCTGGTTCTTCCTGTGGCATAGTAGATAAATTTCTGGATGTGGATTCAAAAGACCTCAGTATGGATCTTGTCCTTTGATACTTAATAAGTCTGTTACCATGTACAAAACACTTGCCGAATCTCAATTTCCATATCTATAATGTAAGCATACATATACCATAAGGTTGTTCTGAAGAAAACATGTTTCAACCTTTTAAATAATTACGGGACTTCTAGATATACTTTGTAGAAACATTCTTTTTGTCTTTTCTTTGGATATAGGTATGATATTATTGGAAAATTCTCAATTATTTTCATGCTTTGGAATTGCAGTATACAGTGTAGGAATTTTCGATAAAGAGAACAGAAATGACTGAATATGAAATCAACCATTTAGAATTCACTCATGGGATGGGATCTTTAATTCCTGTACTTTTGTTGATCCAATAAACTTGTGAAAAATGCTAACATTTGAATATATGTACAATGCTGTGGACAAAGAATAATTTGGCTTTTGTAATTGATTTCCTTTACCCCTCCAAAGAACCTCTGATCTCCACTTCCCTTCCTGTAATCTGAGAGTAAATTCCAGACATAGAATATAAATTGTAGGAGAAATATAGTACATGACTGATAAGGTCCCTTCCAACTCTAAAATATCTATAAAAAAAAAACTATGAATTAATGTTTTTCATTGCCTTCATATGCTGAGCCATGACATGTTCTCACTTAATAAACTCCTTTTCTTTTCTTTCCTTTTTTTTTTTTCAAAAAATGAAGAAAAAAGTAAAACACCTTGTTCAGTGTTCATGCTGTGGTGGCAAAGATAGCTTTTCCTGCTCAAGAATTTCTTTTGACAGCTTTAAATTGCATTTCTGGCATGTCACATCGAGTTGTATCTTGTTACCTTATGATGTGATGTAACACAAATGTACCTACAAAGTGGAACTCCACATGGTATTTTAGAAATGCACTCCTGGCTTTTTGGATCTTAATCTGGCTATCAATTCACACATTTGAATAGCAGTGATTTGGTTGAAATAGAAGAGATAAATGGAAAATGGTGCAGGAAATGGCTATGATTGTATTTTCATCCAGTTTATCATTTTTTGTTTTTTTAAGACAAGGGGAAAAAAGACATTTCTATATTCTGGTATTCAAAGCTATAAAAGACTTCAGTTGCCAAATCAGTCAACATTGTCATTTAACAAATTTGGGAATTGAGGCCAAGGAAGTGAAATATTTCTGCCAAAGATAATAATGTTTTATTTTAAGCTACAGTAAATATATTTTTATCTATTATTGATGGAATATGGACATTATAAAGTAAAATAGAGACAACTAGAGTGGATTTGGAAGAACCCATTTTCATAACAATATAACTTAAGTTCTTTTATTCTGTTGTACCCATCTTGAAAGAAATAAAAAATGGATATTGGTCTTTTATACATACAGGAGAAAAAGTAGAAATGACTTCATTGGAGCCATATATCACTGAATTATAAAAGAGAGAAAAAAAGGAGTCTAGCCATTTCTTAATGACTTAGTTCATTTGCTAGCACTATAAAGTCAAGAGAACTCAAGGAAGGCCCTAAGACAGTTGAAATACTTGTAGAAAAGTACGGGATTGTAGAGGTGATAATTACCTAGAATGGACAAACCCAATTGTGGTATCCTTTCTCTCTTTGGAAGAAATATCCATATCAATGAGTGCACGGATCTATATAAATATTGACAGTTTTCTTTGAAATACTACACTATAGAACTTTAAAATCATTAAAAGTGTTTTTTTCCTATTATTAAAAGTTCTTACCATTATATTTTATCTCCTACACTGTATTATCTCATTTACATTCTAGTTCTTAGATAAGTGGGTGATAATAAAATTCTAATGATTCTTCCATCTGCTATCTGTGACACCTTGAGCTGGTCATTAGTTTTCTCATTCACAAAATTTTGAGATGAGACATAGGAGCTCACTTTAAAATTAGTAGTTTATATGGTTTATTGCTTTCTTCAAGTATTTGCGCAGGAGAGTTTAGCTTATTATTCTTGGACCTCAATGGCAGTACTAGAAGCAATGGGTAAAAGTTACAATGAGATTTTAAGCTTAATGTAAGGGAAAAAAAAAAATCTCCTCTTAGTTGAAGTTCTCCCAAAACAATGGTAGTGAGTTCTCACTCACTAGACTTCTTTAATCAAAGTGCTGAACATCTATTTGTTTAATGTATTATCTTTAAGTAAAGGGCTGAATGAGGATATGTTTCATATATTGTAAAGGGGATTGGTTTACCTTATGGGTTAGATTAGATGGTTTCTAAGTTGTCTTCTTGCTTTGAAATCCTGTGATCTGTGAGTCTAACTAAATTTTTGATGATGAGTGAAGCTCTAACATTGGCATCTCCATTCTACACTTTGGTCTCTTGCTAGTTTCCCTTCTGTCAGAAACCTACAGTAAGATACCTGGCACACTCTCCTCCCTTTCCCTATTATCCCAGCTGTCACTTTTCTCAAACCTTTCGTTATCATTCCTGTACGTCAAAGTATTAATGATTCAGAGCAGTGATCTCCAAAGTTATGGCTATGACTTGACCCCTTAGTAGTGTTTTATCAGTCAATAAACAACCTGGGGCTTGTATTCAATATAATCATAGTTATTTCTTAACATCTCTCATTCTATTCCATGCCAATATGCAATGTGCAAACTACAAACTTCTCCTTAGTGCATCAACAATTTAGATCACTTATATACTAAAATACCTAGGCAGCCACAGCAGAGTCTGCCCAGTTATCACTGGAAAACTCTGTTCCTCCCCATATTTACGCTATTTGCCCCCTATATATTCCTTGGCTGTGTTAAAATTCTCCTTAGAATTCCCATACTTCAGTCACTTTTTCTGTGATATGAAGTGAATTGCACCAAATAAGTAGGCATAATGGGGTGTGATGCTCATTATTTTTCCCCCTCAAAGCCGCTCCTTTTTTCCAGACTTTCTAACACCAAGATCATCATCTCAGAGGAACACTTCTCAACCTTTTTGGTATCTTTGATTTTCTCACTTTCCTCACCCCACATGTCCAACTCATTACTAAATCTTGTTTTTATTTCTACATCTCTGTTCTTTTGTCTTTTCACATAGCTACCATCATAGTTTAGATTCTCATTACTCATCTACGCTATGGGAATAGTTTTCTTTTAAAAATACTTTTATATACATATACACACACATATGTGTGTATACACATCCATGTATATATACCCATATGTATGTCTTCATATATGTTTGTTTTTTCATTAACCAAATACCCCCTGGTATCCTTCCCTCTCCTTGTTTCCAGAGAACTAATACACACATACACACACACACACACACACACGTACAAACGTGTGTGTGTGTTTAAAGGGGAATGAGAGGGAAAAACACAGCAAAACTAATCAATATGCTGAAAAAAATTGGCAAATATATCTATGATGTTGCACAGTCTCAAGACTGTTACCTTTGCAAAGGGGTGAGAGTGAGGTTTTTTCATATATCTTTTCAATAAGGCCATGCCCATTTTTTTACTTTGAAATATTCATTTTCATCTCATTACTTTTCAAGGTAACTGTTTACACTTGTGAAAAACTCTATTTATAGAATTATAACTTTCACTGAGGTCAGATATCCTTAGTGCATCATCACCACATCTGAGTTTTAAGGTGTCTCGGATGTCATGTAGAGCAACCCACACTGAACAGTAATTTCCTCTACAACATACTCAACAAATTGTCCTCTCTCATTTCCTTTAAAACTTAGAACAATGGGTGGTAGATAGAACATTATGTCTAGAATTTAAAAAAAAAAAGACCCCAGTACAAATCCAGCCTCCATTATTTAATGCATGTATAATGCTGCTTAAGTTCTTACATCCAAAGATATTAATCTCTGAGCCTCGGTTTCTTGAATAGCTGATTGATTGTTTGGTTTTTGTCCTTTCTCCAAATGCAAACATTTGTTGTGGATTCTCTAAATTATGGCATCTCAAGCTTCTTTTGAGTTACTTCAATTCTGCTTTACTCATAGAACACAGCACCTTTTCTGATGATGGCACAGCAAGGCTGGGTGGTCCTGTGCCAGTGTCTTCCATGTCATAATTCCAAAAGTCTTAAGAGAAAACTGGAGAGTATCCCTATATTGCTTCTTCTGACCACCATATGAGTTCTCCATAAAATAGTCTTTCAGGCAAGCATACATTTGTCATTCAACGTAGAAATTCCTGTAGTAACTGCCTTAATTTTGTCGCGGTTATTTTTTTTATTAGGTTCAAATGAGATATTGTGAGAAATTTTGTAAATCTTAAAGTATTAAACAAATGTCAGATATTGATCTCAAAGTTTATGATCCAAACCTACTCTATTTCATTCTTGAGTTAATTAGCTCAATATTTAAAGAAGTGGCATGGCTTAGTAGATAGAGAGAATGGCAGAGACAGAAAGACCTGGGGCAAAGTCCTGCCTCTGACACACACTTACTGCATGGAACTGGGAGAGTTACGTCTCAAACCCTTAGACAACTCTCTTAGACTTTTTAACTTATGGAATTGTTGCTGCCAAGTGTTGGTAAAGGACTTCACCAGGAATTCTCTATACTATCAAAATCATAAAAAATACAACAGCAACAATACTTTTTGATTATAATGACTGTTAGGCAATTCTTTATCTTCATGTTATCTGAAGCTATATACATTATCATCTGAGATTTTGACTGTCAAATATCTCTCAGTGAGATTTTCCAGCTCTCTTTTTTTTTTATTTTCCTTCACTGACTTTGGTTTCCAGCCAGACTAAGTAGCCAGATGCTCCTTCAACTCCCAAAGTCTCTCACTTCAGTGCATTTCTGCACTCTACCCGTTATCCCGGAAATGTACTCTCTCCCTACCCTTCATCTCTACTGTCCCACCTTTGGCACTTGAAATCTTACTCTCTCTACAAGAATCAAATCAGATAACATCTCCTTTGTGAAACCTTTCCTGCTGAAGCCTACTAAAGGTGCACAATTTCAAATGACTCAAAGAACTCAGCCTGGATTTCTCTTTTGTACCCAGAGTAACTTTCTTTGGTATTATATTTAGAATGAGCAAAAATTTTAGACCTGAGAGAAATCATCTAAATCAGAGATATAAAGCATATTGCTAGCAGGCCTCATGTGGTCCATGATATTTCCATAATATGACTCTGAACCAGATTAAAATGTAATTGGGATATGTTTAATAAAATAAATAAAAGTGCAATAAAACATAGATAATATTACATTTTAAAATTAAGCCAATATGTGGTCCATAGGAATACTTAATATAGTATAATGGCTCCCATTTATATTTGAGTTTTTACCCAGTGATCCAAACCAATCTTCTTATTTTACAAATGAGGTAACTGAGGTTCAGAAATAGAGAGAACTCACAATAACTGTATTTTTTTTCCTTTGGTCAAATATAGGTTGAAAATGAGGTCAGTTTAATATTTTGTCTTTGGATAATCCAATAACAAGGACAGTACCTTGTAGATAGTAAGAAATTAATAAGTATTTTAGGGATGAATGAATGGAATGACTAAATATGTTTCCATGAGGGCAAACATCCTTTTTTAAAAACTTCTGGGAAGCAAAAGAACACAGGTAATCACAATCATTTTTAGCATTTCTTTCTGCAAAGTCAGTATGGTGAAAAGAATAGTGAGTTAGTCTGGGAGTCAGGAAGACGTTAAGTCACATAGTGGCTATGTGACCCTGGTCAATTAACACCACAATACAATAAACAATTCTCTATGATTCTGTCAAAGAAGATGCCAATCTGTATCACTAGGAGCTTTCCCATTCAGGGGTTTCATATACTAATGAAAATACAAAAACAATCTCTATCCCATCATGGAGAACATTTCCCAATAATCTTATTGTGTTCCCATTCCATTGCTGTGAGTACTAATGCGGCATACATATATGCTGAAAAAAAGACAAACTAATAGAAAGCTGTCATTTCTATTCTTGCTCTATGACTGTTCCATTTATTTTTTTTTCTTGTCCATGGAAAAAATATAAAGGAGACTGGATTTAGAATGAGGACCTTGGTTAGATTCCCAGCTCAACCACTTACTATGACCTTGGACAAATTACTTAATGTCTGTGGGTCTTAGATTTTCATTTGTAAAATGAGAGAGACAGACTCTAAGGACCCTTTCAGCTCTAAATCTGTGGTGCTATGATCCTTTGATCTCTGAAAAGCTGTGTCTCTGAAGTGCACTTGCCCCAATATCTAAAAATGTTCACAGCATTTCTTTAAGAAACTAAAATGCTATTTTGGGGGGTTAACTTTGAGAACTTCATCTTGGGGTGTAAGATAACAGCATACATCAACCAAAAATTCCCCAGCCATCTGTTAAATGGCACATTTGCCATTTGAACCTCTTTCGTCATTTTTGTAGTCATTTTCTCCTCACTGCTTAGATTTATCATTGTACTCCCGGATACTGAACGCAGCAAAATGCAATTTACTAATGGCTGAGTAAATCCATTTGCTCAAATTATATTAATTTAATGTTCTTTAGTTAAATAAACTGAGATCATTAGAATGATCTACATGTTGGTATTGTTTGCTGCCTAAAGTATAATTTGTGTAAGGCAAAAACTGCAGGAAAGAAATTCGATCCATTCTAGTTCTAATTGGAGTCTTTATTTGAATTCCAGAAGCTTGTTTTAAGGCCTAATTTCCATTTCTTGATGTGAAATTAGTGCTCATAAGAGGTGTTGAATTGGTAATACTAGAGACAGAAATTGTCTGTCCAACAGAGAAGTTCCAATGGCTACAGGAGGCTCCTCACAATTTCGATTGCTGTCAGGGAATTTTAACCTTGGCAAAAACCAACATCCTTTCGCATTTTAAGTTCTCAATTTCCATGCTTAATCAACTCTTACTTTTCCTGGCATTGCCAGAAACAGCATTCTCAAATACTTTTAAGAATAGCAACAATAATAATTAGGGCATTTAGGCATGAAGAATCGCATAGAGACGATTTCCCATTTTTGGTCTTAAGGCCAGTCTTTTTCTTGTTTTTGGAGAAATTGTAATATAGGATTTGAGATCAGATGTCAATGAGTCCTCCTATTAACTGCCCCTAAATTTATATATAATCTGGAATAGCCTTCTTAACACTATTTACCAATGGTTTCTGTTATTAATCCAACTAAGGGATAAGATAGTAGGAGGGAATCACATGAAACATAAATGCTTGATCGGTTGTCATATTGAGAAGGGAGTAGACTCATTATATATTTCTTCAGAATGAAGAGTTGCTACTAATAGTTAGAAGTTACAAGGAGACAAATTTCACCTCAAAAGCAAAAAAAAATGGTAATTAGAATTTTTCAAAGACAGAATAAGCAACCTCAGAATACAGTGGGCTCCCTGATGAATGAAAAGCACTTTGCAAATCTTAAATGATCTACAGAAATCCTAGAATGACTGAAATTCAGCATTGTTTGAGACCTAAGGTGCCTTAAAGTTTCTCTGAACTTATTATTGCATATCTAACAAGGCTATATACATATATATATATATATATATACACATACATATATATACGTGTGTATGCATTTATGTGGGTATTTGTATATATTCACATATATAAACATGTATATATAAAGGATTGTTTCATATATTACATGCATATTACATACAGCTTCATATTTATGATAATGCATGCATATAGCCACCAGAACTTGATCAATTTTTCTTCATTAAATATATGTATATGTAGTTAGATAGTTCATTCATTAGTTGGTAAATAACAGCTAGGTGTCTCAGTGGATAGAATGCTAGGGCCTGGAGTCTGGAAGTTTTCTTTCAGAATTGAAATCTGGGCTCAGACACTTATGTGCTGTGTGACCTTGGGCCAGTCCCTTAACCCTTTTGTTTCAATTTCCTCATCTGCAAAATAAGCAGGAGAAGGAAATGGCAAATCGCTCCAGGATCCTAGACAAGAATATTCTAAGTGGGGTGATGTATTCTGACATAACTGAAACAACTCAACCCACACAACAACCATTGGCTTAATTATAATAATTTATTGTATTTATCCATGGAGAAATAACTAAAAGTTCTGGCCAATGAAGCAGGTAACTCAAAAGTTCCTGCAAATCAACCCCTAGAGACATATCTAGTGAGTCAGATAGCACTGGGTAGAACACTTTTGGATTCTGGGCACAGCATCCCACAAAGGGTTTTGAGCCAAAGACCCAGGGACAACAAAGAGCTCAATGTTATGGCTGTTGCCAAGGTGGGAACAGAGTAAGACAGTTCACCTGGGCCATTGGCTGCTGTTTCTTATTTTCATTAACAACTTTTTTCTAAGTTCTAAGCTCTGTTGTTCCTCCTTGCCATGCTGTCAACACCCTCTTATTAGGGAATATTTGGAAACAACCTTTATCATCTTGTCCTCAACCAGACACTTTTGCCATTTGACTTTGTAAAGATTTTGACCTATTTTTATAGGTGAAAAAACTGAAGTGAAAACTTCAAAGAGGAAAATCAAAAGTAAAGACCCCTCAATCTAAATTCACCTAGACCTAAGGCCCTGGCACACTGAATTCTCCTGTGAGAATAATAAAGACTTAGGTCTTTATTATTCCCATTCACCATTAGTTTTAAAACCAAGATTAAACTTTTCTATAAGAAGAAATTGCTCGAATTCTCTCTGTGCTCACTTAAATAGAATGAAACAATATAGCTGTCTTCTTACCATCACTCAATTTTCAAAGAAGATGGTAGGGGCCAGGCTGGGGGCTGCTAATTTAAAGCAATTTGGGTTCAGGAGTTGACAAAGAATAAGGGTGAGCTATTTCGGGTTTCCTAAAAGTATTCTGCAATTTTTTAAAGTGTCCTGTTCTACATCTCACAAATGAATATACCTTAAAAGCAAAATGCCCCAAATGGGGTTAAAGCATCATTGCTGTAGGCCTGAAAAAAAAAAAAAACCTTATAGTCTTTTTTTTTTTTTAATACAATCTCTTCATTTTAAAAATGAGGAAATTTGGATTCATGAAGGTTAAGTGACAGGCCCCAGGTCAAACAAGTTATGAGTAACAAAGTTGGAATTTAAATATATATCTTCTGAATCTGAGGGTAAGCTGTTTCTGAATTCGTATTCTGAGTCCACTGCTCTACTTTCTATTACACCACAATATTTCAAAAGTGGTATCTGATTTTGAGTCAACAAGTATTTATTAAGTGCTTACTGTGAGAGCCCCAATTTATAATATTTTATTGTTTATTTACTATAAAATTTCCTCATTGACAAGTTTCTTTCAGTAATTGGTTAGTGGAATATTTATCTTTTTGTTTTGAAGCCTTTGAAAGTGTAATAAAAAATTGCTCATATGACCAATACTTTTCATTTTCAGTTTTTCTTGTGAGGTAGCTACCATTTCTGAATCATCCCTTGTAAAAGTTTAATTAAATTTGGAAGATAGTCTGACCCTTACATACAATTTTGCAATACCTCCATTTCTTTCCTCATTAGGCAAAGAAAAAGATCTTAATAAACATCCTAAAACCCTACAAGATAATCTCTCTTTTGATAAAATGGACCATTAAGTAAATTTTTCGAAAGCTTCTCTCTGACAGCTGACAGAGAACATAGTTTTACAATAGCCAAATGGTACTTTCTTCTCTTGAGGCTTGAGATCGCTTAGCAATATGGAGATTGAAGTAAAGCTTCTTCCAGATAACTGATAAGAAAATGTATATTTTCCTATATACTCTTCTATTAACTGAAACACTAGAATGTCATAATTATGTAACATGATGAAAAGCTTTGCAAATTAATTGATAATTTTCTAAGCATGCATATGAGTAAGACTTTGCAGGACTAAAAATTTCATGATCTCTGAACTAATGAGTAATCAGTGGATCAGATATTCGAAATGAAATACAGCTGGAGTTTTCTTAGAAGTTATACTTCTGAAAAATAAGATTTCATGTGTATCTCTGCTAGAGGAGAAGCCTCATTTAAAAAAAAAAACTTTCAAGATATCCATTTTGTTCTTAAAAATAACTAATAACATCAATATGGCCTAATTTATATAATAATTCCGTGGTTATATATGTTATATATGCTTTTATGGACAGCGTGCCAATAAACCCAAATTGCCAAACAGTTAAATTTCCCATTTTATAGTTATGTTCCTTATTTCATCCAAATGTGTAAAGGTTTAAATTACCACTTGGCAAATGAAATAAATATACCCTGGAACCTGCACATACATCAGAATTATTCTTGGTAATCAAAAGTGTATTTAATTAATATTCGAATTTACTCTGAAGTATTTACATTCAGAATAAATTATGCGCAATATCTTTAATAAATATTAATAGTTATCCACTTTATAAAGGTATATTTTCATTTCTTTGTCTTTTTGCATCCTGCTGTGTCTCAGGAGGGTAAGCTAGGTGGTATAATGAACTGAGTGCTTCACCTGGAGTGAGGAAGACTTATCAACATGAGTTCAAATCTAGCTTCAGACACTTAGTAGCTATATGACCCTGGGCAAGCCACTTATGCCTGTTTGCATCATTTTCCTCATGTACAAAATGACTTGGAGTAGGAAATGGCAAACCACTCCAGTGTCTTTGCAAAGAAGGCCCCAAAGGAAAGTCACAGAGAGTCTGACACAATTGGAAAATCACTGAACAACAAAATATCTCAGCGACCATAAAGATTCATACTTTAGTTAAACATCCAAAAATGTTTCACATGAACTCTATGGAGTTCTTTTCATAAATTATACATGTTAAATCACTCTGAGAAGTAAGTCAAAATTGCTACTATTTTTTTCCCCCATAGAAGAAGCAATGGATGGGGAGGAACTAGGAGGTTCCTAAAATTTTTAAATATCTCATTAAGAGTCACTATACTAAGAAGAAGCATGGTGTTTTGGATTCAGTGATGCAGTACTTGATTAGCATCCCAGCCTTTCTACTTGCAACTTGTGTGATTTTAGGCTAGCCAAATAACTTTTCAGTGCCTTGGTTTCCCCTTATGTAGACTGAGAGTTTTGTACTCTAAGATCACAAGTCTGTGTTGTGATACAAATGATCCTATAAAATACAAGCAGCTATAGTTTCAAATTTCTCAGTATATCCAGCCATCCATAGGAGGCTAATGAAGGCTATTATACAGAGATGAGTTGAGCCAGACTTGACTGGCTTCAAATTTGAACTTCTTCAGTAATTCTGAGCAGTCCATAGGCCTTAACCCTAAGGATGGGAAACGGGAGCTAACAATTCTTTATTGATATCTTTCATGCTATGGAAGACATTTTTCTGTAGTGGATAGAGGATTGAACTTGTAGTCAAGACCTCAGTTCAGATCTTATCTTTGATTCATACAGGACAAGTCAGTTAACTTCATAGAGTCCCAGGCAACTGCCCAAGACAATACATTGCAAAGCTGTTATTGATCTGAATTTCCATATATCACTGCGTAAAAATCAATGGAACCCAATATCCTATAATTTTTGGTGTATAATAACACAGAGAGATAATTAATGTCTCATTCCTTGCTGTTGTTCAGTCATTAAGTCAAGTCTGACTCTGTGACTTCATGGACCATAGCACACCAGCTTCTTTTATCCTCCACTCTTTCCTGAAGTCTGTCCAAGTTCATGTTCATTGTTCATTCATTCATTCATCTATCCAACTCATCATCTGCTGTCCTCCTTTCCTTTTGCCTTCAATCTTTCCCAACATCATGCTCTTTTCCAATGAATCCTGCCTTCTCACTATGTGACCAAAGCATTTAAGCTTCAGCTCTTGTATTTGAACTTCCAGTGAATAGCCTGACTTATTTTTTTGAATATTAACTGATTTGATCTCCTTGCTGTTCAAGGGACTCTCAAAAGTCTTCTCCAGCACCATAATTTGAAAGCTTCTATTCTCAGAGGCTCAACTTTCCTTATAGTCCAATTCTCACACCCATATATTGCTACTGGAAAAACTTCCTTATCAGAGTAAAATTCATCCTCTCTAGTATAATATATAATCAAATAATGAATAATGTTCAGGACATGCAATTTAAGAATTCTAAATATATATATATATATGTGTATGTGTACACACACGCACGCACACACACACACACACATATATATATATTTATATATATGAGAGAGAGAGAGAAAGAGAGAGAGAGAGAGAGAGAGAGAGAGAGAGAGAGAGAGAGAGAGAGAGAGAGAGAGAGAGAGAGACAGTTCTTTTGAAAAATAACCATCTGGGCATAGTTTCTCTGTATAGACAAAATGTTTCATAAACACAAGAGCACCAATCCTTAAACATTCTAAATAAATGGAAGCCCCTTGAGAAATTTCTTAAAAATATACACTGAAAAAATAAATGAATGCAGGACTCTAGGAGAATCAAGTGTGGAATTTAGTAACATCAAAATAAAATCATAATTAATTAGTTTAGGAAATGTAGCATTGGACCTGGAATCAGAAAGACTTGAGTTCAGCTAAGTCTCAGATATCATTAATGTTGTGACTTTGGAAAAGTTATTTATTCAGTTTATCTTGGTTTCCCTATCTATAAAATGGAAATAGAAAAATAGTATTTATCTCTCAAGGTTAATTAATAATTAGTCATTTAGTCATTAATTAGATGCATTAAATGCATAAAGTATTTTTCAGTCTTCAAAGTATAAATTATTTCTCTGTATCCTATAGTTGAACATCACAGGAAATTTAGGACCTATAATACATAGGTAATCAATTCCACTCAACAAGCTCTCAATGGTGCCTGCTATGTCTGACATTTTATGCCCTGAACTAGATACTGGGGAGACAGAGATAGAAATTAATAAGAGGTCCCTGTCTCTATGGAACTTACATTTTAACTAAATGTTATGTGCTATTTTCATCATGATTTGAAGTTAGCAAGCTTTATTGGATATATTTTTTGAAAGTTGATTTTTTTTTTAGCTATTTGTATTATGAGACTTCTATCATGCAATATGTTTTTGAAATGTCCTTGGTAAGTAGACCTGCAGTATTAGATGAATCCAAATACTTCATAGAATAGGTAAAGAGCAACAAGGAAGAGGTAAAAATTTTAAGAGTTGACTCCATGTGTAGACCTAGAAAAAAAAGTGGTATAACTGCAATGAAAACAGCTTGCCTATTTAAGTGGGAGAGCATGTCTGTTAGTGTGGAGAGGCGGAGTAGAATAGTACAAATGAAAACCTAATCTTATAAATAGAAGGCCTAGATCTGATTTCTGTCATATATTAGCTATATATGCTGGGGCAAATGACTTCACCTTTAAAATTTCCCTTTTTTCATCTGAAAAATGGGGATAATAATATTAATAATATTGCTACTTCATAGGATTGCTTTAGAGGCAAGCATTTTGTGATCACTGTGGAGCTTATAATGTTATTGTCAATATCTTTGCTAAAACTGATACCCCCAAAAATGAGAACTCAAGTGTGCTTATATGTATTGGTATTTTTCCTACCTATCTTGAGCCAATTTGCCTCAAGTACTTTTCAATAGGAGGGTCTTCAGCAACCAAGACCATCGCTAAATAGTTAAAATCTTGGTTTTTGTCAACATCGCTTATTCATATAGAGAATTATTTCATGACTCTTAGTTCCAGTGGATTTTCTTTTCTCGTCCATTATAGCACTTTCCAGTACCTAAAGTACCAATTACACTGAAAATATACAGCATTGGATGAAATTATGGAAAGTTGATATTTTAATGAACATTTTCCAGAACTTGTATGTAATGAATGAAATTTGCAGATTTAGAAAGCTAGTCTTAATGATGATGCCAACCAAGCAGAAAGATTGCATGCAATACAAACCCAGGAGGCCTCTGAATACTCACAATAGTTTCTAAAACTTGTTCGTGATGCATTCCTTTTATCACAGTAGGAAATGGTATTCTAATGCACACACCTCACATAATCGGTTTCAAGTGAGTATTAGTTATTTGTAATGTAGGTTAAAGTCACTCCTATCACCCAGTGCAATCATCAGAAATGAAATGAAATTGAATTACCCTTTTCTTGTCCTAAATCCCTGGCCAAAATGTAATACACATTACGAGGTGAGAAATATTCAATTTTGGCCTCCTCCATAGGTTGAGCACTCTGACAGTATGGCATATCAAGGAGGTGAGAACAAGAAGAGACCAGTTGTTGTTTAAAAGGAAAATAGGAAAAGGGAGAAAAGGAGAAATCTGATGTGTCATTGGAAGATTTGAGGTCTAGATTGTGAAAAACAGGAAAAAAATAATGCAAGGGAAACTAATCAGGAATCAGCCATTGTGAAATAATAAGAGCTAGCATCTATATAGTACCTACTATGTACCAGATACTGGACTAAGTGCTGTATCATTATTATTTCACTTGATCCTTAACAACCATAGGATATAGGTGCTATTATTATATCCTTTTTATAGATGAGGACACTGAGGCTAACAGGGTTAAGTAACATCCCCAGGGTTACACAGCTAGTAAGTATCTGAGGCTGGTTTTAATCTCAGGTTTTCCTGACTTCAGGCCCAGCACCCTAACCACCTAACCGCATAATAAATTGTGTAATAGATGGATGGGTAATCAAGGGGACTTAATTCTAATCTTGGTGTTGTCACTTAATGACTATGTGACTTTTGACATTAGTTTCTCCCTCTTTAAAGTGACTAGATTGGAACAAATGGTCTCTAAGTTCCCTTCCTGCTCTAAGAAATATTTATTGCTCCAAATAAATTTCAAGTCATATGGATGAGGGTTTAGTATAGATAGGAATACAGTTTCTTCCTTATGAATGCTCAGAACCTTCCTAAAGTGACAAATTTCTGAAGATTTAAGGTGAAATTATGTGGAAAAGTCAAAATTCAAGCAAAATTTTGAGGAAAGGGAGAGACAAAGGATTCCAACTACATAAATAAATGTAAATGTCCAGGGGACAGAATATACACGTAGATAAAACACAGTAAGATTCACTTTATTGGACCAAAGATTATTTCAGTTGCAGTCAATGATACACAAAGTTAGGTAAATGATTCAAAGGCAAGGTTCAAAGTAGAAGTAATACTGTAGAATTCATAGTAGTAATCCTTAAAGAAAGTTAGACCTTGTCTTGTAAGATTCATGAGATTATAAATGTAGAGCTAGAAAGACAACTCAGCAGCCCCCTAGTTCAACCCCTTCATTTAATGTTAGCTAATAATAGTGAACATCCATCTAAAGTCTACTATGCATCATGTACTTTGTAGTTTCTATTTCATTTTATCTTCATAACATCTCTAGAAGGTAGCATTACTATTCTCCCTATTTTACAGATTAGAAAATGGAGGTAAACAGAGTTAAGAGACTTGCCCAAGGTTACATAGTTAGGATGTATCTAGGGCTGGATTTGAACTAAGTTCTTCTTGACTTCAAGCCCAACACTCAGGGCACCATCTCTCTTCCTCTTTCAGTTGACAGATGAGAAAACTGAAGAAGACACCAGAACAGATGATGGAGTAGGAGGAATTAGCATAGCCTAGCTCTCTCCCATGAACATTGCTAAAAAGATCTAGGAAGAAAGTTAAAATAAACCAAATGGATCATTTTCAATCCCCAGATCTTATGATGCAGTTCCTAGGTAGTAGAGAATGTATGTAACAATATACATGGACCTGTACTGCTGCTACTCTGAACCCAGATTGGGATCAAGGATTCAACCCATGAACATGGACCAGTGGTGGGTCTGCAGTGTTGTCACTTATTCCAGAGAAGGATCATAGTTTCTAGTCACAGTTTAGTGACCAGGATAGTGAGTGTGATCCAAGAAGGAAGTGGTAGGATAGACTACAGCCCTCATGATCTAAATCTACAAAGTTTCCGAGATACCTAAAAGAGGCTAGAGTCAGCAGCAGTCAGCTGGAATTCCATTCCAGGAAAAGCCTGGAATAGTGTTAACCAAACCAAATCAGATTTCTCCCTCAATTAGACCTGAAATGATAGCTCCCAAGAATATCATAGGTAAATCAGAGAGCTTGAAAGCCAGAGAAAAATACTACAAACAGTCAAAAAGAAAGAGTTTAAGCACTATGGATCCATGGTCAGTAAAACAGTATTTGTCAGCTACCACTTGAAAGAAGTAGAGAACTTGAAAGGATATTTCAGATGGCAAACTACAAATGGCTTGCAATCTAAAATAATGTACCTAGCAAAATTATGTATAATCCTATGGAAAGGATACATGGATTTTTAGTCAACTGGAGAATTTCCAAGCATTCTTCACATAAAGAACAAAGCTTAGTAGAAACTTTAAAATATTAACAGAGAAATCCAGAGAAATGCAGAAACAATATAAGCAAATGAACATTCTGAAGCTTGAAATGCCAATGAGGAAGATAGCAGAAGACTCCTCTCAGAATTGTAAAGCCATTGGACATGATTTGTTGCTGTTTAGTCATGTCTTACTCTGTGTGACCCCATTTTAGGTTTTTGGCAAAGATTCTGGAGTGTTTTGCCATTTCCTTCTCTAACTCATTTAGGAACTAAGCCAAACAGGATGAAGTGACTTGCCTAGGGTCACATAGCTAGTAAGAAGAGTCTGAATCCAGATTTGAACTCATGAAGAGGAATCTTTCTGACTCCACGACTAGAACTCTATCCACTGCCACATAGATGCTTCAATAGCAGTGACAGGAGTTCAATGAGACAGAGGACATATTGTTGTTGTTGAAGATGAGGATGATGTTATGGTTTTGATTTTCGTTATGTTTTGATGACCTTAACCACGAAAGGAAAGGGAGAGAAAAAGGAATACACAGGGGAAGGGGTGGGGGGAGGCAGAGAAATATACTGTCACACATCAATAAGATGTGCAAATAGAATGCTATACAAATAAGAAGCAAGTTGCAAAGAGAGAGAACATAACAAGGATATTTCTGACAGTGAAAGGAAAATAGAATGCACGCACACACAGAGACAGAGAGAGAGACAGAGAGACAGAGAGTTTGATGTTTCTCTCCAGGGAAATGAAACAGAATGAGAAGGAAAGGGGGGTGGTCTTTAAAGAGAGTGCAAAATTAGGGAGATAGCAACTATTTGTATACAAATTCTAATTGAGTGGATCTTGAAATAAATTTTTAATAGGAAGAAAAATGGTAAGAATCTTTGATCAGTTTCTGGGTGAAGGGAGGAGAAAAAGAGCAGAGAGTGAGAAACACATTGCATGTAGAACAGAGCCCTTTCACTGAGCACACTGATTTTTCACTTCTTTGTAAAGGTGGAGGCAGACAATCAGAGACTAGGAAGGAGGGAAATACAAAATATTAACAACTATTAGCTTAAAGGTATGCATTTACCCATAAAGTACAAGAGGATACAGGATGAACTAAAAAAAAAATCCAACCATATTCTGTTTATAAGTGTGTGTGTGTGCATATATGTGTTTGTCTGTTACTGAAGAAGACCATGCCATCAGAGAAATAATGACATGACTTACACTTGACTTTGTTTTGAATGAAGGAGGGCTGTGCAAGGTCACTAACCTCATTTCTCCTCCATAGCCATCTGAATCCAGTGACCAGTTATTCATCAGGATGACTGGAGAAGCCCCGGGATGAGGCAATTGGGGTTAAATGACTTTCCCAAGGTCACACAGCTAATGAGTATCAAGTGTCTGTGGTGAGATCTGAACTCAGGTCCTTCTGACTCCTGCACTGGTGCTCTATCCACTGCACCACCTTGCTGCCCTGCTGTTTATAAGAAACACAATCAAGAAACATCATGATTTGAAGAATACTGAAATAAGGGAATACAACATCTATGTTTCATCTAAATTCAAAAACGTGGGGGTATCAAATCATGTCTTTGGTAATATCAAAGATGGACTTGATTAAAAGACACAAATAGAGAATCTCCATTATACTAAGACAATTAATATCTTAGGCAATTAATATCAATGATTATATACAAAATAAACCTACAGGTTACAAGCTATAGAAATAGTAAAGTAATAATGGCTGAGGACTTCTACAAGCCCCTTTCAGATTTATAGAAATGTAAGAAAAATTGAAAAAGACACTAAAGCTAGGGTAGATTTAATGAATTGTTCGAGGTCATACAGATATTGTCAGAGATAGGCTTTGAAGCTAGGTCTTCTCTTCTAGACTGAATATCCTCTCTACTTTGGCCACTGCAACACTGATTACCTTAATTCCTTTATGCACTACAATAAAATTTACACACTGGTATATGGTGCTGTCACCCCACTTCATAGGCTGAGGATTCAGATTATAGGTCTATTTAAGAAAGTAAAGGTAGAATGATTTCCCCTTTATTTCTTAATAGATATATTTCTCTCCTTGTTGTATTATTTTGTTATGCCCATAACACAGACACAGACATAGACACAAACACACAGACACACACACACACAAACAACATCAGATAAGGTTTAATTTGTGTCTTTAATTTTCACAACTCTATTGCTTATTCCCAAATGAGGTGAGCAAAAACATTATAACTGGCTTTGTTTTTGTCCTGTCCCTATCATTCATCTATCTATCCATCCATCTACCTATCTATCTATCTGTTTGTCTGCCCGCCTGCCTGCCTGCCTGTCTGCCCGTCTATCCATCTGTCTATCTATATATATGCATGTACGCGTGTGCATATATATGTGCACATGCATATACATACATATATATATATATATAAAACACTGGGAAAGTACATGACATATTAAGCAGATACTAATTTTGTTTCTTACACAGAACTTTTAATCCTTATGTTATTTCATGGGTCTAATATTTTCCATATGTGTATATGTGTATGTGTGTGTATGTGCATATCTTGAG
The DNA here is from genome assembly GCA_023548195.1 of Bettongia penicillata ogilbyi. Taxonomy (NCBI): domain Eukaryota; kingdom Metazoa; phylum Chordata; class Mammalia; order Diprotodontia; family Potoroidae; genus Bettongia; species Bettongia penicillata. The sequence goes on along the minus strand of JAJHZJ010000470.1, from coordinate 11,645,869 downwards.
TATTATTGAATAGCATATAATGACTTTGCAATTTAATGAGAATGTTTCATTTTCTAATTACTAAACTTGATATCACTTAACTCATGTCAGTTGCAGTCACAGCAAGATATGCCTTCAGTTTGAGGCATAGATAGAAGTATCGTTTCTGACATTAGAATCAGCAAAGGGTAACAGACAATAACATGGCTGATTACTAAAGTAGAAGATGTAAATTCTTCCACATTTCTATGCATTAAAAGGCTTAGAATTCCTGAATTTTAATATAAAATACAATGAAGTGTATCAAATGAGATTCCCCTATCTTGACTAGTAATAATGTGGTTAAATCACAATGTGAACATTTTAAAGGGCACAAAAAAGGCTTTAAAGTACTTCTGCCTCACTAAGTTTCAAGAATATATTATTTTATTCTCCTATCTTATTCAGCATTCTTGTATTTTATTTCATGAGTGTATTTTACACTGTTTTTTTCTTCGTTATCATATCATCCAAGAGGGTCAAGTTAATGATTCCAAAGGCAAAAGAATTCCAGTGATTGGTGACAATCTAATGAAAATATAAATATGTTGCTGAGGTACATAAAAGCAGTTCATAAATAAAATTGCATTTTTAAATCATGGAGCCAAAGTCCTTGATACTATCAATTGTGCAGCATCATAAATGCAAACTTTTATAGACAAAAATATCATTACATTTCCACCTGCTTTGCAGTTGTACCCTAAAGGCGTTAGGTCTTTCCATTTGACTCAGAGCTGCATTTTCTTCCTAAATTACAAATTTGAGCTACATGAGAGCTGGGACTGTCTTGTCTTTCAATTTGTATTCCCAATGTTTGGTACACAGTAAGTGTTTAATAATTGCCTTCATTCTCTAAACACTTACAGCATTCAGTACATCATGTAAATTAATGTAAAATTTAGATAAATCAGAATCTGTGACCTCATGACACTTAGGATTTAGTGGTATAAAATTAAAAAACATGACTATAATGAGTAGCACCTATTTCCCACCTACTTCACATGTCTCTTCACTCACCATGAATGTAAATCGAAGTCCAAATCATGTTGTAGGTGAGAGTCAGCATTCTCAAAACCATAGATCATAATCACTCCCTCCTATATGTTTACTTTTGTAAATAAAAAACTTGAATTTAGAACAAAATATATTTTTGTCAAACAGCATTGTAAAATAAGTAAAAATAAAGATGTCTCCATGAAAACATATTCTACAGTATCACACAGTTTACTCCACCATCTGTGAGGAACACACAAACACACACACACACATACATACACATATTCATGCAAAATATATGTGACCAGGGAAACAAAATGGAGAGCGCTCATCAGGACAAGAAATATGTTGATGAGGCACAAGAAAATACAAGTATAGCTGGGATATACATATAAGAAAGTGTCCTACTCTAATGCAATGCCATTAATACCTCTCGTAATATGTTTCTCTCTGATGTCTGCTTCTACATAGTATATAATTACTGAGGACTTCCGTGTAATCTCTTCCTGGTTTGTGCCTATAATTTTCATGGTATTATCTGAGCTGGGGGGTCACAGTTTTTGTTTTTGTTTTCCTTCTAAGCATCTCTACTAATTTCATGATTGATAACCTCTGCTAATACCTTCAAACTTTTACTTCTTAATGGCAGTTCATTGCTCCCTGCTTCCATCTGCTTGACTATAGATACCAAAAGAACTGCTCCTAGGCAAGGGAAAGCTAAAAGTTATTTGAGGTCATATGTATGAGGCATTATACCCCGAGAGACAGGAAAGAAAAGACAGAAGAACATCCCAGAATTATATTCATTCTATTCTTAAATTCTAATTTGAGATGCATGGATCCAGTCAACTTTTAAGTTTAAGATGAATGGAAACACTTTTAATTAGTATTAAAGTCTTTTTTTAAACTTTTTTTTGCTATGTTTTACTATTATATCATCTGCATTTACCATTGTATCCCTCCCAAATCCTCTCCCAGAGATACATCCATTATAATAAAATATGAAGAAATGAAGGGAAAATAAGTTTTGAAAAACTAAACAGCATATCAGCAAATTAATATTATATAGCATATCCTACAACAATCGTTCCTCAATTTTACTAAGAAGCTGAGGACGGTACCATCTTATATTTCTTCTTTGGGACTCAGTTTGGTTATTATAAATTCACAGCATTGAATTTTGATTATTTTGTTGGTTATCTTTCATTTACCTTGTGCTTTTGTTTTGCTTCTTTCACTTTAAATCAGTTTATTTAAGTTCTATGATTCTTTGTTTTAGTACATTAATTTCATATAGCATAATACCATTTCATTAGATTCATGTATCACAAGTTGGTTGACAATTTGGCTGCCATTGGAGACTTTTCCCCCTTTATTCTTTGTTACATCCCAAATAACAATACATTAGAATTCATATAGTGCTTTAATGTTGGCAATGTATTTTATAAATATTTGTCCTCACAACAGACCTGAGAAGTAGATGTTACTATCATCTTGTTTTACATATGAAAAACTGAAGTATACAGGGTTTAAATGATTTGTCCAGAGTTATATGGCTAGTAAAGATCTGTTGCTGGATTTAAACTCAGATCTTCCTGACAGGTGACCTAGCTTTCTATCTGCTGTGCTGCTGACTGCTGCTAAATGTGGTATTATATAATTATTTTATTAAATGAGACCTTTATTTTTGTCATTAAATGCCTAATAGTGTATACCTACCAGGTGAATCTTTACTTCAAATGATTTCAGCATTTTAGTTACTTTCTATGATTCCAAATCTCTTTTTTCAGATTTGTGGAATTAATGGAATGTTTGGAATTCATGATTCCAGCAATTAGGAATCAATGTGCCTGATTTCCTATAACTATTTACTATTCTGATATTTTTATCATCTCTGACATTTTTCAAGGTATGAAGTAAAAATTTTAGGTTTGTATTGATTTGCATTTCCTATAAGTGATTTTGGAGTGTTCTTTCACATTTTTGTTAATACTTTTCAATTAATTTGAATTGCAGTTCTTTGGGTCATATCCTTCACTCATTTGACTATTAGGGAATGGCTTTTGCTGTTACATTTTTGTCAGTTTTCTATACATGTAGGATAGTAAAAATGAAAAAGTACTCTTTCCCCCCACATTTGTTTAAAACTAAATGATAGTGAATGGTTTTGATGCCTGCTTCTTTATGAGATAGTTTGAGGTGTGGAAACACCATTGTTTTTAATTTCTGGGTTGTTTTTTTTAAATTCATGATTTTTTTTTTTGAGTGGCAAAGACTTGGAAACTACAAGATTTCCATCAATTAGAGAATGACAAAACAAGTTATGTGAATGTGATGGAATACTCTTGTAGAATAAAAAATGTAAGGAAGATGCAAAGTAAAGTGAGCAGAACCAGGAGAAAACTTACACAGTAACAGCAATATCATAAAATATAATCAACCATGAAAGATTAATAACTCTGATCAATACAATGATCCATCCCAGCTCCAAAGACCTCATAATGTAAGATGTTGTGTGTTGTTCATTCGTTTTGGTCGTATTTGACTTTTTGTGATCCCATTTTAAGTTTTCTTGGCAAAGATATCAGAGGGTTTTGCCATTTGTTTCTCTAGCTCATTTTAGAGATGAGGAAACAAAGGTAAGCTGGATTAAGTGATTTATGCAGGGTCACACAGCTAGCAAGTCTCTGAGGCCAAATTTGAGCTCAAAGATCCCTGAGTCTAAGCCTACCACTCTATCCACTGAAGCACTTAGCTGCCCCAAATTTAAAAATGCTATCCACCTCCTTATAAAGAAGTAATGATTGCAGAGTTTAGATTGAAACACATTATTTTTACTTGTTTTATCTCCACCTTTTTTTCAGAACATGGTTGTTGTGGAAACATATTTTGCTTCACTACACAAACACACACTACACATACATATAAATACAGACATGTAAATTCCAAGATGGTAGAACCCACGTTTGTGCAAAATTTGCATCTCACCAAATGTCAAGGGTAGTGTTATAGGAACATGTGAGAAAAAACTGTAATTTCCTTTCGTGTAGATTTCCAAAAGTGGGGAGGAGATCAGAGTTCATCTATGAATTATTAAATGAAGGCTTGGGGGCTCATTCCCTTAGAAAGGTAGAGGTTATAAGCTTTTCCCAGAGACACACAGTTAGTAAGTGTCAAGAGATCAAATCTAAGCTGAGGTCTTCCTAATTTCAAACCTAACATTCTAACCACTATGAGATAGAATTTCCATAGCATAGGGCTTGGCATATGCTTAATAAATCCCCCTAAGGATGTGGTAGGTACTTAAGAAATGCTTTTTAAATTGCCTTCAAATGTTTTTTCATATTATTATTTCCTTCATCATCATTAATTTAAATGCTAAGGTACAAAGAAATTATACTAGTGCTATTTAACTATCTTTGCAGGAACTGGTAAGTTCCCTGTGAACTTATGGATACTTAATATGTGATCTTACTGACAATAAGGGCTGACTTGCAGTGTTTTGACTTGCCGTGTTTTGAACACAGAAACAACTGAACTGATACTTCTAGAGTTATGAAGATGTCTGCTTCCTAAACTTACTGTTTTATCCAAATAGGTTTGATCATAAATTCCTCTGGATTAATTTATTTTAACTTAATAAGGACAATTATAAAGTGTCAACTCCACTTAAATAATGAGTGTAAGTTAAACATCATATAATTACTGACTAGTTAATTCTGTAAGTAGTACTAACATAAACTACCTTGTGTGATTTGATATTCAAAGTTATTTCAGTCTCATCTTTTATTACTCACTTAAAAATAAACCCATTTTCCTGTCATATCTAATCTCATATATGAACCATTATTTTATTCTTCATGGTTAGAGTGAAGTCAAAGTTATTGTTTCCAGAAGACTACTATAAAGCTAGCCTACATGTGTTACCAGTGCATGTGTTATACGTCAATTTGGGAAATTCTAAACACCTTGGCAATCTTGCAGAATGGGGAAGACTTTTTGGGAAACAATGATTTTCTACACTTCTCCCTATATCATGTTGTAATGGTAATTTAAATGGGACGATCTTTCTCATTCACTAATAAGCCTATGTGACCTGCCTGAGTCACATGGAAGTCTGAGTCACATGAAGTCTATGGTGAGAGGAGTATGTTGAAGGAATGGAGCAGGAAAGGGTGGAGTAAGAAATGGGACAAATTACTCAGATTTGGGAGAGAGAGAGAAAGCAGGCAGCTGACTGTAGATGAAAGAAGGTCATTTTGCTAAAGGGTGTTTGTGGGGAGGCCTGATAATGTGTATGGACTTCTTGGTTACTGTGATGGATTTCTTTGTGGCTATGATGGACTTGGCTTTCTGGTATTGGGATTTGGCTGTCTGGTATCTGAATAAGTGATTTTCTTCTTCCTTCTATATGGACAGTCTGTTATACTTTGCGATTTGGAACTACACCAATATATTCATAGTTGCCATTGGTGCTGTGAATATTGCTTTGGCCACACATTTGCCATCATAAATGGGTTCACAGGGTATAAAATCTCTCTGGAGGAGTAAAGGTTTTAGAGGAAGAAACAGTTATTCCAGATGGAAGGCTTTACTATATCCCTCTTTAGCAGGAAATGGTCCAAAAGCACTGGCTCCTAGGAAAACTGGGAACCAGGTTACAGGAGGAAGAACCCAGAGATTTGGAAAGATGTTTGCAAGGAATACCAATAAAACCAGGGCAGGAACTGGCAGGGATATGTAGGAGAGTCTGGATTTTAATAACAGATTACCATATTATGCATAAAAGCATAGAAGAGCTGCTGAAGGAAAAAAAAAAATTCAGATGGAAAAAGAACTGGTCTGCATGGGAATTTCTCAGCATTTGGACTGTCCTTCAAAACAGCAACCTGAGCAATCTTAGGTAGGAAAAAAGGCTGTTCATTTATCTAAGAAGAAGTGGAAGGCTGACCAAAGAAGAGTGCATACAACCTTTTTATGGACCCAACCTAGTTGCCATGGCAATGATGGCCAGGAAAGTGCTTAGGGAGAAAATGCAACAAAGTCAGAGGTGGTAAATGAAGCAATGTTAAAGGGGGAGCCTTCTCAGGAAGAAGCATGCCTGATATTAGGTGAAAACAGGAGAATCAAGGAGGCAACACAGTGCTTAGGAAGATAATAGAGGATTTTACTCAGCAAGAGGTTACAGACATTTTGGTCAGTTCACCCAAAGCATTGGAGAATAATTAATATCCTGGATGGTGAGAATCAGTGATGAAGAGGCCAGAGGATTATCAATAGATGGTGTTAATTGCTTGAATTCCTAGGGCTTAGTCAGAATCCTTTTGTACAGCAAGCTTTTAGAGATTATAATGTGCAAGGAGGTGGCAATATGACTAATCTATTATCTTTGTTTACAGAAGGATGCAATAAGCAGTATCCAACAGATTCTGTGTGTCCTAGTAGAGATAGACTATGGTATTCACTTAAAGACCGTGTAAGAAAGTTAAAGGAGGAGATAATGAAGACTGCCATAATGACCTGAAATGCAGATGCATAATAGGATACCCCTTAGCAGTTTCCCAGAAGAATATAATAAAGATGGCTCCTCCTGCTTATAAACACCTAGTTTTGACTAATATTTGGGGAAATAGGGAACCTTCTTTCAGAGGTGCTGGATAAGATTTCACAATTAAGTGACTCAGGGGACTGGGGAAAAGATAAATTTCCTCAAGAGAAAAGAGTCAATAGCCAGTTGATTGAAGGTCAGAATAGACTGAGAAGAAAAGAATTGTTCATTGCTCTATTGAGAGAGGGGTATATTTTGGAAGCGTAAATTGTGTTACAACTAAGGAACTATACAAAATGTACCGAGAAAAGGGGCTTGATACTAGATGGAATGGAGAAGTAAGAATTGCCCCTACACATCCTCCTTAATCCTTGTATCCAAGTTTGTCACACCTTCAGGGAGAACAGGAAATTAGTCAATTCAAAAATACACTGACATATTCATAGTCACTGTTGGTTCTGCTAACACTGCCTTGGCAATGTAGGCATGGGCATACCAAGTGGCCCCTTATTAAAAAGCCAAGAAGGACAAAAATATCCTCATTAGACCTGAGTGATTGGGATTACCCCAAGATGACCTGGTTAGTGGGCTGTTCCCTCTGCCTGTTTTTTCTGATGAGGAGAGAATCTAGTTATCTGGGATGCCCCAAAGTTGACTCAAGTTGATTTAACCTCTTAAGAGGATGGATTTGTTGAAAGTAGCCAGCTTTTACCTCTAAAAGTAAGTATATAAAAGTAATTATATAGGACTCATCCAAACTTTAGCCTACTTCTCACCTTGCTTGAAGATCATAATCAAATGGAATGAAATGATAGGTGAGAGATTGGAGTAGGACTTTGAATACTCCAAGTCTCTTTTCATCCCCCCAGGAGGTTTTAGAACAGCTGCCTTGGGGAAGAAGCATCTGAAAGTTATTTGTTTGTCTATAGCTTTATATAATATAACACAATATAATTAATATAGCTTAACATCGTGATATAATATAGTGTAGCATAATATATATGATATGTATGATATGTGTATGCGCACACATATGTCTGTATGTTTGCATATATTTTATAGGTATATGTGAGTGTCTGTGTATGTAATATTTATATAATAGAAGACTTTAGATGATTTTCCTTTTTTGTATTTGTCTAGGAATCTTTTTGAATCCTTTGCCTCATCTATATTATTTGTGGGGTGAAAAAGCTGTCTGTCATCCAATACACATTTGTTAAATGGAATACATGTAGAGAAGTTGAGAGCCAGTTACTGCCATTTGGAAATGCAGAAGCTGAGGATAGCAAATTCAGAAAATTTCCAGAGTAAATACCAGAGGGATGAAGAATGAGCCAAAGAGAAATGATAATTTAGTGAGTTCCCAAGATCAGATTTGATGCAAGTGAATCCAGAGCATGTGATGTTATGAGTCATAGTTTACAAGTAAATTATTGACTATCAGTTTATTGAATTATTTATTAAATTATTTTAAAGAAATAAGTACTCAGTAATGTGGGACTGAATTATGGTATGTTAGCAGTACAATGTTAGGGAAAGGATCCAAGATTTAGACTCAAGATAAGTCATCCTGTTCTAACTCTACCAAGTTTATCAGTTGCTCTAAGACTCAGTTTCTTTGTCAGTAAGGTAAGCATAAAGGTAACTGTTCTGCCTATTTCACAGGGTTAGGAGCAGTGTGGGCCAGTATCTCATTATAATGAAAGCACGTATTCCATATAAACTATCAATATCGTAGTTGGGATAGTAATAGTAATTACAATAGTAATACTTATTGGTATTTTATGGCACTTTACATTTTGCAAAGTGCTTTTTGGTATATTATTCCGTATTATTCTCACAAGAAACCTATGAAGTAGATCCTACAGATGTGATAATCCCCATTTTAGAGGTGAAAATATTAAAGTTGGGAGAGGTTAGGTAACTTGCCCAGGGGCATAGAACAATTAAACGCCTAGTATAGTTTTCAAGCGCAAGTGTTCCTGGCGCTATCCACTTTATGCAGCAATATTTGACAAATATTCTAGGTTACTTTCAACTCCTCACCCCTCTTTAAAAATCAGGGAAGCTCTCCATGAAAACAGATTGGAACAAGAGATGAAGACTCAAAATGCTGACTCAGAATTATTGTTGTCTAGGATATCAAAGACTATCCACTAAGGAGAGTCAGTACCTGTCAGGTTTAACGGATGTCCCTCTGCTTTTTAAAATGCCACACCTACTATGATGCCTATTGGGATTTCCATAAATTGAAGAGGAAATCTCATAGCTATTTGAATAAGTACTATTTCTTGCTTAAATTTTCTATTCATATTCTAGCTAAGACTCAGAATTCATTAACCTGGGATTAGTAAGGTTGGTTTTGTTTGTTTTTAATTGAATCCCTATATTTTAATAAAGTTGGTTTCTTTCACAACCCCATGTAGTTTACTTTTGATATTTAAAAACATTATTCTGATAAAAGTCCTTTAAGCTTTGCCAGACTAATTCATGACACACAAAGGAGGCTGAGAATCTGGGTTTAGTAGGCCTCCTTTTGTCAACTGTTAGATGGTCTCACTCACTCAAAACAAAGTCAAGTGTAAGTCATGTCATCATTTCTCTGATGTCATCGTTTTCTTCAAAAAGGAAGGATAAACACAGATAGACAGATGGTCTAAAAGTGTCTCATCTGGTTCCATTTCTTAATCTGAATACCCAGAGCAGCTGAATGAGGTCTGACCTACGAAAAGGCTTCATAAGGAGACTACATTATAGATCTCAGCACCTCTATACTTAATAACCCTGAAAAGAAGAATCCTGACAACTTCATGAGGAGTTAATCTCCTAAGAGAATGAGGTAAGACATAACACAGAATAAGAATGAGTAAGCATAAGAAGAAGAGCATTAGGCACATCATACTTGATACTTTTTTTCAGAGCTAAGTGTAAACAGAACTTCCTTGATGACTAGATCAACATATATATATATATATATATATACATATATATACATATATATGTATATATATATATATATATAATAAAATCTGAGGACTCCTGGCATTAAAGTCCTGCCAAATCTTTCAGCAGCTGTCACTCCTTTTCTCCTGGAAATGGATGCTGGCTCATCAAAAATAGTAGGAGATGCCCCAGATTAATCAATATGTTAAAAATTGTATTTTTCTCCTTTCAGAGAGCGTGCTGAACGTACAGGATGCCATTCCACTCTGGAGAGTTGGTTTCCATGGGAATAGGAACAGTGTTGAGCTGTCCAGTTGTCAAAGCTATTGTCAAGTGGAAGCTGAACACTTACAATGAGGTTTCTTCAGGCGTACCTGCAGACTTGAGTATCCAAAAGGCTTCTGATTTCTTCAGCAGGCTAACCTCAGAGCAAGTGTTTAAAAATAGTATGTGGGAATATAGATGCATTAAGCTCAACACATAATTGTAAGTGCAAGAAAAATCACAGCTCACTGGAGAAGAATTAGATATAGATTCCCCTAGTGGATAAAAGCTATTCTGAAGTACATCTCATATGCTCCTCTGGTTTGTGGTAATAATAACCACAAAGTGTTCATTTCCTCTCATTCTAGGGACATGCAAAGTTGCCAGATGGAGCCAAATGAGGATAAAAGGTTCATAAACTAGAGCCTCATGCAGGTTATATCAAAAGGGCAGTTATATGAAGCCAATTTCATGGCCTCTTCAGCCTAGCAGCCTAACTTGTAATGTGGCACCAGTTCAGGTCAGTACTACAAGCATTTATTAAACATTTCCTATTTACCAGTTACCATTTGACTGAGCAAACACAAACTTTCAATAAACTTCAGCATTTTTTCTTTGATTTTTAAAATATTAAACACTTATTAAGTATAAATACACACACACACACACACATATATATATATATATATATATACATCTTTAGTTAGCATATCAACTCTGAAAATTTAATTTAATGTAGAAGTTGGTTTCTTTCACAACATAGTAGTCAATTAATAATGGAATAAAATTGTGAAAAGGTAAAAAGTATTAACATACACGGTAGAAAGAAATAATTGATTTAAATTATTTTCATCATTTAATTAATCGCCCTATGTTACTATGAAATATTACCAACAACATATGCCCAGTTGAAATCCTGCATTTGAATTGTCATCTATTCATGCTGTATAATGGATAAATGGACAGCCTCCAGCATGACTCAAAATGGAAGATGTTTAACGGTAGGAGGGTCTTACTCTTACTGCTCTCCTAGAGTGAGGCATATGTTGTAGTCAGAAAGATTGAATGATGTAGGGTGCAAGCAAAAGCATTATGTTATCTTTCATTAATATCCCAATTGTTAGACTGAAAATAAGAATGCAGTACCCCCCTGGAAATATCTCAGATTGATTTCCTAGGATTAAAAATATTATTATTGAAAAAGTCAAGTCCATTGGGGAGAAGGAATTGGGAATGAGAACTTATGAGAACGTGAAACCCCTGAATATCAGAAGAAGAGAATTTAGGTAAATAGATAAAAAAGATCTGTGAAAAAGAAAAGAGATCAAAGGAGTCAAGTCAACAGGCATTTATCAAACGCCTAATATGTGTGAGGCATTGTGCTAAGAGACAAGTATACAAAAACAATTAAACCAACAGTCCCTAGTCTCGAGGAGCTCACTAGATACCTGAGAAAGACAACATGGAAGCAACCATGTACAAACAACATATACAGTGTACCCTGCAGATCATCTCAGAGGGAAAGCACTGACTTCAAAGAATAAAAAAGGTTTCATCCAGAATGTAGGATTTTAGCGGATGCGTGAAGGAAGCTAGGTAAGCCAGGAGGGAGAGATGAGGAGGGACAGAATTCTGGGCCTGGGGACAGCCATTGAAAAGTGCAGGGAATCTGCAGATGCCTTGCTATCTGGAAAAAAAAAAAGAGATTGCCACTGGATGAAAGTAGGATAAAAATGGAAATAACAAATGCAAAGAAGGGAATAAGCAGCTAAGTTTTGGTGGAAGGTTGTAGAAGGGCATGTAAGTAGAGCTAGAACCTCCTGATCACCTTAATACCAGGTGGTGGCAACTGTAGAAAGAATGGTTTAGCTCACTATATAAAACCTCATTTACTGAATGGATTTGACCTCCCAAAATCTATTAGTTCAGGATTACCTTAAAGAAAGCATATTTACCTGAGAGGAGTTAGTTTAGGAATAGCGATGACTAGATATGCCCTCCCCAAATCCTTATCTAAGGTCTTTATAGCAAATGGATCCCTTCTCAGAGAACCTTAGATTTCTTGACAGGTAGTTTAAAGTTATGAGGATTTTGAGTGCGCAGTCCTCCCTCTGACACATGATATGTGACACTGATCAAGTCATCATGTCTCTGACTTCAATTCTCTTGTCTACAAAATGGAAATGGTAATAACTACTACCTTACTCACTTTAGAGAGTCATTATAGATGACCAAATGAAAGAATGGATCCATATGATCTTTTTCCCTTTATTCAATTCACTATTGAGAAGTATAAATTCTTTTTTTCTACTCTTTAACTCTTTAGATTCCTGGGCCTTAGTTCCTTCATATATAAAATTAATAGGTCAGACAAGATGACCTCCAAGGTCCCTTCCAGTTCTAAATATGTGATCCTTCCCCAGCCCACAATTGAAATAGAATAAATGACAGATAAGAGTTTGAACTAGCTTAGTTGAAGTGGGAGTGGAAAAGAGGTGGATAGGAGAGATGTTGAAGAGAAATAGGCAAGTATTGGAAACTGACTGGAGGTTTTTGTGGGGTTTTTTGATGAAATAAAAATATTGCAGATGACTCTGAGGCTGTGAACTTGGATAAACAGAAGGATGACCTTGACTTCAACAGAAATAGAAGAGTTAGAGGCAATTTTTTTTTGTTTTGTTTTAGTTGGGGGAAGGCAATCTGTACTTTCTGATTTTAGGTTTCAGTTGATCTTTTATCATATTTCTGCTTGTTTATTTGAAAAGAATGACCATAATACAAAACAAAGCTGACATGTTAAAAAATAGATATAATTAGTGCATGAAACCAGGTGTTCTATTTGGGTTTAGAATCCTATGGAGATTCAATGGCACTGAGTAAATCTGCTTCTACATCTCTGGAAAAACAAACAAAATAAAAACAAATAGATAAAAACAACCCTTTCTTCCTTCTATCTTTTTCATACACGAGAGAGTACAACAAACTGGCAAAAAATCCTATGCATTTCCCTATGTCTGTAATGCAAAGTGCATGGTTTTCAGAATCATCAATAATATCTCCAAGGGTGTATTTTCAGTCTAAAAGGAGCTTTGGCAAGTCCAGCAAATCTGCATCACCCGTAGATGGCAGCATTACTCTTCAGGAGGCCTGGGCACTGCTTTCGCTATTTAGGATAAATACCATTACCTTGGCAAAAGTTACAATCTCAGTATGAACCTTCTTGCTATATTTCCCTTAATATTCCATTTAGGTGGATGTTGTGGGCTTTTCCAAATAGATAATGAAATATAAATGAGTGTAAGCAATAATGGAAACTTCAGGGTCACTTTTTCAAAAGGTTAGATGTCCGGTAGGAATGGGGGCAGGGAAGGCCAGAGTAATTTTATGCCTGTGAACAAAGAACCATATGCCATTCTGCACTTCAGTGAGAGGGTCTTTGAAATTTAGCCCTTGATGCTAAGATGCGAAGACAAAGTTTCCAAAGAGCTCTTGCTATCTCAAGAGAAACATCTGTGACTTGCACTTGTCCCCTTCCCTCCCTAATACACCCAAGAAGGTGATGTTTTTATTTCTAAGAGGAGAATACCCTCTGCAGACAGAGTCAATGAATGATATTTAAGAGAGGACCCAGAAGAACTCCTCAAAGCCATTTGGAGGATTTTTTTTAAATGCCTTAAACAGAGTTAGAGATAGAGAGCTCCTTAGAAGAACATTTATTCCAACCAAACTGAAGATCTGCTCTGCTGGCTAGATTTGGATTTGAAACTCACGTCCAGTAAAAAAGATTCTATGTTAATCCCAAAATAGGCATCAACTACTGAATACCCTGTGTAATAAATAACAAGAGTGTAGAAGAGGAGAGAGAAAAAGAAGACTGGTCACGTCTCAGCAATGAAGGCATCCTTTTCTTATGCCTGAGAGGGGAAAGAAAACAGAAACAAAAACTATAATTTAACTTATCTAAAAGTCCTTGGAGAAATGGAATTATGTAATATCTACCCTTTATATACAACCCAGAAGCTAAGACTGTGCTGTGCTCACAATAGACAATTGATAAAATATTGGTTGAACTGAGCTGAAATATATATTAGCTCAATACATTTGATCAACAATTCCCAACAACCCTAAAAATCAGTGCTTTATTCAAATGAACTTCCCCAAAGATCTGCATTTGGAAGGAACACAGCAGGCTATCTTGTCTAATCCCATCGTTTTGTGGAAAAGGAAATAAAAGATCTGAAATGTTAAATAAATTGCTGAAAGTCGTCATGCAACTAGTAAAAAAATTTTTTTTTTAAAGCAGGTTATTTCTATCCAGAGACAATGTGTCTTTTACTGTAACAGACTGTCATGTCTTATCTCATTTCAGCAATCATATGAAAATACATCACAGAAAACACCAATAATATTAATAGTAACAACTAGAATTTAAATAGTATTTTAAGGTTATAAAGTATTTTATGTATGCTATCTTGCTGTCTATGTATAGCTACAGTTATAAATATAGATAAAATGTAGATTTGTAGGTGCATATCTGAAAATGAATACAAATTGAGCATATCTAGGTACAGATAGAGCTTTATATATAAACACTAATCTAGATATGCATAAAACATATAGATTTTGGTGCAGATATAGCTATAGGTATATAGATATAGATATGGATATGGGAACACATTTATGTATTGATATATGTAGATATAAATAAGCATAGATTTACAGTTGCAGATACAGACATACCCAGATATATACATAATGAATCAGGAGTCATTTATTAAGAACATGCTATGTGCTGAATATGACATTCAATTATAGTAGGAAAATATATAATTAGAGAAGGCTCAGTTTACGTTTATATTTAATATGTTTTTATTCTCATATGCTTAATTCTCACGTTTAATATGATTTTATTTTTCCCCCTGTTACTTGCGGAAAAAAAATTTTTATCATTCATTCTTACTCGATTTTCAGTTCCATTCAAAGTTTTAAAACTCAATGTTCAAAATTGTTTTTACATGCAACCAGGAAATAAGATATACAGGGAATGTGTTATAGAAGTCTATGTTTCCCTACAAAAAAATACAGGGGATGGGGATAAGAGAAGGGACAGGTGTGATAGAAAGGAGGGGAGATTGGGGGAAGTGGTAATCAGAATGCACACTTGGGGTGGGTGGAGGGGAAGGATGGAGAGAAAATTTGGAACTCAAAACCTTGTGGAAAGTGAATGTTGAAAACCAAAAATAAATAAATTGATTTTAAATAAAAAGATTTTGACTTTCAAATTTTTCTCCAAGTTTACATCCCCACTTCTGAAAATGGTAGACAGTTTGATGCAGTTTCTACGCATGCTATCACATAAAAGTATTACCTATAACTGTGAAAGAAGAAACAGATCAAAAGGAAAATATGAGAAAGAATAAAGTAAGTGAAAAAAAATATAGATTCAGAGTCCATCAGTTCTTTATCTGGATATGGTTAGATTTTCCTCCATGAGTCTTTTTGGGTTGGATGACTGTGTTGCTGAAAAAAGATAAATCATTTAGAGTTCATCACCAAACAACATTGGTGATACTACATACAATGTTTTCCTTGTTTGGCTCATTTCACTTTGTATTAGTTTGGACAAATCTTTCCAGGTTTTTCTAAAATCTACGTGTCCAACATTTTTAATAGCATAATAATATTCCATTACATTCATATACCATAGCTTGTTCAGTCATTCTCCAGTTGATGGGCATCCCCTCAATTTCAAAATATTTTGCCACCATGAAAAAGGCTGCCATAAATATTTTTACATATGTATATCCTTTTCCCTTTTTTATGATCCCATTGAGATACAAATCTAGTAGCTATATGATGAAATCAAAAGGTATACAAAGTTTGGTTGCCCTTTAGGCATTGTTCAAAATTGCTCTCCAGAATGGTTGGATCAGTTCACAGCTCCACCAATAACTCAGTGTTCCAATTTTGCAACACCCTCTCTACCATTTATTGCTTTTTTTTTCTATCAAATTAGTCAATCTGATCGTTATAGGGTAGTAATTCAGAGTAGTTTTAATTTGCATTTCTCTAATCAAAAGTGATTTAGAGCACTTCTTCATACCTTCAGAAAGTTTTGATTTCTTCTTCTGATTGCTTGTTCATATCCTTTGACCATTTATCATTTGGTGAATGGGTTGTACTCTTATAAATTTGGAACTGTGCCAAGCACTGGGGATGCAAATAAAGGCAAAAGTAAGTTCCTGCTCTCAAGGATCTCATAATTTATTGGGGCAGAAAACATGAAAACAACTATGTACACATAAGCTACATGTGGAATAGACTGGAAACAATTTTAAAAATTGAAAACCCTGGGGGAGGAGCCAAGATGGTGGAGAAGAAAGACTCACGTATGCTAGCTCTGGAACCTACAGCCCATAAATTTCCTGTAAAAAGAACTCCCCACAAATTCTGGAGCAGTGGAACCCACACAGCAACTGAAGGGAGGAGATTTCCATTCCAGAGAGCCCTGAAAAACTGACCCCAAAGGTCCATTGCGCACTGGATGCAGAACAGAGCCCCTGTGCTGCCCTGGCCATGCACCCCAAGAGGAGCAGATCCGAGCAGGCTTCAGGGATGGAACCTCCGGCAGCCACGAAGGTCCTTCCACCCACAGGCGTTACAGGTCAGTGAGAGAGACTTCTGGGCTGGCCCAGAGGGGAGCGGGGTGTCTCCGTGACTTGCATCCCCTCAGGAGGCAGGGGCAGAGGCAGCGGTGGCCCGGGACTCCCGGAGCAAGCAGGAGCTCCGCTCCATTACTGAAGATCTCCACATAAAGCCCCTGAGGGAAGTGAGCCTGGGAGGTGGCCCTGCCCCCACCTGAGCACCAGAACTTAAGCTCACATTGAATAGCAGTTGCTCCCACCACTGAAAGCCCCGAGGCTGGGGAGCAGCATTGGAATCTCAGACCCCAAGAACTAGCTGGGCAGATGTAGGCAAGGGTGGAGAGGAATCTCAGAAGTCAGGTAACTGGCTGGGAAAATGCCCAGAAAAGGGAAAAACAATAAGACCATACAAGGGTACTTTCTTGGGGAAGAGATGTTCCCATATTTCATTTCTGATGAGGAGGAACAATGCTTACCATCAGGGAAAGACATAGAAATCAAGGCCTCTGTATCCCAAACATACAAAATAGATATCCAATGGGCTCAGGTCATGGAAGAGCTCAAAAAGGATTTTGAAAATCAAGTTAGAAAGGTGGAGGAAAAACTGGGAAGAAAAATGAGAGAGATGCAAGAAAAGCATGAAAAATGGGTCAATACCTTGCTAAAGGAGACCCAAAAAAATGCTGAAGAAAATAACACCTTGAAAAATAGGCTCACTCAAATGGCAAAAGAGGTTCAAAAAGCCAATGAGGAGAAGAATGCTTTCAAAAGCAGAATTAGCCAAATGGAAAAAGAGGTTCAAAAGCTCACTGAAGAAAATAGTTCCCTCAAAACTAGAATGGAGAAGATGGAGACTAATGACTTTCTGAGAAACCAAGAAATTACCAAACATAACCAAAAGAATGAAAAAATGGAAGAGAATGTGAAATATCTCATGGGAAAAACAACTGACCTGGAAAATAGATCCAGGAGAGACAATTTAAAAATTATGGGACTACCTGAAAGCCATGATCAAAAAAAGAGCCTAGACATCATCTTTCATGAAATGATCAAGGAAAACTGCCCTGATATTCTAGACACAGAGGGCAAAATAAGTATTGAAGGAATCCATTGATCACCGCCTGAAAGAGATCCAAAAAGAGAAACTCTAGGAACATTGTGTCCAAATTCCAGAATTCCCAGGTCAAAGAGAAAATATTGCAAGCAGCTAGAAAGAAACAATTCCAGTGTTGTGGAAATACAATCAGGATAACTCAAGATCTAGCAGCTTCTACATTAAGGGATCGATGGGCATGGAATAGGATATTCCAAAAGTCAAAGGAACTAGGACTCAAACCAAGAATCACCTACCCAGCTAAATTGAGTATAATACTTCAGGGGAAAATATGGTCTTTCAATGAAACAGAGGACTTTCAATCATTCTTGATGAAAAGACCAGAGCTGCAAAGAAAATTTGACTTTCAAACACAAGAATGAGAAGAAGCATGAAAAAGTAAACAGCAATGAGAAGTCATAAGGGACTTGCCAAAGGTGAACTGTTTACATTCCTACATGGAAAGACAATATTTGTAACTCTTAAAACTTTTCAGTATCTGGGTAGTTGGTGGGATCACACACACACATACACACACACACACGTACACACGTGCACGCACACACACATACACACATGCATGCACATATAGAGACAGAGAGCACAGAATGAATTGAATAGCATGGGACCATATCTTAAAAGAAATTAAGGTAAATGGTGAGAGAGAAATGTAGTGGGAGGAGAGATGGTGAAATGGAATGGGATAAATTATATCTCATTCAAGAGGCAAGCAGGGGATTTTTTAGTGGAGGGAAAAAGAGGAGAGCTGAGAAAAAAACATGAAGTTTACCCTCATCACATTCGACTAAAGGAAGGAATAAAATGCACACTCATTTTGGTATGAAAACCTATCTTACAATACGGAAAGTGGGGGAGAAGGAGATAAGCAGGGTGGGGGGAGATGATGGAAGGGAGGGCAATTGGAGGAGGGAGCAATTTGAAGTCAACACTCTTGGGGAGGGACAGTATCAAAAGACAGAATAGAAACAATGGGGGGCAGGATATGATGGAGGGAAATACAGTTAGTCTTACACAACATGACTATTATCAAAGTCAATTGCAAAACTACACAGATATGGCCTGTATTGAATTGCCTGTCTTGCCAAAGGGAATGGGTGGGGAGGCAGGGAGGGGAGAAGGTTTAGTATTGTTGTTGCTACTGGGAAATAAGAAATACAGTTAATGGGGAGTAGAAAGTCATCTGGCCCTACAGGACAAAAGAGAAGATGGGGACAAGAGAAAGGAGGGATGATAGAAGAGAGGGCAGATTGGTGATAGGGAAAATTAGAATGCTCAGTGTATTGGGGTGGGGGGAGGGGATAAAAGGGGAGAAAATTTGGAACCCAAAATTTTGTGAAAATTAATGTAAAAAATTAAATAAATAAATTTATATTAAAAAAAATTGAAAACCCTATAATTAGGGAGAAATCAGGGAAAGCTTACTGTAGAAGACAGAATTTAACCAACTTGAAGGAAGTCAACAGGCAGAAATGAAGAGGGGGCTAAATCCAGGTAAGAACAACATCCTTGAAAATGCACTGACATGGTAGATGGAGTGTTTTGTGCAAGGAACAGTGAAAACTCAGTGTCACTGGGGAGAGGGGCTAATTGTAGGAAAACTCAAAAGCCAGGGGAGGGACATAATGGGAGTTAAAAATATTCCCTGACCATTAATAGGCCTCAGGTGGAGCTACTGAGGGTGGCTTGTTTTGTATGAAGGCCCACACATTTTGGTAATTGCTGATGAGGCACTTGGTCAAAAGGGTCCTGCCTTCTGGCTCTGAAAAGTATATATACTCTGGGGTGAGGTTTTGCTTTGGGGCTCAAATCATTGGAAGAGTATTTGTGTGATTCAGCCAGATGAGACTCTGGGCAGGTGTTAAGGAACCCCCAGCTTTGAAACCCATATGTTGGTGCTTCCCTCCCTGGTCTGTCTGTCTGTCTTCATCCTTCATTTTCAAGGAAGACCATGACGTTAGAAAAATGATGACATGACTTGTACTTGACTTGGTTTTGAGTGAGGGAGGGCTGTGCAACATCACCAACCTCACTTTCCCCTCTTGAGTTATCTGGATCCAGTGACCAGATATTCATCAGGATGACTAGAGATGACCCAGGATGCAATGGGAGACCTTGGCCTATTCAGGTTCTTACTTAGAGTGAGGTAACACCCTGATAATGATGCATGTATTGTCCATGGTCAGACAATAAGAAGCCCTGTCTGTTGGTCTTTCTGTTTATAATTCCTGCTTGCAATTTCTGTTTACATTTTCTCTCTTGGTGAATATAATTAAAGTAGATTGTTGACCCCTCAAAAGCTGCTTTCCTTTTAGAAAAGTAGATCTAAGAACCTATACAGCAGGCCCTCCTGTGCATGCCTTGATGCTACAAGGGGACAGGTTATGAAGGGCTTTTAAATATCAAATGCTTGATCCTAGAGATGAATGAGTTTGGGGAGTTTGAGTAGAAAAAGGACATGCTCAGAACTGTAATTTAGGAAGATCAATTGGATACCTAAGTAGAAATGACAATTCCTGAGAATGGCAGGAGGAAAGGACTCAGAATTTCTCCAGAATCATAGATCACAGAGTTGGGGAGGACCTCTGTAAAAAGCTATTCCAATCCATACCTACAAACAAAAATCTCCTCCACAGCATCTGTGCTAGGTAAGTGGCCATTCATCTATCCTCTCCATGAAAACCTTTGGAAAGGGGAAATGTAGTATTTAAAAGTCCACTACACTTCTTTATATTTGGATTCTTAGGAGTTGTTTTCCTTATATTAGCTAAAATATACATGCATGTCCTTTCCATCCATTTTCCTAGTTCATTTCTATGCAGCCTAGTAGAATAAGTCTATTCTGTCTTCCTCATGATAACTTTGAAAATAGCTAAAGACAGCCATCTCCTCTTTGTTTTCCTTTCCCACACATTTTTTGGTCCCTGCTTAGACATCCTTAATTTCTTCAGCCAGATCCCACATGTCATGATCTTGAGATTCCACCAAACGTCCTGATCATTCTTTGGATGCTCTCATGTAGAATCCCATTCATGGACCTTCCTAAAAAATGACATCTAAACCTAGCCCCAACTCTCCAGAAAACAAAACTAACATCTTCCTAATCTAAGACACTAGACCTTTCTTTTGAACGGCTGAAGATCACATTAACTCTTTTTTGGCTGCATATAACACTACTAGTAGATTTTCACCCTATAATTCAGTAAAAATCCAGGACGTTTTCATATGAATGGTTGCCTAGCCATGTATCTTCTACGTCATGCCAGATCTGACTTGAAGTTCTAGCCTGACAAAAGCTTTTTGGACTCTGATTCTAGTAGGCAACACACATTAGCTAGCCCTCCCACATTTATGTCATTATAAAAGTTTGAGTAGCATGCTGTCTACTGTATGTCTTTATGCAGAATATTGATAAAATATTAAATAGTATAAAAACAAAATATAAATCTGTGACAGTTCACTATAAACCTTCAAGTCTGTATCAAAGCAATAATAATTATTTAGCCATTGGACTAGTTCTAAAATCACTTTAAAATATTATTACTTGGTCTATATTTTTTCCATTTTGCCCCCAATCTAGCATGACAAATATTTTGCTAAAAGAAAGGTAAAAATGTGTCTTTATCATTCTGATCTTCTATTATATTGGTAATTAAGCTTGTCTGAAATGAATTTTTCTTCATGAACCCATGCTAGCTTTGTTTGATCACTTCTCATGATTTGTTCATTTAAAAACTGGTTCTGTAATTTTGCCAAATCAAACCTACAAGTTGATAGTTTGGAGATGTCACTATTTTTCTCACTTTTGAAAATCAGCATAGTATTTGACCTCCTTTGAACCTGCATCAACTCTCTCATTTTCTACAGTATTTCAAAGATCACTAATCATAGCTTAGCACACGTTCTTTTTGTACTACAGAGTATAGGTGGTCTGAATGGTACAATTTACAAAATTAATTAGGTGATTCAATAGCACTTTATTGAATGCCTTCTATGTTTCAGACAATATGTTAGGTGTTAGGATAGAATACAATGGAAAAGAGAGAGCACCTTCAATGCCCTTGAAGAATCAACATTTTTTGGGGGGATATATATATGTATATATATATATATATATATATATATATACGTATATATATGTACAGATTAGTAAATTACGTATATACGTATGTGGAGAGAGAGAGAGAGAGAGAGAGAGAGAGAGAGAGAGAGAGAGAGCAACAAAAGACTTTAAAGGGGATGAATGACACTTGAAATGAGTCTTCAAGTGAGCTATAAGTCCGAAGAAGTAGAAACCATTTTAGACATGGAACACAGACAACCTGTAAAAAGGGAATGAAATGTAAAGTGGGATATCATGTTTGTGAAACAACAGATTAGCCAGTTTGAGTAAAATGTAGAGTATATGAGAGGGCATAATGTGTAATCAGTCTGGAATGAATTTTCTTTCTGATTGTATGATTCCTTTCAAAATCTCTTATTTAAAGAGATGTCTTAGGAAAGTCATATTTTCATTTCTCTCCTGTCTGCATTATTCACTCATTTCTACAGGACTTGTCCTACTCTGCCAAACAAAACCTTGTCACCCTGGAAGTTTACTCTGCTGCTGAACTACTTGTAGTATTGAATGTATCTTTCACCTCTGGGACATCTCCCTCTAGCTATCTGGTTTTCCAAGATCCTCTAATTTAAGGAGGAGGCCCAAGTCAATTATGTCTTTATCCTCCAGGATACACTACTGATTTGCTGTGCCTCTACAGTACTTGCTGAACCATGTCCAAGTTCCCCTATTCCCTACTTTCCAATTTCCTTCTATGCATCATGTTCTCCCTTTAAAATGTAACTCCTTTGAAGGCAGGGATTGTCTTTCCCTTGGCTTGTATTCATATTCCCAGTGCATAGTGTTTTGCACACACTAAATGCCTAATAAATATGTATTAACTGATTAAATAAAATGTAGGTTGGAGAAAGATTGTAAAGGGTTTAACATTCTAAGCAAAGGATCTCGTATTTTATAGAAAAAAATAAGGACCCTTTGAAACTTCTTGAGTAAGGGGGCAATATGGTCAGGCATGTGCCTTAGGGATATCAAGTTGGTCATTATGTGGAGCATAGATAATAGTGAGGAGAGATTGGAGGCAGAGGATCTTAATAAGAGGTTACTGTAGTAGTCCAATGAAAAGTTGATGAGGCCCAGAATTAAGCTGATTATGACAAGATTATAGAAAAGAAGATGGCCTGTGGAAGTTTTGTGGGATACAATTGGCAAGATTTGTCAAAAATATTAAATCTAGTAGGATATGAGTGAGACCTAGATTAGTACCTACATTGATGATACCACAGATTCATGAAAGACTTAATGCTTTGCAAAGATTCTCTCTCTCTCTCTCTCTCTCTCTCTCTCTCTCTCTCTCTCTCTCTCTCTCTCTCTCTCTCTCTCTCTCTCTCTCTCTCCCTTTAAGTTCTGTGGCAGATTTCCAAATGAATCTGTTTTTGGCCAAGGAAAATATCAATAAAATAATTAGAAATGAATATATTCAGTAAAAGTTTTTTTTTAAAAAACCAACATGCACATTCATCACGTGTCAAAAGGTTTGATGCAAGTATTATATTTATATCTAATTTATTTTTCATAAACATAATTAATTATGCCTCTTAATCTTTATGGAACTCAACAGCATATAATAGAAAGAACATTGCATTTGGAGTCAAATCCTGGTTCTGTCAATTTAACCCTGTGTGACTGTGAAAACATTACTGGGGCCTCAGTGGCTGCATCTGAAAAATAAATTGGTTGTGATGTAAGACCTCTCAGGTGCCTTCTGTTTTTCAGCTCCTGAAGTAATGATTTCCCTCTGTTACCTGAGTGTTGAGGAAGAATGGAAGAAAATTTTGATCATTATTATTATAAATTTTTGCATGATTAATAGTTAAAATAAAAATAGCAAACATTTCCCACTTTATCAGTTAACATTTTGAAAACAGGATAATATTTAATTCTGCTTCTGCCATCAGTTGCCAGCAAAGCAAAGAGCTCTATATATTGTTAAAGTTATAATTCAAATCAATATTCACTACCCAAATAATATAACAAATAACTCATCCTTATTATTCTTTCTCTTCCTGAATTCATCCAGTGATAATAATGTATCATTTTACCATTGGAAGATGGATTAAATATAGGAGATTTACAGATGATCTAGGTTAGAATCACTTGAATAAGTATTTATATATTGAGGTAACAATAGTCTCAGGGTCAGGATAACCTTGTTCAAGTTCCACATAGGACACACATTGGCTCTGTGTCCCTGGGGAATGTCACTTAAACATCCAGTTCTGCCAGGCAACTCCTTAAGGCTATATATATTCTATAATTCAACCTACTCAATATCCACCTGTGTGTATTGTTTTTTAGTCCATATTTCTTTATCTTGTTGATAAAAGTAATATTTGAGATTTTTGTCAAAAACTTTGCTAAAATTTAGATGCACGAATTCTACAAAATTCTCTATATAAGATGTATAATTTCTGGCATAACATAATTTATGAAATTACATTGACCCTTATGAATATTATC
Organism: Bettongia penicillata ogilbyi; assembly: GCA_023548195.1. Lineage (NCBI taxonomy): Eukaryota > Metazoa > Chordata > Mammalia > Diprotodontia > Potoroidae > Bettongia > Bettongia penicillata. The sequence goes on along the minus strand of JAJHZJ010000470.1, from coordinate 11,621,768 downwards.
TCAATTTTATGTGTTCAGAAAACATGCTTATGCATTATGTAACTTTACTAGGCATCAAAGTCAAGTTCACTGGCCTATTTTTCTTTATAGCATTTGCCCCATTCTTTTTCTTGAAAATTTAGATATTTTCTCCTCTCCAATCTTATATTCTCCCCATTCTATATTATTTGAAATAATACTGACAAGTTATTTAGTAATCATAGCTGTCAATTTCCTCTTTCCCCTGTGACACAGTTCATTCTGCCTAACTGAGTGGACTCATTATGATACTAATTCATCATTTTCTTGTTTTTCCTGGTTTTTAAAGCCCTTTTCATTCTCCCTAAAAAAGGAAAAAAAGTTCTTTAGATTTTTCTCTATCGTCTATTGTCATCATATTTTTTAACCTAGTTGGTTTTTCTCTTGTGCCTAACCAAATTACCAAAATCTTTACCATTGTCCTTATTATTTACTATCAGTTTCAGTTTATTCTGAATTTTAACTTTAGATACTCTGCCTGTAAGTCCTTGATACTCTTGCATATTCAACTTAATGAAGATTTTTATAATCTTCCTCTGCTTCAACATGTCTTAAAATATCTAATTTGATCAAAATGTCTCCTATGCATTAACATGGATCTCTTCATTGCCTTCCAGTTAGAATAAATCTCATTATGTCTTCAAAATGTTATTCTTGAAAGATTCCTATCATTTCTAGAATGGAATTTCATAGATATCAAGATAATATGATGAAGAAGACTTCTCAGATGAAGAATCATTTTCTAATGTTGTTCAGCAGCTTTTCTGCAATTCATAGTCTTAACTGATTAGATAACTGAGAAGTGTCTTACACAGCATTATACAACCAGTATGTGTTGGAGGCAGGACTTGACCCCTGGAATTCTTCACTCTAAGGCCAGTTGTTTATAGAGAAGTGCAGGTCAGAATTCCAGATTAGAAGGAAAGAATCACATAGAGGAGAAAGGAATTGGCAACAAACACTAAAGATTCCAAATAGGTTAGCTTAGTATGCTGAACTGACTGAACAAAAGTTAAAGGTCATGTCGCTAATTAAGCCATACGTGATGATGTACCCCAAAACATATTGTCTATTTCCAAGATAAAACTAGCATCTTTTTTTAACATAATTTTTGATTGATTTAGTTTGCCCCTACAGTTATAAAGTGAAATTCTAGAAACTAGCCCAAAATCAAGGTCGCAAACTTTCAGCCTTAAGAGGACACCACATCCAGTGAGAGAAGAAAGTCCATACTGCTACCTCATATTGGACAGATAATCCAGAACACTGGGATTCCTAGGGAGAAAATAAGATACTGCTGTTCTGAGTAGGAATTCACCTGTTATGTAGAAAGGTTTCAATATCTTATCTCAATCAGGAACATGTCAATATCTTATTGATTCCAGGAATCACAGTTGAAAAGAATATCCCAACACCCCTGTCCCAGTGGTGCAACTGAGGATACACCTTTGGAAGCAAATGTTCTGGGATAGGGGAAAAGCAGTTGGAGGTGATATCTAATTCTTAAGTGGTATCAGGAAGGGACATGCATGATTGCAGGGAAAGTGGATCAAAGAGAGAGGTGAGTTGTTGAGAGAATATTGGAAATGTCAACAGAAGCCAGGGAATAAAGTGGACCAGGCCCTGTTAGCTCAACTATTCTGGCCCAAACTACAAAAATTCATGGAAGAAAATCACAATGAAATGATAAGCAACATACAAACAAACTCAAAATCTTATGATTCAGATTGTAGTTGGGGGAAGATTCATTGAATGACCAAGATAGAATCGAGTCAGTGTCAAGGAAAGCATCTTAGAATTTAATTTTAAAAGTCTTTAAGGAACAAATGTAGATTTGTGGATAGAAGGCAAAATATGCACATTTCAGAAGAGAAGAAAGAATCACAGATTAGAAAAGAGTTGATAGCAAATATCAAAGATTTCACATAGTCAAACCTAGCTAGAACATTTGGAAAGATGGAATTGGAGAGGTTGGAAAAGGCAGTTTACTTGTATCTGCTTTGTTGAGAAGTTTAAATTAGAAATCATAGAGAAAAACTAGCCACCTGGAATTTGTGATATTGTGAGAATAGTGGTAAATAATGTGACAACAAAGGGAGTGGCCTAACCCTTGAGCCAGGAAAGTCTGGTTCAAGTCAGACCTTTGATGCAAACTAACCATGTATAAACATAGGCAAGAAACAACTTTTCTGTACGACTTAAATTATTCTCTAACATTATTTGATATAAGCAAGTTATAAATCTACAGTAATTAAAAAAATATGTTATCAATCTGCAGTAATTTTAAAAATTACATTAGTGAAATTTAGTTCAATAAAAACAATTTTAAAAAGGTTTGATTAAAAAAACACATATACACACAAGGAAAAAAGATGTTAGTAACTCAGTGAGAAAGAGATCTTCCCTTCTGGCTAAATTTGGAATCAGGTCATTTTTTAAAAAATTTTCCAGAGCTTATCAAAATGACCTTAATAAATGCCTTCTGAATAAATGAATGATGATAGGAGCTTAATGCAGTAATCTAGGCATTAAGAAGTGAGAGCCTGGACTAGCTAAGAAATGGGAGAAAGAGGGTCAAATTGGAGAGGTTCTCACGATAAAATAATCAATTTGAACAGACAACTATATTAAATACAGAAATCTCTTTAAGTATCAATATAATGGAAATGATCTTAAACATTTGGAATTATTAATACTAACTGTTTACTTCTTTCATTTTTTTAGCATCTGCCACTCGCCTATTAGCTTGATGTTCTTTTCATTTTTTTCTTCATTAAATTATAATATCCTTTTAATCAGATGGTTTATGTTGTAAAAGCACTGCCATCCCATTCCCCTGTGGCTACAAGGCCAGACTTTCCCAAGTCTCTCTGGGGAACCTGGCCCTCCTCTGTTAATTAACTGTCCTTTCATTTTAACCTTCATTGTCTGCATCTGGCCCCACCCTAGACCACCATTCTTTAACCCTATCTAGACCTCTTCTCTCTTTCCATGGTCTTTGGTATAAAAGGTCCAATTTGTCTCCATTAAAGTGCTCAGATTCCTAAGGATTCTGGTCAATGCTTAGATTAAATCTGGCCCCTCTTTTCAATACAGGAGTCACAAAGTCAAGGATTCTTAAAATCTGGCCCAGCCCAGTCAGTGTTCTAATAAACCTTCTCTTTGGCTAAAAAAGGGTTTGGATCAAATTCATTCAAGGCAGGACCTGCATCACTTGTCCTTGAATTTCAGGGTTCAACACCCTTAGATCTCAACAGTCACGAGAGAAATTCTGGGGGACTAGCATTCTAATGAAGACCTTAGTAGTTCATTTGACAGATTTTTGCCCAATGTATAGTTGAAACCTTTTCAGATTTGTAGAACTAACCACGGGCATAGTCTTTGAGAATCCAAGGTCACATCTAAGCCAGGAAAATCATCAACCTAAGTTTTTATGCAGCTAATAATTTGTAACAAAAGTTACCCCTTCCTTCTTCAAATTTCAGCATTCATCCAGGGTTAGTTCATGGTTATAGAATACGTAATAGTACATCTAAAGAAGAGAAATTGAATTTGTCCAAAGGAAATAGGAGAGGTAGGTGGTGGGTGCAAAAGGCTACAAAAATAATTTATGCAAGGTAGAGAAAGGATGGCACCAGTGAAATGGATAAGCAAAAAAAAAAAATGAGGTGAAAATCAGTGATAGCCATTAGACAGTTTCTGTCCTCTTTCACTATTCTCAGAATGAGAAGACCCACAGAATGTTGGTGAACTTGATTGAAAACTTGGTCTTAGGATAGCTAGGCATGTAAGGATTATAGTATGAATGACCAGAGGGAAGGACTAAACCAGTGAGACCTATGATCTCTTGGAGTATTTGAAAGTATACATACAAATGTTATATACATATACATACACATTCACATATGTGTGTATACAAATGCACAAAAAATAATCACATTAATGAAAAAAAATAAACTCCCTCATTAAAGCTAAAGAAACCAAACAAAATAATTTGGAATACTTTTATCTCATGGATTCAAATTTGCAAATAAATTCATAATAACTGCCTAATAGGTTAAAAACAACATTTAATAATGTGTCAAAAGTAATTCATAACTGAGATGTATATTAAACTTTATTTATCAGTATTTAGCTCCAGAATTAGAGATTTTTGAATAACAAATTTTCTTTAACACTGAAATGACTGAATGTTACACGCTGTAACAGCCATGACTTTAGTAACACTCCCACCCCCATATACACACAGACATGGGGGAAGGGGGCAGTATCCACATTTAATCCTTAAAAATGTTTTTAAACTGACTTTAAACTGCATTTTAAATGAAATGTGATGAAAAAGTAAACTTAGTCTTGTTAAAAAAAAATCAATTTTTTTATGGAGAAGCCTAAAGAAGGTAGAAAGTTATTTTTAGTCAATGAAAGTGATTGTGCTTACAATATCAGCATCGAGATTATATTATTTATCAAAGTTCTCACAGAAAACTGCAATACTACCCATATCAGAATAGAAAACAAATAGGAATAAAATCAACACTTCATAACTACTCTATTTTCTTTTTTCTGTCTTGTTTTTCTTTTCTTTCATTCTGCCTTCTAATCTTTTTTCCCTCTTGTCTTCCTTTTTCCGATAAACATGGAACTAGGGCGATATTTATATATAGGAAATCCATGGTTTCCCAAAATGTTTTTTAAAATTGTCATTTCAAACACCATTACAAAAATATTAAGGTAGTAAGTACCTAATATTTGCTAATAATTACTAAGAAGTGAGATTTTTATAACATCACCACTATTACAGAAATAAAAAAGTAAACATTTATTAAAGCTCTTACACTGAATTAATAAAAAAAATCGACAACTGTGAAATTATTTGAGTTTGCCTAAAATTATATATTTTGCAAAAGCAGAGCACTTGGCATTGTTTTCAATTACTTGTCATGTTATGATGCCTAGTCAAATTTCTTTCACTGGATTATAATACTATGTACAAGTTTCCATCTAAAACTTGTCATTAGTTAGTTAGGCAATTATACCTTTCCATTTCCTTTTGAATAATTTTCAATTTTCATTCTTCAGCTATAATACTATTATATGTCTTACAAATGTGAAACTACTTTGGACAAATGCATTAATATTTTAGTAGACCAAATTGTCATTAGTAGTAGGTATCAGTTGATCAAAGCCTTGATCTACAGAGAGAGACAGACAGACAGAGAGACAAAGGCAGAGAGACAGAGACAAAGAATATTTCAGTATCCCAGCATGGGGTGGGGCAGAGGGGAGTTCAAAGGTTGGGCAAAAAATGGATTGTTGTGCAAAGGGGATGGCAAAGAGGCCACTTTGGTTAGAATGTAGGGTGCCTGATAGAATGTAATTTGAAATCATTTGGGAAAAGAGAATGAACTCAGATTGTAAAGAACTTTAAATGCTAAATGGGTATTTGTATGTTATTCTACAGACAGCTGAGAACCACTCAAGTTTCTTGGTCAAGAGAATGCTGTGGTCAGAACTGTGTTTTAGGAATATCAATTATTGGTTCTCAAAAGAGAGAAAAGTCGTGGATGCAAGACAGTAACAGTAATCATTGCATTTCACTCTCATGCTGTCTCTTAAAGTTGATTTTATTTATTCTCTCCTCATCAATCAACAAGTATTTATTACATTACTGCTATGTTGCTATGTTACTGTTCAAGGCATTGGTCAAGTGTCAAATGTTGCAAAGGGGTCAACATGGAAAAGACCTGAAGAAAAGAACAGTAAATTTGGCAATGAATATGTCATCAATAACCTTGTAGAAAGTGGCTTCATTTGTATAAGGTCAGTGTCATATTTTAAAGTTTTGAAAAGTGAATGAGATGCTAGAAAACAAACATGAAATGTAGACAATATTTTCTAGGATAAATTTAGCAGGAGGGATCTATCCAATGTCCTGATCACTTTCTTCCTTTTCTTTTGGAATTATGCAGAGAAAAAAAAAATGTAATAATTGGAAAATATGGACAAATTATGGGGAATATTCAGCTGGAGTGAGATTCAAGACTTTCTCTTTAGTTTAAGCTGAGTTATATCACTCTCAGTGGTATATTCCCTGTACTCTATATTGTGTGTTATATATTTTCTTGCGTATACCTTCTTTGGCTTCTGTTTGATTTGGATAAATTAGCTGTGTCACATGGACATTTTGGGGGAGGAGAGTTGAGTATTAAACATTTAAACACATACGCCAGCATATATTTCATCTCTGATACTTGTTTAAAAACATCATAGTAAATAGAAGATACATGTTCTGTGGTTTGAACATCTTGGAGACTAATGCATAAAATAAGATTTTGAATATTACAAATCTTCCACAAAATAGATTATTTTAATAAATTTAATTAGTGTGTACAAATGATCTATGTTTTCCTTGCCACCCACCATGTCTTTGAGTCATGTTAAAGTTTTCCAATTTCATCTCATAATTTGGGAAATAGATATTCTTCACCCTCTTGGTATTTCCTGTAAAGATAGTAAGGGCAGATTCTTTTGAAAAGTTATAGCTTATGTCCAGAAGGCTCTGCAATGTTCAGAGTCTTGAAGTAACTGCCATGATCTTAGCCACAAACAGGAGGTTGCTGAGGATCTTACCATAGATGGAGACTTATTAAACTTGGATTCTATGTCGGATATTCTCCATCATAATGGTGGCTATCTTTGGTAAGAATTTATCTCTCTATCTTATTCCTCAACAGATGCTTATAATGATAGAGTTATTGTATGAGACTGCCATATATTTCAAGGAATCTTGAATGATTTTGATGTACTCACGGGAAATACCTTCTTAGAATAGATACTTTAAGACAATATTTTTCTTTACCTTTTAAAAACAAATAATCAGCCAACAAAGAACTTGTGTTTTGACATGCTTTTTGTTGCTATTTCCACATATTTTAGTAAGCAGTGTGATAGTAAAGTTGAAATGTCACTCTCTAGAATGTCATTTGAGAAAGCCTACCTGTTCTGCCTATGTGACCCTGGATAAGTTACTTAAGCTCTTAGCTTCAGTGTTTTGCTTTTTTTTTTTTTTTTACAGTCGTTCTTCATCTATAAAACAAGGATAATAATAGCACAATAGAAGGTTCCTACCTGTACGTTAGTAGTGGGAGTTTCCTCACCTGGGAGTTCCCTATACCAGAGAAACCAGAGATACATTCTCTAGCTCTATTTCTATTGAGTTGCAACAATATCTTCAACATAGAAGATTGAAAAGGAACAGATAGATTCAACATACGAGATCTTGTTAAACAATGAAACTATATTTTGGTATTTCACTGGTTAAAAAATATATATCTATATATTTCATTAAATAGGATGGTAATATGCATATAGTAATAGGTTAACTGAAGCCTCTTTTGCATTCCTAATGTTTTTAAGCTTGAGTAAATAAACAAGTTCATTTTAGAATAATGTGCTCTGCTATAGGCTGAGTGACCATTTTATTTTGACAATTTGTGGATCAAAAATGTGCTAATTTCTAGTCTTCTGCAATTTTTTTCTTCATGATGATTTTCTTCTTTTAGCAGGCTATTATTTTCTGGAGAGGATTTGCAATGAGTAGTATTCATTGGTCATGACAAACCTTCAATTAACTGACTTTCATGCAGTGTATATTATTATCTCATTATCAAGTTGTCCTTTCCTTCTTTCTTTACTCCTTCAACTTATTTATTTATTACAAATGGTCCACAAGTTCTCTTAATTATTTAAAATGACACTTCTGTCAGTACTAACAAAATTTCTTCCAAAATTGGACTTGCAAAAATTCAAGGACCCAATTTAATTGTACTCTTGGATGCCAACCAAAGAGCAAATGAACCTCTTCTACTGAAATTGGATATTGTCACTTTTTGCATTAAACAGGGTTACTGGGGTTTCATTTGCTTTCTTTTGTATGGGTACCTTTTTTCAATTCCCATGATCTAGCTATCATTTACCTGTAAATTTGTCTTTTGCTTACCTCTCTATCAAGTTTCTTCACTTTAATAACTCTTTACCACTCTGCCTCCCAAAGGCTGCGGTATGTTCCCAGGACACTGTATTGCCTTGATAAAGAGGGAAAAGTGCTTATTTTGGAGTCAAATAGCCTCAGTATGAGTCCCAGCTCTGTGACTTACTTCCTATGTGGCCTCTAACAAAACACTTTACCTTTCTAGTCATCAGTTTCTTCATCTGGGAGAATTAAGTACTAAATGGAATATATTATTCTATGTCTAAATCTACGGTTCAAACAAAAAAAATCAAGATGTCCTTATGTATTGTACCAAGGCCCAGAGTTCTTCAGATCACATAAATTTGCATCATTTCTCACTGAGAATAATGCCAGAAAAGATTCTTTTCACTTATTTTCTTTAATGGAGACTCATGGTGGAGAAAAGAGAATAAAGGAAACCCTATGAGAAAGACATAGAAAACTCAAGAAAATGCCAAATTAGCCACCATACAAATTAATTAGGAGATATTTATATCATAATCTATATAGATATAAAATTTTCTTTACAACAATATGCATCTTATAGAATCAGTATCATCACTCCCATTTTACAAATAAAGAAAACATGAGAGAGAAGTTATATGACTTGATCTAGAAGTAAGCTCATACAACCTGACATCGGTGAAATGTAAAATCTATAGCCATGTAGCACCAATGTGATATTCACTGTGCCAACAGTGGCCATGAATATACTGGCACAATTCTGAATCACAAAATACAGCAGACTGTGCACATGGCAGACAGAAACGAAACATTTATTCAGACCCCAGAAAGCCAAATCCCAACACTTGAAAGCCAAATTCATCACAGTAACAAAGAAATCTATACAAAGTAACAAGACAAATGGCAATACCATCCCCAAGCCTTCCCTCTTATAGGCTCCCCACAAACTGGCTCCCTAATGCAAATCACAAACAAGTTCTCTTACTCAGGGTAACCAGCTGCCTTCCCCCAACTCTGATTGCTCTCGCACTCAGTTCTGACTGCTCTAACCAATTTGCCTCTCAGCTCTGATCCCCTGTTCCATGTGACTTAGACTCCTGTGACTCAAGCTTCCATGTGATTTCAGCAGGTCACTTAGGACTGTTAATGGATGGGAAAAAAATTTCCCATTCCATCAAATTCCATCAATTCCATCAAAATATATCCACCATACAGACCATGATCAGAATCTATTGATTTCAATTTCAATGATCTTTGCATAAATCCATGCTCCATATTTTCCTATCATGATTCAATCTATCAACAATCAATGTATTTTTATTGAACCCATACCATGTGCTGAGAATTTTGCAAGGATTAATGAGGCATTCCCAAGCCTCATGAATTAACAATCTTGTTGAGGAGACAAGCCTTAGTTATTAACAATTAGGTAGGATTTCAGAAGACCAAATGATAAAGTGTTCAATCATGTTATTCAAACACAAACATGTATTCAAATATGACTAAGGGAATTCAAAGAAATAAAAGATCAGTGTGGACTGAGACAGAACACAATTCAGGATAAAGGAAATCATGAAGTGAACCATAAAGGAGGAGCAGGATTTCTAGAAGTGCAAATGTAGCCTGTGGCCCAGAAACCTAAGCCCTATTTTATTATGACTAGATCTGTCCTAAAATCAGAAACTCAGAGATTTTTCCTTGGCACAGTTTCCACAGCACATGACTAAGTTTCCATGGACATGTGGAGAAGGGTCCCCAGACCCCACACAAAAAATCATGGTATAAATGCATATGTCATATACAGGGCAGCCTATATTCCAAGCCACGAAAACATTCAGAAAATACAAAGGAATCAAGGGAACCCATAAACAATGGAGGTCACCAAGGACTTATACTAACTCATAAATAATAAGTATAATTACCCCTTCTCTCTGGTAAATCTTACTTCCCTCCAGAGTTTTAAAGTTTTCCAAATTTTCAACTAATACTACATTGTAGTTTGGACTTCCCACAAAAGGGAGACACACTTGGGTCTGCAAGAAAAACAAGCTTCCTCCCCATCAGACTCATGCCATCTGAATAATTTATGGTAATAGTATCATGCAAAGATAAGCACTATTAGTCCCATCTCATATAATAGTCTTAGGGTTTTTTTGCCTTTGCTGTTCCCAACACCAGAGGCCACAATTCTGACCCTCAGGAAGAGATGCATTTCCTTTGAGTTTTCTCTTTTCAAATGAAAATCTGTATCCTCATATTATATCAGTTAGAGTAACACCAGAGGCAACTCTCAAGGCTGACTGTGCTGGAAAATCCCTCTTATCATTATTAGAAGGCCAGATGCTGGGGTGGTGTGACTAAAAAACTCTCTTCTTTGAAGTGTAATTGTCTCAAATGTAGGGCTACTAGAGAACCTAGGAAGCTACTAAAAAATCCTTTATATTTCTTATTTATGTGGTTCTCCTCTCTACCACTGCCTTGTGGTGAAGTTATACCACTGCCTCTCCAAGGGCCAAGAATTCAACCAAGAATGTCTAGTCTTGGGCCATGTTGGTGGGCACATGAAATAATTATTTGCTGCTGGACCAAGGACAGCACAAGGTGTTTGGTCCTTGAATAGCGTAGCAAGCCATAGCCATTGAATTTTCTTGGTCCTGAAGTAAATGATTATTCATGTGCAGAGACATGTTTTACACTTCTTTTCCTTTGTAATTCCTTAATTGTGAGTTGTGACAACTGACTCACACATATCATGTGTCATGTCACTGCCCTTTGAAAGATACTCAGCTCTTATTTTCTTCAGATTACCATATTTTGTGACTTGTAGCCCTTCAACGTGAGGTATGTGATATGGATTTGATAAATATGCGTATTCTTTTCCCCATTCTTTATGCATAATGCAATAGAAACTTAATTATAATCAATTAATCTGTTAATCAATGAACATTTCTTAAGTGCCTACTATGTGCTAGGCACCATGTTAAATTCTAGGGATACAAAAAGAGACACAAGACAGTCCCTGCCATCAAGGAGCTAATAATTTAATGATGAAGATAACATCAAATAAATATATACAAACAAGCTATAAACAATATGAATATGAAATAATTAGCAGTGAGAAATCTTGAGGAATATTTCCAGTAAAAGCTGAGATTTTAGTTGGAACTTCTAGTTCAGTCAGGAGAGCAGAGGAAAGCATTCCAGGGATAGGAGATGGAAAAAATGGCCCAGAGATGAAAAATGGAGTATCTTGATTACAAAAGAGCATGGAGGCCAGTGTCACAGCATCAAAGTGTCTATGTCTCAGAGTAAGGCATATAAAGACATGAAGGAAAGAGAGACTAATTTATGAAGAAATTTGAATATCGAACATAGGATTTTGTATTTGATCCTGGAGACAATAGGAAGTCACTGTAGTTTATGGAAGTGGGGTGGTATAATCCAACCTGATCTTAAGGAAAATCACTTTAGTAACTGAATGGAGGCTGGATTGGAATGGGGTGCTACCTAAGAAAGGCAGACACAAAAGCAAACTATTAAATAGTCCATGTGTGAGGTGATAAAGCCCATCAGTAGAGTGGTAGCTACATCAGAGGAAAGAAAGGGACATACACGAGAGATGTCAGAAAGGTAAACTTGGCAAGCCCAGATATATCAGGAGATAGAGGGCAGTGGGGAGAGAGAGAGTGAAAAGTCTAAGATGATTTCTAAGCTGTGAACCTGAGGATAGTGTTTCCCTCTATACTATATGGAAGATAGGAGGTAGAGTTTGGGGGAAAGATAATGAGGTTTTTCTTAGATATTGAGTTTAAGTTGTTTCCTGGACTTTCAGTTTGAACTATCTGGAAGGCAACTGAAGATATGAGATTCAGGTCATCAGAGAGTTTGGGCAGGGTAGATAGATTTGGGAATCATCATCATAGAGAGAGTAATTTTAATCTATGGAATCTGGTGAGATCATCCAATGAAATAGTACAGAGTGAGAAGAGAAGAAGGTTCAGGACCAAAATCTGAGGGGTCCTATGATTTAGAGCAGATGATCCACAAAAAAAATCATGCAGAGTTCACAGAGAAGAAGTGGTCAGATAAGTACAAGGAGACCCAGAGGAGAGTGGCATTCTGAAAACCTCAAGAAAAGAGAGTATCAAGGAGAAGAGGATGATTCATCATGTCAAAACTTGCAAAAAGCTCAAGAAATACTTATTAATATCCACTGTGTATATGGTACTATGCTAGAATTCCTATCTTTAAAAGAAAAATTAGTGAAAAGTGGAGTTTCCTTGAAGTGCCATGAGAGGAAGTTGGAAGAAAAAATATATTTCAATAATTAAAGCAATCTGTGATATCGTTGAGTATTCCCGTAATGGAGATCACAACCTATCCATGCCTTGCCATCCCATATGATTTTTGTCTGTGTCTTCCAATGAGTTGGATCTCCTCTATTTTCTTCTGAAGTTATAAGGAAACAAGTGGAGGATACAGATTTTCCATCAATTGTACTTTCTTCTCACTAACTGACCAGCCTCCCTTTTGGCTCATGCAGTTATTTAATGCTGTAATTTACTGTTTTTCTCCTTCCTATATAATGAAATGTGTTATATCTTGCTCCCACCCACTGTCTACATTTCCAGTGCTCTTTAGTGATAGACATTTTTAACTCTCCAGAAACTTTTGGTTGGGTAATTCACAGATAGTACAAACTAGACGTTTTCATTGTAGGGGGAGAGGGAGACAACAATACTTAACAGTTTATTATTTGGTTTTATAAATTACTCTCAAACTTCTACAACAATTAAAACGTTACACCTGAACTCAAAAATTCACTTTGCCTTTATAAGAAGGTGCTTGTGACAAGAAAGAGTGTTTCTGGAAGCATGAATATAGGTCATTGAAACCAAAATTCTGACCCTACCCTTGAGCTTAAGAGGAAACATTAAGAGAGAATAGTTCTTTCGGTTTCTCTTTCAAACGTGATGTCTTGGACTAACACTTAATGGTCACAGAAGCAGTAGTTGGAGGCACTATGGGAATCTTGCCTGAAGAAGAGAAGACATTGAAATAAGTTCTCCATTAAATATTGGAAGGAAATAGACTTATTCTGCTTAGATCCAAAAGGAAAATATGTCGAAGAAACAGAGTAATTTTTTAATAAAACACTGCTAGACAATTAGAGTTATCAAAAAGTAAAATGAACCCTTCTCCCTCACTTCAGGTCTTCAAGCAAAGGCTTAATGCCAACTTACTAAATATGCTGCAGTGTAGTAGAGGGGTTTCTTGTGCAAGTACTAAATCAAAGGATTATACATTTGGATCTTGAAGCTGTCAAGTCTAAGCACCTCATTTTACGAATGAGGAAAGTGAAACTCACAGAGGATATGACTTGCCCGGGATCCCACAGTTATTAAGCAGCAATGGTTGGATATGAACTGACATCTTCCTGATTCTAGGTCTTATACCCTCCCTATCGTGCCACATTGCCTGATTATACTAAAAGACTTTTGAGGTCCCTTCGAAATCTGAGATGCTTTTACTAATTTTGCTGAGTCGTAATGTCATACATGGAGTATTATATGACTTATTTTGTTTTCAAATATTCACAGAAATATATTAACGCTTCAAAACTAGAATCTGATTGGTGTTTATTATATTTTGATTGTGTTTGAATTCAGAACTCAATTATCTGGAGGGCATATTGTTCTTTCCTCACCCTCCACCCTGGAAAAAGTACCACAGAGTACATATGGAGTACTGGAGAACAACATATCTGGGTTTCAGTCAATCAATCAATCAATCAATCAGCCAGTCTACAAAGATTTATTTTGCAAAACTTTCTTTCTCACTGCTGTTGTGATTCTAACTACGAGAGCACTTAGCTGTCCTTACATTGCAGTGATCTTTCTGAGAAGTTCGATTGATGAAATGCAGCACGTACATATCCATGTTTCCTACTGCTGGGATTGGCACCTGAATCCTTGCTCTACAGGAAGGCCTATTCATTCTCATGCTTGCCGTTTGGAAGTCAAATTTCATACATGTAAATTAATGACTTTTTTTATCCTTGGGATGTCTTCTGCGTATCTTGTCTTTTAAAATAAAATTTTCTTGACCATGACAACAGAAACCAAACCTTACCTCATTTAAAAAGCACATTGGAAATGAATAAATCAATGACTAGTTAGCAGTTGCATATGAAGCATCCACGGGGCATTATTATTTCCTTTACTGATTAAATGTTCACATCTGTACATAATTTCTCCCCCTCTGTGATTTTTCTGATTACCAGCTGCCATTCTCACAGTTGGAGAAAGAATATACTCATATCTGTGGGAGAAAAACAGTGAATTTGGGAAGGGGGGGGTGATTGGTTCTGAAATTTAGGGATATTGAGATAAACAGCACCTTTTTATCTACCCTACTAAACTCTAAGCTTGGCCCAAGAGACAGTGGCTGTCAGAGCAGCTGGGAGCTGTTGAAATACTCCTGAGCACCTGCCACAGCTGTCAGCAGTGACAGCTGCCAGGAATACTCAGAGAATGCCTAGTGGGAGCCTTGGTGATTGGATAGATATGCAATTCCCCAAACACATTTGCCCCTCTGCTTTTGTGTTACACCATTCCCTACACCTGGAAAATGCCCATTTATCCCTAACACATAGACACTCAACTCAATCAATTGAAATTCCACCCAACTTCTAAGGTTCAAATGAAATGCTTCTTTACTTTCTCCTCCTCCTCCTTCTCTACGAAGTCTTCCCTCCAGATAGAAATGAACCTCCTTTCTGTCAATTCTCACGGCACTTTGTGCTTCTTATTAATTCACATCAGGCTTATTTCTGAATGTTGTTGTATGCATTTGTTGTTGTATGTATTTTATTGTTGTATGTATAATATGCACATCCTCTGTCTTCTCATACTATATATGAAGTCATGAGCATAAAAGTATTTTTAATTGATTGACCAAACTTCTATATAAAGGGAGAAGAAAAGTCAAAATACAGGAAGAAGTTTAGCATGTACAAAGAAAACAAATTTCAAGAGAATTCTTATTAATGGACAAGCAAGTGAAGAGAAAAAGCAATTCAGTTCAGTTCCTTGATATTTCCTGAAAGGACCTTAACATTTTAAGCTTATTTGTGGTTCATTTGCTTTATCGGTCAGCACCATACACACTAAATCATTTTCAAAGATGGGGTACAATTACTTCTCATTAGTTCAAATGTTTCTTTTAATCCTGTAGTACCAGATCATGAACTGTTGTCCTCTAAGCTAATCAAAATCCCAATTTCTAATGATGCCAGTAATCTTTTGCTACCTTATTTCTTATATTTATAGTAAAATTTAACTTTTCATGGTTAGGGTGCTAACTCAATCAGTTGCATTTCCAGAGTCTAAGTGATCAGCATTTCAAGATTCCTCCCAAGTATCCATATCTACAGCAGGGGTCTCAGGGAACACAAAGTCCCCACCATAATATTACCCTGCCTGACATTGCTTTTCTTTGCCATTTCCCGGGAAACCTGGATGCTGGGCTAACCTTTGACACTTATTGCTTATTGTTCTCTCTCTCTCTCTCTCTCTCTCTCTCTCTCTCTCTCTCTCTCTCTCTCTCTCTCTCTGTCTCTCTCTCTCTCATCTACTATTTTTCATTATTATTACAACTATTGCTAATCTTGTTTGGACTTTTTGATAGGACATAGACATAAATTTTCCTGAAAAATTTGCTATCTTGTCATTATTCTCTCTTTAATATTTAAGGATTTACACAAGTGGATAAATTAGCTGCTTTTAGTATTTGAATAAACATGCTACTGAAAGTACCATCAGTACATCCAGTAGCAAACAGAACTAGGAATATACAGATCTCATTATGTTATCACATGATTTGATCTCCCTTGCCAGAACTCTATATTTTGAAAGCTTTTATTTTCTTTAGCTGGGAGAATATGCATATTCATCATGATATCACACATGAAAACAATTCTACACTTTAATTTTTATGAATCAATATTATGTTTGTTTGATTGTGGGAAGTAGGTGATTTGTGAAAATGGTCCAGGTTTAGCATACGTTTATCAGGCTTTATCAGATTTACCAGGTTTATCAGATGTGTTCTCCAGGATACTTTGAGGTGACGATGACAATAATGATGATGGTGATGAAGAAAATGGTGATGATGACGATGCTTTTGTAAAAAAAAGAAAAACAAACATTTTCTTTGCTTTTTTTTTCTTGAGGAGAGGAATGTGGGTTGTTGTGGAGCAGAGTGGGTAATGGACTCAAGTTTTTGCATGTATATAAACCTGCCCTCAGAGACAACATAAGAAACAGGACTTGAAAGGACCGTGTGGAGCTGACAATGATACAGACAGAAGTGAAAAGCAATTCCATTTTAAACTCCCATTTTCAGTAACATATAATTTGTAGGAAATGGCCTTTAAAAACCAAGGAGTTTATGTTTATTGTAAGACATAGATAATTTTGGGAAAAATACCACAGATGGGCTTTTTGTGATTTAGTATCACAAGAAGGAGGAATATTTGTGTTCCCCTTCCCACCTCCAGATTTTTGACTCACACAATGATTACCTACTTATTGGTTTGTTATTTCAAGCTAGAATGAATATAGACCGTGTTATTGCAACAACACACAGAGAGAAAGGAATGTTACCGTATTGTCTCTTTCATGGTCCTTTTAATTTCTAACACAATGTTTTTAAACTCATAAAAATGTGACCATGATTTTTTTTTGTATTTGACCCCTCAAAAGACCAGGCATACATTTATTACTTAGAACCTGCAAATCCTGTAGATTAGTATTTAAATGACCTTCCAAACATCTTGGGAATATTCAAATTGTAAATGACAAAAACAACCAGATAGATGATACCAAATGGACGAGTAGCTTCTAAACAAGCATTTTTATATAAATATTGTTCGAATTTTCTGTGCAATGAAGACTGTCCCTAACCCTGGGAATGACCACAGTCAAACAGAGAAGGCTAGAGGCAGGTATATCAGGATACAAAATAGTGGTTTAATTTAATTCAGAGTGAGGAAAATGACCTGGGTGCCAGGAAGCCCCCTGATGAGAAGGGCTTAATATGTTGGGATTCAGGTAATGCTGATATAAAATAACTAGAATAGACTCCGACATAATCATTTTTAGGTCTTGATCTACTGTTCACATGGGTCCTGTGGGAAAAGTACTATCCAAAATCTTGGGGTCATGATTAGTCTATGGGATAAAAACCAGAGTTCTGTGATGGGAATAGGAGTGCAGCACCTGGTAATGACACGGAACAGGGCCCGTGAATATGGGATGGATGGTCTTAGGAAACAGGGGGGAACTAAATCCCTCAGTAAATACCTGGCTCTGGTCCAAGCAGTAAGTGAAAAGGATTATTGTTATTCCAAACTCAGGATACAACCTGCTTTCTTGGCCTTAGCTCGGGGAAACAGAGTATATTCAAAATATTTTGACAACAGTATGCTGTCACTTCTACACAGAATGACCATTAGAAAAATCAGTTCAGCAGTCTGAAACTCAATTTCTTTGTCAAATGGGCTTTAAATACTTGAAACCCCTGCCTGCTGAAGCTGTTGTGGAGAATCAGTCATTCTAATGAGATGGTATGCGTTAAATGCCCAGTGAGTGTAAGGTGAGCAGCAGTGACTTAGTAGGCTGTGGTCTTTCCTTAGAGCCAGGAAGAATTGGATTAAATTTTAATTTCTCATTCATACCACTTGTATGATCCTGAGCAACTCATTTACCATCTCTGTGTTCCCAAGGACTCTAAAATGTTAAGATGTAGGCAGTTATCTACATCCATGGAAAGAGTTTCTACATTGGACATTCTATATAGCATTTTTGGTTCAGATAAAAAAAAACACACACACATGCAACATATTACTGTAGATGCTGGGGATGCAAAGAAAAATTTGGAATATTTTAGAACAGAGGAATATATACCTGTAATTTTGTAATTAGACCATAGTATAGAACTAGAAATATTTTCTTGTGATATGTTTATTGCAATGGCCTTCCTTATTTGACATTCATGATATACTCCTGCATTATCAAACATGGGACTGTTGTTGATGGAAGCTATCTGGTTGAGCTTACAAATCAGAAATTATTAATGAAAGAGCAGTTCTCTTTTTCTAAAGTAGAAATGTAGCTCTAATGCACTCAATCTCTCAGCAAAGTAGTAGTAGGTAACATTTAAATGAAAATTTTCAAAACTAATTCCATAAATTTTCTTATTTAATTCTCACAACTTGAGAGGTAGATGCTATTAAACCCCTATTTTGCAGATAAGGAAATTGAGGATCAAAGAGGTTTAGTGAATTGCCCAAGATCATATACCTAATAAATATAAAAGATAGGCTACTAACCAACATTCTCCTGACTTAGTTTTGGTACTCCTTCCTTTGAGTCTTCTGATTCGTGATTTTTCCATAACATGCATGACTCTCATTGGAAAAAGAAAAAAAAAAGTAGTGGGATTATGAGTTCCTTTAATAAAAATAAAATATAAAAAAATCCTCCCCTTAAACACTTGGTATGAATCTCTACTGCATTCTCAATAAGTCTACAATTTGTCAAGCAAGCAGAACCTTATGTGTTCTAGATAGTTCTGCAACCTATCAAGCAGGCAGACAGATTAAACACCTACTTTTATGATTTTATCTCATTTGATTAATTATTATCTCATTTGATAATTTCAACAAGATAGGCTACTATTATTAGCTCCATTTTACAACTGGAATAACTGAGACATAGGGGTTAAATGACTTACATAACTCACACAACTGAGGCAGGATTTGAACTCAAAGTCTTCCTGACTCCAAGCCCAATACAACCTGTATTTTTATGAATGTCTTTGGAAAGATGTTTTATCTTTCTGGCCTTTAAGTTCCTCTATAAAACTGAATATTTGGATTTCACTAGCTATGTAGTTTCCCTGTCACCACAAAGCCTGTGATTCCACTGTTTAGACCACATACTCCTAGTGTAAGTTCTTGGGCAGTGGAATAGTCTATACCAGACTATTTATAACAGGAGTTTACAAAACTAAAAACTTATCTAGCTATATTCTCATCCCTGTCTTCCTGGTAAGGTGTTAGATAATGTTAGATAATCACAATGAGTGCCAGCTGCGGCATTTAACGACAGTAACCATGCCACTTTCCTGCTCTTATGCTCATTTTCCTCATGTGTAAAATGTCGATAAAATAAACATTGGCACTATCCAAATAGCTACACAAATAATTTTTGGAATAGTTGAGAGGAGCATATAACCTAGAAAATATTAAAATCCTATAGAAGTTGTAAGTTAGTCATCTTTCAAAGAGGGATATTCAATAGATGACTGGCATCCATGGACATCCAATGTAAAGCCACAGAATCATTCTTCCATTGTAGGCTAAGCCAAGGTCAGGATGAAGCAGGGTATACTATTCATTTCATATAATGTGCATTAAGGTAATAAATACAAGCTTCTAAGTCCAGGGGCTGTCTGCTAAATGAAGTGATATTACTTCATAGGAAAAGATGATTAGAAATAAAAACAAAACCAAGACCATCAAATATTTACTCACTTGCCTGTTCTTTTTATAAAGATTTTAAGCATTAAGATACATATTTTAAAACATCCTTTTTTTTCCTTACAAATTTTGGTGAAAATATCATCTTTTGGATTTTTCTTCTGAAAAATTATTATCTTTTAATGCTAATTAACATAAATGGGGAAAGAGGGTGGTCTGTGGACAGCGTATAATCTCAAAACCAAAAACTATTTTAAAATATATAGTAATTTGGTGTAGGTGTTAGAAGAAAAACTCTTGAGATTACATTTTGATCATTCAAGCCATCAGACTCCTACATGTATCTTCCCACTGAGAAGGGAGGAGATTATCAAATGATATCCCATATTCTAAGACATAGGCATCAAGAGCTCTAATTAGAACTTCAGAAGGCTACTATTTTACACTAGTGGCTAGCTCTAACTTTAAACTCCATATTAATCTTTTGATATTATCCCCTTTTTTTCAGGAAAATGCTTCATTTGTGTTAGTTTTCTTAAATTTCTTGTTACCTATTTTCATTCTTGTGACCTATGACATAAGGAAAGACGTCTCAGATCAGTATCCTTCAGTGTCCTCATTTTCAATTGAAGTCTTTATAAATTCTAACAACCTTAATGAGTCTAGAATAATCAGTTGAAGGCAGCTTCCTTAGTGTCTTTGAAAAGTGTTAGGCTTTGACCTAAAGGATGTGAAGTGTTTAAAGCTCAGGTCCTGAAATGCAGATGAAAAACAACAGCAAATGACGTTCTACAGATAATGGCCCATTTTCCGTATTAGTCATTTTTTAAAATGACTATATCTACCTTATTCCTGGACAATAATTCCCTTAGGAATACTTTCATTTCTATAAATATTATTTGTCTTATATCTGAGACTCTCAAATTACTCACAGAAATCAAACATACCTATACATTTTAAAACATATTTTCATTTATTTAGGGTTCAAATATCTTTCAACAAGAGAATAGATTTAGCTTATAACAGTTAATGAGACTTACTAAAGGAATAGATTATGTTCAATTTTATGAATGTGCTTAATTTTTTCTTCTGCTGTCAATATTTACCTAAAATTTAGTCATATGCTATTACGTACAAATATCCCATATATATGTATGTATTATATACATATATAGTATACATATATATAAGCATATACATATTTGAGCATATATATATATATATATGAATATACACTCAAAAGCTGAACTCAGTTGGCTTTTTTTTACACTTACCTTTCTTTCCACTGAAACATACCACCAAAAAAAAGTCCTCCTCCCTTGTAAAAGCATGGTAGAAAATAATGCAAAAAAATACAATCAAGCCCCTAGCACAGAGGAGTCAAACATATGGCCCATAGGTTTTCATGAGTTCTACAACACTCCAAAATGTGTCCTGAACCAGATTAAAATGTAATTGGAAAGTAGTTAACAAAATAAATAAAAATGCAATAAACCATAGATTACATTTAAAAACTAAGTAAATATGAAGTCTGCAGGGATTCTTACAGTTCCTGTTTTTATTTAAGTTTAACACCACTGGTCTGGAGTAAGGAGCACAAGTTGCCTAGTCCCTGAAATTTAAATGGAAACAAGTAAAAAATAATGCATATACATGTTATATGTATACTGGATATATAGATAGAAGATAAAGATCTACATCTATCTACATATTGATATTACATATATATGTCATCTACACTTAACCTAAAAATAATTATATTTTGACTCATGAAAGTGCCTGTTATAACAAGAAAAAAGGCCTGAATTTGGAGTCATAAATCTCTTATTCTTGCTTTACTAGTAGATCATTTAAAATTTCTTGTCCTCAGTTTTATCATTGGTAATATGAGGGTAAAATGAGACTAGATAAGTTCTTATGGTCTCTTCCAGTGCTAATGTCTGTGATAATAATCATTACACTTGACCTGCTTATTTCAACTCTATTAACTATTGATACTAATGATGAAGACTAAATCAATTTGCCTCAATTCATCAAACTGATCGTTACAATCAGCTGTGCTATCCTTGACTGCTTCAGCCTTCATTGATTTCTCCTTTTCTGACCTCCCGTTCAGTGGAGCACACAATTTAGCACTTAATTATATACTGATGCATTGATTTTGAATTGTTTTGTGTATATTATTCACCTTGTCTCCACAACTAGACTATAAACTTCTTAAATCTAGAAGTTATATTTTATACTTATATTTTTCCTTCCTACTGCCTAACTCAGTCCTATCTATTCTCTTAATTAATAGAATCACAAAATAAAAGAACTGAAAATCAATTCAACTTGCATTTATTAAATGACTACTGTGTGCCAGACATTGTGATGGAACCCAGGAAATTTTAATACAAAAATGTAAATCTTGCTCATCAAGGAGTTTACATTTAAAGATAATCTTGTATAAGCTTGTCATTTTATAGACTAAGAAATTAAAACCCAAGAATAATGGGTGATTTCCTTTCCCAAGGAAATTAGTGGGTATTACTCCCTTCTACTAGGTTAGGGTATACTTAAATATGATTAACATTTACTGGCTAGGCTCTAATCCCGGGAGAAAATTCATGTAGATATCTCTCTCTCTCTCTCTCTCTCCTCTCTCTCTCCTCTCTCTCTCTCTCTCTCTCTCTCACTCTCTCTCTCTCTCTCTCTCTCTCTCTCTCTCTCTCTCTCTCTCTCTCTTCTCTCTCTCTCTCGTTCAATTTTATTTATTTATTATTGATATTATTCTGAACTTGATAAAAATATGCATTTCCCTAATACTGTAAAATAAAGGAAAAAAGATGCACATGAAATTGTAAATCTATTATGTAGAATTTGCTATTCATTTTAAATTTATAGTACAGTTATGTAACTATTTTCCCTTTTTTCTCTTTCTCCCTCCCCCAGAGATGACTACTTGGATCTACTTTTACAAACTATTGTTTTCTCAGCTAGCAAACTTTAGAAATAACTTTGTCTCACAGATCTAGACCTGAAAGTGCCTTCTGTTCCAAATTACTTGGAATTGATTGGTATTTGTTCACTTCATATTTGTTCTCTCTATGGTATTACAAACAAACCTTTTACTCATTATTTTATATCCCCAGGTACCTAGCTTAGTGCCTGACGGGCACTAAGTGACCTCAAAAGGTATCTAATCTGACAAGACATTCCCATTGTACAATTGAAATAACTGGAGAACAGGAAGGTTAAATGACTTAACCAAGATCTCTGAGATAGTAAATAATAGAAGCAAGAGCTGACTCCAGGTCTTCCTGTATTAGATCTGAGGCTTTTTCTACTGTAGCATGTTAGTTGCATCCCTTCCCCTATCTCTAAAAGGTGAACTCAACAGAGAATACAATTAAATTATTCTGGAATAATTTGCATATACAGAGAGAATTGTGGACCCAAATAGGACATAGTATCTAATCCCTGAAGTATAACGGAAAGACGGCAAAATGATACAAGATTTACATTGGGTTCCAAATGCATGAATTAAAACTGCCTGATATTATTAGGGAAAAATGAAAACAAACAAACAAAACCCAAATAAAAATTAAAAATGAACTAAAGAGAGGTCTGGCAGCAGATAGAGCCTAGGACTTAAAATCAGAAAGACTCTGAGTTTAAAATCTAGCCTTAGACATTTCCTAGCTGTATAACCATTGGGCAACTCTAACTTATAGTTAAACACTTTCTGCCTTAGTTTCTTTTGCTCTTTTTAATTTATGAAATAAGACAAGCATTTCCATAATGTAGTAAAATTTATAAAAACAGATATTTGTACATGAAACTGGACATCTATTATGTATTATTCCTTTTAAATTTATAATAAAGTTGCATAAGTTTCTTTTTTCCCTTTTTTCTTCCCTGCCCCTAAAAGATGACTATCATTTGACAAAATATGCATGTAAGGATGAAAAATCTTATTTTTCCCTCATTTTATACCCTCTTATTTCATAAGAAATGATTAATTTGTTGATTATAGGAAAACATAGACTTGCATGAAATAACTAAGAGTGAAATGAACAGAACTTAGAAAATGTTCTATGTATCTAATTTATAATAATAGTAATAATATAATAATAATGTAATATATTATAATAATATAATACTAATAATATTCTGCCTTAGTTTTTTCATCTGCAAAATTGTGATAATAATAGCACCTTCTAATATTGTTGTGAGAGAAGAGTGAGAGAATGTTTATAAAGTATTTTGTAAACCTTAAAGTGCTATATGAACCCAAATTATTCTTAATAGAACATGAAGCATGAATTTGTAGGCTACAAAGGACGGCTCAGTCATCTTCCCACTCCTAACATACCTGGTGCAATGGTTTCTCATTAATTGTTCTATCACCAGACATCACACCAATAGTTGAGATCAACAAATAATTGTAATTGAATTCAAATGTATTAATTACATACTAGATTTCATGGATTTGGATGCCCCCAATTAGGTGGTTATAACTAAAATTATGCTTTTAAATGAGGATTTTATTTAACTTAATGCCTACATGTTTGCATTTCTTTAAATTTTGTTCTGGTCTATGTCTGGCATTTATTGTAGGGAATGATCATGAATATCCAACCTGTTATTCTGACAAATTACATTTTAGTTGAAAAAATCACAATAGACTGTCACTACTACTACCTCTGCGACAATGATTAAATCACTCTAGACCTCTTCTGTTGGATGAAGGAACTGGAAAGATGGTCTCTTAGATTATTTCCAGCTTCAAATCTAGGATCAGATCTTATGTTACTGACTGCTTTTTCATTACTCAAATCAAGATAGAGTCTAATCTATGTGCCTTTATCATAAGATAGAATCGTTTTATAGTATTTAATGCTGTTAGGGAACCTTAGAGTTCAAGTCCGAGACTGTTATTTGATACATAATGAAGCTAAGACCTACACCTAATTAAATCATTCATGTGTAATTAGACAGATAGTGATGACAAAAGTGAGATTTAAACCTGCATCTCCTATACCATTTACATAGTAATTTTTATTGAGTCATTTTCATTCATGTCTGACTGTCCACAATCCCATCGGAGGTTTTCTTGGCAAAGATACTGGAGCAGTTTGCCATTTCCTTCTCCAGTTAATTTTACAGAAGAGGAAACTGCAGCAAACAAAGATACTGGAGCAGTTTGCCATTTCCTTCTCCAGTTAATTTTACAGAAGAGGAAACTGCAGCAAACAAGGTACGTAACTACTAAGTGTCTGAGGTCAAATTTGAACTCAGGAGGCTGTACTGCTGATTCTGGGTCGCTCGCTCTATCCTCTGCACCACCTAGCTGCCGGGTTGTTTAAGTCAAAGGTATAATGACTGAAATGTAAATGGGTGTTCTAGAATAGAGGTTCTTAGCCTTTTTCTTTTTTTTTGGTGTGTTTATCATGTTCCCCTATTCCCCTATGCCACTCTGATAAAGACTATAGACCCTTTCTTTGAATAGTGTCAAATTATAAAATACATGGCATTACAAAGTAAAAAAAAAAAACAGTCATATTGAAATATAGACTTCTTCTGGTATAATGCCATGTCATGTAAGCAGGGAGGGAATTAAGGTTGCACTTCTATATACATTCCAAACAGACTGTCAGAGGGATGACTTAAGAAGGGATAAGAGATCATCTCTCCAAATCCAGTAGTCTCCTAGGGAAAGGTGTTTATCTTCTATGCCATCCTATGGTTACAGTAGACAGCGGCTTGCAGAGAGGCATATATATATATATATATATATATATATATATATATATATATATATATATATATATATATGTATGTATTTTTTTTCCTCATTTTTCTGCTACTAAGAAAACCCATGGAGAGTTAGACTCTGAAGGGAATTTTTTCAAGACTGAAAGGTTCCTAACTGACTCTTACTCAGATTTATATAAAACAATTAAAAATAAAACAAAGCTAATTTTCGGAATGTTCCATTCATATCCTGGCTTCTTTATCAATTTCATATAGGCAGCTAGTGCACAATTTTTAAAAAAATGAATTTCAAGTTCCATGTTTGGGAAGCATTTGCCTTTTCATATACTTCCACCGTTGCAGTTCAGATACTGTCAGAAATCAGCAGAGGAAGAAAGAAGGGAAGTAAATTTATTTCTATTTTTTTGTTAATAAAAACAAGATGATGAACATGGAGAATGCTGAGGCTGGGAATCATTTTCTAAAACTTTTACTTTCATTTTCTTCTGAAATTGGTAAACTTGAAAAGAAAAAAGGTATTTAATTGATGTAACCAGGTTTTAGGGAGAGTAATTCCTCCTTGAAAAAGGGGTGTCTCCAAGAACCTAGTCCCCTGTACTCCTATGAAGTTGTACAGGAGGGTACTGGAGCTAGCTGAGACAGCCAGTTATTCATTTTCAGTGTAAGCAATTATATCCAGAAATATGCAAATGCTACAAATATAGATTTGTTTTATTATTTTATTTGTAGATCAAATTTAAAACTTTAGCCTGTGTATCCCCTCTTCTCCTGTCCCCCAAATTCCCATAAAAAAAACTGGTAAACTTGTTAAAAAACCAAATTTATCAGAATACTGTTGATCCTTCCCCTTTTGGGATGGAGAATTTAGTCTCTCCATTGGGACAACGCCACAGCTGCAGTCTTGAACCTTGTGTAAGAGATCCTGGTAGATTTTGATTTTTTTTTTTAATCCCAATTACACTTTAAAGGTCCACAATAGCAGAGGGGATTAAACAGGTGATTTGGCACCATCATATTAGGTTACTGATTAACAGGTTTAGGTGGTGAGAGTGAGGGTTTGTAGAGGCTCCATGATTTGCTCAAAAGCAACAGCCCTTAGGCAAGTCAACTCAGTCTTTTTTCTTTGAATTGTTGAATTGGAATGGAGGTGTTGCCTAAGGGGAAGTTATACCCTAAAACTGAAAGGTGATGTGAAAGAATAAACAGGACTACAATCCAGAAGCAGGGATGTAACCCTTCACATAATACAGCAGCTTTTGCCAGACAGTGCCATCCTAGGTCATCTAGTCCATCCTCCTCCTTGTAGAGATTAGGAATTTGAGGTCTAAAGATGTTGGAGATGCTCAGTATCACACAGGGGTCAAGTCAGAACCCACACCCTTGGCATCAAATTCAGAGCCATCCTCATTCTATTACCATTCTTCTATTAAGTTATTTCAATATTATAGCATTTCCCTTTCTAGAATTTTTTAAACTTCATTTTCTTCAAAGAACACAAAAAGGTCATCAAGCTCATGATTAAAAAAAAAAATTAAACTCCTTTTCCACAAATATTTTAATACGATTAAAGTAAACCAGGAAGCAAATGAAAATTTTCCAAAGGAAAAACTTCCATCAATAAATATGCTTAATGTTTGTTGTTGCTATCTGGACCCTAGATTTGATCAGTAGAGGAATCACCTGATGGTGAAACTCTCTGTGAAGGCAGTTCAGCAATTTGGCTATAATTTATTATCTTGGAGAGTTACCTGGGGCACTGAGAGGTTAAGTGATTTACCTAAGGTCACTCAGCATCTACTTATGAGAGGCAGGACTTGACCTCGATTTTCTTGCTTCTGAGGCTGTTTTTCATTATATCATATTACTTCTTTCAAAATGTCTGGCATTTGAACTTTCAAAGAAATGAATTTTCCTCTGAAGTTGGTGAAACTTTCTTCTAGATCTGTAAGTTAAATGGAAAATACTTTTCTACTTTCCATAACTCATTTTGAAAATTTATTGGTAAAAAGATGACTTCCTTAATTATAACTCACAACTTATAGTTACTTTTATGTGAATACATCATGATTTAAAAGTTTGGGTTTTTTTAAACAGTTAAAAATTATTTGGGGAGGGGGAAAAAGGAGGTTTCTCTTTTTCTTCGAGGTTCCCTCTGGTTAAATTCCTTGTGCAACATATCAGTTTTGATTACACTTAGGTAGATTATGAATTTCTGTTTCAAAGACTATTTATGTTCATTATGTGAGAGTATATTTAATTTTTTATTCATTCATTTATTTGTTCATTTATTTTTTCTGTGCTATGTGTTTTTGAGTTTTTCTAAGTAGTTTGGAACTGGACTCCCCTAGATAACTGTTAGTCTAATGTAATAAGCATAACAAAAATATACTATGTGTCTCACTCATTCAAGTTTAAGGCATTGCAAGTTATTCACTTCCCTCCTCTCTGTGAGCCTCCAACCCCATGGAGAGGGTTGGCATTTTCCCCAGTTATACTAGGTTATTCTTTTCTTTCTTACTTTAATTTTAAAATTAAAGAAATACTTCACCAAACATAGTTTCAATACATCTAACTCTGAATATGGTTGCAACTTTATTATCTCAGTTTACCTTGATTTCTATCATGACAATTGGACTCAAATTCCAAGATGGGTTTTCAGAAGAACTTCACATAACTGATGGATTTCACTAAGGGATTTCTTTGTGAAGGCACCACACTAGAGGCTGGACTCCATCTCTGTTTCATTCCAATTCTTTAGATCAAAGGTAAGACTCACATTATGTGAACCTAGGCTCATCCTTCAAGAGAAAGGGGATTCTCTCTCTCTCTCTCTCTCTCTCTCTCTCTCTCTCTCTCTCTCTCTCTCTCTCTCTCTCTCTCTCTCTCTCTCTCTCTCTCTCTCTCTCTCTCTCTCTCTCTCTCTCTCTCTCTCTCTCTCTCTCTCTCTCTCTCTCTCTCTCCCCCTTGCTTGAGAAACTAGTAGGTCTGAGAATTAGACCCAGAATGCCCCCTAGGGAAATAAATGGACGTCCTTTTGTTGTGTGAGTAGGCTGGTTGGCTTGTAATATACAAAATCTTTTAAGTTCTGAAATTTAACCTTAGGAAAAGGCTTTCATTTCCTGTTTATTAGTGATTTATTTTACTGTCAGTCTGGCACCTCTTTGAGCCTATAGCTGACAAGTAGGGCACAAGGGTAGAGGTTACTTTCTCCTGACTAACAGAGACTTGACTTTCACTTTTCAATTAGAAGTTAAGGAGAAATACTTTGCTGGTTAGTGCTTCTGTGTCCCTGTCTGTCGTTTCATGTTTTGTAGAGTTAACTGACCTTTCCCAGGCCTTAGACATAAACTGACTGCCCAGCTTGGCACTACAATTGGTAGCAGTCACCCCAAGGTTGTCTTGAGCACCACAGTGTGACAGTAGTTTTGAAAGAACATGCTATCAATTGAAATGCCAGGAAGCACGCCCTGTGAGGACTTCTTAAACTTTATTTAGATTGATGTGATGGGAATTGAGAAAAGGGGTGGGGGGGGTGTTTGAGGGTAGAAGCTGTAATCAGCCAACCACATGACCCCTTGGACAGGCACCCCCAGTAGGAGTTTTATGCAGAACAATTCAGAAAACTTTGTTTATATAATAAATTATACAAATTTGTTGACTGGACTGGTGAAGATCTTTGTTTCCAGTCTACAGGAATTTATAACTTTTTAAAATTAATATGGAAATAAAATTACATCTTGATTGTGTTTCTGGATATTCTGTCCTTGTGGTATCCCAAAACTGTAAAGTTTGTTTTTAGGAGGAAAAAGATGGTTATATATAGACTGGTTTTATTGTTTTAGGGAGGGAGGTTGCTCTACTTTATTTTAAAAGTGCCAGACAACTGGCCAAAAAAAATAAAAAGGGAAAAAGTAATCTTTTGTAAGATTTCACACAGTTTACAATTTGAAATTTCTTCTTGACCATGAAAGAAGTATGTTTAAATTAAAAAAAAAACAGCTTGAGAGTGAGTAAAAATGTCATTTTTTACTTTAAAGTAGTTTAAATAAAATTGATTTTAAATATTAGAAATTATCAATTCATATTAAATTGAGTTCTAAAACTAAATTTTGTAGATTATGGCCAATTGTGTTGTCCATTTCAGAATTATTTTTCAATTTAAAAAGACAAATTCCTAAATGTTTTTGTTTTATTTTGTTTTTCTTTTATAATAGATTGTGCAAAGACTGAGCATTATGCAGGTCTAAATTTGAGCTGATCCATGTGATGTTCAAATTATTAATTGAGTTTTGTCAAACAGAAATTAGGAAAGATTATTTTTTGTTAAAAAATGCATAGAGCATGAAAAGGCATTGATGAATTAAAAGATACAGCTCAGTGTGCCTATGAGGAAAAAGATAATCTAAGACTGAGACCCAGGAAAGATGTTTCTATCATGTGAAAGAAGGTCATATGGCTAAGAATTGTAAAAGGAAGAGGTGGATATATTTGTGAAAGAAATATTTCATAAGGAAGGAGTTGAGGAATGGAGACTGCTCTTTGGGTAAAATGAACCTTGGGGAATACTAGACATAATTTATTGCTCTTGAAATTTTTTTTTATGTTTTCATCCAATATTTAATATCAGAGTAAAATGTTTAGAATTGCAAACAAGTTTTTATCTTTAACATATAATTCGATCAAACAGTCTTGAATACAATTCAGTGAGAATGTCAAAATGAATATTTAAAAATGTTATTATAAAACAATTGTATAAGAAATGTTTTTAAAAATTGAAACATGCAACCTATGATTTGGAAATTAGAGAACATTATTGTAATTGTAAAAATCATATTAAATATTTAGTTGCATACTTTAAAGAAAGGAGGGGAATATTTAATTCACAGAAGAAAATGTATCTAGATTCTGAATAGTGGATCAGTTTTTAATCACTCTTTGTCTGGAGAGTAGCACGTTTATAGTTCTAAAGAGAGAAAAAGAAAAAAGGGGATATTGGATCTATTTTCAAGTGTCAGTAAAGAGATGGATTGAAACTGGAAATGGCTCTTGCGTAACTATGAATTTTCAGGCTGTTTAAATTTATCTGGCTTTTAAGAACTGCCTCCACAAAAAGAGAAAGACTTGTGTCCAACTTAAAAGTAAATAAAATTCAATTTTCCAGAATGTTTTGTGAACTTTATTGTTTAAGTAAACCAGAGACAAAGATCTAAATGCTATAGACATTTAAAATAGAGAATTTTGAATACCTATGAAGGCTAAGTATTTTAAAATCTTATTATTAAATATATTAAGGACAACTAAGTAGAATAACATTTTTTAAAATAGAAATTACATCAAGTGCTTTAATAAACAATTATGGTTTTTCTGCTTGTCGGTTTAGTGGACACAACATATTGATAACTATTATAGCACTATTAATACTTTTAGTGTTTTTTTACAATTTATTTCAATAAAATATTTTACTTAAATTTGGAAGGTATTGAATATATTAGGGCCAGAAGGGTCAGTTAGCCTGTTCTGAAGGCAAGTATACCATGTTAGCTTTTTCAGAACTTTGTTGAAATCCTCCTTTATAATTAGTGCTGATCTAATTTTCTTTAAGCCCCAAAAGGTCACTATACCATCTAAACACAAATTTGTTCCATTAATTTTATGTCAGTTAACACTAAATGTTATTGATAAAGAGATTATTTTTAACAATTGATAAGTACTGAAATTTCAAAGTAAAAGTTTATTAAAATTCATCATACTGAAATTCTAGGATACAATTAGAAAGTTAGATAAAAGATAGTTGAGGAAACGTTTTCTGTTGGAAGCTTTTCACAGACAATGGTCTACCCGAAACAAAACAAACACAAAAAAGCCTGCCCAACATCAAAACTATAGAAAATGGCGACTGAATCTGGAAAATATGAGGCCATTCTGAAAGTATAGAGTGATTATATTTAATTAAATTATATTATAATTATATTTAATTATTATTATTATACAACATTAAGAAGGTTGAAAAAAAAAGATTCAGCTCTCTGAGTGTTTTAAATGGTTTATTGGAACATGGAAAAAATGCCATCAGAAACCTTTGAAAATAAGTGAAATTGGCAACAATAGATTTTATATTTAAAAGTGTTGATATGTAATGGCTCTGCATCATCTGAGATTTTAAATGATATCATTTATGATTTTAAAACCAGAGGTGATTTAACTTGATTAAGGTTAATCTCAAAACTAATTTACAGGGAGCTATGTTCTCCTAATAGGTAATTGTGGTACATTAGAAGTTAACATCAACTACAATTGCCATTTGGCATCTAAAAGATTTTTTTTTGTGTTGCTTCAAGCATGTTATTTTGCTTCTCTTTATCAGTTTGCAAATCTGTTAAGTGGATTAAAATAGTACTTACCTCCAGAGTTTGTGGGGAGGTCTAAATAATATAATGAGTATGAAGTGCTCCACACAGTGATTAACATAAATTTGCTAAACCATTGTATCAAAAATATTGTTAGAAATGTAAATTTTCTTTTAATCTGGATAATCTTGGGTTATAGATTAAATTGCTAAAAGAAAGATGCAAATTGTGAAAGCTATTATAATAAATAAAGGTAATAATTTTCTATAAAATTACATATAGCAAAAGATCTCTTAGGCTGTCCATTTTTGTGAAATGAAGAATCCTAAGATCTTATCAGCCCTATTTATGGTTTAAAGTGATCAAGTCTTAGGAAAAGTGCTGGAGTCTTGCAACATACTGGCAACTGGACAAAACTTCAGTACTTTAAGATTTTAAGAACTATCCTCACAATTTTAAATATTATTGTTGGAAATAACAACAACATATTTTAAGTTTCTCCACACACGTAAATATAGGTCTATTTAGAAATTATAAAGGGGAGAGATTCAATTCATATTTCTGCCTGTTAAAGTATACTACTTTAAGAGTCATGAAACCTTAGTATCTTAGTCAACCAGGTTACTGTTCTAAAACCAAAAGATGTAGGGGAAACTTTGTTAATTTATGGAAGAAAAAAGCTGCTTAAGACATTTAACATTTGATAAATTAAAAAAAGATAGTTGCCATTTGAGCCTACTTATTTCATTAGTGTAAATGAAAGAAATTCAGATGAAAGGACATTTAGAAAGCAATTAGTAGCCTTCTTCCTTCTAGTTCATGTCTAAGAAGTACATTTTAACCTTAATTAAGGTTGCATGAGAAATTTAACTATATGATTTATGTTGATATGTTAATATGAAATAAATAATTGTAGACAGCTACCAATGATACCCTTCCCCTGAAATGATTCATTTGTTTCCTGAGAAGCTAGGGGAGAAATCAAAATTTTGTTTAGAGTATAAAAGTGACTTTATGATGATGTGTGATAATAAAAACAAAAGTAACTGTCCTAGCCCCATACTGTGATCACTTATGTTATGCTATCTAAGATTAAATCTCATTGATAAGTTGTTCATCATGTTAATGTTTTGATTTCAGGTATTATTTTTTAGATTTCTATGAACCCAATAGCCCATCTTAGCAAAGGAAATATCGGTGCTGATCAAAGGGAATACAGTCTGAGGATTATCACAGGAGGCATTCTATATATGAAACAATTGAGGGGATGACCTTGTGAAGGTGAAAATAGGATCCTCTTAACTCAGTTGCTCTTTTGATATTTGCTCTTTGGACATGAAATTTTCTCACTTGGTTATTTCTGAGCCTAGATTTGCTACCCTGTGAATACTGTGGAACTTCACTACAAGATTAGCTCTCAAATATGACTTTTGCCTGGATTTATGCAGAAGTAGTTTTTTTTTTCCTTTTTCATTCTGCTATAACAACATCCCTCTTTTTCTTTTTATAACAAATTTATATTTAAGAGCAGGTGAACACAAAGAAATCTGAGTTACTGTGGGCTCATATTACAAAAAAAGCAAAGATAAACATTAAAATGTCAGTAGATAATATCAATTCCTCATCTTAACCAACTAAATAGAAATTTTTTGAGTTTGTCACCCTCTTGAGTATTGTGTGTTTATGTCTGAGAATAGTTTTTTATTTGTGTGTTCTTTAATATCTCATTGTTTCAAGCTGATATAGTAATACTATCCTCTAAAGGAGGGAAATAAATTCAGATAAAAATGTAATGTAAAATTTATCAAAGCTGAATAGAGTGGAAGATTGATTTTTAAAGCTCAACTCAAAGAGTTTTAGAATCTTGCTTTCTGTTATATTTTAATGTTTACCTTTTGATTTCTCAACAGTATAACAATTAGCAAACATATCACAGGGCAGTTACAAGTAGTAAAACAAAAGGCTTTCCTTTTATGAAATCCAGTTTACTTGTCTACTTGGATAAATATTATTCATGATCCAAAAGGGGTTATCTTAAGCCGGGCCCTCAGGAATTTATTTTTAAGGTTCTCTTTTTAGTTAATCTCTGTGTCCTTTTATTAGGTAAAATGTTTAGGCAATAACAGTTGAAATATAATGCCTTAAATTCTCTTTGGGATAATTATGGGTTCCAGATGCTTAAACTAGTTAGTGGAAGACCAAATGTAGGAGGGTGTGCTAAATTGTTCTGAGGTCTATTTTGCAAAAGATTATAACAGAAACACCTGTGGGGCAGCTAAGTGGTGCAGTGGATAGAGCATCAATGTAGGAGTCAGGAGGACCTGAGTTCAAATCTCACCTCAGACACTTGACACTCACTAGCTGTGTGACTTTGGGCAAGTCACTTAACCCCAATTGCCTCATCCTGGGTCATCTCCAGTCATCCTGATGCATATCTGGTCACTGGATTCAGATGGTTCTGGAGGAGAAGTGAGGCTGGTGACCTGCAGAGCCCTCCCTCACTCAAAACAAAGTCAAGTGCAAGTCATGTCATTATTTCTCTGATGGCATGGTCTTCTTCAGCAAAGAAGGATGAACACACACACACACACACAACAGAAACACCTAAGAATCTTTGTTAGTTATCTAAACCAGAGAAACAGTTCTTCTAAGGGAAATTTAGAACTGCTCTGAGGACAGGCCTATGACAGCATGTGTAAGAGGAGAAATTTTCAGAAACCAGACAACTACATGAAACATCTGATCCTTAAAACATTATGTACTGATGAAATGGACATTTAGGAACAGGTTACTAGGACAGACACGTTAGTCTTCACTCTTCCCTTTGCTTCCTTCCTTACGTACTTCTGCCTCTCTAAGGACTACTTGGTGAAGTGTACTCTGCCTCCCATCCCCATGAAGTTTCTCAATGCATCATTCATGGACCGTATCAAAGACCAAGATAATTTTTTTATAAGATTAAGCCTGATGATTTGAGAACCATCTAAAATTAATCCCATTAAATTAGAATATCTGGGATAAAATTTATTTAGCCCATATTCACCATGTTATTGGGTCACCCTAATTCTAGACCTCATAATTACCTTTCAGCTTTGCCAAATTTCTTTTTTTACAAAACTCATGGTTGGTCACAATGAATAAGATTTATTTTTCACAGTGTTTTTGTTTCTGTAATCATCACTTTAGCTTTTCTAAGCATTACATTTACTAAACACTATAAAAAAGTGATTTTTACTCTAACTTGATTTAACGTTATTCACTCTAAATGGGAAGTATGGCTTCCCAAGAGTCAAAGGTGGAGGACGAGATTTTGAAATTGGAAATTTTTTTTTATTTTTTTTATTTTTGCAATGTAAGCTAAATTCATTAGCCTTGTAAATTTATTTAAGTAACTTTAGGTCACTTCAGTAACAGTTCTATTCTTATGATTTGTATCTTCAGCCTTGTGTCTTAATCCATCACCCACATTTTGGAGAAACTTATTTATCCTAAAGGTGAAGCTATTCAATCTAAACTATTGTAGCAATTTTCCAAATTCTTCCAATCACATCTTATTTTAGTTAATGGAGTTTTAGTCTGAATACTGTAATATCAAGCTGATGTTAGAGGTGTTTTTTTGTTTGTTTTTAATTTTAGCCAATCAGAAGAAGACATATGTTTGTTACTCAAGATTTTGTGCCTTCCTTGTACTTTTGATATTCCTCTTTTTGACTCTTAGCCCTCAAAGTTTTTTGCTACTGAGAATCAGGGACACTTTTAATTGGCAGATTCCAACCTTGCAACCAAAAGAACATGGTTGGAATTTTATTAACTTAGTTTACTTTGATTTCTATTCTGACAGAGATATAAAGGAAGTCACAACAAAACCAAACAAAAACGTCCCTGCTGATAAGGAGCTCACAGTCTGATTGATCAAATAATATATCAGATGGAAACTGTTTTAGCAGTTCTGTTCACCTGATTGGGCAAAAGTTATCAATGTACTATCATATGTAATGAACTTCTATAAGAAGTCCAACATTTTCATAAAATTTATTGGTAGCTCCCATTAGGTAAATATTCAGGGATCACCTTTTAACTTTTAAAAGTAAATTAAAATCATGTTCCCAGAGTCAGAATGAGAAGAGCTGAAGTTGATAGATATTTATAGGCAGTGTAGCATCTCTGATGCAACCATGAAAGGTACCAACAGCCTCTAGAATTTTTTAAAGATTAAAGTCATTATTCTGTGGTTGTCTGATAACAGCATTGAGGAAAGCAGATCAGGTAATGAAGTAGTAAGGCTCAAAGGTTTAACCTTTCTAGAAATTCCCAAACACATATCATCATCATCATCATCATCATATTCATCATAATCATCAACATCATCATCATCATCATCATCATATTCATCATAATCATCATCATCATCAAAGAAATAAATTTAAAATTTTATAAATCATTATAAGCAATTATGAAGAAGATAAATCCTAAAACAAATTCCATTAACATTAAACATTTACTCTGTTAAATATACTTTGAGAGGTGTTAGGGACTAAGTACTACCCATAGATTCATTGTTTCAGCACTTTAATGGACCTCTGAATTCAAATAGTCCAATTTCCTTACTTTGCAAATGAAGCTGAGACATAGATAGATAATGACTTGCCCAGGCTCATATACATGATAAGTAGTTGATCCAGGATTCAAATCCACGCTTTTTGAACACAAATTCAACATTCTTTCTCTTCAAACCTGTAATTTCATCAATTTTGGGAAGGAAGATTTGAAATAAATGCTTCTTGGTTTCAAGGTTGAAATTTGATTCCCTGTTGCATGCTGCCTCTATGCAAAGACAAAAGGAGAATTGCCCTCATGTAAAGAAAAAAAAACAAACGGAAATAAAATTCCTTCCCTATCCTCAATATACTTACATTATATGGATGAGTACCAAGAGAAACTTAAGGAGAATATGATGATTTTACCTAAGACAGTGAAAGCAGGAGACTTCATGAAAATGAGTAGGATCTTAGATTACAGTTTCACAGTGGCATTAGAGATGGTATTTCTGGAATGAGGAAGAGGGAATAGTCTAAGTGAAAGCAAAACATGGGAGCTGGGACTACTAAGGGAATGGAGGGAGTAAGCATTTGTATAGCACCTATTCTGTGTCAGACATGGTACTAAACTTTGTATAAATATTTTATTTGATTCTCACAAAATCCTGGGAGGTAGCTATTATTGTTCTTTTCATTTCACAGTTGAGTTAAGTGAGGCAGACAAAGATTAAGTGACTTGGACTGGATCAGGTATCAGATCTGAACAAAAGTCTTCCAGATTGCAGACCCAGTACTTACTCCACTGTGTCACCAACCACCTTAAAGACATCAATTATAATAGTGATATTAAATTTTAAATACTATTTGGCATTGTAATAAATATATTTTATATAAACATATGTAAAATATACAAAAATTAAAACTATCATAGAATACAAATAAATTCTCATCTGACACATTTTAGGACTTTTTGGTTTAGCCTTTTTTTTTCTTGTGGGAATTGTGAAGCCATTCCAGGCTTGTTGGATAATTTTGTTTCTAAAGGAGCACTGGAAACATTTGTTACAGCCTGGAGGTATCTGGATACTGCTCAGAAAGATCAGGTTTTCTGCATAATCAAGAATCTAAGAAGATAGAAGATCAACATTTTGCATGTGAATTATAAATTAAGTATATTCTTTTTTACTATTGAGCCTTAGGCAGTTCTCAAACTCTTTGTAGGATTCACTGAGAAACCAATCAGCTTTTGTCTGAGATAGTTTTGTTTTGTTTTGTTTTTCAAGGAAACTGCTTTCAAATCAGTTCAGTTGGTTAAGTAAGTATTTACTTGTTGCAAACATACCAACTTAAGGAAACAGAAAAATAACACTGAATGTTTTCTAGGAAGTCAAAGTGTACTGAGAAAGGAACACAAACATAGAAAGAAATAAAAATTACGTAGAGAATAAATCCTAATATGATACTGTGAAAGTACAATCATGCAATTTCCAAAAGAAGCAATCAGCACAGAATTTCTAAATTGACATTCATGGAAGTTTATTTCTGTATAACAAAGATTCAGGAATTGTGAATAAGTAACAATTCCCCATGTATTTTAGTTATGACCAAACTGTGTCAGAAAATGCGGAATGTATGCATCTGCAAACACCAGGGCAGGC
Source organism: Bettongia penicillata ogilbyi (assembly GCA_023548195.1). Lineage (NCBI taxonomy): Eukaryota > Metazoa > Chordata > Mammalia > Diprotodontia > Potoroidae > Bettongia > Bettongia penicillata. The sequence continues at coordinate 11,583,927 of JAJHZJ010000470.1, read as the reverse complement.
TCGGTGATATAAATAATAATGAATACGCTAGAAGATAAGCTCTTTGAGGTTAGTAACTATACCTATTTCAGTGCTTGGTTCATAATAGTCACTTAATAAATGTTTGTAGAACATTATGGAACCAGAAATATCTGATCATCGAGGTGTTGCAGGGGATGGAGTACTGGCCTTAGGACCTAATGCTCATGGATTCAAATTAGACAAAAAAGCTGTGTGATCCTGGGAAAGTCACTTAACTCTGTGTCCCTCAGTTTCTTCATCTGTAAAATGAACTAGAGAAGGAAATGTCAAGCCACTGTAGTATCTTTGCCAAGAAAAAACCCAAAGAGGGTCAGAGTCAGACATGACTGAAATAACTGAACAAGAAAAATAATACCTTCTACTTAAACAGTCAATAAATTTTTGTGATCTTACCCCAGGGCTGAGTATCATTGTATACCAACTCCCACCCCAGAAAAAAATTTCATTTTTTGAATTGCGTTCTGTTGCTTTTTATTTATTATTCTGATATTCATTGTTCATTTACTATGTAATACTTTATTATGTTGTTGGAGTTCAAGGTAAACACTGCTTAAAATAAAAAGTCAAGAGCTAGACTCTTTCCACAAATGAAAAAAACAAAAAACCACACGACTTTTCATAGCAATTAAAAAGGGGCTTTAATTGGATACTAATCACTTTAATCTGCAATAATAATAACACTTGATATATGTACAAAGCTTTAATATAATGTCTAATTTTTATATTGAGTTTTAATCTTTACTAAGTATATTAATTTATTTGAGCCTTACAATTTTAGGGACCCACTAATATTGTCCCCAAGTTACAAATAAGGAAATTAAGACTTACAAAGTGTAAATGATTGGAACTCCGATCTTTCTACCACCTCTATGGCAAGATGCCTTTCTTTGGTAAGTCCCAGTTTGTCTCCTGAAATTTACCAATTTCCAAAAGAGCATGCAAAAATTTGTTATTTGGTTTATGATCCCACAAAGTGGTTTGTCTCCCTATCAATGCCATCAATTTCTTCTTAATATTACTCCTGTCTATGATTCCACTACAAGGAGGGTCACTTTAGCTTTACGTTCCTGATGCTATCTATAGCACTAATGGAGTTACTAATACAATACAAAGATATATTATAAATACAATATAAAAATACATGGCTTACCACTTACTCTCACTATATATTCAGTCCATCTTATTTTTTCTTGTGACAGCTCTCTGACAACATCCTTTTAGACCACTTATCCTAAGGCATAATGCATTATCTGATGCATCACACTTAAACCCTCCATAAAACTTTCAATTCCCCTTAGAATGACTCTAAAACTCACTTTTTAAAAAGATGCTGCAATATATTAGACATCTAATAATCATTCACTATGAATAGAAGAACATTGTTTAAAAATAGGCCATTATCAGAGAAAGGAAAAGTAATGTTTAATTCTATGAATTCTTGAAAGCTTCACATACTGAAGTGGGATTTGGGGTCTTCATATCTGTGCTATATTGGTGCCATTTTGTACCAGGACGAACAACATAAATTGTATTCTAAATAGTCATCTCATTAGAGGAAGTTGCTGCATATCAATGCAAATTTCTCTTCATATTTCAAGGTAACTGCTTTCAATAGTTTAAAAATCTGTGGGTTTATTGACACAGATAACTAAGTAAATCTCCTTCCATGGATGATTGTGATCCCATTGAGACTTCGTAGATGATCTTTCAGGGTTGGAGTGTTCAAAATATTTATCAGTCTGTGGCTAATCTGAAGATAACCAACTCCAGACATAACTGGTCTAAGACCCTTCTCCACAGATGACTGTCAGCCTGGAGCATTATTTTCATTGACATTATGTTCTAAAAATGCAAGCCTCTCTTATACCAGCCTCAGTGAACTGGAATTGAGGAGGGCAATGATAATACTGGGAAATATTAAGCACCTCAATCTTCAAAAGAAAAAAAAGCAAACATTAAGCAATTCAATCTGCATTTAGTTTAATTTGCATTTTTAACATTTTCTCCCTCACTTTCTTAAGTCCATCTAGTCAAGAAAAGCAATAAAAATAAATCAAGCCTTGGTTTGTAGTGTTTGCTGACTTGTTGATGCAAATGCCCCGATTGAATATTTAATCATTTAACAATGCCTAATCATTTAACCCCTGCCTAGTTATTGAGCTGACTCCAGCATTATATGATGCTGATTTGAATCACTGGATCTATGTTAGAAATGAAAACGCACTTATTTTTGCTTATGTCAAATATTTGATTCATTCAAGAAAGTCTGAGAGTCCTAAACTACAAGGAATTTACTCATGAGATTCTAGTCTTTAACGCTTTCTTCTGTAGTTAGAACCATAGAACTGTTGAGTCGTAAAGGATTTGAGAGCTTATTTAACATAAGTTCACCAAATCACATTATGAATTGGAATGGACTTCAACCATCATCCTGTGTGATCCTTTCATTTAGCAGATAAGACACTTGGAGCCCCCAAATAGGAAATAACTTACAAAATGCTCTTAATTATCAGATATGTTTGTTTTCTTTTCTGAGAATGATAACTGCACATATACATGCATATATACATGTACACACAAACATATTTTTGTGTGTATTTACACAGAGAGAGAGACAGACAGAGAGACAGAGAGAGAGCACATTGGTGTTCTAGTCGTTGTTATTCTAATTTTATGATTGAGGCAGTTTTTTTAATACATAACTTCTTAGACATTGAGATTGTTAGTTTCTATAAATTCAGCATTACCAGGTTAAGAAAATTAAAAACAATTTTTTTTAATTCTTTGTCTAATTGTCTGCAATTTAGTTTTACATGTGTGTTCTGAGTGTCCACTCTACAATGAATTTCTCAGTCAATGTTTTCAATTGCATAACTTAAATAATTCTACTTCACATATTTATAAGAACTATCATAGAGCAATGTTACATAGGGAATACGCTTATCACCAATGAAGACGCAAGGTAAAATTCAGAGACAGACCTAGGGACCTTGTGTTGTTTACTCTTTTTCTGTCAATCCTAATTCTCAAGAACCTTGGATTTGACTGTGTAACAGGGGAAACACTGGCAAAGGACCACTCAGCATGGCGTGCCCACAGGAAAAAAAAAAAAAAAAAAAAAAACAAACGTGCTGTGCTCTTTGAGCAAAGCAGAATTGAGACAGCACAAAGTAAGCACAGAATGTACAAATTTGGGATATTCACCCCAAATATTCACAGGGACTATCTGTGCCCAACCTGTGGTAGAGCATTCGAAGCTCTTATTGGTCTGATCAGCCACAGTCAAACACACTGAAATTTCACTTTTCACTCTTTGAAGAAGAAGGACAACAACCATTTTTTACATATTTGAACTAGGCTCCTAGGCCATTTCTAGCTAGATTCATTAATTATTTTCATTTAATAATGAGTTTAAATTTTATTAAAATTGACTTTCCAGTAGGATCAAGAATAAATCAATATTTTTTACAGTAAAATATTTATTATCAAGACAAAGACTTTACTGAAGCTAACCAATTATTTTCTCTTACAGTAGAATTATAAATTGACTTGTATACATTCATTTGCTATTTTTCTGTTCGTGACAATATTAGTCTCTGTTAACTCTTAAGCTGACATATATTATTCATTTAGATTTGTTTGATTTTGTTCAACAAACATATGTAAGTGTTCCCCATGTTCAAGGTCCTGGGGATAGAAAGGCATAAATAGTAAATAGTTCTTGCCCTCAGGGATCCCATGATCTACTGGAAAATAAAACGTGTAAATAGTAACTTTAAGAAGAAGACAACAGCAGAAATTGTAGGGCCCAGGGGAGGCTTCCCAGAAGACACATCATTTTAGATTAGTCTTAAAAGAAGAAAAGAGTTCCTCAAAGGCAGAGAATGAGATTACAGTACATTTAAGGCATAGAGGATAGTTTGTGGAAATACACAAAAACAGGGAACAGAATGATGAGTTTGGGGAAGAGTCAGTATTTCAGTTTGTCTGAGCCAGTGCTTATATGAAAAATACAGCTAGAAATATTGGCAGGAGCCTTATGGTGGAAGGCTTTTAAATTTATATTGAGTAATGCAATAGGGAGCCAGTGAAGGTTCAGAAGCTTAACAATTCTGTCTTTGGATGGCTGTTGTGAAAAATAAGGGGAGGGTGAATTGGAGAGAGTTTGGAGTCTGGAGAACCAATTATTCTTTATCATAATATTTTGAATAAGAAGAGATATGATGGTGAATTATGGCTAGGAGTGAGCAAACAGGGAAAGAATGGGAAAGATGAATATGGAATAAATAGAATTGAACAACTGGTTGGATGTTGAATGACAGGATTTTTGTGGTGAGAAAAGGAACAACTAAGGATGATTATGAAATTGTTAGACTGGGTGACTGGAAGGATGGTGGTGTCCTCTGAAGAAATAAGGAAATTTGGAGAAAAGTGAATTTAGGAGGAAAGAGGATGAATTTTGTTTGGGATATAGTCAATCTGAGATAAATTTCACTGGAGAAGTCAGAAGACAAGTATAAATGTTAAACTAGAATTCAGGTAGTGAATATTCTGAACTGCTATTCATAGCTTGGCAGCTAAGGCCATTCACTTTACTAACCTACCTTTCTAGGTTTATTTCTTACGAATGCCTGGATTACAGTTTTGGCCTCAACCAAAGTACTATTTCTTCCCTAAACTTGATATTCCATTTTCTACTTCTGTAATTTTACATAGATTATTCCACCCCCTCCAATTTCAGTGAAATTTCAGCTTGACATGTATTCTTTTCTTAGCTGCATCTTTAAAAAAATAAGATTTAATTTTTGCAATATCTTCATTTAATGTCTGTATATAGCTCCCTGCTCTACCTCTTGGACATTTCCCCTGTAACAAAAGAAAAAAAAAATGAGAAAGACAGAGGCAGAGACAGAGAAAGTGTTTAGCAAAATTAACCAAAATGTCCACTAAGTCTGAGGCATGTGCAAAGGTTCACAATGCTCCCATCTCTGTAAAAAAATGATTAAAACATATTTTTCTCATCTCTTCTTTAGGACCAGGCTGTCATTATAATTTCTTAATAGCTGTTCTTGTCTTTCTTTCCATTTATATAGCTGTAGCACTGGATTATGTTGTTTTCCCAAATTCTACTTACTTCATTTTGAGTCAGTTTATATGTTTTCCCATGCTTCTTTATATTTTTTTATTTCTTCTATTTTGAAAAAAATAATTTTCAATGAAATTTATAGACATCTATTTTGTTTCCTTCTGACCCACTATCCTTTGGAGGGGGAAAATAAATTAATTTAAAGAATTATGGATAATAGTGCAAAACAAATTTTCTCATTGACCATATTTAAAAAAAAATGTTTCATTCTATATGCTTAATTCATCATCTCTGACAGGAGCTGGATAAAATGTTTCACATTGCTTCTCTGAAATCCTGGATGGTTATTATGCTTATCTGAGTTCTTAGAGCTTTCCGAATTGTTTATCTCTACAATGCTGTTGTTGTGATAGAAACTGCCTTCTGATTCTGTGCATTTCATTTTTGTAAGTTGGTACAAGTCTTCATTTTTTTCTAAATAATGATCTTATAGTATATACTATTCTTCTGGTTCGATTTCCTTCATTATACATCTATTCACACAAGCCTGTTTATGCACAAAAGAATTGAATTAAAGAGGAAAAGTTCTCATATTTACAAAAATAGGTATAGGAACACTTTTGTAGTGACAACAGTCTAGAAGCTTAGAGAATGTGCATCAATTAGGAACTGTTGGGCAAATTATGGTATATGAATATGATGGAATATTTCTGTCTTGTAAGATGTAAGGAAGCAGTTCATTTGAAAAGACTATATGCAAAGTGAAGTAGTCAGTCTCTTTGAATTCCCTACTTTATTTTAAGGATTGGCTCATATGCAACCATCTTGGGAAAGTCTCTCACTAGCTGTTAATGTTCTTGCACACATCAAATTAGCTTGTATTTATTCATATTTATATGTTATATTGGCCCTTGTAACTCAGTAGGATATTATCTCCTTCATATTTAGTAGGTCTTTAAAAAACATCAGTTAAATTTTATTCAATATTTATTTTACAGAAATTGGTTTGATGAGTCATATATAAATCTATTAAGAGGTTATTTTTTTAAAGTTATCATTCTTCATATATAGGTGTTCCTTTATTTAACAAGCAAGAAAGAGGGAATGTCAGAAAGTGGAGGCAAAAAGATTGGGCAGTTAACTCATTTTTGGTAATAGAAGAAATCATGGGACATATACCCTTTATCATTATGAAGTTAATAAAAATACCATCTTTCCTTTATGATTATACATATTTTAACGTTGATTGAAACCTAAAAGCCATTCTCTCCTTTATGGAGCTCTTTTTTAAAATAGTAGCAATTTTACATATTAATATTTTAAACCATTTTAACATGTTTGATTAAAAAAGGAGCATTAATTAAATAAGAAATATTTTAGTTGTTTCAGTTAATATATGGAGAGGCATTTTTGTAGACCTATGGATAGAATATGCATTGTGTTACATGAAGGGTCCATGATAAATTGATAAATTATCATTAATGTGAAATTCTAAAGTTTATCAAGTTCTTTATATATATATATATATATATATATATATATATATATATTATCTCATTTGATTCTATGAGAAACCATGTGCCATAGGTGTTATAGCTATTATTATTCAACATTTTACAGATAAAGCTGTTAAATAACTTGCCCAATGAATTAGAAATCAAGCCCTGTCCCTCTTCCCTATAGGTCTGTCATTCTCTCCATTGTACCATACTTCTTTTAAGCATATGGGTTTTGGAGATAGAAACCCAGAGATTATGAATTTTGCTTCTTTCCATTTGTATAATTTTTAGATGTCATTTAAAGCTCTCTGGAAGGGTGTGAAACTAAGTTGGCAAAGAATGCTAGGGAGTTGCTTGAACTTTCCCGTTTCCCTCAGAAATCCCATTAAATCAAACCCCTAAATGAATTGCAGAATGACAGTACCCATAAAATGATGGAGTGGAACAATTTTCCAGCTTAAGATAATTTAGAAGGACTTCAGTAAAGGTCTGGCTCATTTGGGTAAATGGAGAGTGTAGCCCAATGCAGTGTCAAGGGAAGCCAGCAGAAGGCTAAGACAGCAGGTAAGGCTCCACATTCTTGGCTCAGCAGGCTAAAAGAAAGGCCTCCAGCCCTAGTGCAGAAGGCAAATTGTCAGCCTTGGAACTCTGGCACAACAGGTGTGATTAGACTGAGTCACCCCTACTGCAGTGAGCAACTGAGAAGCATCTGAGGGCCCATCATGGAAAGCCAGTGACCAGGCCACCAGCTTAAGAAGTTTGGAACAGTAACCCCTGTGCTCCAGGAGCAGAACTCAATTTTAAAAGCAATGCAATAGATTGAAAAATGAGTGAGAAACAGAGAAAGTCACTATGGTGACAGAGAAGATCAAAATACAAACTCAGAAGAAGACAATGTCAAAATGTCTACATGTGAAGCCTCACAGGGGAATATGAATTGTTCTCAAACCCTAAAAAAAAAGTTCTCTTGGAAGAGCTCAAAATGAATTTATGTTTAAATTATAAAATTTATTTATTTTCAGTTTTCAACATTCACTTGAACAAGATTTTGAATTCCAGATTTTCTCCCCATCTCTCCCTTCCCCCCACTCTTCCCCCCCAACAGGCACCCCAAATACCTCTTCTCCCAATCTTCCCTCCTTTCTATCACCCCTTGTTTCCCATCCCCTTCCACTCTGTTTTCCTGTAGGGCAAGATAGATTTCCATATCCCATTGCCTGTAAATCTTATTTCCCATTTGCATGCAAAAACAATTTTTCCTGTTTGTTTTTAAAGCTTTGAGTTCCACAATCTCTCCCTTCCTTTCTCCCCAGCTACCCTCATTGAGAAAGCAAGCAATTCCATATAGGTCATACATGTGGGGTCATGCAAAGCACTTCCACATAAATCATGTTGTGGAAAACTAACCACATTTCCCTCTGTCATGTCCTGCCCTCCATTTATTCCATTCTTTTCCTTGACTTGTCCCCCCACAATAGTATTTGTTTCTGATTACCCCTTCCCCAATCTGCCATACTTTCTATTATCCTTTCTTTCCTACTTCCTCCTTCCTTCTGTCTTCCTGCAGAGTAAGACGGATTTTCATACCCAACTGAGGAAGTGTTTTTCTCCCCTTTGGCCAAATCCAATGAGATTAAGGTTCACTTATTTCCTCACACCTCTCCCACCACTTCCCCTCCATTGTAAAAGCACTTTCTTGCCTCTTTTATGTGAGATGATTTACTAAATTCTGCCTCTCCCTTTATTCTTTATCTAGTATATTCCTCTCAACACTTAATTTTCTTTCTTAGGTATCCTCTCTTCACATTCAAGTCACCCATTGCCCTCTGTCTGTATATAAGCATGAGCAACTAATTTTTTTTCCCATCATTTCAATCTAACTTTGTTTTTGTGAAAAATGTTTTGTAAATGTGCTCATATAGTTCCTGGGTTTGTCTTTGCAGGTAGACTCTCAAGTGTTTTAAGACATTTTTTTTCCAGGCAAAGACAACTTACACAGTTCTCCAGCAACATCAATAACACTATAATGGGTGCAGTCCTGGAGCAAAGCAAAAGCCTAAGTTGTGAGTCTTCAAGGCAGCTTAAACTGTAACAGCTTCAGGGGTTTTCATCCTAATGATGTAAGGAATTTGGAAATCTGGGTAGAAAGAAATTACCGGGACTCTTTTTGCTGTCCCTGAATGCAGCTGGTGCTGATAAAGAACTCTATTACTCATACACAGTTCTGGGTCACTGTACCAGACCTCAGAGGAGTGCTAAGGTTTGACTCTGCAAAAAATCAGGGGACTTGGTAAAAAATTTCAAGAACTAGAGGAGACCTATTACTTTTGACCACAAGGGAGCAGATGGCCATTTTTGGGTAAAGACTAGAGTACAGACCAGGACAGAAGTAACCACATTTTTCACAGGATAACACCACCTTGGAAGCACTGAAAGCTTGAAGATCTCCAGAATTAGCTCTGAAAACATCAACACACACACACACACACACACGCACAAAATTCTAGGGATTAACACAATCAATGACTCCTCAACCTAAAGTGAGGAAATATGAACTTTAATATAAAATTGAACATGTGGGAAGAGACTTGAAAAATGAGCAAACAATAAAAAAGAACTTGGGCATTAAAAAAAAATAGAAACTACATTGTCAGGAAAGACCAAGACATAAACTTAGAAGAAGACAACAATGTGAAAACAGCCACACATAAGTAAAACATTGAAGAAAAATGCTAATTGGCCTCAAGATGAACAAGAATTCCTAGAAGAGTTAAAGAGGTAAGAGTGGTACAGGAAAAAAAAATGGTTAAAAGTAAATGAGAATGATATGAGGAAATAAAGAAAAAAAAGAATTAGCTGCTTGGTAAAGAGGCACAAAATTATTGAATAAAATCATATCTTAAAAGGAGAAGTGGCCTAATCATAAAAGGAGTTAAAAAATCATTGAGGAAATGAATTAGTCAAAAATCAGAATTGACCAAAGGGAAAAAGAGATATAAGGCCTCAATGAAGAAAGTAATTCCTTAAAATAGAATTGGGCAAAGGGAAGCTAATGGCTTTGAGAGACCTCAAGGAATAATAAAAGAGAGTCCAATTTTTTTTAAAAGAAGAAAATATGAAATATCTTAATGGGGGGAAAAACTGACCTGGAAAATAAATTGAAGAGAAAAGATTTAAGAATTGTTTGACTTCCTGAAAGTCTTGCTCAATGGAAAAAAAAAAAAAAAAGACTAGACATAATATTTCATTTCTCCAGTCATTTACTTGACTTTTGGACTCTTTGTCAGGGTAGTTCTCCGTTTTCAGTGGATGTGAGCGGGTACTCTCAGCTACTTTATCCTCCCAACTATCTGTGGACCTAGAGCTCCATAAACAGCCACTGCCTCTGCCTCTGCTGAAGCTGGTGCAAGCTCCTGCACTCCCTCCACTTCCCTGGGGTTGGGACATGACCACTCTGCTCTCTCACACGGGTCCCACAGGTTTTTTACACTGACCTTCCAATTTGTCCTTGGCATTTTGGGATTGTGAAGTCTACAAATTGTCACAGGTGCCAGAGATTCAGTTCACCCTCCCACCTCCAGGCCTGCTTAGATCCCATCTGTGTCAGTGTGTCCTATAGTGGACTAAGCTCTGCTCCCAGCATGGCATGATAGTTGCTTCCTGTTCACTTTCCAGGCTTTCTAGGGCTGGAGTTTTGCTTCACTCCATCATTCTGTGGGTTCTGTAGCTCCAGAATTTGTTTAGAGTCATTTTTACAGATATTTGGTTGGGCTTGAAAGGAAAGCTCTAGCAAATCTCTGCTTCTTCTCTGCAATCTTGGCTCTACCTCCCCCCCCCCCCCCCCCACTTAGACATAATATTTCAAAAAAAAAAAAAATTACCAAGAAAACCTGCCCTGAAATGCTAGAACTTGAAGGTAAAATAGAAATTGAAAAAATCCACTTATCAACTCCTGAAAGAGGTCATAAAATGAAAATTCCTAGGAATATTATAGCTCTTAGATCAAAGAGGAAGGAAGGAGAGGAGAAAGGTAGAGAAAGTAAGCAAGCAAGAAATCTTCTTAGTAAATTACCATAATGTGGGTTCACAAATTTGTATTCAAATATTCTTGTACCTAAACCATATGACACAATGATATGACTTTTTATATTCACTTCTTTTGGATAAATTATACTTACATTACTACATTATTTTGGAAAAAGAATAATTTCCAAATCAATTCAAAATGAGATTATTTTATTTCTATAAACAATATCTAGACTGTTTATTTCCCAGATAAAATAATTCAAAATTGATTTAAACCATTTTATAGATTTAATGCTTTTATTATTTCTTTTGTTAAATGTAAGAAGTTTTTTCTACTTTTCCAGAATATTTCATTATTGTATCAATATTTTTGCAGTTTTACAATTTTGTTTTATCTACAATGGGAGTATTGACTTTACTTTTTAATAATTATAAACTCTCAAAAATTGTCTTTCTTATATCTTTGTTGAGTCAAAGAACCTAATCTTATAGTTGAATAATCTATACCTGTGTCCAAGAATGGAGTAGAAGTTAACTAGATTGAAATAATTTGAGAAACATTATTATATGAAATCTATTGCAATAATCAAAATCATGTCATTTCAGAAATATAAAAAATAGTAACCTATTTAAACTTGGAAATCACAAATTAATTTTTCCTAAAATAATTTTCATACATTCATTCCAAAAAAGAGAATTCTCAGATAAATAAAGCTGCTTGAATTCCCCATTAATTTCCAAAATTATCATTCTCATTTTGAAAACTTCAGTAACATTTTTAAAAAATGTCTTAAAGAGACTAAAGTTTGTTAACATCTACTATAGGATTACCAGCTAGAGTTAATATAATATATGTCTTCATGTTAATGATTTGTCTTTAAACAAAATAATGTGTGTATACAACTTTGTATTATCAAATGTAAAATATTTAAACATTGTATCATATATTATATTTATATCACACACAATATGTTAGATTGTCTCACATGTAATAATAATATGTGTATATATGCACATACATCTATGCACACATAGGTATATGTGTAAAGATAGATAGATACATAGACAGCTGTACTCAACCCCAATGGAACTGGCCTCCAATCTGTGGGTAGCTAGATCTGCACAAAGCAGACCAAAGACAGGAGAGTCAGGACACAAACATAAGTTTAATTCATTTCAGAATAAGGAAAAGGCCTGTGAAGGAGGGCTTAGCATACTGGGACAAGGCTGTGTTTCATATACATAATTGGGATGGACTATTACACAATCATTATTAGCTATTTCTATGACAGACTTACATGTGAACAACACAGGTACTGCTGGTGCCTGTGGGAACAGTTTTTAAATTGATTGTCTCAAGTCTCAGGGGTTGTGATCACTCTGTAGCATACAGAATGTAATGGCAATTTAAGTGGGAAGATCTTTCCCATACATCAGTAGGCCTATGTAACTTGCCTGGGTCACATGGAACTCTGAGCCACATGGAGCTTGTGGTGACAGGAGTTTGCTGAAGTGGAGGAGGAACAAGAAGTGAATCAGTACAGTCAGAACTGGGAAAGAGAGAGCAGGCAGCAACCAGCGTGAGTGGGAGAGCTTGTTTGTGATTTGTTTAAGGAATATGGTTTATGAAAAGACTAACAGGGAAGTCTTGGGGATGAGAGTGCCTCCTGCATTGTTATTATGTATAGATTTCTTTGTTGCTACGATGTATTTGGCTTTCTGATGTTCGAATAAATGTTTTGGTTCTGTCTTCCATGTGGAGAGTCTGTTTTGTGATTCAGAACTGTGCTGGCATATTCAAAGCTGCTGTAGGAATTGTGAATATTTCATTGGTGCTACACAAAACCAGTTTTGTGACAGGAACAGAAGTGCAAGAAACAGGGACTGTAAATATGTCAGAAATGTAAGAGTTGTTGGCTCTCAGATAAAATAAAGGGAAAAATCAGTGAACATCTGGTGCTGATCAATGTAATATATTTTGCCAGAGGATGAGATCATCCAGAGTGCAAAGGATTATTGTTATACCAAGCTCAGGGCACAGCTTGCTTGCTTCCTTGATTCTAGGAAACAGTGTATCTCCAAAATATTTTGAATACATACATACAGACAGACAGACCTGTGTGTGTGTGTGTGTGTGTGTGTGTGTGAATAAAATTTGTTAAGAAATTGCAATTACCAATACTGGTGGAGAATGTATTCAAATTAAAACTGGGTAAATCGCTTTTGGAGGAATGTGGTGAAGGATGGGTTCATTTGTGGGGCAAGGGTAATCTCCAGCTGAGATTCTTTGACCTTTTCATCTTATTGCATTTCTTAACGAAAGACAGTTGAACGTGATGTACATATATTTGTTTTTAGTGTATATATGGCAGGTACATGCATGAATTTTAGGTTGATTTGTTATTTTCTCAACTGATAAGCATCACCCCTTCGTTATTTCCAAATGACCGAGGAGGGAGATAGGTTGCAAGTGCAGGTTGTCACAGATATAAAGCATGGTACAGTGAGTTGGGCTTGTGGCCTCAAGGACATGGCTTCTAAGCTAACTTCTGGTCATACTGGCTATTTAACTTTGGGGAAATCATGGCACCTTATGGTTCTCTAAAAATTTTAATACTGGAATTTGCAGAGGAGCTGCTTCCACACAGCATTTGTAAATGGAATTTTCTTCTTGAATATTGCCCTATACCAACAAATTTGGAAGGCTAGTCTCTATCACCTTACAAATTATTATGCTATCTACATATTATTTCTTTTTTTCCAATCATTTATTTATTTATTTGTTTATCCATCCATCTATTTATTTATTTATTTGATGTTCTGCAATTGCTACCACAAAATTTAGATTTGCCTCCCCACCTGCTCCCTATCACCCCCCCTCCCACTCCAAGATGACACACAATTCTATAAAGGATCTACATATACTTTCCTATTGAATATGTTTTCACTATAGTCATGCTGTGTAGATGAATTAAAATAAATGGAAGAAATCATATAACAAATCAAAACATAATACACACACATATGCACAAAAAAAAAAAAAAAAACATGATCTGTACATTCTGCAAATGAATTCCATAGTTCTTGCTCCAATTGTGGAAGGCATTTTGCCTTAGAAGAACATTAGGAATTTTTTTTTAAGTTCTTGTGTTGTTACGAAGTTCCAGGTCTACCATTAAAAACTCTCACACATTGTGGTCTTTGCTGTGCACAAAGTGCTCCTGGTTTGGTTCTGCTCCATTCACTCAGCATCAGATAATATGTCTTTCCAGGCCTCTCTGAAGTCTTCTTGTTCATCATATCTTATGGGACAACAGTACTCCATTACATTCATATACCATAATTTATTCAGCCATTCTCCAATTGAAGGGCATTGCCTTGATTTCCAGTTTTGGGCATAAAACTAACTGTTGGTTTTATTTACTAATTCAATAGTTTTCTTAATTTCAATTTTATTAATCTCTCTTTTGGTTTTCAGTGTTCCTAATTTGGTATTTACTTGGGGATTTTCAGTTTGTTCTTTTTTCTAGCTTTTTCAGCTACATGCCCAAGTCATTTATCTCCTTTTTCTCTATTTTATTTATGTAGGCATTCAAAGATATAAAACTTCCCCTAAGAACTGCTTTTGCAGTATCCCATAAGATTTGGTAGGTTTTCTCATTTTTATCATTCTCTTGAATGAAGTTGTTGATTGTTTCTATGATTTCTTCTTTAACCCACTCCTTCTTTAGGATTAGATTATTTAGCTTCCAATTGATGTTTGTTTTTTGTTTCCACAGCCTTTTATTACATGTAATTTTATTGCATTATGATCTGGGAAAGCTGAATTGATTATCTCTGCCTTTCTGCACTGGATTGTGAGGTTTTTATGTCCTAGCACATGGTCAATTTTTGTATATGTGCCATGTACCGCTGAGAAAAAGGTATATTCCTTTCTATTTCCATTCAGTTTCTTCCAGAGATCTATCATATCTACCTAATCTGGAGTTTTACTTACCTCCTTAAACTCTTTCTTGTTTATTTTGAGGTTAGATTTATCTAGTTCAGAGAGGGGGAGGTTGAGGTCCCCCACTAGTATAGTTTTACTGTCTATTTCTTCCTTCAACTCCCCCAACCTCTCCTCCTAAGAATTTGGATACTATACCACTTGGAGCATACATGTTTAGTAATTATATTGCTTCATTGTCTATGGTCCCTTTTACCAGGATATGGTTTCCATCCTTATCTCTTTTGATTAGATTTATTTCTGCTTTTGCTTTGTCTGAGATTAGGATTGCTACTCTTGCTTTTCTTACATCAGCTGAAGCACAATATATCCTGCTCCAACCTTTGACCTTTAACCTGCGTGTATCCCCCTGTTTCAAATGTGTTTCTTGTAAACAACATATTGCTGGATTATGACTTTCAATCCATTCTTTCATCCATCTTCATTTTATGGGAGAGGTCATTCCATTCACAGTCACAGTTATGATTACAATCTGTGTATTTCCCTCCTTCCTCTTTCCCACCATTTGTTCCTTTAGCTCTCCTGTCTCCCTTCCCCTCCTCAATAGTTTTGACTTTACACCATCACCTCCTGCAGCCTTCCTTTCCTTCTTTTAACCTCCCTCCCTTTTACTCACCTTTACCCTTACTGCTTCTTCCCTCCCTTTTAGTTTCCCTGCCCTTTTTTCTCCTTCCCCTCCTACTGCCTAGAGAGATAGTTAGGATTATCTACTTAAGTTTATTGTTCCCTCCTTGAATCAAATCAGATGAGAGTACCTCTCAAAAAATCCTCATCTCCTTCCCCTCTTTCCCTCTATTATAACTTTGTACTTCTTCCTGTGATGTAATTTACCCTTTTCTGCTTCCTCCTTTTCACACCTCCTGTTATAATCCCTTCACTTAGTTAAATCATATTTTTAACATTACATCCTTTATTTTATACCTGTTCCCTCTGTGTGTATCACTTTTATATTTCACAATAGATGCACAATTCTCAAGATTAACAGGTATCATCTTTCCTTTCTAGGGAGGTAAACAGTTTGCCCAAATTGAGTAGCAAGTTTTTTTTTTCTTTTCCTTCCCTCACCCCTTTACCTTTTCGTGCCTCTCATGAGACATGCATTTGAAGGGTGAATGACCATCTCCTTGCCTGAAATGTTGTACTGAATTTCACTAGGTAGCCAATCCTTGGTTGAAGTCCCAACTTCTTTGCCTTATTGAATATTGGATTCCAATTCCTACAATCTTTTAATGTAGAAGCAGCAAGGTCCTGTGTGATCCTGACTGTAGATCCTCTATATTTGAATGGTTTCTTTCTGGCTGCCTGTAGTACTTTCTCCTTCACTTGGTAGTTCTGGAATTTGGCAATGATATTTCTTGGGGTTTTGAATTTGCGATCCCTTTCAGGAGGTAAATGGTGGAGTCTTTAAATAAATATTTTGCCCTCTGGATCTAGCACTTCTGGGCAGTTTTTCTTGATGATTTCTTGGAAGATATTGTCCAGACTCTTTTTTCATCATGACTTTCTGGAAGGCCAATAATTCTTAAATTTTCTCTCCTGGATCTCTTATCCAGGTCAGTTGTTTTTCCAGTTAGATATTTTACATTTTCTTCTATCTTTTCATTCTTTAGATTTTGTTTGACTGGTTCTTGCTGTCTCATAGAGTCATTAGTTTCTACTTGCCCAGTTCTAATCTCTATCACACTATTTTCTTCAGTTAACTTTTTCATCTCCTTTTCCATCTGTCCAATTTTTCCTTTTAAGGAGTTATTTTCTCAAGTTAATTTTTGTACTTCCTTTTCCATTTCTCTAATTTTCCCAGTTAGGTTTTGTGCTTCCTTTTCCATCTATCCGATTGTTCCTTTTAATGAATTTTTTTCTCCAGTTAATTTTTGCATTTCCTTTTCCATTTGTTTAATTTTCCTTTTCAAAGAGATGTTCTCATCAGTGAATTCTTTTTTTATGTACTTTTAAAATCATTGGCCAGTTTTTCTTCTATTTCCTTCTTCAGCTGTTCCAGGAGAGTTGTTTGTGCATCTGAGCAGTTCATAGTCCCTTCTGAAGTTTCATATGGAAGTACAGTCTCAGTACTGACCTCTTTGGTGTTTTTGTTTTGGTCCTTATCCCCATAGAAAGATTCTATGGTTTCAAGCTTATTTTGCTTTTTCTTATTCATGATGGTGATTGTGTGTTGTAGCTTCTGGTTCTTTCAGTTAGAAGTTGGAGAACTTGGTGTTGAGCTGACTTGTGTGGAAAAGCTTAGAGCAGGTTTTTGTTTTGTGTTTCCAATATCAGCCCCAGGGTTAGATTGTTAAGTGTAGGGGAGGGGTGTTTTGGTCATGGAAGACCTCCTCAGCTGCAGTGAGGCAAAGGTAAGTTCAGGGGATGATGATCACAGCTTCCCTACTGTCTTCCTGTTTCTCCTGGAGTGCTGAGGCACGCCTAGATGTGTTTCCTGCTAGTCTGTTTTCCATCTATCCAATTGTTCCTTTTAATGAATTGTTTTCTCCAGTTAATTTTTGTTTCCATAGCCTGTTTCCATGCTAGTCTGTGTTTCCACCCCTCCTAGGCCACCTCTCCTGGTGCTGAGCCTTGCCTGGGTCCTTGTGCGAGTTTCCTCCACCCTGGGTCCTCTCTCCTTCCGATTTGCCTCTGCCATAGTAGGAGGAATCCCCTTTAGCTGTTTTCCTACCCTTAGGTGTTATGAGACTATTTGCCCCCTCTGCTGTTCTCGCTGAGCTAGGATTTTTCTGGGGAAATATTTTATGGCTCTCTTGAGGTCATCAGTGGGGGAGGAGAGAGCATTTATTGATCACTCCACCATGCTGGCTCCCAGAAGTTCAAATAAGTGACTTACAGACATTTAATCTGTGGGCTGAAAGTCTCAGGAGCTGCTGTGATGATATCTGGTGCTCAGCAACTGTCATTGGCTCAGCTTTGCTGGTCTCCCACCCTCAGCTGCTGTTCTGCTGGTTCCACCTGCTGCTCTAAGGTTTCCTGGGGCGCTCTAGTTCCACTGTGCCAGCCGTGCTGTGCTGTACACTGTGGGCTCACCCCCACAGAACAGATCCTTCCCATGGATCTTCCAGTCAGTCCAAATCCACCATGGTCTGTCTCCCTCTGGATTCTGCACCTCCAAAATTTGGTCAGGTTCTCCTTTCAGAGGTATATGAAGGATTTTACCCAAGAAAGAGAGATTATTTTAGAGTTATTGCTCTCACTCTTCCATCTTGGCTCCACCCTCCTCTACATATTATTTCTGCAGACATCAGACATCTAGCATTATAGCATTTAAAAGTTTGAAAAGCATCTTTTTTGTTGTTTGAGCTTAATATCTCTGTGAAGAAAATTCTAGAAAATTCTATTATTTCTATGTTTTAGATTAGGAAGCTAATCTTGAGAAACATTAGTTGACTAGCTCATTCTCAAAGGTATAGAAAGGGTGAGAAGTGGAATTTGAACTCTATGATTCTTGTCTCTAAGTCTTTCTTGTCATTTACTATAACACTCTGCATTTCATACACTGACATCTTTTTTTTAATTTCATTTTTGGAAACTAGAATGCTATAGAGACTAGAGCCCCAGACCTGCAGTTAAGAGACTTAGGTTAAAAAGGTACCTTATACATTTATTTGCCATGTGCAAGTAGCTTCCATTCTCAGAGCTTCAATTTCCTTCTTTGTACACTTGACTTAATAATAGTCACCATGGAAAAGTATTTTGCTTATTCTAAAATGTAATACGAATGAGTTGTTGTCCTTCTTAAAACATCATAACAAGAATCTAGATTTGCATTCTATTTACAATTTAAAAATGAGTAAACAATGATGTGATATCCAATTATTGATGCATACCTTTCTTTCTCAAAAGGAGTACAGTTATTCCTTCCACATCATGACTTTCCCCATCATGG
The DNA here is from genome assembly GCA_023548195.1 of Bettongia penicillata ogilbyi. Classification (NCBI taxonomy): domain Eukaryota; kingdom Metazoa; phylum Chordata; class Mammalia; order Diprotodontia; family Potoroidae; genus Bettongia; species Bettongia penicillata. Next base: position 11,565,397 of record JAJHZJ010000470.1, on the reverse strand, counting down.
TTTCAGTGTATCACAGGTTGACATAAGAAATAAAAGGAAATTTTGGGAGAGTTTTGTGGAATCTACAGACAACACGTGAAGGTCATCAAATGACACAGAGACTATGACCAAATACTTAAGATTAATTTTACAATAAGGTGCTGTAAATATCACATAAGAGAAAAAGAAAAAAAATAACAGACTTCTCTGATATGAAGGGAAAGCCAAACATTTTCCATTAATTTTCCAGATCATGGGGGCACCATGCCACTAGCACCTGAAATGTGGAAAGGATAACTGTAGTCTATTTGGAGGCAAATTGATCAACCTCCTTTCCACTCTCCTTCTTTCATTCTAGTCATTTACATACTTTTCATTGCAGTCAAATGGGTCCACTTTCAATTACCTTTAACACCTAATTTCCTAGAACCAGACCTTTTGACAATTGTCCCCTATAATGTTTAGAACAAAGTGTCTTCTGATTTTTTCATTGAAGAATCTAACTTTTTCTAAAATATAATTTAGATGAAGCCACCCACACAAGGTCTTTCCTACCCCTCCTAGGAAGCAGAATTTATTTCCTCATGAAGTTACTTTGCATTGTTTTCTATGTACTTCATAAAAATTTACCTGTTTATAGATTGTATCCTCCCTCAGCAGAATGTAAGATCATCTCCTCTCCTCTCTTCTCTCTTCCCCTCTTCTTTCCTCTTCTTGAGTCCTACATCTTCCCTTACCCTTTTATCTCTTTCTCCCTCCTCTATCTTTTCCTTTCATCTTCTATCCCTTCTCCTAATGTCCATCTCTTTCCTTCCCTTTTATCCACTTACCCTCTCTTCCACTTTCCTACCCTTTTCTTAAAATTTTTATATCCTCAGACCTTTGCATGTACTAGACACTTCATTACTGTTTATTGAATTGAACCGAATTAAATCAGACTTTCTATTTTGTCCTCTGTTTTCCCAGTACTCATGATGAGGTCAGTTATGAAGGTTGATGGCAGCTTCCATGGTAAAAATGTTTGCCCTGAAAACTATTTGTCATAAACCAACTGTAACCAGCAATGGTATGTAAGCAGTTGATATTTTTGCTTAGAAGTATTTCACTCTTTAAAATATTCCTACCTTTTGTATTACCATAGGAGGAAATCAACTAAGCATTAAAGTTTGATTGGACTTGATTGCTGATGTATAGGATATTCTTTCAGAATAAGTGAAAGCACAGCATTCCTGTCTGCTGATTCAAAGCTGAATATAATTTCTTCTGTCATTGACACTTGGTGGTAATTTACTCTTATGATGCTAATAAACTGGAATTTCTTTGAGCTGACCTAATAGAATTAACTCTCCAATTCTAATGATATTTATGGTTCTTTTAAAAAACTGCCTGCTAGAGGAAATTTTTTGTCAGAATTCTTTACAAAAATCAAATGCTAAAAGGTGGGACCTTATTATACAGGGAGAGTAGAAAGAGACAAATCATCTAAGGTTCAAATCTCTAAAAATTCAAAGTGGATGGTGAGACGTATTCCTGGCCAGAGAAAAACTGGGTTACTCAGAAAACAGTGTTTGTACCTGTGCCTAGGATTGTTGGTGTCCCTGAGCTCTACTGTGGTTAACTAAATTCTAACTAATTTCATTACTCTGCAATAAAACAGCTCAGCTTTCATGTTCATCACTTTATTGATTTCAGTGGCCAGGGACTGGAAAACACTTTCTTTGTATACTGTTATATTTTTTTTTACCTTTCAGAAACCAATCTGTTATTGCCACTGATGAACTAAGTATGCAGATATTATACTCATCAGACATAAAATGAAATGTGAACTCTTGGGATGAGATGCTGACAAATGACCAAACTAGTTCTTCCTAAGTCATTTAGGAAATACAGAAAATGCTAGGGCAAGGCATTTAGAACTTTCACTGTACCGCTGTCACAATGGAATTCATTAAATTGCATATAATTTCAAAGTTTAAGCTCATTCTGCCTAACACAAGGAAATATATTGTCAAAGAAACAAATTTTTAAAGCATTTTATCATTTAAGTTTCAATGTACAATGCTTGAATACCATTTCTTGTTTTTAAAAAGTTTACTTACGTGAAAAATGTCATATGTAGAATGTTTATATAGTATATGAATGTAAAGATATACTATTGTGCTATAAGAAATGATGAGCAGGTGGACTTCAGAAAAACCTAGAAAAACTTATATGAAACTGATGCAGAGTGAAGTGAACTGATGAGAACAAGGAGAACATGGCACACAGTAACAGTCACATGGTGCAATGATTAACTTTGATAGATTTCACTCTTCTCAGCATTTCCACTAAGACAACTCCAAAGGACTCATGATGAAAAATGCACATTCATCCACATACAGAGAAAGAACTTTGGAGTCTGAATGCAGAAGTACACTATTGGCTCTCTTTATTCTGTTTTGTTTTGTTTCTTCTTTCTTGTGGTTCTTCCCATTGTTTCAAATTCTTCTTTACATCATGACTAATGTGAAAATAGTTTTAATGTGTATGTATGTGTGGAGTCTATATCAGATTACATGCTGTCTTGAGGAGGAGGAAGGACAGGGAGGGTAAAAAATGTAAAATTCAAAATATTGAAGCAAATGTTGAAAGATAAAAATTAATTAATTTTAAAAGAATGTTTACAAACGTTTTCATTTAAGATATATATTCACTTAAATTATTGGGCAAAAATCTGAAGGAAAATTCTTTAAAGTCAAGTAATTTGCATAACTTAGCCTATATTTTTGTTTTGTTTTTCACCAGACTTTGGGGACCAAAGGTTCTGAATGTTCAAGGCTAGTCTTTCAGATCCACTGCTAAGTCTCAGTGTATGACTGCTTAAAAACACAGCAGGCAAACACCAATATTTACCAATATCGAAAAAAAGCTCTGTCTCATTATTTCATATTAGGTCTTTCATCTCTCTATTAAAAAAAAATACAGCTTGCTTTGTTATTAGCCCTCTTGCTCATAGTGAAAATTTGGTAATAAAATGATTTTCTACCAACTGAGGAAAGGGGGAGAAATAGTGTATGGATGTAGTAATGCAATATTACTATCACACTGGAGAAAAGAAGGAATGTAATGGAAGGAATGACCAAAGCACAAACTTATAAGAGGAGAATAACTCACAAACATAATTAAAACCTCAAGAAATACCTTGCTCACAATAATAATTCTTCAAAGAAAGCAGAGTTTTAAAAATATATACTACAAAAGGAGTAAGACCTATGGAAGAGCAAGTTGATGGGACGAGGGTTAATAGACTAAGAGAAAAAATACAAAACTTTAACCTTATACTAGTAACAAACTTTTTAAAAGTCATAATTGACTACAGAGAACTTAATGACAGTAAGAGCTCAATGAACAAATTGAAGTCAAAAAAATGAGAAAAAAAATGTAACATATTACAATTTTAAAAAAACTTAAGATTAAATAATGATAAAGTATATATGTTATTATTCCACATCTATGATGATGAAAAGAATCAGAATTTTATATTTTAACAAATTATTAAAAATGTTCTTAGCAGATTAAAACAAGAGAGACATGGAAAAATGAAAAAAAATTCTATCATCGATGAAAAGAAATCTCAAAATAAAAACTTCCAAGAATATTACTGTTAAAATGCCAAGATTCCAGACAAAAATATATATATATATGTGTGTGTGTGTGTGTGTGTGTATGTGTGTGTATCTATATCTATGTATATCTCTACATAGATATATACACACACATATATACACATATACATATGTATACATACATGTACACATATATGTGTACATCTATATATGTATACATCTATATATATAATGTTTATTGTTGTACTTGTATAAATTGATTATGCTGGTTAAGAAGTTTCTCCATCTTTTCTCCTAGTTTATCTTTCCTCTTCCCATCTTCTTTTTTCGTGCAGAATCTCTACAATATAACTATAACTATATATATACATATATATATATATATGGATGGATAGATAGATAGATACATAGGTAGATAAAAAGTGGCCACAAAGAAAGAATCCAAATATTGAGGAGCTCAGTCAGGTTTGTACCATATTTGCTAGATATTAGCATAAAGGAGAAATTTGAAAGAGATACTCTAAAAGATAAAAAATAAACTTATATAGTCAAAAATAATGTACCCACAAACATTCATCCTAAGAAATGAATCTTAGAAGGACTACAGGACTTTCAAAAATTCCTGATTTGTAACTTGAAGCTGAAAAAGGAACCTTCAAATACAATGGTTAAGAAGAACATTATAAAAAAAAATAAAAGTAAAACCTCAGAAAAGAGTTTATAAAGATGAACCGTTAGCATTCTAATGGGGAAAGGGATATTAAAAGATTTTTTAGGATTTTGATATCTCAAGAATCATGGAAGTATTCAATTGAGACAAAGACTTATAAACAATTTAGTTATATTGTAAAGATTTAGGTATATGGTAAAGATAGTATATGTTCTTTGACCTTGCCATTGAAATGTTGAGCCTACATAGCTAAAAAAAAAATAAAATAAATGAAGCAGGAAAAGGTTCTAAATACACCAAAATATATATAGCAACTTATTTTTTGTGGTGGCAAAATGACCTTGAAACTGAGAGATTACCTACCACTTGTGTAATGGCTAAATAAGCTATGGTTTAAAATAATAATTATAAGTAGTACCAGTAGCAGTTGTAGTAGTAGTAACAATTGTATTGCAATTTTAGGCTTATTAAAGTGCTTTTACAAATGTTTCATTTGATTCTCACAACAAGCCTATTATATAGGTACTATAAATAACCCCATTTTACAGTTTCCATAAACTGAAACCAAGAGAGTTTTAGTGATTTACTCAGTGTCACCCAAATACAATGTGTGAATTCGAATTCAAGTCTTCCAAAATTCAGATCCAGAAGACTTTCTATTGTGCCACTAAGTTGTCTCAAATATATATGAATGAGATGGAATACTGTTGTGAAATAAAAACTGTGGAAACAGATGATTAAAAAAAAGACATAGAGAGACATATGATCTGATTAAGAATGAAATGAATAGAAAATAGCTTTAAACAATAACATTGAAAGGACAACTACTCTGATTGTTCTTTACAACAAAATAATAATCTGTTATTTCAGAGGCCTAATGATCTAACATATTATGCACATCTGGATAGAGAGACAATACAATAGACTTAGGATGCTGAAGCAGATACACAAACACACACATACGCACACAACTGGATTATGCATGTTTGTCACAAGGAATTTAAAAAGTATTATCTTTTTTTAATGGAGTAGAATATGGAAAGGAGAGAAAATGGACTTCTGTTTATCAAGAAAAAATGGAGGAGTGGTTGGATAATACAAATATAGGATGTCATATACATTTAGGATAACATTATACATTTTGCTTCTTTCATTTTGTTAAAAGAGACCTCTCATGGAGTGGTGGTAATCCATAAATGTTTGTAAGAGAAAACAAATCACTAAAATAAAACATTAAAAATGCAGATAAGGAATATGAGAAACTCAGATAAATATGAGGATTTATATGAAACAGAGCAGTAAAGGTGATTGAACCAGGTAAATATTATACATAATAACTCATATAACACACATAACAACATTAAAAAACAATCAAAATATGTTTTATTATACTGAAAAATCTCAGTGCTGGAGAACTTCATATCTCTATCTGTTCATCTCTCTATTTTCTTCCCAGTAGAGAAGTGAAGGGTGTCTATGGATGTAGAATATGGAATACGTTGCCAGATGTACTGTAGTGTCTGTCGACTTTGTTTAAATATGGCTGTTTCATTTGTTTGTTGACTGGGTTTTTGTTTCACCTTTGAGTATGGGTTGAGTTGTGGTGGGAAAGTTGAGAAGAAATGCGTACCATGCCCAAATGAAACAGCAAAACATTTTCAATAAGGTAAAGAATCTTCACCCTTCGCTTCATGAGAAAGAAAAGTATGGTAAGTTCTATCATTGACACCAAATTTCCACAAAAACAAAGGATGATCTCCGTAATATTACTGTTGTTGTCATATGACCAACGGACCTTTATCATTCCTGTCCCTGAAACATTACAGATGGGCATTGCACATAGTACAACAAAGAGATGCATGATGGGTAGATTTAGGTTGCAACATTTTTTAAATTTTTATTTATTTTCAGTTTTCAACATTTATTTCCAAATAATTTTGAATTTCAAATTTTCTCCCCATCTATCCCCTACCTCCACCCCTGAACAACTTGCATCTTTATTACCTTTCCCCTAATCTTCCCTCTTTTCTATCATGTACCCCACCTCTCTTATCCCCTTTCCTTCTATTTTCCTGTAGGGCAAGATAGATTTCTATATGCCATTACCTATATATTATTTCCTAGATGCATGTAAAAACATGTTTAACATTCATTTTTAAAGGTTTTAGTTCCACATTCTCTCCCTTCCCCCCTCCTCACCCAGTCTCATTGAGGAGGCCAACAATTTGATATAGATTATACATGTGCAATCACGCAAAAGACAGTCATGTTCTGAAAGACTATATTTCTTTTATTCTGTCCCACCCTCTATTTATTTTATTCTTTCCTGTGACCAGTCTCTTTACCAAATTGTTTGCTTCCCATTACCCCTACCCCTGATCTGTCATCTCTTCCACTATCTCCCTCTCTTATCCCCTTCACCCCTGCTTTACAGTATTGTAAGGTAAAGTTCCTTACCCAATTGAGTGTGTATGTTATTCCCTCTTGAAGCTAAATGCAATGAAAGGAAGGCTCACTTATTCCCTCTCAGCTTTCCCTTTTTCTCCTTCTTTGTAAAAACTCTTTCTTACCTCTTTTATGAGAGATGATTTACTACATTTTGTTTCTCCATTTCTCTTTCTCCAAGTACACTCCTCTTATTACTTAATTTTCCTTTTTAGATATCATTCCTTCATATTCAGCTCATATTGTGTCCTCTCTCTCTCTGCATGTATACATACATATATATGTATATATACAGTCATACATATATATGCAAACATATACACATATATAAATAAATATATATGTATATATATATACATATATAATATATAGAGTTGAAGGGAATATATACACATGCATATATTCTCTCCAACTATCTTTATGCTGAGAAAGGTCTCATGAGTTACAAATATCATCTTTCTATGTAGGAATGTAAACAGTTCAATTTTAATAAGTCCCTTGTTGTTTCTCTTTCTTGTTTACCTTTCCATACTTTTCTTGATTCTTGTGTTAGAAAGTCAAATTTTCTACTCAGTTCTGGTCTTTTCCAGAAGAATGTTTGAAAGTTGTCTACTATATTGAAGTTCCATTTTTTCCCCCTGAATTATGATACTCAGTTTAGCTGAGTAGGTAATTGGTGGCTTTAATCCTACTTCTTTTGACCACTGGAATATCATATCCCCAGTCCTTCAATCCCTTATTGTAGAAGAAGCTAACCCTTTGTTATCCTGATTATGTTTCTGCAGTACTTGAATTGTTTCTTTCAGGCTGTTTGTAATATTTTTTCTTTGAACTGCGAGCTCTGAAATTTGGCTAAAATATTCCTCGGAGTTTTCCTTTGGGGATCTCTTTTGGGAGGTGATTGGTAGATTTTTTTCCTTTTCAATTTTACCCTGTTGTTCAAGAATATCTGGGCAATTTTCATTGATAATTTCTTGAGCGATGACATGTAGGCTCCTTTTTGGTCATGGCTTTCCAGTCGTCCAATAATTTTCGAATCATCTTTCCTGGATCTATTTTAGGTCAGTTGTTTTTGCAATGAGATACTTCACATTGTCTTCCGTTTTTTCATTCTTTTGGTTTTGTTTTATAATTTCTTGATTTCTCATAAAGTCATTAGGTTTCTTTTGCTCTATCTAAGTTTTTAAGAAATTATTTCCTTAAGTGAGCTTTTGGACTTCCTTTTCCATTCGACCCATTCTACTTTCTAAAGCAGCCTTTTCATTATTGACTTTTTGGATATCTTTTGCCACTTAGGTTAGTCTCTCTTTAAATGCATTATTTTCTTCATCATTCTGGGGTTTCCTTTAGCAATCAGTTAACTCGTTTTTCATGATTTTCTTACATTGCTCTCATTTCTCTTCCAAAGTTTTCCTATACTACTCTTACTTGATTTTCAAAATCATTTTTTTTACCTCTTCCATGGCCTGAGACCAATTCATGTTTTTCTTGGAGCCTTTGGATGCAGGAGCTGTGACTTTATTGTCTTCTGTTTGCTGTATGTTTTGATCTTCCTTGTCACCAATGACATAAGAAAATACCTCTTCACCGAGAAAACAAGAATCTATCGTCTGTTTCTTTTCCCTCCATTTGCTCATTTTCCCAGTGAGTTACTTGACTTTTGAGTTCTTTTTAAAATCAAGGGCTCTATTGGCAGCCTCTGCTTCAACAATTCATGCTATCCCTCTTGGACTAGGGCCAGGGCTGAGTCTAGGGCTGAGGCCTGGATTGAAACTGTGACTGAGACTGCATCATGGTCCCCTCTCAGCCAGGTGAGAGATCCTTCCCACTGACCTTGGAAGCTATCTGACATTTGTTAGTTGAGAAGTCTGGAAATTGCAGCTGCCACCAGTGGTTCAGTCCCCTAAGGCCTACTCCAGCACTGTCTGTGCTGGCATGGCACACACCAAACTGTGCTCCACTCCCAGCCAGGTGCAATAGACCTTTTCTGTTGACTTTCCAGATTGTTTTAGGCTGGAAATTTGTTTCACTTTGCTTCAGTCTGTCATTTTTTGGCTTCTGCTGCTCTAGAATTTGTTTAGAGTCATTCTTACAGGTTTTTTGAGGGGTTTTGGGGGGTGTGCCTTAGCGGGTCTCTGCTTCTTACTCTACCTTCTTGGTTCTATTTCCTCCCCCACCCCCACCAGGTCACAACACTTAACCAACATGGACCTCCAAAGAATAAGAGAAAGCAATATCATCAAAGAATTTTATGAGTAAAAAAGTATATAAACTGATCACTTGAAAAGAGCAAAGCAACAACAAAAAGAAGGATGGATGACATTCAGATGGACATTCAGATTCCTTCCCTGTAACCTTAACAATTTTGGAAGAAATTGTGGCAGACTTGAGCATTCAGATATATTCCTTGTAGCCAATATTGAGGAGAACATAGCTAAGAACCACATAGGACATGCAGGTATGGATGGAATGCGATCTGCACCAGTGGAAGAGACTCCAAAGTTAATGAGTTCACACATTCATTTAGTTCTATTCACCCCATTACCTAAGTAAGTAGCACCTTTTCCTTTTCACCACATGCATACAGTTAACTTGTGTTATAATGATGATTACAGATTAAATGCATTCTCTGTTTCTTATCATGCTCATTATGACGATGTCCTCCTTGCTTGATGTTTTAGTGTCTGTTAGCATATCTGTTTATTAGTTAGCAGAGATTATACAAAGAAAAAATTATGAAACTAGATTTTTCACTTGCATATAACTTAGGTCATTTTTGTAAAAAATTTCCATAGACTACAGTATAAAATGAACCAGTTGACATATCTGTGAATTTCAATTATCCATATTATTTAGCTTCTAGTTTTTGAGGGGAATCTAGGTATATACACACCCGTCATTAGGCAAGCATCATGGGGAAGGCAAAAAGAAGAGTTCTTTGGGGAAAAATGAAATAATCTTTTTTTTGAGAGGTTTGAGAGGTTTGCTTTTGGGAAGAGGTTAGCACTAGACATAGGTACATTATTATTCCCTCTTTTACAGGTGAGGAAACTTAGATTATGTGCTTAATCTTAAGAATCGTATAACTGGTATCTTAGATTGGATTTGAACTAAGAACCTAATATCACAGAAATGAATTTATTTACTCTACCCCCTCATATCCATCAATTCATGGTTGCCACCATTTAATTCAGTTAAGCTTAAGGTGGGTTTGAAAGAATGCTTGTAGGTAGCATCTAATCCATAGAGTATCAGAGGTGAAAGAAAATTTAGAGACCACATACTTCTACTCCTTATCTTTTATATACGTTCCCTTGGTATGGAATCATAGACAAATAGTCAAAGCCTTGATTCTCTGTCCTTTGAGGATTGGTCAAGGGACTAGGTTGTGTTTAGTCAGGGAAAGAGAAAACCTCACAGCTGAGGAGGGGGCAGTGAGTATCAGGTTCATTGACATCATGGATGTGAAAGGTTGTACATTGCCTAGTGGGCATTGGTCTTGGCTTGACCACAAGAGAAATTCTGTACTACTGGGACAAAGAACTCCTTTCTTAGTTAATTGATTATGGGGAGTGGGAGGGAAAGAGGAGGGAATAAGTTTTTTTTTTTTTTTTAAACACCCACTACGTATCAGATATTATGTTAAGCACCGTGCAGCTGTTATCTCATTTGATCTTTACACTCTATGAGGTAGGTACTATTTTTCTCATTTTACAGTTGAAGAAACTTAGACAAGCTGAGGTTAAGTTCTTTGCCAAGGTCACTGATTAAACATCTAAAATTGGATTTGAACTAAAGTTTTCCTGATTCCAGGCCCAGTGCTCTATCTGTTGCTCCACTATCTACCTCTGGGTCAGCCTCTACTGAAGCGATCCATTTAGTATGGGGAAATCCTCCCCAACAATGTCACAGCAGTCAGAAGTCCTAGTAATAACTTTGATCAGCACTCATGGACTTCAGTAGCTACAGGAACAGTATGATGGTGGCCCTCTGTTTGAAACACAAGGTTGCTCAGCTAAATCCTTCATTAACATCCTAAATCACAGAGTCCTACTTACCAGGGGCGCAGGCTGTCTGCCTGATTAAATAGCCCCTGTTCAGTGCAACAACTCATCATGTGAGGTATGTGTTGGGGTATTGTGGTGTGGGAGTACCTATTGCAGGTGAACACATAGGTTGGAGTGGGAGTAGCACTGAGGTTGCCTGTCCTCCCTCTACAGAGGTATGACTGCTAGGAAATTTAGTCACGGTTCTAATCAGTAGTTCGTGATCTAAAGCGGGGGTATTCCTGACATGACTCAAACCCATTTGATTGGTTCAGTTAGATTCTGCTAGGTAGGAATGACTCTTAGATTCATTACAAGAGACATCATTAGTGGCATATTAACACTATCAATACCAGAATATAGTGAGTTGGCTGCAGCGGTTCCAGAAGCAGAACTGAGTGCAGCAATAGCAAAAATAGCAATGGCAGTAGCAAGGGAAAAAATAGAACCCAGAGGAGTCCTGTACAACAGTTTAAGTGATTACTTAGGACCAGAGGTGGAGAAAATAAATCAAAACATCTCTAAGCATCAGTTGAGAACAGAACCCATGATGAAGTCTACAATCTGTCAATGACTTTTATTGATTGGAAATTTGAGGGTCTTTTCGAGGGTTTTTGCAGAGCCTTCCCTCTGACCATTCTGATGAAAAATAAGGCATTCCCATTTCAGCTTCTAAGTGAGGAGGGAGAGTTCTTCCTTAATTTCCAGACAAGAATGGGACATTCTTCCCTGAATATCTGAGAGATGCTCTAGATTCAGTATGTGAGAGGTCATTTGGTGTTCCAAATTTAGCCCACTCGGACAGTGATGTCTTTAAGTCAAGTACAGTGACCTATCAGAAAATAGTCAAAGGAGGGAAGGACATTGGGGATTTCAACAAGTCAGATAGCAAGTTTCCACAACAAATTAAAACGCTTTCACAAGTCAAAGTTATAAGATAGTTCCATAGTGACAAAATGGAATTTAGAGAATAACAAAGGATTGCACACACACACACACACACACACACACACACACACACACACACACCATATTTCCACTATAACTTGACATTTGAAAAGGTATTCAACTTGCTATAAGAACCTAAGAACTGGAAGCAATGACTAAAAAGAGATAACTCTCAATTTTTCATAAGTAACTCTGCTTGCTTTTAACTCCAGTGACCATCATACCTTTCCCAGGATAAGTTGAAAATCTCATCACTATGCTGATTGAATCAATTTTTGAGAGATTCTCAACCCCTACTCATCTCCTTTAGTTGCCTTTCCACTTTGACTAGAATTCTGGAAGATAGAACAGTAAAATTTTTTGCCAAAGTCTTCCTTTATAGATAACTTGGAACTTTCAGAACTTTCCAGATAACTTTGCATTTTCCTTAGTAATAGCTTATTTTTTACTCCACAGAACACCAAACCCCAGTCTCTTTGTGCTGTGCCCCAACTTTTTCCCCAACTAGATTACATGCTTCTTGATGCTCTGGACTGGCTTGAGTACCTGGCACATAGTTGGCACTTCATGAATGTTTATTGAAATGATTTGAATGAGAAGCTATAAAGGAACTCTGAAATATCTACAAGCTTTAAAATTTTGTGATTGTCTTATTCAAGTCAACACACAATTTGAAGGATGGGAAATATGTTTATTGATTATATAAAAGATTCCCTAGAATAGAAGACTTCTCTACCACCCAGAAAACTAGGGTCAAATTCCAGCCCTAAACCTGTGTGACCTGGGTAAACCATTTAAACTCACTAGAGCTCAGTTTTTTCTCATTTTTAATGATAATTATCTTTTTTCTAGGGTGATTCAAGGTTTACCAGATGATTTATAAATATGATGTCATTTTATCCTCACAACAACTCTGGGAAATAGGTATCATAATTAAACCCATTTTACAAACAGATATTAAAATGGCTTGCCCATGGAATTGGCAACTCATAAATGGCTGAGGTAGGATTAGAATGCAGGTTTTCCTAATGTCACTCTATAGTATCTCTTAACTACATGTAAAAGTTAAGGAAGTTAAGGAATGTCTCTTTTAGCAATAAATCTTACTGTCCTTGACCTGGTTCTTTCACTTATCAGATAGGTGACTTCAAGTCAGTCTCTTATCTTCTCTTTGCCTTACTTTTGTGATTGGATAAATGAGGAAAAGGATACCAACCCTACTTATGTCACAGTTTTTTTTTTTCTTAATAGCAATCAAAGAAAATGTGAGAGTGCTTTGAAAACTGTAAAATGCTATGCAAATGTAAAATATTATTACTATTATTAATGCAGTTTTCCCTAACATATGACCTCATTTCAAGCTTGCCAGAAAGATAATTAGACAAATTGGGTTTTCAGAGAATAATTACTGAAGTGAAAATTGCCAGAGATGAACTAGATGTCGGACCAGTAGTTGCATTAATGGATGCTCTCGTTTACATAGTAAAACTTTTTCATTAGAATCTCCTGTTGTGAATAATTTGAGATTTATGGGAGGAAAAGAAAAAGAAAAGTTTTCTTACCCTTCCCTCCCCACAACTTTTTGAAGTACAACTATTGATAATGCAAAAGATCTATTTGGTGCCAAGGTGTGGGGGTAGCAGAGTACATGTCTAACTATGTTGTCACCAGGATGCTTCACTTTTCCTTTAATCTGTTCCTAGGGCTTTGTCTCATTATAATTGTTCTAAATATTCAAGGTAGACAGAGGAAGAAACAGATGAGTACTTTAGTTCTTATTCTTCCTTTGGTAAAAGTGTAGTCCAATTATTTTTGAAATCTTAGTTGTATAATTTGCACTTTTTTTAATTTATTGAGATATGTGATTGATATCCGTGGTTATGGCAATGAATGTATATCTTCTTAAGTAATTTGAAGAAGATTATAGAAGAACTACTAAAATTCTCCATTACTTCAGGTGGACATTATGTGAAGACCAATGACAAAGCATATATGCCACAATTCAGGGCATTACAGCTTAGAAACATGGCTATCTGTACTGTTAAACGGAATGCATACATTATAACGATAATGGATCCATTAAACTTTCCAAATAGGCATCTTTATCCCTCTTACATTTTATTTTGATGAGTGTGAAGAACTATGGCAAATGTGAATTCTAAAATCAGAAAGTATAAATTAAAATGTCAATTATCTCATCTGAATTTGACATAAACAATCAGAAAATGACTATGTATCTGTTTTATAAATGTTAGGTTTTATGCGATACTTGGAAAGAATCACAGGTCCAGAATAAAATAGCAGCAATAACAAAATGATGTATTTAAACATGTGGTTTTGTTTGAAAATGAAAGGTGATTCTGTAATAAATCCTCCTAAAGAGAGAGACTTTTTAAGTAGAAAAGTTATATAAATTGAGTGTAGGAAGGGACCCTGAAAACTCTATGCCTATAGATGAACACTCTTAAGAATATTCTTACATGTTGCCTTTCAGTTTTTGCATCAAGACCTCCAGGGAGGGGGAGTTTATTTCCTTTCAAGACTACCTAGCCACCTAGGACTCTGGTAATTTTTTATAGTAAGAAGTAAAACAGACAGACAGACGAATGAAATGATTGAATGGCTAGATAGATACATAAATGAATGAATGAATGAATAAAATAAAAAAGCATAGGCTAAATTAAATGGATGTGTATGTTAATTAATTAAATGGAATAGTACTAACTCAATATTTTAAGACAATCAACAAAAATTGTGGTAATTGAGGAACACTAGAGAGGTAGATACCACCTTTCTTACTTTTATGTTGAGACAGACAGAGAGAACAATGAAAGCTCTGGTCCTTCTCTTAGTCAAATAAGACTTAAACAAGATCACAACATAATTGTAAAGCTACTGTTTCTATGTTGTCTAAACTCATAGTGGATTTGGATACCTGGAACTTCTGTTAACTAATCATGGAAAACATTTGTACTACCCCAGAGCCAACTGAGACAAGGTTCTAGGAATATTTGCGTGACAAAGATGAGAATGAAAGAAAATGAAAATTGTTTGAGGTTCTGGGGGAAGAAAGCTATCCTAATGTCCAATTGGTGGAGTTGCAAATTTATACCTCCATTTTGGAAAGCAATACGCAGTGATTCCTAAACCTTTATTAAATTGCATACTGTTTGATCAAGCAATAGTACCACCAGATACAACAGAGGTAAAAGACAGGGGGAAGGAACCAATAAGTACAAACATTATTATGATAGCAGTTTTGTCTTATAGTAAAGAAGTGGAAACTAAGTAGGCATGCATCAGTTGGAGATTGGCTGAACAACTTAAAATATGTGAATACAATGGAATATTATTGTACTTCAAGAAGTGGGACAGCTAACTGGCACAGTGGATATAGTGCTGGCCCTCAAGTCATGAGAACATGAGTTCAAATCCAGCTTCAGATACCTACTAGCTGTGACCTTGGGTAAGTCACTTAACCCTTTTTACATCAGTTCTTTATCTGTGAAGTGGGGTAGAGAAGGAAAAGGCAGATCCCTCTACTCTTTGCCAAGTAAATTCCAAATGAGGTTACAAAGAGTTGGGGCATGACTCAAACAATACAACAAAGAAGTGACAGGTATGACAAAGAAACTGATGAAGATTTATATGAACTAATGTAGACTGAAGTAAGCAGAATTAAAAGAAAAAATATGCAAGAAATATAAAAGGAAAACAACTTTGAAAGGCTTAAAAATTCTGATTAATGCAATCTCTAGTCACAACTCTACAAGCCTGGTTAAGAAGACTGTGTTCCACCCCTACTCAGAAAAATGATGAGTTGTAAATATACGACACATTTTAAAACATAGATGATATGTGATTTTCCTTGACTATAGTTATATTTTAAAATGAAGGGCTTATATTGGAAGTAGGGTTATGAGGAGGAAGAGAATGGGCAGGATAGTGATAGTGGTGCAAAAAAATAAAGAAAAGTAGATAGTGATAATAATTGGAAAAAAGAAGAAAGAATGTGACCCTAAGCAAAATAGTTGTTGCTCCCATTAGGTTTACACACACACACACACACACATACACACACACACACACACACACGCACACACATACACCCCTCTCTGTCTCCCTCTGTCTTTCTCAAATTTTATATAATAGATTCACAGTTTCATAGGCATTATTTTTGTTCTTTGTAAGTAGAAATTATCTCTTTTGTTAATGTTTTTAAGTTCATAATTAAAAAAATGTGGCTTTCAATTTGGATTCTGGTTCTTACACTTATTAGATAGGTGACCATGGGCAAGTCATATAACCTTTCTGAAAGTCAGTTTCTTTATCTTTAGAAGGAGGATAATTAAATGTATGCTCCCTTTCATGAGAGGCAACTTGAGGTTATGAATAGACAGTTGGCTTCAGAAGTGGGAAGACCTGGGTTCAGCAGGTACATATCCTGGGGGCTGTATGAACCTGTGAAAGTAATTAAACTTCCTATTAATTGTCACAAGGGAGTTCCTTATACTGATGGAATCACAGGCTCAACTTCTATCCCTATTCCCTTATTCAAAGAGTTACTATAAGGAGGGTATTATGTATTTTTTAAAATGCTATTTTAAAGTTGAGAGGTTTTGTGTGTGTGCGTGTGTGTGCGAATTGCCATTTTTTGTTGGCGATGCATGAGTTTAGTCAATTTAAAAAGTCTTTAGATAAGTAAAGGACCCTAAAATGCTTCTAGATTGATTCTTTTTAAATATTCTCCCCTCTTAGGTCTTTATTTTATCTCTTCCTATTAAGTATCTGAGATTGGATTTGAATCTTGGTTCCTTCTGACTCCAGATTCAGTACTTTATCTCTCTGCTAAATAGCTTCCATCTACTCTGTTTTGACCTCTGGGCTAAAACAGAACAAAATTCAGATACATATTCTTCTTCCTTTAACCTTGTGATAAAAGGTCTACCATGCACTTGCCAAATAAAAATAGTTTCATCAGTTATCAAGCATAAATTATCTATAGTCAGTTTGAGTTCTGTGATAAACCAGTGCATTGTATCTGTTTAGTTTCGTGCTTTAGACAATGTTGCTAAGTAAATTATTAGGAGTTGCAAAATTACACCTTTTTTTTCTTGTTTCCTTTGCTCCTGAGATAATTTATAATAAAGTATACAAAAATGTTTAAAATAGACTGCTGTTTTCCTCTCCTCCCCCTCCCAAAACATAGCTTTAACAAATATATTTCTGAAAGAAAAGGGGTTACAGACACTATGAATCATTTCAATTCATTGAATCAACTATGGTAATAATGTTACCAATAATAGTAGCACTTTAAGGTTTGCAAAGTACTTTACTTATATTTTCTCATTTTGTCCTCACAACAACCTTGGAATTTAGGTGCTCTTATTGTCCCCCTTTTATAGTTGAGAAAACTATGACTTGCTGGATCATGGAGTGAAAATATTTGAGCTAATATTTGAATTTAAGTTTTCTTAATCTTATATCCAGTACTCTATGCTACACGCCATGTAGGTAAACAAATAATATATGGATGAAGTAGCATTTGTTGCTGGTAAACAATTTTTTTCAAGCCTATCTGTACCCTAGTTATAAAATAAATCAAAATTCATAGCAAAAGTTAAACTACCTGACAAAAAAGAGAGTATTTGTTCAATGCCCTTAAGATATGCATTCTGAATACAATTCTTTTTTTATGTTTTTTGAAATGTAAGGAACTCAGGGATCTCAAAACTAGACCAATGAAAAATGAACTCTTTCAGATATTACCAAAGTACAAAGGCTTGGAATCCAGGTCTCTTAATGAACTATATGTCTTGTGACTAAGAACCAATTTTGCTAAACCGAAAGGTTTATTTTTTTTTGTCAGAAGTTTGACCAAAAGTCACTTGTTTTCCTACTGTAAATACTCATGAACACTGTATAAATTATAAGACTACATGATTGACTTCTGGGAGAGAGTACTCACACTAAGCTTTCTTAGACTCCCATAGATGTGTTCTTTTTAAATAAATACATTTAATGGATCCCTTTTCTTTTCAAATCACAGCCATTTCTAGAAATATTTGAGTCTTCCCTCTCCAAATTAAACCTTCACTTATAACAAAAGAAATGCAGTTTAGTAAAAGTATCCATTGCACCATTATCCTGTCTTAAAATATATAAAATATTCTGCCCTCCTAGTCCCCATACCTCTCTACCTTGAGAAGGAAGATATGTTTCACTATAGTATTTGCTATATTTCACTATCTGGGACCAATATTAGTTTGAAAGTTATTCAGAGATTAGCAGGAAGTCATCAAAATAAATAAAAACATTTAAAATATTTATTTTTAAGTACTGCATTTTCTTCCTCTGCAGATTTCCAGTTGTAATGGATGTGTGAGAATCATATAGAGATGATGATTTTCAATACCTTTCCCAGCCAGGCAAGCTGCCTGAAAAGGATATATTTAAGTTCATGACTTTGTGGGTCACTGATCCAGACTTTCTGTCTTCCCAGATGGACAAAGGCATAACCTAAACAAGTTTTTACCCCTTTTGATTGAGCTACACAAGATTTACGGAAATGAGGCTGTGCATCACCTTTATGCACAGTACTTGACCTTGAAAGGTCCAGTGGATTTGTCTCCAAATAAAGAGGGGAAAAGTCACTAGCCTTCCCATTTATATTCACCTTGAATAATGTATAAAGGAAAATATGTGTGAGTATGTCTGAAATAAAAAAAAAGCACTATTATGATGAAACTGACTGTGGCCTTTTATAGGTTTCTTATCTTTTATGACTGCTTGGTGCCCTGCAGTGTATCTGCGAAATGCAGAAGAAGTTCACAGCAGATGATTATACTAAGGTACCAAAGCCAGTGGAGTGTGAGATAATCTTTTGAGCTGAGAATTAGTGTCTCAGGCAACCAAGTGGGAAACCAAAGGGGAGTTATTCCTCAGTAAAGTTTAGCATCTAAGACACACCTGAAGTGATAGCTCTTTATTATTGCTTGAACCAATACTTTTGACCATCTGGTTATATGTTAATAAAGGTGATTCTTTTTCTCTGTCAATGACATGCTTCTTTAGCCAATACAATGCAAATTCATAGGCAGGATTTTTTTTTTATCATAATAGTGGTGAAATCTCATTGGAAGTTTCAGCTGATGATTAGCCAAATGTGATCCTCAATTCCTGAAACCTGGTAAGCACAAATGATGGAGACATTCTGAATTCTGAGGCTTGAGGCTCAGTTGATATCTTCTTCTGTAGCCCTCTCCTCTTCTCCTGTACACCCCAGTGAAATGTGGTTGTGGAAATAGGTACTCACTCCACATTTGATACAGCCCCATTGGGATGTGGAAAAGTATTTCAACAAAGCAGCTGAAGATGAACTTAGGCATCTATCCATTAGGCTTCCAAGTACTGCCCATATGGGACAAATTCTTAGTTACCTTGAATTTATGGTGATTATTGGGATCATTTGCTTCTATATTCTGATCACCTTGCCTGTTTCACTAATCCAACTTCCTATGTTTTTAACTAGCAATAAATAATTGTATTGGTATTTTGAAATTCACTAAAACAACCCAGCAGACATCTATTAAGTGCTAGGAACTGAACATATAAAGACGAGACTGAAAATGACCTTTCCCTTGAGGACCTTATATTCTAGAAGAGGAGACAACATGAACACATATAAGTAATACAAAATAAGTAAAATAAGCACCAAGGGAATAGAATGTTGATACTAATGACTGGAAACTAAGAAAAAAAGGTTCCTGGTGGAAGGTGTCATTTGAGTTGAACCTTGAAGGGAAGTAGGCATTCAAGAGATGTTTGTGGGGAGAGCATTCTAGGCAGAGAAAATAGCTTCTGCAAAGAAAACAGTTGAGGAAAATGGAATGCTATATATGGTGAATAGCAAGCAAGTCAATTTTCCTGGGTAATGATACATAATCAACTGGGAATTGTAGGCTAGAACCAGAGTATAAAGGGCTTTTGATAACAAGGAGATACTTCTATTTTCTCTTAAAGGTACTGGTTGCTGTTGAAACTTCTTGATCGGGAAAGTGATATGGTTAAACCTGGGGGTTAGAAAACAGATTGGGAGCTGTTTGGATTGGATAGGGAAAAGATTGGAGGCAGAGAGATCAATTAAGAAACTCTTATGCTAATCTAAAAGAGAGGTTATGAATCATGGCCTAAACTATCCCTGAAGCTATCTAGGTGGATAGAAGGGAATGGATGGGAGAGATATGGAGGCAGAATTGACAAGTAATGGTAATTGAGTTAATGACAATGAAGTGAGGGAGGTGGAGGGAATGAGTGAGAATGAAGATTTGAGGATGGAACTTAGATGGTGATTCTGGGTGAATTTAAAAATGGCACAATGAGCCATAGAAATATATTTTAGTATAATTTGAGTTCTGGGATCAATCCTTGGTGTATCTTCATGATTAACCTTTATGGATTTTATGAATTTTGTTGTTTAAAAAAGATAGATTTATTTTCCTTACTCCCTACTGAAAAAAATATCGTTCCCTTGAGTATTGTTATAAACAGAATGGCTGATATTTGGAGGGCCTGCAGCTGGGTGGCTCAGTGCTTGTTTCGGAGTTAAGAACACCTATGTCCAAATCTGGTCTCAGACAGTCGCTCTCTGGGTTGTCCTCATCATTTAACCTCTCTGTATGTTTTAATCTACTGGAGAAGGAACTGCCAAGCAATTCCAGTATCTTTAACAAGAAACCCCTAAAATGGAGTCACAAAGAGTTCAACATGACTGAACCACATATTTTTAAGTCTTTCAACTTTGTCATTTTATTAAATAAATCTCTAAGCATCATAACAGAGAATTAAAAACAATATAGAATATAAAAATAGAATTTTTAATTCATATTTGTATATACATGTACCTATATATTCACATTATCTACAATTCTGCATATATACAGATATGTACTTATATGTGAATATATGTATATATGCATATACCAAATAGTTCCTATTCAGGTTTCTAGGTAACCACTACTGTGAAGTGGCCATAAGATTTCTATATGTAGACTATCTCAAACATTCTTCAGTCCAAAGCTTTTCTTTTGTTCCTGGGAATTGAGAAACTATCATAAGTACTTCACTGAGGTTTACTAGAGTTCATTTTCATGTTAATAATTATTTCCTCAATATAAAAGGGGCCACCAAAATTTTGTGGGTTCAGTATATATAAATATGAACTTTTATTGAAAATAAATCCTCTTTATTTTCTTCTCCATATCAACAGCCAGTCATTTTCTCCTGTGTTTGCTTCAGGTTAAGATGGCAGATAATTCTGGTATTCCTCACTGGAGAATCTGTCTAAATAGTCAGAGCCTTGGATAAATGTAGATTCCTCTTCAAAGATGGAAGTAAAGTAAAATTGATTTCATGAACAAAAAGATGGAATCATTAAAGAGAAAAGAAAGAAGGACTGAAAAAAGCTCAGGTTATAGCCATGTAGTATTTAAGGTCGGTGATTCTCACACTCTTGTAACTGAATCAGTTTTCTCTATTTAATATTGCTAGAATTGGCCACAATTAAACTGCATGTGAGCAGAATTCGTAACAGTTCATATTTCAAATAGTTTAATTTAGAGGATCCAGGATTTAAATTACCCATGTTGCAGAGTATGAAATACTTCCATTTTATTATATTAGACCATATACATGTCTTCAATATTTATTATTCTACAATTTTAATACAGGAAGCATTTCTGTTTTATTCCTCACTTGTTAAGTAAGCCACCTTATTTCCTGAAGTTTCCTTTCTTTTCTCCTTCAATTCTTTTCTATACAAACTGTCTTGCAAACATCCTGATATTACTCATTGCATTCTACTGCCTTTGCAAATATGCCTGTACTTTTCAAAGACTCGGTGGCATTTTAACAACAGGAATTGACATTAAATGCAGTTTCCAGCATTAAAGCATCAAGCCAAGAATGATTAGAGATGTAAGGAAGCAGTAAAACACCTGCCATTCCAAACTGTCTTTGGATAATACAAAAAGAACCAGTTTGGGGGGGGGGGCGGTAACTGACCCATTCATTACATGCTAGAGAATGCAAGCACAATCCCTGCTGCTTCTTGAATTGAGTCCTCAATGCTGATTGGTCTTGCCAGCTCTGCCAACAGATAATAAGAAATGATTTAAGGAGATTTGAAAACAAATTCTTTACTGAGTTTGATCCTTCATTTTATTGTATACAAGTAATATATAATGGCAGCAAATTCTTTTCTTCTTACTCTCAGAATTATACCAATAACCTTGTAAAGTATCTGTTTTCCCCTAAATACTGAGTTGGATTGCAGACATCTTTCTAACTGTATTAACTCTTTCAAGTTACCTGAGGTGGTATTCAGTACTTGCTGTTCCAATGCACTCAGTAGCAAACTATTAGCCTGGAAAAGTTAATGTGCCTTCCATTAGTAACTAACAACTTAGGAGAAATTTTATACACGTACCTCACACCAGCACCACCACCCTACTCACCTTTGCACCATATCCATGTAAACTGATGTTTACATTTCATTAACATTCACATTATATTACATTTACATTTCAATCATACTCAACTCTTCATAACCCCACTTGGAGTATTCCTGGCAAAGATGGTAGTGTAGTTTTCCATTTTCTTGTCCAGCTTATTTTGCCAATGAGGAAACTGAGGCAAACAGAGTTAAGTGACTTGTAAAGATCATATAGTTAGTAAGTGTCTGAAGATAGATTTAAACTCAGGTTTTCCTGAGTCCAGGTGCTCTATCCACTGTACCAACCAACTGCCCATCCATGCAAAATAATATGGAACTATTGCTTTGGACCTAATGAGATAAGATTAAGCCTGTAAGAAAACACAGTAATGTGCAAACAGTGGCACATAAGAAGATATTTGAATCTATCTGGGGGGCTAGTTTAAAGTATATGCCAAGAAAGATCACACATCAAAAAATGGGAAATTAAATTCTGATCCAATCCGTAATCATTTAAATATTTATTAAATGCCAGGTACTACCCTAGATAGAACAGGTAGAATGGAAAAAATGAAAGACAAACATAGCACACATTCTAATGGAGGAAAATAACAGGTACACAGTGGACAAATGATTGACATGTATCAAATATTGTGCTAGGCAGTTGGAATACAAAGACAGGTGAATATGTTGCCCTTACTTTAATAAACATAGTAATTTAATAAGCATACTTTATAATGATGAGGACAACATGAAAATAACTATGTACGTATAAGGTATATGGAGTGTAAATACAAAGTAATCTCAAAGGAAATGCATTGATGGTAGGATGGACTAGGAAAAATCTTTTACAGGAAACAGTATCTTGAAGAAGACAGAGTGGAGGATGGAGTGAAATGGGGAGAGAGTTGAAGTGGGGAGACAAATCAGAAGATTCTAGACATAAGATTAAAAGCCCACACATGAAGGGGGTGGTTGAAGGAGTGTAAGAGGAAACATATATGAAAGACTTTGGAAAACAAAAAGATTTGAAAACACATACTCTATGCAGGGTTAGACTGAGCAATTGAGTATGAGACTTTGCTGAAATTGAGTGACCAGGGGAGTAGTGGTTGCCTCAAAAGTAATGCAAAGAGGGTGGAGCTGAGGTAACACAGACCTTGAACATAATGAGTTTTGTTTTGGCCATGTTGAGCTTGATATATGACAACTAGCTTGTGATATTCAAATGTTACAGTTGATGATGTGGACCTGGAACTCAGAAAACATACTTCTAAATAATTAGGGCTGAATAAATAGACCTTGGAATCATCTGTACAGAGATGATAATTAAATTTGAGATAGCTGATGACATCACTAAGCCAGGTGATACAGATGTAGAAACAAAGAGAGCCAAGGGCAGACTCTTGGGAAGACCCATCATTAGTGGGTGCACTCGGAGGAAGACCAGCTAAAAAGACTCAGAAGTAACTGTTAGATAAAGAGGGAACCACAAGACAACATGAAAACCTAGAGAGGAGAAGGTACTAAGAGACATTGTTTAGTAGGATAAAGTATTACAGGTTGGTTAAGAAGGGTTAGGACTGAGAAAAAACCATTAGATTTAGCAAGAAAGTGTAACAAGTCAGTTCTCTCTCTGGAGATGGAAGGCATTTTTTGTCATAGATCCTTTGGATTATCTTCAATCCTCATATTGATGAGAGTTTCTAAGTCTTTCACAGTTGATCATCAGTACAATATTTCTGTTACTGTGTACATTGTTTGACATCAGGATATTGCTAGGCCACCCTTCACAATTTGTGTTCATTGATCCAAGACTTTAACTTTCACAGAAAATATTGATCTGCATTCATAGAAAGTGTCCTCAAGTCGGGATTTCTCTATACTACTGAAATCACAGATCCATTTTTTATACCTTATGAACCATATACTATATATAACCCAGACACTATGCGAATGTACTCATTATTGGAGATGTAGATGTGCAAATGACAAAGTCCTGACTTTTTGGAGTTCATGTTATACTGGAAGACCTTATTTCCCTTCAGTTATTTAGCCTTTTCCTTCAAAGGTATCTGATCCTTCCATCTTTTCCATACACACCAAATAAATTGGCAAATCTCATTGTTATTACTTCAAAATATCTGTCAAACCCAGTTCAATCCCAACTCCTAAATGCATTTCACTCTAGCCCAGAATCTCATTACCTCTTCTCTGGACTATTGCAACTATATTATCCATCTAAATTAAATAATGTTTGTAACATAATAGGCACTTAATAAATGCTTATTGTTTGGTTGAGGAAATCCTTGCCTCTAATCTCTTTCTTTTCTAATTCATCCTTAACCAGTTACGTTAAATCTGTATTTCCCTGGGTAATCTGTCTCTTTTCTTCCTTTGGATGTGTCCTCCCTTCTGCAAAAAAACAAAACAAAACAAAACGAAAAAACTTGGTTTGCCTGTAGGTAAGATCCTGGGAAATTTGATCCTTTACATTTCAGGCCTGCTTCTCTATCATGCCTACTTATGTAAAACTAGAGAGAATTCTCTCACCAGTCTCATTAGTTTGTTGTTGTCCTTGGTTGATTCATTTGTTTACTCTTATTTCTGTTTTCTGAGGTGTTTGAGAAGCAACGTATATCTTAAAGTCTGATGTTCTTTCTAGAAATATTTTGAACACCTTTTTATTGTTGAATTCATTTTTTTTTTCCATTTATGCTTAGGCTAGGAGTTGTAAAGCAGGTAAGCTTGGGCTACATCTTGAGCTCCAGTGTTCTTTTCAACTTAATACCCCATTTTCTCCTGTATTCTCTAGTAAGTATAGAAGAAGTTTATGATATCTGAATTTCCTTCATTTGATATTTGAAGGTCTTTCTCCTAATCACTTGTAGAATTAATTGTTTCATAACAAAACTGACAAATTTAACCACTATATGCTTTGTAATTTGTAGCTTAGGGACGTTTTCCCCCCAGAATCAGTCTAGAGATTCTTTTGATTAGAGTTTATTATTATTATTTGTTAAAAATGTCTGGATAGTTCTCTTATCTCTCATATCATCGTATTCAAATTTTTTGTTTGTTTGTATGTTTGTTTTTTCACTTGGTATTTTCTTGTGGGAGACCTACAACCATTAAACCATGTCAAACTATCCTTCGTCTAAGATCAATATGTTTTGCATGTATACTGATCACGACTTTTCAACATATTATGGCTTTTGCCAATGTTTCCCTTGATTATTCTTTACTCCCATATATCTCCATTCCTAATCAATCATTCCCTTCTTTGGTGGGATTCCCCTATTGTTTTTCTCTACTGCCACTTATTTCAAATTTTTTTTCTCTTTTAAATCACTTGTGAGCACCATACTGTGATTCCATCTTCTCTTATAATCTTTGGGTTCCGTTGCCTCCTCAGATGTTGAATCATTGTCTTTGTCTTGCAACACTTATTCAAAGATCACTAGTTTCTTTCATTTGAGCTGATAGCCTCATTATCTCTTGCTATCAATGTCTTCCCTCTAATCTTACAGCTTATTCTTAAGTTTCTAAGTCTCCTTCCTCCTGAAATCTTTGGTAGTTTCAGTCCTTTTTTTATTTTCCTTATTTTTCCTTATTGCTCACTTTTTGATTTCTTCTCTTCTGATGGCATTTTCATTGAGGACTTGATCATAAAGTGTTGTTTAACCTCCTCTCATGCTGGGCAATTCACAGTTCATCAACCTCAATTTCTGTCCAAAGTCATTTCTTGGGGAACAGAAAATGAACCCCGATGGATGATGAGCTCTTTACCTCAGGCTTAGTGGCGTGCCACACAACCGCAAACATATATCCTGCACTTTCCCCCTCTGTTCCTCAGTTCTCTGCCCCAGCAGGCTAGAAAATTCCTACACTGGCCCACTTTTCCTTCTTTTTGACTTAGGCCAAACTTTGTTGTAGCACAGAATGCTCCTACAATGTTGCTGTTATTGTAGCCTGATCAGGTTTCTACTATTTGGAATTTTCCCTGAGAGGTAGATAGGGAATGTCAGGGTGTAGTATTGAATTTTCTCTTATTAATATAGGTTAAATTGTGAAATCTTGTGCCTGGGAGTATGGCAGGCATTGAGAAAAAAGCTGAGCCTATCTTAGGGGTAAGAGATTACTTTGCTTCTCTGTCATTAGTTCATTGAACTTTTACCTTATTTGGGTTCTTTGTTTCCTAGACTGTGGAGATAGTTTTAAGATCATAAGGACTCAAAAAAAAAATCTAGTTTTCCATTCTGTTGAAAGAAAAATAACCAACAAATCTAGCTTGTACATACATTATGATTTTGAATTATGGTGATTTTTTTTGTAAGAATCCATTACATTGTCTACCCCTTGAGGGCAATGACTATTTTGTTTTTCCCTTTAGAGTTTTGCTTCCTAGCAAAATGCTCTTCACGTAATATGTAATAAGTATTTGACTAAGTTAAAATGCACCAGGCTGCATATCCCTCCCTCCCCCATACAACAAAATATGAAATAGCACATTGTTGCACTCAATATTTTTAGTTTTTCTGGAAATTTTGTTTATTAATTTAAGATTATAGGTCTGCTTCAAAGAATCAATGAAGTATGTATTGTCTTTTTTTCAATCTTGTCTAGAAGGATTGAAAAAATATTATCTCTGTGTGTTTATATTTGCATATTTGTGTTTCTATTATACTTAGATAAATTTCTAAAATATACTTTCTGGATAAACTTTAGAAAAAAATTCTAGGTGATTTTTTTAATGCCTCCTGGATGGTTTTTTAAATACAGGCATTATAAGTTGACTATAGAGTACAATTCTTTGCAAAGCAACTTCAGTGCTTTGTTTCAGCTGCTGTAGTATTATGTTCCCAATTCTCAGGGCTGACAGAATGGGAAAAATTAGAAACGCAGAGGGAGTTAATTGATTAGGTCTTTCTGGGACATTGGTTAAAAAAGTATGAGCTATTAGATTTATACAAGCACATTTACTTTGTAAATTTACATTAAAAATTCCTTTGTTTATTCTGCAAATTTACAAGATCTTGATAATACTTATTGGTGATATCCTTAACCTCTCTTAAAAATACTCATCAAAGTATCATAATTTCAGGATTTTGTATATCCTCAAAATCTGGCACTTTGGGAAAAGATTCTGCTCTTGACATCCATTCTCCATCCCTCTCTTTCTGTAAATAATATCTCAGAGGTGTTCCTTTCAATTATTCCAAGTAGGGATATTTCTTTAAAAACAATTTTAACAGTCACTAACACTGTGGAAGCACAATTCAATGTCAAAAGGGATTTTTTCAGATAGTTGAGCAGGGAACAGACCACGGAAAACTTGAAGATGTGAGTACATTCTGGATGAATTTAAAGTAAAATTAGATTTTTTTTTTTTTGGTACTAGGCTTTGTGCTATGACAGAAAACTGAATATGAAATTGGGATTCATGGGTTAGAATCCTGGCTCTGCCTTATACTACTTAAATGACCTTAGATAAACCATTTTAATTCTCTGGACATTCTTGTCATATGGAAAATAAAAGTTAATATACTAGATCATTTCCATTGTTTCTTCTATTTCTTTTAAAAATGAAAAGTTGTAAGTCTATGAAATAAATCCTCTTAAGAACAGTAAAAACAAATGGATGGCTTTGAAGAACTGCAAAATGATAAGGTATGAGAAGGTGGCAAATTGATCTTCAAATTTGTCTGCTGGAGGTCAAATATGGCAGGTTTAAATCAGAACAAAATTGTGAGACCAGCAATGCTTGTGTGCCACATTCTCACTACTCAACTCTCTTCCCTTTCAGTAGGCACCACTCTCTTCTCCTATTTTAACTTATTGCTAGGGTATTTCTGCCACGCCACTCCATTCATTCTCTTCCTGATCCAGCCTTTTCATGCTTGCCAAAGATGTGGGCTGTCATGTTTCACCAAGGGTGGAATTTAGATTAGAATGCTGGCTGTGGTTCAAATCTGCTTCTGATACTTCCTAGCTCTGTGGCTATGGGAGTCAAGTATTTCAAAAACTTTTCTCAGACTCAATTTCTTCAATTTTAAAACCAGGGAAATAATAATGTTACAAGGTTTTCTTGTGGCTCAAATGACTAAAGCTAAAATGCTTTATAAATGTCTATGCCTCTATTATCATCCCTGCCTCACCTCTACTGAAACGTGGTAGTGCCATGACTCCTCTTTTGATCCTTGGACTGAAATGTTTATTACATTGTGATTGAGATAGCCCTAAAATTTATACTTTTCAACCTTGTGGATTTTAATTTCAAACTGTTCTTTTGCTGTCTAGCCAATTCTTAAAGGGGTCACTTCAAATTTAGACCAGCTAGTAAAAAAGGCAGTAGAAGAAATATTTCTGGTCAATTTGGTCCCTTAGCATCTTGAAATTCAAGTGCTGACAGGCTGTTACCTATCTACTCCATCCACCCATGAGGTCTATCTGGAGTCAGAAGCAGTTGATAAATCAGCTGCTGAACTTGGACGGTTGGGTTTTTAAGTGCCATAATTAAGTGCAAAACAACTTTGTGTTGATGATGAACCAGGTTGGTCATCTGCATGGTCATCCTGCTGCTTTGATATAAGTTGTAAGCAATAATCTGCAGAGTCAGTACAGTCTATCTAGAGCTGATCCAATCATTTCAGGTTATTATTATTATTTTATTATTTTGCTGATCTGGTCCTTTCGGATATCTTTATGACCGGTGCAAACCTTGTTCCATACAACTAAAACATTTCCCATGATATCTCTTCATCTGGACAGGCTAAATGAACAGATATGTCACATGTAACAACAAGCTGGTATTTGCTAAAGTCATTTAAAAAGTCAGAGGATTTTCACTTTGGTAAGAACAATGGGGCGTAGGAAAATACATAATCAAATATAAGCTTGGTTACTTGCTACTAATGTGACCTTGGGCACTTAAACTTAGGAAGGAGGCTCAGTTTTTTTGTGAGGGGGTTGAATAAGAATGTTTGTAACACTCCTTACAAAGCTTAATACTTAAAATTATTGCATTTTATTTGAAACATCTGCTTCTATGGTAAAAAAAAAAAGAAAGAAAAGAAACATTTCCTTTTGGAATAGTCTGCTGGGGTCTTTGAGTACTGCTAAACAAAGTATGGACTTGCCAGGAGTTTAAGTGCAGATTTAGAGAAAAACAAAATAAAGCAGGAAACAAAAAAATTGATCCATTCTAATATCTGGAAATCTACCTTTTGATACAAAGTTCACATGTTAGATTTGCCAAGATTGTTTTGAGATTGCTTATCGGTTTCATTCCTCAGACAATGACAATGCACCACGTTCTATTGCTTTGGGTAACTCCAAGCTCTTGTTAACTGTACTTCTCAACCGGCTGATTTAGACACATTTTTTTTTATTTGCATAGTTAAATGCTGGGAAATGAAAATATTTTTTAACTCACTTGGAATATTTAGTGAAGTAATTTTAGATAATTTATTTTTCTGTTTGATTTTTTAAAGTTAGTCTTTATTCTGTAAACTTTACAGAGAAGTACCTGGAGAGTAATGATCATGACTTTCTTTTCCATTTATTTGTCCCCCCATGGGGGCAGAGGTGGACAGAACACCAGTGGAGGAGTCAGGAGGCCCTGAGTTCAAATTTCACCTCAGACATTTGATAGCCACTAGCTGTATGACCTTGGGCAAGTCACAAAACCCCAAATGCCTTGTCCTGGATCATCTCCAGTCATCCTGATGAATGTCTGATCACTGGATTCGGATGACTCTGGAGGAGAAGTGAAGCTGGTGACCTGCGCAGCCCTCCCTCACTCAAAATAAAGTCAAGTGCAAGTCATATCATTATTTCTCTGATGGCACGGTCTTCTTTGGGAACAAAAGACAAACACACACCTCTCACTGACAAGCACAACACGAGGGGATAAAAAGCTCCCAGAGTAATAACTTATTCTGGTAATCAGTTTCAGAAGATGCTCACTTTACTTACTTACTTATTTATTTATTTACTTATTTATTTATTTATTTATTTATTTATTTATTTATTTATTTATTTATTTATTTATTTATTTATTTATTTATTTATTTATTCGTTTATTTATTTATTTATTTATTTGTTTGTTTGTTTGTTTGTTTGTTTATTCATTCATTCATTCATTTATTCATTCATTCATTCATTTATTCGCTTATTACTGCCTCAATCTATGATTCTAGCAACTTTGGGAGAATTGGATATGGAAGATCCTTCCATTAAAGCAGATTAATTTTGATGGGTTACTCTGAACAATTAAGAGATTATGACTGTGCTTATGTCAGTCAGAGGCAAGGATTGAATTCAGGTCTTCTAGAAATGAATTCTGATCTTCTGTAGTAGGCTATGTCATCCTTCCTCTCTTGATGCTTATAGTGCCCTAATAATGATCAGTTCTGTTTTTGTCTACCATGTACGGGTTTATTTTTTTTTTTTCATGAAACTAAACTAAATTCAGGTTGTCTTCAGAATTGAAAACTATAACTGTAGATACCTTGAGAATTTGATATCTCAATATTCTCTTAAAAAAAAAAAACTCCTTGGAATTTTTTTCATCTTTTAATTTTATTTTTCTGGTTCAGAGTTTGAAAAGTAAAATCCACCAATAAACTTGCTCCGCAATCAAAAGACTTAATTGTAAGGCCTTATAAATATAAGAACAAAATTTTCTGGCCCAAGTTTTCACAATGCAGGAGGTATGAGTGAATCTGGTCTGATGAATAACTGTCACCTGTCAAAAGACTTTATATAGCAGAATAAAATTTTAAAAAATGAAAGACTGTTCACATGGATCTTTTAAGCTTTTGGACACAAATAATAAAAGCTTGCCTTCCTAGGTTTTGAGATTTATAATGAATTTTCTGCCCAGTACCCTGGGAAATATGTAGGACAAGTATTATCTTTCCTATATAATATGAGGAAACTAGGAGGCAGCTAGGTATTGCAGTGAAGAGATCACTGGATCTGTGGTCAGGAAGATCTGAATTCAAATTTAACTTCTAACACTTATTAAACTTATGAAGCCAAGCAAATCACTTCTTTATTGCCTGCCTCAATTTTCTCATCTGTAAAATAAGGACAATAATAGAATGTACCCTAAGAAGGAATGAACCCTAGAAGAGGGTTGTTGTGATGATCAAATGAGATATTTGCAAACACTTAGCACAATGCCTGAAGAAAAAATAAATGACACATAAATGTTAGTTATTATTTTTAGTGGGTAGAGTGGAAGGCCAGGAGACAGGAGGACCTGAGTTCAAATCCAGGCCCAGACACTTATTAGCTATGTGATACTGGGCAAATCATTTAACCCTGTTTGCCTCAGGTCCCTCATCTGCAAAATGTAGTAAAGAAGTAAATGCAAACCACTCTAGTATTTTTGATAAGAAAACTTCTAAGTGTTATGAAGAATCAGATATCAGAACAACAAATAATATGTGTGTGTTTGCCTCCCCATGTGTATGTATATATGTACACACATGCACTAATATAAAAAATAGGTTTTTTTATATTAATCCCTTTTATATTGGAGTAAATTGGAAACTATAGCATATTAAGGAGACATTACAAACACTGACCTCACATTTCTCACCAAACTTCAATATATTTTAAGACTAAAATATAAAAATTAAATGTATCAGAAGCAAAAATAATTTTAATGGTCATGCAAAATCCCTCCTACTCAAATCCAATTATTACCCTAATTATAGACAAATTAAAGAGCTTTCTGAAGATTATGGAAAGTGGTAAAGATAAGATTGGAAAGATTACAACTGCCTATAGCAAAGAATCATTACAGGAAGCTAGGTAGCACTTGGGTTGGAACCAGGCAGATTTGAGTTCAAATATAAGATCAGAGTCTTTCTAGCAATATGATTCTTTTTTTTTTTTTTTACCAAAATGAGTGTGCATTTTATTCCTTCCTTGAGTCAAATGTGACAAGAGCAAGCTTCACATTTTCCTCTCATCTCCCCACTTTTCCCGTCCATTGAAATCTTTTTCTTGCCTCTTTTACGAGAGATAATTTGCCCTATTCCATTTCTCCCTTTTCTCCACCCAATATATTCCTCTCTCACCTTTTAGTTTCATTTTTTAGATATGATCCCTTCCTATTCAACTCACCCTGTGCTCTCTCTCTTTCTCTGTGTGTGTGTGTGTGTGTGATCTCACCAAATATCCAGATACTGAAAAAAATTTTAAGAGTTACAAATATTGCCTTTCCGTGTAAACAGTTCAACTTTTGAAAGTCCCTTGTGGTTTCTCTTTCCTGTTTACCTTTTCATGCTTCTCTTGATTCTTGTGTTTGAAAGTCAAATTTTCTTTTCAGCTCTGCTCTTTTCATCAAGAATGCTTGAAAGTCCTCTATTTCATTGAAAAACCATTTTGCCCCCTAAGTGTTATATTCAGTTTTGTTGAGTAGGTGATTCTTGGTTTTAGTCCTAGTTCCTTTGACTTCTAGAATATAATATTCCATGCCCTTTGATCCCTTAATGTAGAAGCTGCTAGATCTTGTGTCATCCTGATAGTATTTCCACAATACTCGAATTATTTCTTTCTAGCTGCTTGCAATATTTTCTTGACCTAGTAACTCTGGAATGTGGCTACAATGTTCCTAGGAGTTTCTCTTTTTGAATCTCTTTCAGGAAGTGATCTGTGAATTCTTTCAATATTTATTCTACCCTTTGTTCTAGAATATCAGGGCACTTATACTTGATAATTTTATGAAAGGTGATGTCTAGGCTCTTTTTTTGGTCATGGCTTTCAGATAGTCCCATAATTTTTAAATTGTCTTTCCTAGATCTATTTTCCAGGTCAGTTACTTTTCCAATGAGGTATTTCACATTATCTTCCATTTTTTCATTCTTTTGGTTTTGTTTTGTGATTTCTTGGTTTCTCATAAAGTCATTAGCCTCCTTCTGTTCCATTCTAACTTTTAAAGAACTATTTTCTTCAGTGAGCTTTTGAACCTCCTTTTCCATTTGACTAATTCTGCTTTTTAAAGCATTCTTCTCCTCATTGGCTTTTTGGACCTCCTTTGCCAGTTGAGTTAGCCTATTTTTAAAGGTGTTATTTTCTTCAGCATTTTTTGGGTCTCCTTTGGCAAGTTGCTGACCTATTTTTCATTCTTTTATTGCATCTCTCTCATTTCTCTTCCCAATTTTTTCTCTACCTTACCTTATTTTCAAAATCCTTTTTGAGCTCTTTCATGATCTCAGACCACTGAATATTTATTTTGGATGTTTGGGATGCAGAAGCCTTGACTTTTAAGTATTTCCCTGATGATAACTGTTGTTCTTCCTCATCTGAAAGGATGGCAGGAGATATCTGTTCACCAAGAAGCAACCTTCTATAGTCTTATTTTTTTCCCCTTTTTTAGGCATTTTCCCAACCAGTTACTTGACTTTTGGGTTCTCTGTAAAGAGTAGGATGTGCCTGGGGATCTGGAGGACCTTAGTTCCTCTAAGGTGGCACAATCAAGCATGTATACTGGTCTCTGAGCAACCAGAAACTTTTGTGTGCAGAATCTGAGTAGTAGAATTTCCCCTTCATAGCCTCCAGTTCTACCAATCCAACACTGAGGGCTGAGATTCAGATAAGCTGCTCAATTCACCCAGAGGCTTTTGGTGGGGGCAGGGCCATCATTCAGTGTGAGATAAAGAGCAGCTGCTCAATTCTTCCAGGAGCATTAGATGGGGGCAGGGATGCCACACAGGGCTGAGGTAAAGATCAGCTGCTCAGTGCCCCCAAGAGATTTGTAATCTCACAATGGATGCGAGTGGCTGTGGGAGCTGCTGCAGCCCAATATGGCCTCTGCTGTTGCCTCCTGAGGCCAGAACTATGGGAAGACCCTGCTCCTTTCTCAACCAGCTCAAAAATCTCTCACTGAACTTTGGCACCTGTGGGTTGAGGGAATCTGCAAATGGCTTCTACTGCAAGAACTACTTGAGTCCCCCTCCAAGCACCTTACACTCAGCCAAGGCTGGGCTGTGCTCTGCTCCACTTGTGGTGCAACAGACCTTTCCTGTCAGCCTTTCAGGTCACCTTGGGCTGAAAACCTCCTCCACTCTGTTGTTCTGTGATTTCTGCTGCTCTAGAATTTGTTGAGAGTCTTTCTTTACAGGTATTTTATGGGCTGTGGGGGAAGAGTTAGTGTGTGTGCATCTTTCTACACTGCCATCTTGGCTCTGCCCCCTGAGCAATATGATTCTTGGGAAAGTCACTTAACTACTGTCTCCCTCAGTTTCTTAAACTATAAAATGGGAATCATGCTATCACCTCCCTCCCAGGGTTGTTATGAAAATCAAATGCCATAATGTTTGTATATCGCTTAACACAGGGCCTGGCACATAGTAGGCCCTTAATAAATACTTATTTCCTTGTCTTCAATAAATCTCTCATTATTCCATTCCAACCTTCAAACAGCTGCCAAACTAATATTCTGAAAGCACAGTTTTGACTGTTATTCTTCCTTACAAGAAACAACACCAGTTGCTCTCTTATAGTAAAGTAACTTGTGCATAAAGGCATATCTGTAATATCCAGATTTCCCAAGAAATCTATATAAATGAATGTGGTCTGTTATGTCCTTGCTTAATTGCTCTCATTCTCTCCAAATTGGTACCTTGATAAACATATTATGTGTTGGCAGTTGGATTCTTGTAGCTGTACAACAAAAGGCAAATGGCAGCTTCTTGCCAATTGCGTTTACTGCAGAATATAAACACTTGGTGACTGTTTAAAAAAAAAAAAAGTGCAACAATGGCAGAATAGCTACAACATACCTTCTCTCACTGAATCTTTATTTCAAGGCTCTTATGGAATATTAATTATTCTTTAACAATGATTCAATGGGAAGGGAAGTTAGACCACCAAAGTATCCTATATATAGCGTAGGCTGGTTGAGTAGTTGCTAGAATTTAGCAACCAGATGTCACAGTTGAGCTGGACTTGACTAGAGCTTTGTGCCTTGTAATGAAAATGTATATTTTGGGGTTAATTCTGTTTACAATCTGCTGTTCTACATATAAATTTAACTTATAGAATGAAAATATTTTAAACAGTGAATATTTGATATACAATAAAATAAAGAAGTATAGCTAATCTGAAATAGAAATTTAAGAACAATTTACCTTTAAATGTATTCTGACATTGAAAAAAAACTAGCTCAAAGTTGAAATATAGGGAGCAATTCTTTTAGTCAATGACTATTGAACAGGATTACATCAGGAAATTCAAGCTATTTTTGCAATATCCAAAAAAAAAAAACAGTTTGAGGGAAATATAACAGAGTTACAAGGAAAGTAATGGTTGGACTACTGATTCTATTTTTTTTTCTTTTTTTTTCATATTTATTTATTTATTTAACTTTTTTTTTTTTTACATTCATTTTCACAAAATTTTGGGTTCCAAATTTTCTCTCCATTTATCCCCTCCCCCCACCCCAATACACTGAGCATTCTAATTTTCCCTATCAGCTATCTGCCCTCTCTTCTATCATCCCTCCCTTCTCTTGTCCCCATCTTCTCTTTGGTCCTGTAGGGTCAGATGACTTTCTATTCCCCATTCACTGTACTTCTTATTTCCTAGTAGCAAGAACAATACTAAACAGTTGTTCCTAAAACTTTGAGTTCCAAATTCTCCCCATCCCTCCCTCCCCACCCATTCCCTTTGGGAAGGCAGACAATTCAATATAGGCAATATCTGTGTAGTTTTGCAAATGACTTCCATGATAGTCGTGTTGTGTAAGACTAACTGAATTACCCTCCATCCTATGTTGCCCCTCATTGTTTCTATTCTGTCTTTTGATCCTGTCCCTCTCTGAGTGTTGACTTCAAATTGCTCCCTCCTCCCATTGCCCTCCCTTCCATCATCCCCCCCTTGCTTATCTCCTTCTCCCCCACTTTCCTATACTGTAAGATAGGTTTTCATACCAAAATGAGTGTGCATTTTATTCCTTCCTTTAGTCAAATGTGATGAGGGTAAACGTCTTGTTTTTTTTTCTCAGCTCTCCTCTTTTTCCCTCCACTAAAAAGTCTCCTACTTGCCTCTTAAATGACATATAATTTACCCCATTCCATTTCACCCTCTTTCCTCCCCCTACCTTTCTCTCTCACCATTTACCTTAATTTCTTTTAAGATATGATCCCATCCTATTAAATTCACTCTGTGCTCTCTGTCTCTGTATGTGCATGCATGTGTGTATGTGTGTGTGCATGCATGTGTGTACATGTGTGTGTGTTGTCCCACCAACTACCCAGATACTGAAAAGTTTTAAGAGTTACAAATATTGTCTTTCCATGTAGGAATGTAAACAGTTCACCTTTGGTAAGTCCCTTACGACCTCTCTATGTTGTTTACTTTTTCATGCTTCTTCTCATTATTGTGTTTGAAAGTCAAATTTTCTTTTCAGCTCTGGTCTTTTCATCAAGAATGCTTGAAAGTCCTCTGTTTCATTGAAAGACCATATTTTCCCCTGAAATATTATACTCAGTTTTGCTGGGTAGGTGATTCTTGGTTTGAGTCCTAGTTCCTTTGACTTCTGGAATATCCTATTCCATGCCCTTTGATCCCTTAATGTAGAAGCTGCTAGATCTTGAGTTATCCTGATTTTATTTCCACAATACTGGAATTGTTTCTTTCTAGCTGCTTGCAAGATTTTCTCCTTGGCCTGGGAGTTCTGGAATTTGGCCACAATGTTCCTAGGAGTTTCTCTTTTTGGTTCTCTGTCAGGCGGTGATTGATGGATTCTTTCAATACTTAGTTTGCCCTCTGGTTGTAGAATGTCAGGGCAGTTTTCCTCAATAATTTCATGGAAGATGATATCTAGGCTCTTTTTTTGATCATGACTTTCAGGTAGTCCCATAATTTTTAAATTGTCTCTCCTGGATCTATTTTCCAGGTCAGTTGTTTTTCCCATGAGATATTTCACATTCTCTTCCATTTTTTCATTCTTTTGGTTTTGTTTGGTGATTTCTTGGTTT
This sequence comes from Bettongia penicillata ogilbyi, assembly GCA_023548195.1. Classification (NCBI taxonomy): domain Eukaryota; kingdom Metazoa; phylum Chordata; class Mammalia; order Diprotodontia; family Potoroidae; genus Bettongia; species Bettongia penicillata. The sequence goes on along the minus strand of JAJHZJ010000470.1, from coordinate 11,528,213 downwards.
CTCAGAAAGTCATTAGACTCCATCTGTTCCATTCTTATTTTGAGAGAACTATTATCTTCAGTGAGCTTTTGAACCTCTTTTTCCATTTGGCTAATTCTGCTTTTGAAAGCATTCTTCTCCTCATTGGCTTTTTGAACCTCTTTTTTCAATTGAGTGAGCCTATTTTTCAAGGTGTTATTTTCTTCAGCATTTTTTTGGGTCTCCTTTACCAAGGTATTGACCCATTTTTCATACTTTTCTTGCATCTCTCTCATTTCTCTTCCCTGTTTTTCCTCCACCTGTCTAACTTGCTTTTCAAAATCCTTTTTGAGCTCTTAGAAGGCCTGAGCCCACCCAACAACCCCCTGGGATGTCTAGTATACAGAGATCCTGTCCTCCACGTCTTTCCCTGATGGCAAGAATATTTCCTCGTCATCAGATCCTAAAGGCGGGATCATTTGCATCTGCTCAAAAAAGCTCTCTATAGTCTTATTTTTCTTCCCTTTTCTGGGAATTTTCCCAGCCAGTTACTTGACTTCTGAGATTCCTGTCTACCCCCACCTAGATCTGCCCAGCTAGTGCTTGGGGTCTGAGATTCAAATGGGCTTTCCTTGGCGGCTGCAGCTGCTATTCAATGTAAGCTTTAGTTCTGGTGCTGGGGTAGGGGCAGGGCCGCCTCCCAGGCTCAGTTCCCTCAGGGGCTTTATGCAGAGACCTTCAGTATGGAGCAGGTGGGGCAGGGCCATCTCCCAGGCTCAGCTCCTTCAGGTGGTTTATGCAGATTCCTTCAGTAATGAAGATCCTGCCTGCTCGGGGAGTCCCGGGGGCTGCCGCTGCTGCCTCTGCCTCTGCCACTTCCTGCCCCTGCCTCTGCCTCTGCCACTTCCTCTCGAGGGGGCCCAAGCCACGGAGACACCCTGCTCCCCTCTCGGCCAGGCCAGCCGTCTCTCTCACTGACCTGTAGCTTCTGTGGGCGGAGGGACCTTCCCGGCCACAGGAGCATCCATCCCTGAAGCCTGCTCGGATCAGCTTCTCTGGGGCCGGGGCCAGGGCAGCGCTGGGGTGGACTCCACTTTCCAGGGCTCTCTGGACTGGAAATCTCTCCCACTGTGTTTCTGCATACCCTGCAGTGATTCAGAACTTGTGGGGAGTTTTTCTTACATTAAATCTATGGGTTGTGGGTTCGGAGCTCGCATACGTGAGTCTTTCTACTCCGCCATCTTGACTCTGCCCCCCTGTCTGGACTGCTGATTCTAATTAGTAAGTTCATTTTTAAAAATTTAGTGAATTCAAAATAATTTTAAGCAAATGTTTTCATATAAAATGACAATGTTGATAGAAGCAATATAAGGAGCAATGGAATGACACATGATATCATGGAAGGCAATGGAGCTAGGAATACAACTAAGAATCACTTACCTGACAAAACTAAGCATAATGTATCAAGGGAGAAAATGGTCATTCAATGAAATAGAAGGATTTCAAGCTTTCATGAGGAGACCCGAATTCAACCAAAAATTTGATCTCCACCCAAGAGAAGCATAAATAGGTAAAAAAAAATCCTTAAGTGATTCAATAGAGTTAAACTGTTTTTATTTCTAATGGAAGATGATACTTGTAAATCTTAAAAACTATATCACTAATACAATGGTTAGATGGAATATATATAGACAGATGCTATGGGTATAAAATGAATTTGAGGAAATGACAAAAAAATTGAGGGATGAAAAAGAGAAATACATTGGGTGAAGAAATTAGTGAGAATAGAATAGAGTAAATAATTTCACATGAAGAAGCATGGAGAACCTATTACAGTGGAGAGGAATATGGGAGGGTGGGCAAGGAACCTTACTGTCATCAGTATTGACTTAAAGACTGAACAATATATTCGATCAGTTGAACATAGAAATCTATCTTACCTGACAGAGAATTAGGAGGGGAGAAAAATAAAATGTAGTGGAGTGGCAGAAGGAGGGAGGGAAGACTTGGGAGACAGTGGAAAGAAGCAAAATGCTGTCAAGAAGGGAAAGGGTGAAAAGAGAGAGAGAGCAAAGAGAAACAAAATAGGATGGAGGGAAAGACACAATAACCATAATTATGAATGTGAATGGGATTAACTCTTGCATTAATCAAAGCAGATAACTAAGTTAATCAAAAATCAGAGTCCTACAATATGTTGTTTACAAGAATCACACTTGATGCAGAGAAGCACACACAGAATAAAGGTAAAGCTTGCAGCAGAATCTACTATACTTCGGTAAAATTAAAAAAAAAAATCAGGGGTAGCAATCCTGATCTCAGACAAAGTAAAAGGAAAAAAATAAAACAAAGAAAGACTTCAAAGAGATAAAGAAGGACACTACATCTTTCTGAAAGGTCCCATAGACAATGAAGCATTATCAATGCAAAATGTATATGCACCAAATAGTATAGCTCCCAAATTAGTTAAAACATTAAGTGAATTTCAGGAAGAAATAGAGAGCAAATAGTGAGGAACCTCAACTCTCCCTTATCAGAACTCTATAAATTCAACAATAATAAACAGAAATGGAAACTAAGGAGGTGAATAGACTATTAGAAAAGTTAGATATAACTGACCTTGGAGAAAATTGAATGGGAACAAAAAGCAATATACTTATTTTTTCCTCCATAGTACATGGCACCTACACAAAAATTGACCATACAATAAGGCATTAAAAATCAAAATCAAATGTAACAAGGCAGAAATATTAAATATATTCTTTTCGAATCACCATGCAATAAAAATTACATTTGGCAAAGGGTAGTGGAAAGACAAATTGAAAATTAATTGGAAACTAAATAATTTATTCCTAAAGAATAAGTGAGTCAAAGAACAAATCATAACAACTATCAATAATTTCATTAAAAAGAATGACAACAATGGGACAGCATGCCAAAATTTAAAGGATTCAGCCAATTCGGTACATAGGGGAGAACTGATTTTTCTAAAATTTTACATCAATAAAATGGGAAAAAAAAAAATAGATCATTGAATTAGGCATAAAACTAAAAAAAAAAAAAAAAAACTGGAAAAGGAACAAATTAAATATCCCCATTTGAGCACTTAATTCGACATTGTAAAAGTTAAAGGTGAGATTAATGACTGAATTTAAAAAAAAATAGAGTCCATTGGATAATTTAATTAAAAAATACAAAATCAAGTATCAAGTATCAAAAATCAAATCACCACTAACATAGATGAAATTAAAGCAACTATTAGGAAATACCTTGCCAAATTCCATGCCAATAAATCTGACAATCTGAGCAAAATCAATGAGTATTTACAAAAATATAAATTAACCCAATCATCAGATCAGGAAATAGAATGCCTAAATAACCTCATCTTTGAGTAAAAAAAAAAAATTATTCAAGTCACTAATAAACTCCCTAAGAAAAATTCCCAGGGTCTGATGGGTTCACAAGTGAACTTTATCAAATATTTAAAGAACTACTGATTTCAATGCTATATAAGCTATATGGAAAAATAGGTGAATAAGGAACCCTGCTAAACTCCTGCTATACCTTAAGCATGGTACTGATAGATAAACAAGGAAGAAATAAAAGAAAGAAAGAAAATTACGGATCAATTTCCATAATGAATATTGATGCAAATTTTTTAACAAAATACAAGCAAGGCAAATAATGCAACATATCATAAGGATTAGACACTATGACCAGGTAGGGGTTATACAAGGAATGTAGGGTTGGTTCAAAAATATAGGAAAACTATTAACATTGTTGACCATATCAATAACAAAACTGACAGAAATAAAATTATTATCTCAATAGATGCTGAGAAAGTTTTTGACAGAATGCAGCACTATTCCTATTAAAAACACCGGAGAGTATAGGAATAAATGGTGCATTTTGTAAAGTGAGAAGTATTTATTTTAAAACTATCAGCTAGCATTATCTGTAATGGAGATAAGCTAGAAGTCTCCCCAGTGAGATCAAGAGTGAAGCAAGTAAGCCCATTAAAAGGACAATTTTTTTAATACTCTACTAGAAATGTTAGCTATAGCAGTGAGAGAATGTAAAGAAATTGGAGGACTTAGAAGAGGCAATGAGGAAACAAAATTATTACTCTTTGCAGATAATATGATGAGAACCCTAGAGAACTTAGAGAACCCTAGAGAATCAACTAAAAATACTTGAAATAATTACTAATTTTAGCAAATTTTCAGGATACAAGAAAAACTCAAATCATCATCATTTCTTTATATTATCAATAAATCCCAGCAGCAAGAAATAGAAAGAGAAATTCCCTTTAAAATATGTGTAAGCATTGTATAATACTTGGGAACCTACCTGCCAAGTCAAACTTAGGAACTATATGAAAGCAATTACAAAACACTTCACATGAACGAATTCAGATCTAAATAATGGAGGAAATATTAATTGCTCTTGAGTAGGCCAAGCCAATATGATAAAAATAACAATTCTGCCTAAAATAATTTACTCATTCATTGCCATACCAATCAAATTACCAAAAAATTATCTGGTAGAGTAAAATATCAAATTATATTATAAAGTAGTAATCATCAAAATTATCTGGTGCTGGCTAAGAAATACAGTGCTGGATACAGTAGAACAGTGTAGGTACACAAGATACAGTAATCAATGACCATAGTAACCTAGTGTTTGATAAACCCAAAGACCCCCGCTTTGGGGAAAAGAATTCACTATTTAATAAAAATTGCTGTGAAAACTAAAAAGCAATAGGAACAAGCCAGGTATACACCAACATCTCACACCATATGTGAAGGTAAACAAAATGGGTGCATGATTTAGACATAAAGGGTGACAACATAAACAAATTAGAAGAACAAGGAATAGTCTGTCAGATGTATGGGGAAGGAAGAATTCATGACCAAACAAGTCATAGAGAGCATTACAAAAATGTAAAATAGAACAGATTGACTATATTAAATTAAAAGACAAGCTTTTGCACAAACAAAACCAATGCAATCAAGATTAGAAGGAAAGAGAAAGCTGGGAAACAATCTTTGCAGTGAGTGTCTCTGATAAAGACCTCATTTCTTTGATTCAGAGAATTGAATCAAATTTATAAGACTACAAACCATTACCCAACTGACAAATGGTCAAAGGATATGAACAAGCAGTTTTCAGATTAAGAAATCAAAGCTATATGTAGTCACATGAAGAAGTGGTCAAAATAATTTTTGATTAGAGAAATGCAAAATAAAAAGCTCCAATTATCATCTCACACCTATCAGAATGGCTAATATGATTAAAAAACTAAAATGATAAATGTTGGAGAGGATGTGGGAAAATTGGGACACTAATGCTAATTAACTAATGTTAAGAGTTATGAACTAATCTGACCATTATGGACAGCAAATTGGAACTATCTTAAAGGGGCAACCAAACTTTGTATATCCTTTGATCCAGAAATACCACTACTAGGTTTGGTATCCCAAAGAGATCTTAAAAAAAGGAAAAAAGACCTACGTGTGCAAAAATATTTATTGTAGCCCTTTATGTGGAAGAAAAATATTGGAAATTAGTGGGATACCCATCAAGTAGGAAATGGCTGAACAAGCTGTGACATATGAATGCAATGGAGTACTATTGTACAATAAGAAATGATGAACAGGTAGATTTCAAAAAAACCTGGAAGAACTTGTATGAACTGACACAAAATGAAATGAGCAGAACTAGGAAAACATTGTATACAGTATCTACTATATTGTGTGATGATCAGCTATGAATGACTCAGCTTTTCTCAGCAATCCAATGATGCAAAGTAAGTACAAAGGACTGAATAAGAAAAATATCTATATCCAAATAAAGAACTGATGGACTCTTAATTTAGATCTAAGCATGCTTTTTATACTTTATTCTTTTTTTCAGTTTTTATTTTTTCTTTTTGATCGATTTCTTCTTTCACATCTGTGACTGATATGGAAATATGTTTTGCATGATAGCCCACATATAACTTATATCAAATTACATATCATTTTCAGAAGAGGGGAGGGAGGGAGGGAGACAAATTTGAATCCCCACATCTTGTAAAAATAAATGCCAAAACTTGTCTTGATATGTAATTGGAGAAAAAATACTATTAAAAAAAAGAAGTATTGGAAGACCATCTGAGAGTAAAGGGAGTAATGTTTCCAGATTATTAGGATATCTTAAAATAAATCCGTGTATTTTGAACATTCTTGTCTTCTTAAATTTTAAGTCCGAAATTCTCCCTCTCCTCTCTGCCCCTTTCTAATCCAATTATTAGGCAAGCAAAATGTTATTAATTACGAATGTGAAATCATACAAAACAATTCCATATTAGCCATATCACAAAAAAAGGAAAAAAAAACAGAGTGAGAAAATATACTTCAATTACCTTCAGAGTTAATCAATCAGCTCTGTCTATGGAGGTTATTTTTTTTTATGAGTCTTTTGGAGTTGTCTTGAATCACTGTATTAACCAGAGTTGCAAAGTCTTTCACAGTTGATCATCATTAGAATATTGTTCTTCCTGTGTGTAATGCTTTCTTGCTTCCTGGCTCTGAAACTCTTACCAGAGCCCCTTCTCCCTTATAAGTAATCATAAATTATCCTTTCCATCCTGGACTTATGAATCAAAACTGTGTAAGCACTAGAGTTACCCATCACTGCCAGTTACACCCAGGGCCAGCAATGGGTTCCCTACAATATCTTTCTGACCAGTTGTCCTACCCCCTTACCATCTCAGCCTGAGTATTCCTGAAACGGCTGTTATTGCTGCCTCTGTCTCAGCCTCCTCCAAGGCCCACTTTTGGTCCCGCTCCAATACTCCAGGCTGGCTCCCATCCTTCCCTGTCAACCTCCTAATTTGTTTTAGCTGTAAAAAATGCTTACTCTGACCTTTGGTTGGCCCTGTTACTCTAAAATTTAAAAATATTTTTATAGACTATCTTTGATTTATTTACATTTGCAAAAAGAAAACTTTTTTATGATGTTATGAAGACTGACATATTTCATCTGTACATGAAATTAAATCTGACTATTTACAGTCAATAGAATTATGACAGACAAGAAAAATTATCAAAATGTAATGTTTATTATATTAATTTTTATTGTATCATCCAATTAATATATATTTTTTAAAAGAATACCTTTGATTTAGTGAGAACTGTGAAATTTTCTTGAAAATTTCTTGAAAATCCAGCATGCCCAGTGATTAGGATCCCTAGGAGTAGACTCTTAATTTGAGGCAATTTTCATTTTATCTACGTTATGTTCAGATTTTCAGTTTTATGTTAAAGCTACATCTGTGAAATCATACAAAACAATTCCATATTAGCCATATCACAAAAAAAAGCAGTGAGAAAATATACTTCAATTACCTTCAGAGTTAATCAATCAGCTCTGTATAATGGTTTAATAACCAGAGTACACTGCATGAGAATGTGTTCCATATTTAATTGGTCTCAAACTCCACCAAGTTATAACACCCTGGAACTGAGAAGAGGAGAGTTGGATCGAAATGTAACTTTCCTGAAGACAGTAACTTTTTTATAATTGTATCATTAGAACTTAGAACCTAGGAATCCCATAATAAATACTTATTGACTTGAATCCTGCTTGCCCCAGGAAGGAGTAATGGATAGAAGGCAGGCGGAATTTAGGCTCAATGTAAAGAGAAAAAAAAAGGAAAATTATTTTTAATAATTAAAAATGACTTGGGTTACCTTGAGAGTTACAGACTTTCTAGTTTACGGAGCTCTCCAAGTACAAGGTGGAGGGGACCAGAGCCATAAATAATCACAGGGTGAACAGCTATTTGTTACAGGCTTCAAACATAGTGGGGAACATTTCTCTTTCTGTTTTATACTAGTTCTTTGCTTGCCCCATTTGGATTTTCTATGATCCCTCCCTTACTGGGCCTCTACCACATCCTCTCAAAGATCCCATTGCAACCACGTTGTTCTACAGATAGCACAAGGCAGTTACACTAATCTACACTAGCAGGGTAGATCGTCTGAATCATTAAATCAGAAATATTAGAGTTCTTTTCATTAGTCATATCATGGTCTATCTGACATCTACCAAGTTCAAATGAATTTCTTCAAGGTGTCAGAATGCCAGATTATGTTTTAGTAAGTGAAACTGAGTTAGGATCATACAGATTCATGTTCAGAATGATTTGGTTTAGAAGGACTTTGGTGTGGAGGTCCCTTAGAAGTCTGAAAGCTTATTTCTTCAAACACTTAATGATGTAACCTGGAGTTCAAGTCTGGATGATTTGCATGAAACTCCCCTCACTGGTGGCAAGGATACTAACCTAATGCTGCTTGATTATATGAAGAGTGGAATTGGCCTGATAGGCTGGGGGAGAAGAGATCTTCTTCCTTCAAGAGATGACACTTGTAACTCCAGATCATTTGTGGGGAGGAATAGCATAAAGGATAGACTTTACAAAGCAAATGTGGAGGGAAATTTGGCTCCTAGCAGATTTCCAGGCTGTTTCACTTAGGGGATGAGAGGAATTTCTGCTTTCGTAAAATGAGGATTCTTCCTCTTAATTAGCTAAAATATCTCACTCTCAATGGGAGAGCTTATTTAATCTGTGTATTGTATGTTAAATTCTAATCTCTATAATTTATTTGATATCTCTTTGCTATCTAGATAGACAAATGGCTTTATGCACTTTTTGTAACATCCTTTGTTGATGAGAAGGAATCGAATCAGATTTCTGGGCATGTGATACAAACCTTCATCTTTAAGGGATAGTAGCCAGAGAAGCATTTTGAACATAGCTATCATTTCCCCTTGATTAACAACATTTAGGAGGAGAGTTGAGTATAATTCAGGTACCCTCCCCCACTCTGAAGACCAAAACAGCCAATCTAGTGCACCTAATATCCTGTTTGCTTTCATTCAGTCTCCCTTGGAATGAAGTGGCTAAGGTGTCAGAGGTATCTACCTTTTCATTCCGCCTCAAAAGCAACATTTGGTTTTATATATAAGTCTTACAGGCAAAAAATAACATATAACTCATGTAGTTTTATGCATAACTTTCACAAGGAAAAAAATACATGTCACATGGTTTAAAGTATGCACTTTCTTCACTTTAGTGCTCTGGACTTTACCTGTTGGAAAGAAGTTAAACAAACAAAAACAACTTCAAAGATTTAAATGGACATTTGTTCTAATGGGCATTGATTATTGAAAGCATTCAGTAATTAAATCTATGTAAATAAGAAGCAATGTTTGAGGATATGATTGATTTCAACCAAACTGATTTCTTCCTATTTGAGTTCAAGATACACATTTTACTTGATTGATAACAGACACGTGAATTGTTTATTGTATTACTTGGTCTGCAAGGAAAATGTTGTTCTTTTCCAAATACCATTGGAATGCTTCACAAAACATCTAAGACTTCCCTGACACTACAATTATGGCATACTGAGTTGCAGTAAACTGGTTAAAATTTAATAAATAAAAAACTGTTTAACTCATATCAAGGTAATTAAGAGAGGAAGCCAGTCATAGTAGACACTGTGCTGAACTTGAAGTTGAAGATATGTGAACATGGAAATAATGCATAAAAATTGTTTTAGGAGAATGAATCTTTTAGCAGTATATAAGATGGTTTTTAGAGGTAATTTTAAGGAAAAAATTGGGATTTAGCATCTACAACAGGAATGAGTATATTCTTAATTTTCTTCTTATTTTCTCCTGAGGCATTTTAAAGGAATATACTTGATATTATCTAGTAAGTCTTGTTAAAAATATATACATACTGAAACTTTGGCTATCTGTGGGACAGCAGATCTAAAGTTTTTGGTAATATTATTAGGCCATCAGTCTGCACAAACACAGTGGCCAGTAGTTCTGATTAACTGATATCATGGTTATAGTGCTCAACTTCTAGTAAGGGAAATGGCTTCAGATCAAGTTTCTTATACTTATTACCTGTGTAAACCTGGGCAAGTCTTTTGATGTCTTCGATTTTCTGCTATTAAGGATGATAATAATAAGTATAGTACCCACCTCACAAATTTGTGGTGAGGCTTAAATGGAACGTTCTTTATAAGTTGCTTTTCAGACTTTAAAGTGGCATATAAAGGTCCTGTATCATTACTAGACTAATGGTAGCTGAAGATGGGGATGGGTGGGGCATGATTGCTATGTTCAAATATTTGAAAAGCTGTCATGTGGAAGAGGGATTATACTTGCTCTGTTTGGCTCCAGAGGGAAGAACCAGGTGTAATGAGAAGTTGCAAAAAGCTAAATTTAAGTTTGATGTCAGGGAAGGGGGAAAATGCTAACAAAACCATTCAAAGGTACAGTAGACTGTCTTTAGAAAGAGTAGATTTTCTCCTTCATGGAAGTTCTTCAAGCAGAAGCTAAATGGCCATTTGCTAATGAAAATTCTTTTTTTTTTTTTTTTTTTTCGATTTTCGTCAGACTAAATGGCTTCTGAGGACTCTCTGAATTCTGTGAATCTATGAACTGGAGTAAGCCATTTCTCATAGGAAACTTCATTTTCCTTGTCGGTAAAGTCAGCTTATTCTTGCCCTGTCTTACCGAACAGTTGTGAGGTTCCTATGAGGTAATGCTTGTAAAGTACTATATAAATAACAATTCATATCTGAGTAGGGATACCCAGCTATGGAAGTGAATAAGATGAGCTTTTCTAAAAACTTGAGAGTGAGGTCTGTAGCCCCAATAGCTTAATTTACACTCTTCTGCCAATTCCAAATACTAAACTTTTGAGTCAGTAGTAAATGATTGCTTTTACTCAGAATGGATCAATGATTATGGATAGGCAACACCAGATGCTAACAGCATTCTGCTAGGAACGAGACACAAAGCACTCAATCCATTTTAAGAGGCAAATGCAGTTTTTAAGGATCGTGAACAGGCATGTAATATACATATTGCAATGACTTCATGTTAATAACTAGTCCATCCCACGTGGTTGCCCACTTCAAAATAATGCACTCTTGGTTTTCATATTCTATTTTCTCTCAACAGAAGCTGGGATGTGATTATAAAGTGTCAGATGATATCTACTGGAGAATAAAGGAAAAAAAATTAAAAAGGAAGAGTCAAATTATTTTTCAGGGAAGAAGAAATATTTTGTGCAAGAAAACCAAATATATTGTGGGATGAATTGCAAACATATGATTGCTGATGGGACATGGACTTTGAGAAGCTCGTCTAAATGGCAGAAAATGAAAAAAGAAAATATCTGCTGCCACAATTTATGGGAGGGCATAGAACCAGAGTTCTACAGGAGAAGAAGCTGTGCATTGCATCACACTAGTGAAAGGGAAATGCCATCCCAATGAAACTGACAGGGCCAAGGCATAGGATCAGGAATGTTGAAACTGGAAATTTTGATGTAGTTGATATACTGAATAGTTTAATGGATCTGCTTCTTGCCTTACTTTCAGTTACTATCTGGTCTCATTTTACTCTCCCTATTTTAGGGACATATGAGAGGCTACCAGAGAATACTGGTTTGACAGGAGACATACAGTGTACATATGTGCTTTTCTTTTAATAGACCATAGGAAGGAGAAAAGACTCCCATATTGTTGCTTTTTCATATTCTCAAACCCTGATTTCGTTTTTATTGTGGTTGTTTTGTCATTTTTTCTTTAATGAATGAAAGTGAGAGTCTGCCATTCTCCAATCTAGGCCACATCTGGTTTTTGCTGCCACCTATACTCTTGAAGGACTCAGGAGTGAAATCCCCCCTTTTCACCCACAGTATTATGAAAACACTTTGAAGGAAAGCACTCTTCTTGGTTTTATGTCTTTGACAACTCTCATATTGCTTTGTATATACTATGAGTTTAATAAATGCTTCTTGAAAGAATGAATATGTTGATGAATTTTCCCTAATCAAAGGAATAGAAACTCTTGGGAGGTCTATACCCATCGATTAGGGTCTGATGACCAAAAGTAAACGGCAAAAAATCTAAATTTACATAAGAACTTAAGTTTCTCCTATCCAAATACAACAAATAGTTATTACAATAGTGAATAAATATACACATTTTGCACAATTTGTTAAGTTCTAACTGTCCTTATTTTCTAATATGAGTACACTAGGGTATTGGAAGATTTTAATTCATTAAGATGAAATAATTGTGGTTTTTATTTTCACTCCTGAAAAATAAATCCCATGTAGAGCAATGGTGATGGGTGTATATCCCTGGATACTCTGTAAATTGGACATATAATAAACAAAAGGCTATAAAATCCAGAGTTCCTGGAAATTTCTCAATGTTTGGTCCTCATAGGCTATCAGTTTTTTCATAGTCAATATTTCTCAGGTTCAGATTTTAAAAAAGCTAAAATACATTCAACTTTTGTCACATCTTATAAATCATATTAAACCACTGTAAAATATTAAATGGATACAACAGTTAGGACTGACATTTATGTACTTTTTACTTGGAAAAGTACTCTAGAATCTAAAGTCCCTCATTTGAACCTTTCAAAACCCCTCTTTTAATATGCATATATATGTACATATGTATTATGTGTTTAAGGTGTAGAATGTTTCTCATTTAACAGATGAGACATCTGAATTTAAACTTTTGAATTATTTGTAGAAGGCAGTGATTTGCAGGTTGCCAATGCCTGAGTCAAGCTTTGAATACAGATCTTCTTTATGCTAAGAATAATACATTTTCCTCTATTCTACAATGCTTCCTACAAAGATGCCTACTATTTCTTGACCTAATGTTTTGTTAAACATATTTATTTTCAACTTAGTCGTAACATCGATAATTAAATTGAATTTCCACGATAGTTTCGGCATCAAAAATGTACTAGCTCTGCTCCTTGCCCAGAACCCATATCTCTGTGTGACAGAGGAAGTCCTTTCCTGTCTGTAGACTTAAGTCTCCTCAACTGGAAATTGGGGCAATTGAGTTAGGTAGTCTTTCAAAGGTCTCTTTCAGCTCTAAATATTTCACAAAGAAGAAACTTAATTAATATTTATTGCATTGAATTTTAGCATCACAAGTTATGTCAGAGTAAGGACCAGAGTTATGTTTCCTAGAGTATCAAAGAAAGTGATATATGGTTTTTTTTGGTCTATTAAGAAATGAGAAAACTCATTTGCTAAAGCATCAGTTTGAAAACGTAACTTTCTTCTAGGAATTAAAAAAATATCAAAACACATTGAAACCGAAGGCAATATTGCTGGTTCCTCTCCTAACTGAGACTTCTTAGGCCTTTTAACTTGTGGGTTTTCATCAAACTGACAGGAATCGGAATGAGAGCAGTTGTGTGAATACAAGCAGAACTGATTAACCAGAGAGCAAAGAGTGTATGTGCAGATGAAAGAGGTAAAAGGGCAAGGAAGCAGTGGAGAACAAGGTAACAGTACTGATTCTCAAGTGGGAAGTCAACTCTTACATGTCAGCGAAGCTTTATCCTGCCTCCCTACATTGGAAAGGAGAGAAACTTGGAAGGAAATGGGAGATGGCATTGGACCCCAGGCTGTCATTTTGAACTTTATATTCTGTTATGACAGGAAAACAAAATTATTAAATTATATAATGATAACCAAATACCTGGGGGTGCGGGGGTTCTTGTTTACGTTGCTGCTTAGTTTTAATTAAATATTTATTGCTAGCAAATTTGTGGGGATTTTTTGTGTGCTCTTTCATAGACATGGCACTGATGGGGAATCCTGCAGAGGTTTTAAATATTTGACAATCTCAACCAAGACAGAAAACCTTGGAAGTAGACAGATGGCCCAGATTCAAAGTACCTATGGATGACAAAAGTATTTCAAATAGTTTATGATGCAATTAGAAATTAGAAATAATTGAGCTACGACACTGAACTTCTCTATTACATATCCAAAAAATCCATGCACATTAAAAATCAGTTATTCTAACAAAGAAGTGGCAATAATTAGAAAGATGTTTCAGAGAAAAGTAAGAAAAAGAAGATTGAAAGGGAAGGAAAAAGAGAAAGTCCTAGTTTCTAGTTCAGTAATCTATTTATTATGTGCTCTATTTCTTTTCTGGAAATCTAGCACTTTAGTTATACCTATCAACATTTTCAACAATTACTTAACAGTGAATAATTTATTTTCTTTCCTATAGCTTCACAGAGGGATGTGCGAAGTTCTTTGCTATGTATTTGTAACAATAAATTTATAACAATAAATAGTATCTCACAATAATTAATATATCACATCATGTGTTAAGTATATTCATGCAAACAATGTTAGAATGCACATTTACTTTGATTTTTAGTATTTATATTTTTATTTCTATTTAAAGGGGCTGATGTGGGTCATCTCTGAATGCCTGTGTTTTATTTTCACTATATATGATCATCTCCAAAATCATGCTACTTTTGACTTTTATTTCAGTTGCTTGGTAGAAAATTCACCTTTGTATAGAATTACTTATAAAGAAAAAGAAGAGCTAATTGTCTCCTTTTTTAAACTTGTTTTTAAATGCATAGGCATGTTCTGAAGTCTAACCTGGAGGTAACCTTCTTTTAGTAGGTCTCTCTTTGGAAATCAGGCGAAGATAAAGATCTCACTCAAGGAATAACATTTTAGATGAATACCTAAGCACCTTTGGTTATTTTTCCCATTTCTGGATCTATTTAAAAATGCAATTTCCCTTTCTGAGAGTTGCTGAAGTACATTAATGCATATGAAATAAGTTCAGCAAGGAGCAGAAAGTACTTGAATATCTTTATTAACAGCAACTGAATTAATGCCTTAATGTTGGAATGTAGAGAAGAGAAAGCACATGCTACAAAGTCTTTTCATGTTTTCCAAAATGAAATGATGAACATGAAATGAAAATATTTTCGAGAGATTGTGGAGAAATAATTTAAGCACAAGAATGTTCTAAGTACCCTTTCACATAAGAACTTATGAAGTGTCAAAGAATCAGTTAGAAAGGACCTTAGCATCTCTATGATGCAAGTTATTTCTAAACAGCACTCACCTTGAAGAGATATGATCGTTTAGATGCAGTCCTTCACGGAGACTTATTAGAAACCCTAGTTCACTTTTCGACAGAACAGGTACGATCTTCTACATCAGATCCCCCCATTATAATTTTATTCTTTTAAAATTACTTGCAAGATTTGGTAAATCATTTTTGCTCATTTATTAGCATGCATGTTGTAATTGGCTGTAGAATAGTTTCTTTGAGTTCAGAGACTATTTCGTTTCTGTCTTTTTACATTTGAACTTTGCACCATGCTTGACACATAGTATGCATTTGATAATTATTTGTTACATTGAAGGAAAGGCAGCCCATTCTAATTTTGAACAGGTCTCTGTTAGAAGCTTCCTTTTTAATAGCATATAAACCGCCTCTCCCAAACTTCAATACGATAGTTATAGTTTGGCCTTTTCCCCTCCAGCTCTGAAATTCCATGAAATCTAATCTCTCTTATACGTAAAACTCCTGCAGATATTTTGAAGATAACTATCATCTCTCTCAAAGTCTTCACATCTTCAGAATAAACTTATCTTCATATTATGAGATCTCTAGTTGTCTCATCCTATCCACCTTTCTCTGGATATGCGCTGTTTGCCAAATGTCCTTCCTAGTTGAACAAATGAAAATAGAATAATGTGCTGTCAGTTCTAGACTCCACTATGAGTAAATCAGACTTGATATGGGAAAAATGAATCCGTTTAAATATTCATGGCTTCTATAACACAGAGTCAAGATTGACCTTAGTAAACCATAAAGCTAAATGTTTTAATCACAAAAAGAGGTGACATTTATGAAATCGGATAGAATGGATGAAAATTTCACACACTGGAGTGTCTACAAAAGCAACTTTTCTTACTGTTTGAAAATCTTTTATTAAAATATCATAGCTAAAATAAGGAAGTACTCTTTTAAGGTTTGTGAAGTTATTAATAAATAGTATTTCATTCCATCTATACAACAACCTTTGAAATATAAGTACTATTATCTTCTTCATTTTACAGATAAGTAAACTGAAGTCGACAGAAGGTAATTGGCTTGTTCAAAGTTACACAGCTGGTCATTGCCCAGTGCCAGATTTGAGCCTGGATATTCCTGACCCAAGATCCAGCACCATATTCACTGAATCAGTTAGGGTTGGGAAGATTTTGCTATCTCTCAAAGATAAGTTTTCTGGTGATTTGATCTTCCATGACTCACGTACTTGCAGAAGTGTCAAAAGAATTAAAGTTGACTATGAGCCAATGGGTAATGAAACAATCTTTAGTAAGCCGATAACTACCAGACTGGAGATTTGACCACAGGGAATCTTGGCACCAACTTCAGCAATATTTTCACTATACCATGCTGCCTCTAACATTGAACTATATTATGCAAGTTATAGTCATTTTTTAAAATGACAGTTTCTCCACTCCTTAGGGTTAAGAGGTAAAAACTTATACTTTTGAAATTTATTTTTTCTGTATCCTGAAAGTGTAACTTTTTTTTTCCATCTCTGAATGGCAAAACTATAGTAATAGTAAAATACTGACCTATATTTCCTAATTCTGATATAGACTTATCACTAGTGGGCATTTGCATTTCAGGTAATGTCCCAGCAAGTATGTAAAAATTATTTCTCACTAGAATCATTGCAAATAAAAGCGATCTTTCCCTCTGACTCAGCTCTTTAAAAATAATTGCTGTTTTATCCTTTATCAAATGCAGTATTTTTCAACAAAATGTAAGACATTTCTTTATATTTTGTCCAATTTTCTCTCTATTTTTCAAGGGGGCTTTTTGGAGGGTATGGTTCGCATTGAAAAATCAATCAGTCAAAGTATTTTTACTTTGGCAAACTAAGTATTGCACTTATTCACATAGCTCTTACTGAACATATCAATGAATCCAGAACCAAGTAGAATGTTGTCAGTGTGATATCATTCCAAAAGTCACAGCGCAGCTTATGATACATAAAGTCACTGAAGTGATGGCACTTATTAGTGACATCAGGCAATGCATAGCATATTTCCCATCAAAACCATTTCACTTTTGTTTAAAACTTATGATATGCCTTCCTCATTTTGTGACTATGAAGATACAGTCTGTATCTGGAACAAATCTAGGAAGAACTAAAACAATTGTCATTCCTTTTTCTCATGATATCCCTTCAAATGCTTGAAAATATTCATCATTTTTCTTTGGAATCTTCTCTAAGTTTTAATATCCCCAAGTCCTTCAACTGAGTCTCTTTGTTGCCAAGGGAATATTCACAGCACCAGGGGAGACTATAAATCTGCTGGTGTAGTTCTGAATTCAAAGTGTAGCAGACTCTCCATGTAGAATGGAGAAGAAAAACATTTATTCAGATGCCAGAAAGCCAAATTCCAATACCAGAAAGCCAAATCTGTCATAGCAATCAAGAAGTCAATGCACATTAGCACTGCAGGGGACAAAGCTCTTCCGAAGCCTCCCTTTTCTCTGCCCTTCTCTCCCCTGCTGGGGCCGTCCCACAAACTCACAAGACTAGTTGTGCTTGCCGGTGTCCTCTCTCTTCCATCCCAACTACTTTCACCAAATTCCTTCCAGTTCTACTCCACCCTTCGTATCGCAAGCTCCTCCCACCACATGTGATTTCAGCAGGTCTCATGGGCCTATTAATGAATAGGAAAGATCTTCTCATTTAAATTACCATTACAGCCTCAATGAACATGAACATGAGATCATCCTGCTTGACCTCTTCTGCTTGCTTTCCAGTTAATCAGTGTCCGTTTTAAATGGTGGCACCAAGAATTGAATATTGTGAACCACATGTGGTCTGCCCAGAGTAGACTAGAGTGCAGCTATTACCTCCTAATTCCTATGAACTATGGTTCTCTTAATGCAATTTTGATTGGTATCAGGTTTGTGGGCTGCCATGTCATGCTGATAACTCCTATTGTTTTTATAGTCTATTCAAATGCCCACACCCTTTTAAGAGAAGTTGTCCATCCATAACTCCACTATCTTTTACTTATGAGATTAATATTTTTAAAACCAAAAAAGACTTTACATTTATAACTACTGACTTTTAAAAAAAATCAGATTTGGTCCTATGCTCTAGCTTGTCAAGATCTTTTTGAACCTTGTCTCTGTCATCAAATGTGTTAGTTATTACTTGCAGTTTTATGTTATCTGAAAATGTCAGTTGTAAGCCATCTATACCTATATCTAAATAACTGATAACCGATGAACAGCACAGCACAGGATCAAAGTACCAATCACTTAGTCACTCTTACAGAATGATATTGAAGCATTAATGATCACTTTGCTTGTTTTAATGTTTAATTACTTTTAATAATAAATAATAATATTTATTAAGCTTTAAATAACTGGCATTGAACTATTAATCTCCACTTTGAGTCCAACAAATCAAACAGTTTTGGATTTATGTAATTCTCTTATCATATAATCCATATCTCTCCATCATTTTCATAAGGTCATGATCAAACAGTACATCAAACTCTGGTAAATTTGAGGTAAATTATATCTACAGAATTATTTTGATCTATCTACTAAAAAATCCTGTTTTTTTTTTCTTTAAGAAGAATATGATTAGTTTGGTATGGTCTACCCTTGGTGAAATCATGCTGATTTGCTATAATATGATTTTCTCTGGAAATTTGCTGCTCTCTCTAAGTATCTGTTCCCTTTTTTCAACTGACCCTTCTGCAACCTATATTTTCATTTTATGTCAATTGTCTGCAATCATAGAAGAGAAGGAAGAAAATATGAAAAGTGGAAGGAGAGAGACAGAGATAGAGAGAAACACAGACACAGAAGAGACAGAAACGAGACGGAGACACAGAGACAAATGAAGACAGGGAGATGGAAAGACAGAGAAAGACAGAGGCAGAGATACATAGAGAGGGGTAGAGATGGAAATAATGAGACAGGGTCAGAGTGAGATGGAGATTGCCAACAGAGGCAGAATAAGAAAAAGACACAGAGACAAACAGACAGAAACAGAGACAGAGATGGAGACAAAGGGAGACAGAAAGAGAGAGACACTGAGAGAAAGATAGAGACAGTAAAATTGACAAAGCAAGACAGAGAAATTCAGAGGCAGATATAAAAAGAGCCAGAGACAGAGACAGAACTAGAGAGAGACAGAGAATGACAAAGATATGAAGACAAAAAGAGACATAGACAGATAGAGACAGGCCTACAGAGACATAAACGAAGATACAGAAAGAAACAGATATTTGGGGAGAAAAGAGAGGGAAATAGGAGAGAGGCAGACACAGAGAGACAGTGTCAAACAGAGAAAGACCTAAGGAGATAGATATAGAAGCAGAGAAGCAGAGATAAAGATACAGAGAAAGACAGAAAGAGAAAAAGACATACAGAGAGATGTAGGGACTTAAAAAGTCAGTGACAGAGACAACGACAAAGAGAAACAAAAAGGCAGAAACAGAAAGGCAGGGACAATAGACAGAGGCAATGTAAGACAGAGACCTAGAGACAAAGAGAAGCAGATAGAAAAGAGATGGAGACCATGAAAGGGACAAAGAGAAAGATACCAAGAGAGTAAAAGAGACAAAGCAGTATAGAGACCAACATAGAGACAGAAAGGCAGAAAGAGGCAGAGGTATAAAAACAGCCTGAGTCAGAGTCAGAGAGAGGGAGGGAAGGAGGGAGGGAGAGAGAGAGAGAGAGAGAGAGAGAGAGAGAGAGAGAGAGAGAGAGAGAGAGAGAGAGAGAGAGAGAAAAGGAGGTTGAATTCTCCAGAGTCAAACATACTCGTAGGATCAATAAAGTCAGGCTGAAAAGTACTAGGTAGAAACTAACTCCCCCACCTTATTCCTAGGCCCACATTCTTAGTTATGTGCACCACATTTAGGCCTGCCATTGGGAAATGAGTCCCCTATCTCTATTCCAATAACACAACTTTAAAGGGCCTGTGCACCTTAAGATAATTAAATTGTTGCCTCAAATTCCCAGCCTTCAGTCTCTTTCCTTAGTCTAGGCCACCTTCAGAAAGTACTCTAAACAGATCCCCAGAAAAGAAATAGTGGGCTGAGAGGGCAGAGGTGACCTAAGATCGTAGCTTAACCTCTGTGCCTGGCAATTCTTATTTACCCAGTCCTGGGACACAAATGACCGTGAACAAAATCAGGTAACAATAGCAACTTTATCTGGATTTGGCCAATATCCAAAGCATAATCTCAACTTGGAGAATACTGTTGTGAAGGAACACAGCTAACCCCGAAGATGTGGGTCTGGGAATAAAATGGTTAGGCTAAGTGTTCCAATATCAACCAAATTTTGGTCCATGGATCTCTGCTTATGATAGGGACACTAGAGGGTGGAGATTTGAGTAAGGGAGAAAACACCTAGGGTCCTGCACTAGACTGACTTCTCCCTCTCCCTCAAGCCCCTTGCTTCATCTCAAAGATAAAAGAAGTTATTTTCAAATTTGAACTTCTCAGTAGCCCACATCCTCACCTGCCTGCCTCCCAGCCAGTTCTATATGTCCCCAAACTTCCACCAAGAATTCAAGTCAAGTTCACTGGCCTACAACTCGTTGGATCTATTCTATCTCCTCTTTTGAATATTGGAATGACTGTTACTCTCTAGGTTTATGGTACCTCTTATATTTTCCATGACATTAAATATTTCTAATAGTGATTCAGCAATCACATCTTCTAATTCTAGAATTTGCAATGAGTTTTGTATCATGGACCTCTTTGTGCATATAGTAAAGGCCATGGATTTTATCTCAGAATGTTTTACTACTGTTATTACTACAACTATGGCTATGGCCTTTCATCAGGATCATGCAACTTGTAACATTTTGAGACCAGATTTATCCTCAGGTCTTCCAGATTCCAGGTCCAGTGCTCTATCAAATGTACTACCTAGCTTCTGATGGAAGGAAATGCTAAATTTCTGTCCGAGGTTAGTGAAAATAAAGATGGAATCTTCTTTTGTTTGTTTTTCCTATGCAATTTCATAGACCCCTTGATATTTATCAATATATCACTTTAGAATGAATAGATCCCAAGTTAAGGCCCCTTATTTTCATTTCTTAGGTACTCAGGATACAGTTCTTTTTGACTTCTGGATGTCATCCAGGGCAACTAGGTAATCACTATCTCCTTCCATATACTGGATATCAATTCCCAATCAGTCAGTTGTTTTCTGTTACTTCACTCCTAAAGATTATTATTCTTTGGAGAGAAAAGAGAAGAAAAAGTGAAAAATGATAAGGTTCCATTGTCTATAGGTTACTCTTGTTCCCATCTACCTCAAGCAGTGCTCTTATTTTGATTGCCCTCTTTTCTACAACAAAACGTAAAAATTGTTTTTATTGTTTTTCTCACACTGTTTTTGTGGGGTTGTGCCATAATCACAATTTGTTTCCTATCCTTGCTTCCCTTTTCTGGACATAACATATGAAAACCCTGGATCTCCCCTTTTGATATCTTCAGATAATTCCTGATTTTTTTTTTTTACTCATCAGAATCGTTTCCCTTGAAACGATTCTTAAGAATTTAATTCTTGAGCTTTTCCCATTCCTCTTTGACTGAGCTTTTCTGAAGAATGGAATCTTGAATTCTATTTCTCTCAACTCTTTAAATATGATCCATTTTTTAAACATCAATAATCTTCTAGTCATGCAGTGTGGCTGTTAAAAATGGAACATCAGACTTACTCAAGAATAAAATTCTCCAGTAACCCATGAGGTACATCAGCAGCCTGTAGAATATTAACAGTGTGGACTTGCATACAAGTGGCCTAAAGAGTCTCCAGTAAATGGAGAAAAAGCCTGTGCTAACAGATGAGCATCTTGAGTTCTACCATGGCATACAAAAAATGCTAAAAGACCCAGAGGAAAAGCAATCTCCTCTGGTTGTTTGGATATTCAAAAATGTGACAGCCTAAGAAATAAATACATTGTGATCCTTCCCTTTGTTAGAGAATACCCATATCATTAGAAGAAATGTGGCATAGTGATGGGGTGAGGTGGGAAACAATGATAAACCTTGAACTAAAAGTTAGGCAAGATGTGAGTTCAAATCCCACTCATAAGGTTGGTTTTTTAAAAATATTTATTTATTTTGTTTAAATTTGACCATGGTCAGATAACTCTCTTAGCCTCAGTTTCCTCTTCCGTAAAAAGGAGAAAATAACATCTGCTTCAAAGTTGCTATGAGATCAAATACAACACATGTAAATCTTAGTAAACATTAACCTTCTCTAAGGATTCCAAAAATCCATCCAAATATTGATAAAGTAGGCCTTGACTTCTCTGTTTCTTTAAAAAAAACATTGGGAATAATTTTTCTTCTTTATGCATATTCTTCTCTGAGATATCTGGAAGCTTGATCACTGAGTGACTTTAAACTAGTGCTATGCCTAACACCAAATATCTTCAGTATGTACTGGGTCAGGCCCAGCTGCTTTTGTTCTACAGTAGACAGAAAGTACTACCAATTTTGCACACTAATATATATATTCCCCCAAATCAAAGATGGGTTTCTTATGGGTACGTATTCTCTTACATTGTAATTTGTATCCTCAGAAGTCACACAGTAAGGTAAGGAAGCATGTTAAAGATAAGGAGGTAGGGTGAGTCATAGAAAAAGAGGGAAGGGTAAAGAGGGAAAGCTTTAAAGTTTCACTGGCACCTAAAAATGTGGAAAGAAACAGAAGGAGGCCTTCAGTTTTTTGGATATATCCTTACTAGGGGCAGCTAGGTGGTGCAGTGGATAGAGCACCAGTGCAGGAGTCAGGAGGATCTGAGTTCAAATCTCACCTCAGACACTTGACACAAAGTACCTGTGTGACTTTGGGCAAGTCACTTAACCCCAAATGCCTCATTCTGAGTCATCTCCAGTCATCCTGATGAATATCTGGTCACTGGATTCAGATGGCTCTGTAGGAGAAGTGAGGCTGGTGACCTGCACAGCCCTCCCTCACGCAAAACCAAGTCAAGTGCAAGTCATGTCATTATTTCTCTGATGACATGGTCTTCTTTGACAATAAATGATGAACATGCGCGTGCACACACACATACATATCCTTACTGACAGACTGTGTAATGACACACAGCAAAGAATGCAGTATGAATATATGTAGATTGGTCATGATCTGTATCATCACAGGAAAAATCCAGGCTACTGGAATATCAAATCTGCTGAACTATTGAGCTAAACTTATCTTGTAATGTCTTGTCAACTAGAAGTATGCTGGGCAGGATTATGGGTGGGGGTGGGGAAAGGGAGATACAGGTGGAAGCAGAGAATTTCACTTAATGAGTACTTTCATAAAGGGGACTTTTTTGAGAATTCCAATCTGAGTGGGAGCCTTGAAGAATGAAAAGAAAGAAGTGTCTTAACTATAATCTTATTTAAAGAAATAGAGATATTTTTGCAAAAACTTCTCCTCTCTCAAAACACCTCCAGAAAATAAGTTTTAAGAAACTTTTTCTTCTTTTTATCTATTTTCCTCTCATTAAGATTACACGAAACAAAAATGGCTAAATTTTTTTTCTATGGTATATTTTCAAAGACAGCCTTGGAACTTTTCATATTCACCAAGAATCATTTTCATGTATCTCTCACTAGTTATGTGACAAACTATGCAATCCACTTGACTTCCATTTGTGAATGCATTTCTGGAGGTCAATTGAAACTTTAGCTCTGAAATTGCTTTTGTGGATGCTTTCTAAGGTCATCTGTTAAACATGCTATAATGAACAGGGAAGGGAAGGGGAAAAAATAAAGCCTGAATCGAAAGAACACCACAGCTTAGAGATGAAACTTGAGAAGCCAACAGCGACTTGATTCGGGTTTTCTAAGGTTTTGGCAGAGTAGTGATATTTGACTGTGCTACATATTTGAAATATTAAGTATAAATACCATGATTAGTATTTCTGGCATGCAATTACTACTCACATCTCGATTCTGTACAAACTATATACATATGTGTGTATATGCATGTGTGTATGTAGTGTATATGTGTATGTATATGTATATATATATACATATATAGGTGTATATGTATATGTGTGTATAGTTTTTTCATGTAAACAGGAGAAAGCTACAAAAGATTACTCAAGTCTAATGCTAAAATGTATTTTCAGTTCTGTTAAAACTAAAATTTTATCTTTCACCAATATATCTGTTTTCTTTTTGTCTACTGAATTGTTATTAAAAATTTTAAAGAAGCAGAATTACTTCAGATTATGAATTGTACAAAAATTGGGCAGCCATATAATCCAACTTATAACAAAATGAGAATTTCCTCTCTGACATCACCACAGGTATGCTGGAAACAATTCCAAGTGGTGGGAACTGATTGCTAAATTTTCAGTGTGAATATTTAAACCTTGGAGATGGTCAAAAGTTACAAACCAAGGATTCATTTATTGGTTTCTTAATAGTCTAGACTTACAAAAGTAATGGAAAAAAAGTTAATAATGATAATTATAATTAAAAGTCTATCATGCCTTTTTAGTGAATCAGTTGTTAAACATTTACCAGCAAACTGCTGGAAATGCCCAACAATCCTCAATTCCACCTTTGTTTGAAATTCTTCTATGAGGGGGGATCCCCCAACTCCAGGGAAATATTGTTCTCTTTATCAAATTGAAATTTGTTTGTCTTTCTATAACTTCCTATTTGTGGCTTCTGGGGCCAAATAGAACAAGTGTGTGCTTTCCCTCCAACTCACTATCACTTAACATGCCTAAAGTATCCTTTTGATTAGATCTGAGGTAAAAACTATGCAAACTTTATGAATTAACAGCCATTATTTTGTGGTTCAATCACTGATTTATATCTGACACTTTGTGATCCCATGAACCATATTGTACCTTTCTTGGCAAAGGTACTGGAATTATGGACTTTGTTTTTTCTCCAGTGGATTAAGGAAAATGGAGTTTAAATGACTTGCCCAAGGGCACTTAGCTCCTGTCAGGGCACATTTGAACTCAGCTCTTCCTGGCTCCAGAAGCAGCACTCTATCCACTGTACCACGTAGCTACCATTATACCAGACCTCAACATTCCCTATTCTACCACCTCCAGGCTTAACTCAGTACAAGCAAGCTCATGTTAACAAACATTTATTGATCATGTACTATATGCCAGAGACTATGCCAATGCAGCAAAGGGGAACTCAAAGTAAGCAAGTCTACAAGCATATATGAAGCATCTCTTATATGCTAGGCACTATGCAAAATGATGGTGATATAAAAAAAAAAAGGTAAAAACATAAATAAAAAAATAAATTTTGAAATATCCCCACTTGCAAGGAATCCACAGGCAAAGACAAGCAACTTCATACAAACAAGATCAACGGGATAAATTGGAGATAATCTCAGAGGGAAGGTATAAAGGTTAAACAGTCAAGAATGCAGTCTTTTTGTTCAATTTCTTTTTTGCCTTCAGTTCAGGTGATCCGATGTAACTTGTACCAATTCATGCACGCTAGTAATTACATGTGAAAAACTGTCCTGTCAATCTTTGCAGGGCACCTCTTACTGTGACCCTTGCCCTTACACTGGGATGAATAACACATCAAAGCTGGCTATTAGTTTTTAAGTTTTTCTTCAGCTTTCCTCTCCCTTTGTTCAGCTTGTCATCATTCTTTGCAATTGTGTTATGTGCGCACTGGACTGGACAGCTTGATCTGACTTTTCATTAGGTGCATTCCAACCTAGAATTCTCTTTCTATCGTGCCTTCTAAACCCAATATAAGGTATTTCTGTCATTCTGTACACAAACTTCTTGGCCTGCCAGATTGCTCAACCAGCTTACGTTTTTTTTATTCCTTTAGAGACTTTCTTCATAGAAGTGCTTTATTGCCTTCTCCACCTGAATGCTTGCATATTACCACCCCTGTTCCTTATATTCAGGAATTGGACTGGAGGACCTCACTGTATGGTTTTTTCTGCTTGTTATCTGCTAAATATAAACTTTTTTTCTTCTTGTAGTTACCAGCCTGTGACAGTTCTTTCAATAAGCCATTTAAGGCATAAGGACAATTTGTACTTAGTGTATGAACTTACTGATGAAAACAATTTCTATCTACAGTGAGTGTCCTCTTTAAACATGCTTTATTTTCTCTGTTGCCACTAAAAACTGCATACCAAGACATGATCTGAAAGCTCTTTTTGTCAATGTTGCATTCTACTAAATAAAATGAATTTAAATTCAAATTAGATATAGCAAATATGCCCTCCCGTGATACACTCCTCCTCTCAAATGGTTGGTATAATAGATGAGAGGTATTCTTTAAGGATCATTGCCTCAGATAAAGACTATGTCAGCATACTACCCTCTGAATAAATGTAAAATTGTATTCAAACTTCTTTAATCTTAACTTAGCTATGTTGTTATTTATAAATACATGTACATATATATGTATTCCCATACATATACGTAAATGAATATATGTGTATACTTATGCATACATAACACACGCATATCTGTGTGTGTGCGTGTGTGAATAACTTCTTCTTCCTTTCATAGTAAAGCTCCTTACTGGCAACCAAGAAGAAGACCTAGTTGGGTTCAAGTGATGCCACTGAGATCATGGGTAAATTACTTAGTCTCTCAATTCCATAGGCAACTCACTAAGACAATAACTCAGGGAAATTCACAAACAGATGAAATCAGAGGTCTTACCTTATACCTCCTGCCAAAAACAAACAAAAAATTCAGAAACATAAAAATAACTTGTGCTAATATTAACCTTGCTGGAGCCTCAAATATTTAGTGACAGTTCCATAACAGGTGAGTGAAACTGTGAACTCCTTGAGAAAAGGGACTTTTTTTTTGGGAGGGGCATTTTTTATATCTCTAGTGCTTTATCACAGTCCTTGGCACATGGTAGGCACTTAATAAATGCTACTTGACAATAAAAATCAATCCTTGGAAAAAGGTCACTTTCTCTGATTTGAGTGCCCTAGTCATGAAGGAATGGCCTTCAATATCAAGCAATATCTTGTTCCTGCCTATATGGCATATATTAGTCAGAACTCATAAAGAGATCAGTAAAAGGTAACAAAACCCTTAAGTAACTGTAAATTACAATACCCATAAACTTTCAAGGGGTAATCAAACAATAATAATGATCATGATTGATTATGTAGCACCTAAGAGTTTACAAAGTAGATTGTCTCATCTGAGATATAAACAACGCTGTAAACTGGGAACTATATGTTTTACCCCCAATTTAATGAAAAAAAAAACTGAGGCTCAGAAAGGGTGGCTTACACATAGTCACATAACCACCAGTTCAACAATGATAACATCAAACCAGAGAACTTAACTTTTGAGGAAGAATGAAACCTTTTAAATATTACAAAAGAGAAAATTTAGAAAGGCTCTAAGGTGCTAAATATATAAATTTAATCTTTTCCTGATTCTCCTCGGAAATAAATAATATATTGTATTTCAAGATATCCATGGGTCATAAAAATAAAAATTCCAATTATTTTTATTAATTTATCATTTATTTATATTTAATTTTTCACCTGAAGCCCTTTGGCTTTGTTTTTACAGATCTTGCCCAATATTGTGTGTGTGTGTGTGTGTGTGTGTGTGTGTGTGTATGAAGTAGGTGAGCTGTGGGTACTTAAACCTGTTAAAATATGGATGTGAGCAATTTTCTTCCATTAACATTTAAAAATGAGTTGTGTATTGCAATTATAATGGTACATCTCTTCAATAAGATAAATACAGATTATTCTTGAGAGAAGATGAAATAGGAAATAAGTTGTGGCAGCAATGAAGCTTGAAAAGTGTTGATTTGAGTACATACCGTAAGGCTTTCTGTACTTCTGAGTAACAAATTCATTTGCGCATGCAGAACAAAGGCAGTACAACTTGGTTAATAATCTAATAACTTGTTATTGATTATGTAATCTGGACAGTCACTAATATGTAGCAGTTAATTTGCTTGTTTTTCCCTTATAAGATGAAAATTGACCTGTAGGAAATGCAAATGGTACAAAGAGGAAATTGATGGTGAAGTATTTTGGTAAACTCAGTCATTTTTTGGTTGTTTATTCTGATCATAGAGGCATATCAGGATATGGAGATGGCAGATCTATACACACATATATGTACATACATATAGAAAGATGGAAAATACGTGTGTATGTATGTATGTTTCTACATGCCTCAAAGACTAGATATTGACTAATGCTGGCACCAAGAAAAAATGGTGATGGCTGTCCTTCTTTCTTAAAGAGGACCAAAATGCCATCCCAAAGATAAAAATCAAGTTTCACTGTGTCTTCCTGTGGCTGATCAGACCTGTATAATATTTCACCACAGATCAGGCACAAATAGTCCATATGAACATTTGGGCTGAATACTCTAAATTTGTGCATCTGGTATTTCCTTTGAGTTGTTTCAATTCTGCTTTGCTCATAGAGCACAGCATCTTCTCTGATGTGGGCATGCCATGCTCAGTGGTCCTGTGCCAATGCCTCTCATGTGTCGTAATCAATTCCAAAGTTCTTGAGAAAGACCTCAAGAGGGTCTTTGTATCGCCTCTTCTGATCACCATGTGACCACCTGTTCTGTGTGAGTTCTCCATAAAACAATCTTTTTGGCAAGCGTACGTTTTGCATTTGAACAATGTGGCCAGATCATTGGATAAAGGATTCAACAGCCATCACACCAGAGGTACTAGTCTTCCCTCAATACACCCTACACCTCACCAAGAAAAAATGATAAATTAATAAACCATTGTTCTTTTTAAAATAATATTTTACAAATGCTTTATTTAAATTTCTTTGAATGCTTCATTTCAATAATTTGGCTTTGTTTAGGATGATAAAAAGTGAAAATGTGCTTTAATATCAAGCCTTAGTACATTCTATTCAATTCAGTACACAAAGAACCTTCTTTCAGCAAAGCAAAAAATGAAAAGTAAAAAAATTCCTGCATTCTAACACAGTAACTGATTTATAACCTATCTGTCAGTCATTCATTTAGTCAACAAACATTTGTTAACTGCTAACTATGTGCCAGGTGTTGAGTTAAGTGATAGGAATACAAGTATAAGCAAAAAGAAAGAGAGATCCCAATCTTAGGGAGCTTACATTCTAGAGAGAAAAATAACACCTCAACGGAAACTGAAATGAAAATTGGGGGTGGACAAATGAAATGGGCATGAAGAGAAACTTCAGGGTTCAAGTTGGGGAGGATAAAGTTAAAAAAGAAGCAAAAACAAAAGTATGAACTTAGTTTTACAGAAATTTGTTTTCAAATTCTACCTATACCAGTCAATAGTGTTTTAACCTAATTTTTCAAACTACAAAACAGGAATGATAATCTTTGATTTTTCTCCTTTATTGTGCTGTGGTGAGTAAAGTGCTTCAACAAACTTAAAGGTTTGAACTACATTCAGATAGTAGCAGTAGTATTTTTAATGTTTAATATGGTGTAAATAACATAAATTAGAGACCCTCTCTAACCTCAAGGAATCTTTAATCTACTTGTACTATAGAAATAGCCATATTGCAAGGGCGAATGTATTCCTGCAAACCCTAGCAACAGAACAAAGGCAGTGCCCAGGGAGCTCAGTTGTGAAGGAGAGAAGTGGAGAAAGCAAGGAGTACCTTCTGTTCTTTGTGTCTCAGTGACTCTCAGGACAGAAAAATGAGTAGCTGGGACACATCCCAGGAGTGTGCATGTGAATTTCCATGTGCTACACTGCCCCTAACCCCTACCCCCCCATGCTTCTCTATGTTGGCAAACTGGACCACATAATTTCCTGCATTCAGAATACTATATCAGGATGGCTACTATCCCCAGGGATTTGCAAATAATGGAGGAGGGGAGGAATGACCAAGAATTAGAAATACATTATAGAAACAGGTTTAGTCCTTGAGCTTTCTCATACATGATAGTGGGAAACCAGCCAAAAGGCTATTTCCAAACTCTTTCCTGAATCCAAATATAATGAGATTTGAGGAAATGCCCAGTACACATATCACAGTAAAATTCTTAAGGCTCTCTGAGGGTGTTATTTTTTTTTTTTTAATGTCAGTGGCAATATGAGAGATGTTCAAAGTCATTTAGAACCGAATGAAGCAATCAACATTTTACTTTATGACATTTCTTTCGATACCTTATAGGGTGAAGGGTTGTGAGAATTTAAATATGTGTGCCTCTGTGTGTGTGTGTGTGTGTGTGTGTATCTTCATACTTAAACATTTTTCTTGCAATTAGACTATCTTACCACTAGGGTAAATCAGAATGGCTTAAAAATGGTCTTGGACTACAAATAATTAGCCTTTTCTTAAATATGTTTAAGAAAGATGTTTGAAAGCTTTTCCAAAGTACCTTTGCTTTTGGGAAGAGAGGGAAGATTGGCAATGTATAAAACATTAGGTACATTCATCAGAGTATACACTTATATCTAATGGATTCATGATCTCATTTATGTGGTCATTATACTCCAGTAATGCAAATTACAACACATTCATATATCGTCCTATATATTTTTAGTCCATATAATTATTCCAGAGGTTCTAGTTAAAATTTTGGAAAGCTACTTTTAGGTCTTTTGTGCATTTTATGAATATCAGCACAGCACTTGGGCTATATGTTATCCCTTGTTCTTTACAATAGGATTCTACCAGCTCCTTTTCTAAATTTGCTTTTCACAGATGAGATCACTGTCAAGTTTTTCATGTAGGCTTCACTCAGAGGTGTGTTAGTCAGTTATGTACTCACAATGTACTTTTTATTTTAATCTGCACTATTTACTTTTTTCCCTCTCTTTCTAAAGTTTAGATAATCAAACGGGCAATCAATCAAGCCTTGATTTATGGTGATAATAGTAGCTAGCATTTATTAAGTATCTACTGTATGCCAGGCACTATACTAAGCACTTTACAAATATTGTCTCAATTGATACTCATAACAACCATAGGAGAAAAGTGCTATTATTATATCAGTTTTACAGCTGAGGAAACTGAGGAAGCAAACGGAGGTTAAATGACTTGTTCAAAGTCACACAACTAGCAAGTGTCTGAGGCCACATACACTAAAAATTTAACAATTGGTTCTGGGGTCAGCACACCCCTGGAAAATACTATCTATCTCACAAGAGGTAAAGAAAAGAATGTATAAACATAATATCTAATCTTTCTCATTTACCTATGATTATTATTGATAACTGTTTAAACTCTTTCCTTTCCCATTCTCTGTCCTGCCCCAGTTTCAGTGAAATTACCACATTTGACTGTCTTAATTCAGAACCAAAACTATTTCCTAAATTCCTTAGTGCTAGTTCTTCATGACTCTGTGTAGCTAGACATTTAAAACTCCTGCAGATGATAAAAAAGAAGCAAAAGAAGGAATATATTAGACTTAGGATCTAGGGACTGTGAATTTGCTCATTTTTTAGAATAAGTTTTGATAACTATGTTTCAATATACCTGATTTCCTTTGTAATCCAATATATTTTATGCAGTTAAATATTCTGCATATTATTATTCCAAGGAGTCCATAGGTTTAATTCGCCTGGCAGAAGAGTCCAAGACATAAAAAAGAAAATTGAGAACCTCTAGTAATTGGTGCATGAATCTGATCAGTGGCAAGAAAGGAGAAAACAAATTAAGAAAGAAATGATACAAAGAGGCATTTCCACATAAGACCCCAAGGACAATAGGTGTTTGCAGAGGTGCACTAAAATCAAATCTATATGAACAGGTAAGAAATTGGTTTCATATCATGAAAAAAAAAGGTTAAGACATGAAAAGCATTGAATTCTACTAAAAAGAAGTCTTATTTAGGAACAAATCAATCTCCTAGGGTGCTGAAGATTTGGTAATAAATCAATTTATCATGGCAGTTAACCAGGTGATTAATACATAAAAGATAGCAATCTACAGGAACGAGTGAGAACCAACGTTCTCAGGCCAATCAAGTGTTGAACTTTAAGCTGTCTCTTAACCTCCTCCCCTGGCCATGTACCCTCTAAAAATGATATATGTACATGTATGCATACATATGCAGACATGTATGCATATGCTTCTCAGAAAATCAAAAAATGGTTTCATGTACATGAAGTATTGGTTTTTTTCTTTACTAGAGGTAAAACAATGTTTGGGGAGAACAAAAGTTTACAGACATCAGCACCTCACGATCCAAGAGTCAGGGACGCAGAAATAATTCTGCAAAAAAGATGATGGGATAATTAAAACAGACCACCTCTAGACATCCAGATATGAAGCTGGAACAAATTTTTCAGTATCTGATATAACAGTTCATTTATATCATCTCTTATGGTTCATTCAACAGTTGGTTTGTCACATCTTTTTTTGTTTGCTTGCTGTTTTATTGCGACACATCTTCAAAGAGCCTTCTGGCCTACAGGGTCTCATTCATATGTTAATAGCACATTATTCATATCCTGATATCATATATATGAGCAGCATGGTGCAGTGGTCAGAGCTCTATACTTGGAGTTCTAGGACTTAGACTTGAATGCACAACTTACTATCTATGTGACCCGCTTCTCTGTACCTCAGTTTCTTCATCTCTAACGTTGTGGAGTTACACTAAATTATTTTAAATATTTCTTTCCATTCACTCTTTGTAGTTTTAAGAGTCTTTGATATATATATATATGTATATGTATACGTATATATATATATATTTATATACAGAGACAAATTTATTCAATGATCTTCTATCAATATTAAAAATGCATAAAAACAGGGACTTTTGTTATTTTCACCAAACGTATTTACAGCTATCATAATGGCTCTCCAATAGAAAAAAATTTTCCTCTAGATTTTATGGATGATTCTGTGTCCAGATTATAGTGTGCTGATTTTATTAAGAACCAAAAAACCACAAGAAATTATCAATGTAATGCATGACCACTCAAAGCCTAACAATCCAATTGGGAGTTGAGGGAGGAGGATGGGAAAAAAAAGTGCCTATTACCCTGGTGATGGCATGCAGATGAATGGGCAATCTATTAAATTAGCCCATCAGCACACATATATTGGACAAATATCACAGATGGACAGTAAAGACAAGCACAGAATTGAATAGGAAGAGAGTGGGCTAAATTGTATTTGGAACAAATACTTAATGCCTTTAAGTGGCTCGATCTGCTCCATGACATAAAATGTCATCTTTTTTACACTAATATTTTTTCCAGAGAACTATATGTCTTCAATATGATGGGACCTCACATTTACCAAAGAATCAGAATGATGGGTGAACCAAAAAGAAAAATGAACAATACATGTTGGTCATAAATTGAATAAAGTGCATTACCAAGAATGGCCTCTGTACACAATTTGGCATTAAATATCATTTATAAAATATGCTCCTGGAAGAAGAGATGAACTGGTTATGTAGCCAGACAAGGGATGATAAAACAGGTTAAGTATGGTCATGGCAATAATAAAAGTAGTGCCTTTTATTCATTGAGCTAATAGTCATGTGATGTTACAATTGAACTCAGGTTTTTCTGACTCCAGATCTAGAACACTCTCCACTGCACTACCTATGTACTACTAGTACATAGATCCTCCATGGAAGTTCTGAGACAACATGATTAAGAATCGCACAGAGTAATCAAGTTTGGGGAAGTTGCATCTGAAACATTCACTTCAGTAAGATGAAGGGAATGGGGTAGCAAAGAGAATAAATATTTGTGTTGTGCTCATTACATGTCAGGAGCTTTACAAATACCATTTCATTTGATTCTCATAATAACCCTGCTAGGTAGGCACTGTTATTACTTCCACTTTATAGGCATGGAAACCTAGGCAAAGTGACGACTAAAGTCTCACAACTGATAATTGCCCGAGGCATGATTTGAATTCAGATTTTCCTAAGTCTAAACTGAGTGTCCTGTCCTCTGTACCATCTCACTGCTTCTTCTTAGAGCATCCTTTCTTTAAAATATTGAAAAATGGAGAAAAAAGTCCAATGTAGAGTCAAGATAGTTGGTGAGAGGACTGGAGAACATATCAGATAATGATCATCTGAAGTGACAAGGATGGTTTGGTCTACGTAAGGAAAGATAAGGTAAATAATACTGTAAGGTTTACACAGAGTTTTATATACAATGAGGCAGCTAGGTGGAGTAATGTATTGAGCACTAGACTTGGAATCAGGAAGACTTGAGTTTAAAACTGATCTAACACACTTGCTTATTATATTACAATGTACAAATAACTAAACCTATGTCTGCCTTCACTCATCTAAAAATGAAAAAAGTAATAATAGTTTCCTCCCACGGTTGTTGTAAGGACAGAATGAAATATTATTTGCACAACATTTCACATGCTATAAAGTACTATTTAAAAGATTACTACTATTATTAATCTTCACAACTCCCTGGTCCGAGTAAATAGGCATTTTAGCTATTATTTTGTAGAAGAGGAAACATAGATTCAGAAATGTCATTTTTTTCCACAGCCAAAAGTTAATTAATAGAATTCAAGTATAGTTCTCTTCTGAATCATCCCATCCCATTGACTTTCATATTTTACTTCACTCCCAAGCTTCCAGGACTGGTCAATGAATGGGAGTAGGAATAAAAGGAAATGAAATTTTGAGCAAGATTACAAGGAGTAGAAAACCTAGGCACATTTTAAGGTCCTTATGTGACAATGACTGGTAAAAAGATTACTGGCTTAGATAAGATCAAAAGTTTACCTAAATATTCTTCTCCAATTGGGAAATTATCTTTTCCCTCTCTGATGTCATGTAGTACTTCCAAAAAGTCTACTGCCTAACAAGTTTTCAAAACTTACCTTTCTGTGGTTTCAGGACAAGTAAACATTTTAATGCTTCACTAACTTAATAAACCTACCAAAGTACCCTTTTTGCAAGCCAGTAAAATGAGTTTTATATTGCTAAAGCAGATCAGGGCTCCTTTCCACATATCTAATATTTCCCTTTAAAGAAAGCTATCAAAGTGTGGCTTATGGATATTTTCCCCATAAACTATTTTCCCCTTGTTGTCAGGAGCTATAAATTCCAAGAATATCAAATATTTTCTGTCAAATAGTAGACAATTTCTGTAGCATGTCCTTGTTCCTGATACAAAGGAAAGGATAAAAATTGCTAACGTAGGTTCCAGATAAGACTGATGGTCACATCTTTCATGGAAATCCGAAATAATCAGCTCTACTAGTAAGATACATTTGAAAGTATGTCTGAACAGTTCTCAATTGCTCTCTCTTTTTTTTTTCCATTGGTCATATGACACTTTTCATGCCATGGAATGTGTGATCCATTGATACTTAGCAGATTTCCAATAAATATAACATGATAGTTCACATTACATTTCAAAAATCAATTCATTCCTCTTGAAAACCTCTTGTTTTTCAGACTCATTACTTGAATCATTCATGTTGACATAGATTTTTATGAGTCATACTTCTGAAGAATTTCTTCTGGGTTGAGCCAAGATAGCAGAGGACTAGGAGGGGACTGCTTAAGCTTTTCCCTCAAACTTCTCAAAATACCTGTAAGAAATGACTGTAAACAAATTCTAGAGAAACAGAAGCCATGAAATGACATGTTGAAGCATATTTCCAGCCCAAGAAAATCAGGAAGGCCAATAGGAAGGGCCTATTTTACCAGGCTCAGTGTCAGCACAGAAGAGACTAGAGTAGGTCTCAGGACACTGAAACTCTGGCAGCTGTGATGTTTTTCAGACTTCTTAATTCACAAACACCAACGACAGCCTCAAAGGTCATTGAAAAAGCTCTATCACCTGAGTAAGAGAGGAACTTGATTCAGCCTCAGCCCC
Organism: Bettongia penicillata ogilbyi; assembly: GCA_023548195.1. Lineage (NCBI taxonomy): Eukaryota > Metazoa > Chordata > Mammalia > Diprotodontia > Potoroidae > Bettongia > Bettongia penicillata. The sequence continues at coordinate 11,492,479 of JAJHZJ010000470.1, read as the reverse complement.
AGTACAGCCTCAACCTCAGGGCAGTGGCAGCCACTGCAACAGCAGCAGTCACTTCTTGAGCTCTCAGCTGACAGACTGTGTGGGAATTGAACAGTTGAGCTGGGTTTCAGCCCTTGGTGGCTGTCTTGAGGAAGGTCACTGACTTGGTGAAGCTGATGGTAGCTGTGGAGAGAGAATTCTATTCACAGTCCCAGGGCAGAAAAGAGGGCTTGTGGTTGCTAACAGACCAGAACACAGACCAGAAGAGGAGTAAACACCTCTCCTTTGATCATACCACTTTGAAGTAACTGAGAATTTACAGGTCCCTAGAGATATCTCTGAAAACAGCTGCACAAAACCCTTGACAATTGGGAGTGTACACCTTCCACTTAACAAAGAGTTCTAAAGTCAAGTAATTTGCTGGAAATTGACAAAACAGGTGAAAAAAGACAATAAAAGATTACTTTCTTGGCAAAAATGTATTTTCCTGCAGCTTGAGGATAATGAAGATCAAAGCATGCCACCAGACAAAGACAGCAGGGTCAAGGCTCCTACATCCAAAGCCTCCAAGAAAAAAATATGAATTGGCCTCTGGCAATGGAAGAGCTCAAAAAAGATTTTAAAAATCAAATAAGAGATGTTGAGGAAAAATGTGAAGAGAAATGAGAATGATGCAAGAAAATCATGAAAAACCAAGTCAACAGATTGCTAAAGGAGACCCAAAAAACTGCTGAAGAAAATAACACCTTTAAAAATAGAAGAACCCAAATGGCCAATGAGGAGAAGAATGCCATAAAAAGTATAATTAACCAAATGGAAATGGAGATTCAAAAGCTCATTGAAGAAAAAAAAAAAAGCCTTAAAATTTAGAATGGAGGAAATGAAAGCTAATGTCTTTATGAGAAATCAAAAATTATAAAACAAAAACAAAATAATGAAAAAATAGAAAAAATGTGAAATATCTCATTGGAAAAACAACAGACCTAGAAAATAGATCTAGGAGAGATTATTTAAAAATTATTGCTCTACCTAAAAATCATGATCAGAAGAAGGTACTAGACATCATCTTGCAAGAAGTTATCAAGGAAATCTGCCCTGATATTATAGAATATGAGGGTAAAGTAGAAATAGAAAGAATCTACCAATCATCTCCTGAAAGAGATCCCAAAAGGAAAATTCCTAGGAATATTGTAGCCAAATTCCAGAGTTCCCAGGTCAACGAGATGATATTACAAATAGCCAGAAAGAAAGAATTCAAATACTGTGGAAATACAATTGGAATAACACAGGATTTATCAGCATCTACACTAAGGGATCAAAGGGCTTGGATATGATACTCCAAAGGTCAAAGGAGAGACAATTAAAACCAAGAATCACCTACCCAGCAAAACTGAGTATAATACTTCAGGGGAAAAAAATGGAATTTCAATGAAATAGAGGACTTCCAAGAATTCTTGTTGAAAAGACCAGAGATGAATAGAAAATTCGACTTTCAAATGAAAGAATCAAGAGAAACATGAAAAGGTAAACAGGAAAGAGCAGCCATTAGGGACTCATTAAAGTTGAACTATTTACATTCCTACATGGAAGAATGATATTTACAACTCATGAGACCTTTCTCAGTATTAGGATAGTTAGAGAGAATATGTGTGTGTGTGTGTCTCATGTGTGTATATGTATATATACGTGGTATATTTTAAATGTATGTGTATATATGTGTATGTATATATACTTGTGTGTGTCTGTGTGTGTGTGTATGTATGTATATATGACAGAAGGCACAGGGACAGGGTGAATTGAATAAGAAGAGAGGATTCCTAAAAAATAAAATTAAGTGTTGAGAGAAATATATTGGAAGAAAGAGAAAGTCAGAGGTAGAATGTAGTAAATCATCTCACATAAAAAAGGCAAGAAAGAGCTTTTACAATGGAAGGAATGATGAGGGAGGTGAGAGGGGAAAATTTGAATGGATAATTCATTCTTTCTGAGTCTTAGTTTCTGAATATTTTAAATGGAGTTAATAGTGTGGTATAGAAGGTGCACTGAATTTGAAGGTGAGTTTAAATCTTGGGTCATCTAGTTATTAACCATTTGATCATAGTTCGGTCATTTAACTACTCTGAGATTCAACTTCCTTATCTGTGAGGCGGACCTGATATGTGCCCTTCATCTCCATATACTATTTCACAGAATTATGATGATAATAAAATAAAATAGTGTAATGCATGTAAAAGTTGTAGTGTTTTAAACAATATGTATCATTTTAGACTGGAAGAATATTCTAGTCTTTGACCCCATCCCACCAAACCTCCATGAAAATGGGGGCCAAATTTGACTTTTTTCATGCTTATTTTTAGTTCTTCTAACTTGAAGTTTTCTATCTGTTGACCCTTTTTCTATTGCCTGTGTCATACACAGATCTCCCTTATCCTGAAGGAAAGGAAAGGAAAGGAAAGGAAAGGAAAGGAAAGGAAAGGAAAGGAAAGGAAAGGAAAGGAAAGGAAAGGAAAGGAAAGGAAAGGAAAGGAAAGGAAAGGAAAGGAAAGGAAAGGAAAGGAAAGGAAAGGAAAGGAAAGGAAAGGAAAGGAAAGGAAAGGAAAGGAAAGGAAAGGAAAGGAAAGGAAAAAAAAAAAACCTTCAGTGGACATTGATATTGACAGAGCTGGTGTTGTATATCACCCCATCTGTTTCACAACCAAAGGACGGAGATTATGACTGAGCTTGTAATTTTATTGAGATAGGAAACTTCACTGCTTCTATAATCTATCTTTCACTCTTCTTATTTCCTCACCACAAACATGACATGCTCCACATACAGTTTAGCCCAATCCCTCATCACCGCTAACATGAAGTCATTAACCTCTTAATTATCTTCCTTTCCTCTAGCTTGTTATCTCTCTATCTCTTCCTCTACCAAACTAGGAATTGATGCTTATAAAACACAGTCACTCCATCACCTCACCCCAACAAAACACAACAGTTACTGACTCATTTCTAGTAAAAATTATAAAGAAAATATTTTCCTTCATTTCAGACTTTTACAAGCAGGCTCCAATTTTTCTTTTGTCATAGATCACATTTTTCCCCCTTTGGCTATATTTTAGACAAACTGACCAATTTCTTGTTCCCACAACATTATATCTCTGCTCTTCTTGCCTTTGAACAGGCTTTCATTTTTGCCTGAGATGTTTTCCCTCCTCTCTGCCAGATGAAGTCTACCAATATTCTCTGGGACAATATTTTGTGTTAGTTAATAATAGCTTCAATCAATCTGTCATTAAACACGTTAAGCACCTACTATCTGCCAAGAATTGTGCTAACATGTGAAGATACAAAAGGAGACAAAAGATGCCTGCCCTGTGGAAGTTCATAGTCTATAATATGTGTGTATGTGCATACACACAAATATGTATGTATGTATATGTGCTCTACATGTTTGTGTGTGTCTGTGTGTACAATACAGGAAAGCCTCATATTAGGACATCATTCTTCATGTTGTATTTTCAATATTGCTCTCAGATATGGTTTTGGGGGTAATATAAAATGTTAGGCTGTCATGAATTAGTTTTTCATTTAAAAAAATCATCGCTAGTTGTTTTTTAGAAGAAGACAAAAATAATTCATTACAAAGTTTGGGAACTTTGCAAAAACTTTCTTCATGTTAACAGTTTTCTTTTCTTTTTATCCAATATCTTTTTTCATATGCCCTAGAAAATAAGACACATAAGAACTGTTTCTCCACTCCTCCCTCCCCAACTATATAATGGCTTTTCAAATGCTTTTCTAAAAGAATGTTCTAGGATTTCATGCCAGAATATTTCCCCTGACCACTACCACACAGATGTCCATCCATCCCCCAATCATTTTTTTCTCCTGTTAGATGCCCTCCGGATCTTCAACCAGTCAGTCCTCTCTTTATTAGTAGGTCAGAACTCCTTATTTGAAAATTTACTCCTTCCTTGAAAAAATGAAACAACTTCCATTGACCTGCAGAGATAGCACAGTTTAGAATATAAAAGATAAGATATTATTTTACCTTTGGGGGATAGAGCAAAATTTCAACACCATTATCCAAACATGTGACCCAGTTTTATTTGAAGTAACTGGCAATTTTTCAAGCCTCAGGTTTTATGGAGTCTTTCTCTTTGTATGGTTTTTTCCCCTTATTTTGGTTCAATTAATGTATTTAAGCTGTATTATACATATTTTCTGGTTATATGTGTATATATATATTTATTTATGTATACATACATATGCATATGTGTGTACATATGCATTCACATACATATGTACATATATATATATATATGCTTTATTTTGTGTTCTAATTCAATACTCAGTAAGTATTATATGTCTACTATTTGTGCAAGGGGACTTTACTGAAGCTAGAAACAAGGAACTCTGGAAGAGACTCTACTCCTCATATTTATCACCAAAAGTTGTAAAGAAAGAAATTATGAGAAGCTAATAACCTTTACACCTGAATCTTCTAGCATCTCTTACTGAGTATGCCATACCTAAAATCTGTCAGAGTCTGGTGCTCTCCACATATGTTGGGTGGAAGAGCACCTAGAGAATCAAATCCTACAAAAGGAATCCACAGTTTTGCTCTACAGCAACTCTACATTATTTTTGTTCTCTCCAATTTCTTTCCCTGTCATCTAGGTGAAAAGAAGCTTTCTCCTTCTGCTATGTCCTTCTTATTTCATTTTGTCTCACGAGATCTAGTGTAATGTACAAAGGGAAATAATACATGAACAATCTTTAGCACAATGTCTGATATATATTAGGCACCACATAAATGCTTATGTTCTCCTTCCTTCCCTTCCTACATCTTCACAGTTTGAGGAATGTGGAGTGTTATAATGACTTTTTTCTCCCTTACTGACTACAAAGTGCAAAAAAGAGCAGTACTTGGCTTTTCACTGTCAGATGGAGGACCAGGACAGGCATAATATGTTGGTAATCCATTACCACTTTCTTTTCAAGAATAGTTCTATATAATTCTATATGTCTCATATATATTCTATTTCTATTATATATAAGCATATTTGTGTATGCATGCATGTATATTTATATATATATGTATATATATAAAATTGTGTTCTATTTGAATTGCATAGAAATCTTTTTTTAAGTATATTTGCATCTTTAGTTTTCTTGCTTGGTAGCTCTCATTTTAGGTAGTAGGGTGGCACAGTGAATATTTATGTATTATACATGGAATTAGATCTAAGTTTGCATCCTGTCTCAGACATATACTAGTTGTGGCCCTGGGCAAATAATTTAACCTTTCTGGGTCTAAATTTCTTCATTTTTAATCCTGAGATAATAATAACAGCTATCTTATAAGGATATTGTGATGGTCAAATAACAATATTAACAGTATTTATGTTGTATATTATGTTTGTTAAATATTTAATTATGTTCCTTGATCTTCACAGTTCATACTAACATAGAACTTTAAGTTTTGAAAGTTCTTGTTCTCTATTGTCAAAATAACATCGTGCGGTAGGCGCCAGTATTATCACCATATGATGAAACTGAGTTGAAGAAATGTTTAGTATACAGTTAGTAAGATTCTGAGGCCATGTTTGAATGTTCCTCACTGCCAGTCCAGTATTCTGTCTATTGCACCACCTAACTGCCTCAATATTATTTATACAGGACTTGTATATTTGTTTTCAAGTTTAGGCTTTCAGGTATATATGAAACATATACTTGATATTGAGTATGTCTTTTTAGAGCAAAATGGTGTATTTGTTTTGTGGGGTTTATCTCTTTTCTTTTCTGACCAATGTGCAAACAATCCAGAGGAAACTCAGTTTTCACTGTTATTTATCTGTATTTTTAAAGAGGATCAGTGAGACCATGGAGTGATATCTTGACTTGTGCATGAACTGGATTTAAGTGAGGCAGAGTTACACAAAGTTATCTTCCAGAGCCATCTTTCTTCCAGAGTCATCAAATTTCAGTGACAAGACAAAAATCAAGATGATTTTTAATGGTTTGGGATGCAGTGGATGACCTTGACATCTTCTATTTGTGATCAAGCTCTAAGCACTCCACAGTGCCTATTTCAGCTGTCTTCACGAATTTTGGTACAAATCGTTCTCACTCATCCATTCTTCTAAGGGAAGTGCTCATAAGCTTGGGGTAGACATCCTCCTAACTTGCTGATAGGTTTGAGGACTGTAAGTTACCTTCAACATGGTTTAGCCTGTTTACTGAGATAGTTTTACTAGGGTGTGACTCCTGCACATGCTAAAGTTTTTTGGAGCAACAGGTGAGAGTTGGGTGAAGGTGGATGAATAGCCCTGAAAAGGGTTTAACCCTCAAAACAAAGGTGCTAGATCTCCCTGATCAACCCATACCCTCTACGTTTTAATCAGTTTAGATATGGAAGGCATCTGACAAGATATTAGATGAAGGTTAAAGTTTACTACCCTCTATGTTTTCCTTATCTATTAAAAAGTCCTGCAGAATATGGTCAGTATTTCATCCAAAATCTCCATTTTCTAAGAAGTGCACTGCGTGCGCGCACACACACACACACACACCCCACTATTAATTGATTCATAATATCCTGTTGCCTAATGTCTTCAAAAAAACTAGCAAAATCATAAGGATTGAATGAAGGAATGATTGGAAGTAAGGGGACAAGTTTTGAATCCATTAACTTATTGACAGTGACAGATGATGAGAATCTTGACCAGATGGTTTTATAAGGGAATATTTGAGAGTTATACAAAATCCACAAAACTTACCTGCAGATTGTATATTGTCACTTAGAGAGTGTGAAGACTTAAATCTAGGGGATCATGGGTCTGTAGTAGGAACGTAGCTCAGAAGATATCTAAGTCTGCTCTCTCATTTTTCAAATGAGGAAACAGAGATCCACACCTGCTAAATGACTTTATCAAGATCATACCAGTAGTGGATATTAGGGACAAGATTTGAACCTAGGTTCTCTGAAAACAAAGGGAGGGTTCTTTCAATTTTACCATAATGTTTTATGATTGAATGACTTGGAGAATGATGACAAAATCAAAGGGTACAAGGAAGTTTGGAGAAAGCTCAATCCAAGTAGAGCTATGGAGTCTGACAAATAAAAATGTAATCCACCCTGGATGAAGTTCCAATGGTTGGCTCAGAACACCAAAGTGCCATTTGAACATATAGTTTTGGCAACCATTTATTCAAGTGTTCTAGGGAGTATGTTTCCCTAATTACACCTGCAGGGAGATAACAGCAAGTCCTTTATCACTCTAATGTCAGTATGTCTGTTTGAGACTGGTTCATGGACTTGTCTGGGTTTGAGAAGCTATCCTATTAAAATGCTTAATGAAAGTACAGGAGAATATTTTGGAAGCCTTAACTCTTCTGACTTTCAGCCTCTGGATACCTATGGAGGCTCTAAAATCAATATCATCTTGAAGAAACACAATAAGTTATTGCACTTTGTCATTATTTTCTTTGCTAACCAGAAAATTGTTGATACTGTCATCTAGCAATGAGTTACTATTACTATAAAAATATTGTGCTATGCTCTACTGTTTGAATGATCTTTTTTAATCAAAGCCAATAATTGGAGCTTTTGACAACATTGAAATTTTTTTCTGCTAAATGCTCATGGGAACTATAAATTAGATTTTATATCAATGCAGAGAAAAGAAGATATTCAAGATCAGTCTTTAAAAGGACAATGTTTTAAGTTGCTAACTGGATTAGAGAGTAATGATGCTGTCAGGATGTCTCCTGATATCTTGGGAAAAGTGAAACAATTCCACTGAATTTACAGAGAGAAAAGGAGCTTGGCAGTTGGTATCCCATAAACCTTAGACTACCCTTGTTACAATTAAGATGTTGCTAGCACTTGATATTTCACACAGGACTAAGCATTATTTTTCATGTACTGAAAAACAGTACTAGGCTGGTAAGTCCTAAAAATGTAGTGTCTTTTTAAACATACTACTGTCACTAACATACTACTCACTCTCCCCTTTTGGCTTAGTGAAGATTATTCCTTCCTCTGATCACTAGGTTCTTTGAGCAAATGACCATTTTAGGAACTCAAAAAATAAATTTAGTTGAACAATCATTCATTAAGTTTCTTCATTGTCTAAGCACTGGACATTCCAAGGAAAACAAACAAATAACTCCTATTCTCCTACACACATTGTACTTGGGAGGGAAACAGTCCAAACATGTATAATTAAATACAAAGGAAGTCAAGTGAGAGTGCCTTTTTGAGCTGAGCTTGGGGAATAAGACTTAGGGTGGGAAAGACCAAAGATGTTATGATTCTTAAATGGCTACAATCTTTTATTCTTTCCTGCAGAGAGGCCAGACTTTATTATTCTTCAACAACTATGAATACCCTCAGATGACATTTATTTTGTAGCATTTCATACTGACATTAAATTAAGAAAATGAAGATAGGAAGCAATACAGAAACTTTTTGAACATGGGTGTTCTGGGAGCTGAAATTTGAGACAGCCTCCCTTCTTGTTTGCTTTCATGAAGCATCATGGTACATTAAATTCCCTTTAATTAGCTGTCTCATTGAACTGCAAATGAGATTGTCACTTGTGTGATCCACATAAAAACCTTCATCTAGTAAATTTTCTAATTATGTATTAAGTGTTGATTGTATGCGGAAGTTTATGACCGATTTTGTGGACATACAAGAGAAACATGTTTGTCCTTTGCCCTCAACTTGTGTAATCACATGTTTAAAGCAGAACAGGAACTACTTGAAGACATACTTTTTTATTTGTATACTTAGACCCCGTTCAGCCCTGTGCATAAAGCAGGGTCTTCATGATTCTCAGTTGTTCTTGAAGCAGCCTTACAGGTTCTGAGCCAGTTTGAAGAGAACTGACATATTTTATACACTCTAGGAATTCTGTTATACTGGGATGACTGTTCAATTAAAAAAAGCAATCATTACTCATTAAACACCTACATTAATGTGTATGATGTTGTAGATGAAAAGACAAAAAATGGAAGTGTCTTTGAATGAGGGGAATCATGTAAAATATAAACATAAAACATATACCAGGTAAATGTGACATAATTCCCAACAAGTTAATGTGCATTTATTTGACTCTTACTTATCTGACTCTTAGCACAGTGTCTGGAAAACAATAGGTATTTAATAAATGTTTATTGACTGAATGGGTACACAGAGAAAGGTAAATATCAATTCCTGTAAAAACAAGCAAACAAAGACCACTGCTGCTCTTAGGGAACTTATGTTTTATGGGGGAAGATAATGTTGATAGAGAATGGAAATGTTGACACAGTATTAAAATGATAATTACATTACCCAAAGAGCAATAGAATATGGATGTGTGTGGGTATGTGTGTGTGTGTGTATGCGTGTGTGTGTGTGTGTGTGTGTGTGTGTGTGTGTGTATTTTGATCGCTGAAACCTCCCAAGAAATCTTTGAGGCTTATGGGCTAGATTTCTTTTTTAAGGACCATGCCTTAAACCCATATCCCTCTGTCTCTCTTTGATTTACCAACAATAAGGCCTAGCACAAGCCTCATTTGGTCATTTTTTTGAGTTCTGATGGTTCAGAGTGATTGTAAATAGTAATTGTTTCTGTTTTGGCCAAAAACTTTGAGACTCTTCCCCTCCTAGATTGATTTTTTTTTTTTTTTTAGTATTTAAAAGAGGCTATTCGTTTCCTCATTTCTTACCTAGCCTTAATCACTGAACATGTATTGTCTCAGAAAAACTGGGAAAAGACATTAGCTTAAAAGTGTCAAGTATTCCCACTGCCTCTGGGGCCATTTCTAGTCATCATGATCTATATATTGCCACTGGACCCAGATGACTGGAGGAGAGATTGAGTCTGGTGACTTTGCCCAGCTCTGCCTCAATTAAATTCTATTTGCTTGTAGGTCATGACATCACCACCTTGTGAGTATGTAGGACAAACAACAGTTCTTAGAGCAAATGACCAGTTTAGTAAGTCAAAAAATTAAATTCAATTGAACAATCATTCATTAAGTTTCTCCATTGTCTACACACTGGGCACTCAAAGGAGAAAGAGGAGAGAGGAGAGACAGAGAAGGAGAGAGAGAGAGAGAGAGAGAGAGAGAGAGAGAGAGAGAGAGAGAGAGAGAGAGAGAGAGAGAGAGAGAGAGAGAGAGAGAGAGAGAAAGAGGTTAGGGACAAGTTTATGGGATTGGATTTTAATGAGAACAAGACTAGAGACTGAGTCAATTCAGGAGTGAAATGACTCTGTGGACCATAGTGTCCACGGGCTTGGGGGTGCCTAATCTCGAGAGCAATCTTTAGCAAGCATATTTTTCCAGGCCAGCATGAGAAGTCTGGAGAGTGACTGAAGTTGGGAGTCAGATACTTTCTATCTATGTGAATTTTACAGTAGTACAAACTTGAGAATCATTTTTCATGAGCATGGAAAGTGGAATTATCTCACCCTAGAGAATTCTTAGCTTTTGTTAAGTTGCTGAAGAAAAATATCATTTCCCTTGAGGTATTCCTATAGATTTAGAATCAGTAGCAGAAATTTGGTGATATTATTCTTTGAAACAATACAGCAAACAATCAAAACACTTTAAAATATTTCAGACTTTATGAAAGCCAGATCATAATTAGGTTGACTCCTTTCTAATTGTTATTCTACTGCTTCCAAATCTCCCCTTAGATCACTGGGGATGTTGAGACTGTGGTTTCTTCTTTTATTTGGAAGCTTTAAAACTAGAAAAAGAGTGAATTTTTACATTCTTAGTGAATCCTGAATTGACTGAAGAAGGCTTTGCCAAATGACAATAGATTTTAGTAACTACGCAAAGATATTTTCTTTGTAGTTATGTAAATAACTTTGCCTAATCAGGGGCCCTGAATCTTAGCCTCCTGGAAGCTATTTCCATGTCTATTTCATCTCTTCTAGCTCATCATCACTAGTTGGCATGGAGATAGAAGTTGTGTCTCAGCATGACAGAATGCCTCTGGGGAACATTTTCTTTTATTTCATTGTAAGCTGGAGCTTGATCTCTTCTTCACATTTTTATGAAATATGACTGCAAGTTCTATGGGGTTATGCAATTCCTTTCCTGCAGTGAAGCTAGAGCCTTGCTGTGAAAAGCAGTCACGCAGGTTTTCTGCACTTGGCAAAATGATATGCCAACAACTGATCCTAGAGATGCATCTTTTATCCAATGCCAGAAAATTATAGCTTCTACCTGAGACTTGAGATTCATTAATCATTGCTTGATGAAACCAAACATCACTTGCCCTTTATGTGAACCAAGGGGTCATTTACTTATGAAATTTTAAAGAGACTTTCAACACTCATAATCCAATCATGGAATATTCTTGTAACGTTTTATTTTTTCACTCTCTTATTTATGTATTTCTATGAATGCTTCCTCCTAAAAAATATAAATATATTGTAAATAAGAAATAAAAAGAGTCATACTTGAAAATTGCTGCTTTTCAGGTTTTTCAGCACTCAAATATGCTTTTATGGATAGGGGCACTTTCTCTAAGAATGTAGGCTTTACCTGCCTTTATTGTTTGAGTGAACACTTTCTTCCTATAAGAAGTTCCTATGAGACCACACATAGTCTATTGAAAATGTGGAGGGCTTTCCTTCCTTTATCTTATTATCTTGAAGGTACAAACAGGGAAGATGGGCTTTTCACTGATTAGTGAACTCCCTTAGTGACCAACCTTAGTGACCAACCCTTACTTATTGTTTTAAACTAAGATACTTCCTTTGTCACGTAGTTTATACTTTCAAGAAAAGTTGACATCTTTTCTTTTTATATCACCTCAGTTTTTCAGACTATCTCTGGTTCTTCCCTGCCAGAGTCATTCCTTGTAAAAAGGAAAGAAAAGAGTGAAGCAAAAATAACCTACATCCAATAACTATGCAACATATTCAGTATTCTACACTTTTAGTCTCTGACATTCTAGATTGAAGATGGGAATGTGCCTTCTTAGAACTGTCTTTATGGTCAGCTTGGGTCATTATGGTTTCCCAGCATTATATTTTAATTATTTTAATTTATTTTGGTATTTTCATTGTATAAGTTTCCACTGTATTTATGTACCACAAGGGGTTTAACTGTTCCCCAGCTGAAGCATACCAAATTAATTTCTAGTTCTTTGCTAGTAACAAAAAAAGGGGGACTAAAAATGTTTTGTTTTATATGGTATTCCCTTCCTTCCTTCCTTCCTTCCTTCCTTCCTTCCTTCCTTCCTTCCTTCCTTCCTTCCTTCCTTCCTTTCCTTGCCCTGCACTGATCTCCTTGTGTAATATTGCTAGAAGTTGTATCTCTGGATCAAATATCATGGGAAATTAGAAAAATTCCAATTTTTTTTTCCAAAAGGTTAAACCAATTTCTAGTTCTAACAATAGTTCAATAGTATACCCAACTTTCTACAATCTTTCCAACACTGACTATTCATTTTTTTATCTTTGATATTTTTCTAGGTATGAGATGCTACTTAAGAGTTGTTTTGATTTGCTAGACGAAGAGTATAGAACTAAAGCTATTAATTAATTAAGATAATAATGAGAATTTTATTGTATTGTTATGCATCAACTTCAAGTACCGAATATTTCTATATCTTTTTAAATTATTCTATATTTCTTCAAGGCATCTCACAATATTATCAATATAAGTATTGTTTAAGTTGTGTAGTTTGATTCCCTTGTATTTTATATATAACTTTTTTACAATTATTGTAATTATTTTGAATACAACTTTACTCTCATAATTTCCTTCTGCATTTTGTTATTACTACATAGACATATTGTTGATTTTTGAAAATTTGTTTTCTAAGTGATGATTTTATTGAAGCTACTGTTTTTGCTTCTCTGCTGATTCTCAAGAATTTTTCTAAGTAAATCAAGAGGTCGTTTATGAATAGGTATAGTTTTTTCTCCTCCTTCCTTGACTTTATGCTTTATTTTTTTCTCTATTATATTGATATTCCTAGTAGTTTTAGTAATTTTCCAAATGACAACTGGGAAAAGGAGTGTCCTTGCTTTATTCCTGGATCTTGTGGGAAAAGTTCTAGTGCTTCTCTATCATAAATCATACTAGTTTTTGGTTTGGTAGAGAGAGTACAAGTAAGTGTGTGTGTGTGTGTGTGTGTGTGTGTGTGTTTGTGTGTGTGATTACAATATTCTTCTCTGTATGTGATTGATGTATTTTTGGCATAGATGAGTGTTGTTCTTTCTCAAAATTTTTCATACATTAATTCATATAATTATGTAGTTTTGACAGTTTTTTGATATGATTATGTTAATTACTTTTCTAATGCTGAGCATTCCAAGAATCATGGTTATAAATACCACTTATTTATAATGAATTATTTTTTTTAAATGCTATACTTTTAATGTCAGAATTATATTTCATCTTTTGACTCAACATCTATTCATTTTATTAATTTATGGATCTTCTTGTTTCCTTCCTCTCATCCTAGTTTGTGCATTAAATTCAACCTATTATGTATTAGAACTATATTTCTATCCTAAAAGAATCTGCTGCTATTTGTCAATTTGTAAAGTAGTCTACTTTTCCTTTATAAATTTAGATTATAAAGCATTTGGAGGTAGATATAGGCATACCTCATTTTGTTGTATTTAATTCTATTGCACTTTACAAATGTTGATTTTTTTTTGCTTTTGTTTTACAAATTGTAGCTTTATGACAACTCTGAATTAAGTAAATCTATTTATTATGATTTTTCTAACAGTGAATGCTCACATCATGTCTCTGTCATATTTTGGTAATTCTTGTAATATATCAGACTTTTATATTATTATTATATCTGTTATGGAGATTTGTGAACAGTGATCTTTGATGTTCCTACTGTGGTTATTTTGGCACTGCAAAAAACAAGCCCATATTAAATGGCAAGATTGTGATAAATGTGAGTGTTCTGACTGTTTCATCCACCGACTGTCCCTTCTCTCTTTGTCTTTCCCTCCTACCCCTTCATTCTCAGAGACTCAACAAAATTGAAATTAGAGTTACCTTACAGTAGCCTTTAATTAACCTTACAGTAGCCCTTAATCATTCAAGTGAAAGGAAGAGTCAACTGATTTAGCGAACTTGATTTTTGTCTTATTTTAAGAAATTGCCACAGCCACCCCAACCTTTTGCAGCCCACCACCTTGATCAGTCAGCAGCCATCAATATTGATGGCAACACCCTCCACCAGCAAAAAGATTATGACTTCCTTTAGGCTCAGATCATGATTGAAATATCATTTTTTCAGCAATACATTTTTAAATTATGCTACGTCCATTTTTTAGATAACACTATTGCATAATTAATAGACTACAGTATAGTATAAATATAGCTTTTATATGTACTGGGAAACTAAAAACTTCTTGTGACTTGCTTTATTGCAGTGGTCTGGAATTAGACTTCAATATCTCCAAGGTATGCCTGTAGATGAGTTGAATATTGGTATTCATTTACATTTACATTTTATAGTTTCTCTAAACATAATGCAATTTTCCCTGTTCATTACTATTGGTATCATGATTTTTTCCCCTAATAATATGATTGCTATTCCTGTGTTTTTAGATTAATCTAACATTTTATGAATTACATTCACATTTTAGTTCTTTGCTTTTCAGATGTGTTTTGCTAGCAAGTTTTAAAATAAAAAAATATCATTTTCCTTCTTCATATGAAAGTATTATACATAGCATTTATTATTATTATATTTTACATTCTACATAGCATTAAATTAACATTTAACATTATAGGAGTTGAACTTATGTCTTCACTATTTCTTCCTTTAACATTCATTTTTTTTGTTCTTTCAAGTTGATATAGTATCCCTGAAATTAATTGTGCTTTAATTTTGATATGAATCTGTTCTCAAACGTTTCTGCCCTCTCCATCCTTTCCCCCATCATAGCTTATCCCCTGACTTTTTCTTCTTTTCCCTTGTATTTGATTGCATTTTTTTGTCTGCCAACCTTCAATATACAGCTTCTAAGTATTCTTATTTTGAGCAAAACCTACACTGGAAAATAACTTCAAAGTGTGTTATTGATAGTGATAAACACTTTAAAGTATTTTAAAATATTATGTATGGGTGGATGTGGGCCCCTACATAATTTATCACAAAAAGTCCAATCACCTCAATTAAACTGATAAATTTGTTGAATTGAATTGAAAATATTTTGATACAAAATTTGCTTGTGTCACTAAAGATTAAATGCTTTGATGGACTATTGCTTTGTTATCATTTACATTGTATTTTGTTCTATAAACAGATCCAAGATGTTTTTTGGTTTATTTTTTTCCCCAAGTTTAGTATTCATTTAACTAAGTGCTCTCGAAAGAACAATCAAGAACAGGAAGAGAATCCCATCTGACATTATCTAATACTCTGAGACTTGGATGGATCTGTAATCTCAGCAATCTAGGTATTCCCTCCAACTACGCAGATTGCAACCCATCTGTGTCTGCCTATCCTGTGTAACTCTTACTCATGTTCTGTAAATTCTCCACTGAAGGGAGGAGGGTCTATCCAGGAATCATCTAGAGCCATCTTGACAGGGCTCAAGAATCCATTGTTAAGTGCCATGTGTTTGCTAATAGATAACCAGTACAAATCAGGATTTCATTTACTGTTTTGTTTGACTAAAAGTAAGAAAATTGTGACAAATAAACTTAAAAGTCTCTGATGGGCATCACACTGCCCTTACCCACGTGGAGTTTTGAACCCCCTCAGTTCTACTCGCATT
The DNA here is from genome assembly GCA_023548195.1 of Bettongia penicillata ogilbyi. Lineage (NCBI taxonomy): Eukaryota > Metazoa > Chordata > Mammalia > Diprotodontia > Potoroidae > Bettongia > Bettongia penicillata. Next base: position 11,476,739 of record JAJHZJ010000470.1, on the reverse strand, counting down.
TTGGAGACTGCCCTCTAGATATAGACATTGCATGAATAAACACAAGCTATCCATCTATTAATTTGTCTTGCTACATTGTTATTATATGATCTTTTTTTATTAATCAGACATCTCTCTGGCATCATTTATACCTTTCCTCCTTTTCAATTCTTTCCCTCTTAATATAGAAATTAAAATTTCTGGAGATACCTATACTGGTAAGGAGATTGAGCAAATTACATTGTCCTTTCATCCATAGTAATACCAGTGCTTCCAATTCTTTTGAGAGTGCATGTCAGATATTATGTTAGGTGCTGGAGATTTAAAGACAAATGTCTTGTAAATGCAATTGAAAAATCTTTAAAAAGTGTTTTCTGTGCTAAAGGAACATATATTTATATTTTATGTTTCAATGTCTTTGTCTCTGCCTCTGTCTCTCTGTGTCACTGTCTCTATTGCTGTCTCTGTCTCTCTTTTCACACACTCTCTCACACACTCACACATCTGCAATAATAATATTTTTTCAAAAAACAGTAATTTTGAGATCAAAGCCATTAGAAACTGTGGGGCTGAGGAAAGGCTGCAAACAGAAGGTCATCCTTGAGTTATCTTGAAGAACACTTAGAATTCAAAAAAGGCAGAGTTGAAATGAGGGTACTCAACCGCAAAGGATAGACAGTGTAAAGGCATAGACAGAAAAGGGAAAATGTAATATGAATGGAGCAATGAGAATTATTGATGAAATTATAAATTGTATTAAAGGTATCAAGACATGATCATATTGAAAAGGAAAATTGGAAAAAGGACAAATTAAAGATCAGGTGAATCTGAATCTTCGGGTGTTTTGCAGGTTGCCTTGATTAAGTCTGATATCCTTTTCCTGAAATTAAAATAAAAAAGATGTTTCTCTTTTTAAATGACTCTCATAACTATCATGGGAGGTAGGTACATGTTCAAATGAATCAGAGAATGATGAGATGATGAGAGAGTACATATAGTGCTAGATAAGAATCTGGAAGATGTGGGTTCAAGTTTCTCCTCTTATGTTTACTGGCTATGCTACTTTAGGCAAGTAAGATACTCCCTAAGATACATCTATTGAACACTGGTTGAGATTGACATCTCTGTTAGTGTTTTTGGCATTTGTAGTTTCCAACCTTGACATCATCACAAAGCCTTTGTGTATTTACACAGTATGATGAAGTAGCAAGTATATGTTAGTAAAATAATCTAAGAAGAATGAAGAAAAATAGAAAGTCCTTATTTTGACAGGAAAAAAAATATATTCCTTGTCTTCGTATCTGCCTTGTGAGTATATAGTCTAGAAAGAAAGAAAAGGTGAAATTTTGGACATGAGGTAATTCTGCATTTATCCAGAAGAAAAGGTGAAATTTTGGACATGAGGTAATTCTGCATTTTCCGCTGTTGTCTGAGGCAAGCAGTCTCTGCAGAACACTGAGAAGGTCCAGGGATAAAGAAGGAGGATCATTAAAATTCAATCACCAATAATTCCTCAGAAAACATGAATATGAATCATCTTAATGGTTTGAACTGCATGAGCTAACATGGTCAGAAGTGATGTGACCTCCTTTATGGAAGCCTTGTGTACACAACCAACATGGATGATGACTTATAAAAATATTAATGGGCCAGTACCATCTCTCATTTCTTATACTACCTCACATTGCATAGTGCCACAAAGAGGTTTACAGTGTACAAACAGAAGCACCTGTCTTCTCAATTTAGTTGTCCTTCACAAGGGCACATGTTCTTCAGCAACGAGAAAAACTTTTTTCTCTAATTCATTTATCCTTTAATTCTAGTTTATTCTATTATCATTTCTTCTCTAAACTTTGTAACTTCACAAGTAATCTTAAGGTCCATGTGTCTGGTAAGAATGGTGGGCAAAAAAAGGCAATAATTTGGCATGGCAACCCCAAATTTCAACCAACTGCCAGTTAACCCCTTCTACTGTGCCCTGTGGAATCCCTTCATCTTTAATTTCTTTCTCTCCCACTCCTACCATCTTCTATTATTAAAACCTTGCCTCTCATCCCTCCCTCCATTACACCAACTCTTTGACTACCCTATCAACTATTGGCTGCATCTTTATTCATTTGTTTTGGCTTTTGAGGCAAGAGAGTTGTAATATTCTTTTTTCCCCATTGCTATTTCCAGGTTTTCCTCCCATCTCCATCACTCAGTAACCTTTCCTCCTTTAAGCTTCATGCAGTTCATATTTTGTACTCATGTGAGTTTGTGATACACATACCCACTCATCAAAATTCTGGTAGCTATTTTCTACAGACCTCAAGGTCATTCTTTTTCTTTCCTCAATTAGTTTGATACATGGCTCACAATGTTTCTCTCCTCCCCAACTCCTGAAATACCCTTATACAACCATAATCTACTGGCTTTTTAATTTCTTCTGCTTTCCCTCACAGAACCCTCCTACTCTTTGCTTATGTCACCCCCAAAACTTGACCCTCCGGTTTTCTGCCAGGCCCTGTCTGCTGCATTAGCCACTCTCTTTTCTTTTCCCCAACTGCTAGGTGAATTACTTCAAGTACTATTGTACTGTTTGGATTTCCTTGAATCCTTAGCACTCTTTTCACTTCATCAATTATGCACTGCAATGCCTCAGCCACCATTCCCCACTTTTGTTCCCATATACATGCTGCTGAACGAAAGTGGCAAAAAAATCATGCTATTCTGACTGGGTCCACCAAATTTTATATTTTACCAATTCAGCTGTTCCCTCACAGCTGTGAGGCAATCCTTCTCTGCCTAGCTGACTCACTGTCCCACTTTTCACAATGGATCTTCCAAACTTTTTCACACTTTAGCAAACCTACCATGCCATCCTCTCCACTCATGTAGTCAACTGACAATTTTGCCTCATATTTTACAGAATAAAAATTGAGACCATTCTCCATGGGCTTCCTCATTTCTCCTCTTCTTCATATCTTATCGCCCATCTTCTTTCTAACACTATTTCCGCCTTCACCATCTCACAAGATGAGGTAATCTTAGTTTTTGTCAAGGCTAACCTTCTAACTGCTCAAGTGATTCAATCTGCTCTCATCCCACACACTGCCCCCCATCATATCCACTGTGTCACTTATTTTCAATCTCTACTGCCTACCTTATGTCACCCTATCTTTAAAAAAATCCTCACTTGATCTTTACTTTATTGCTTGCTGTGGTCTTTGTGCCCTTTGTAGTTAAATCACTTGAGAATGCCATGTGCAATAATTGCCTCCACTTTTGTCTCATTCTCTTTGTAACCCCTTGCAGTCAGGCTTCTGACTAACATCCCAATGGAAGTGCTCTCTCAAAGTTAGCAATGATCTCTTATGTGCTAAATGAAAGGGCTTCTTCTTAATCCCCATTCTCATTGTGCTCTCTGCATCCTTCAGCACTATTCATCATGCTCTTCTCCTTGATTCTCCCTTTTCTCTAGATTTTTAGGGCCCTACTCTCTCGTTCTCATTCTACCTATTTATCTTCCTTTCCTCAGTCTCTTTTGTTTGATCCTTATTCAAATTACCCTCTTACTCCAGGTGTCTCACAATGTTCTGTAGTAGGTTCTCTCCTTTTCTTGATCTATACTACTTTTCTTAGTGATATCTTTCACTTCCATGTATTTCATTATCATCTCTATATTGACAACTCTCAAACCTTCCTAATCTGCCCCAAACTCTCTGATGATTTCCAGTCTTATAGTTCCAGCTGCTTTTCAGACATTTTGAAACAGATGTCCAGTAGACATATTAAACTCAATATGTCCAAAACCAAACTCATTATCTTCCTACCTACCCGCTTCCTGACTTCTGTATTATTGTAGAAGGAAACATCATTCTAGCAGTCCAGAACACTTGAAGACTAGATTTCATCCGTGATTCCTTACTATGACCCTCCCATATATCTAATCTGTTGCTGAGACTTATTGATTTTCTATTAATTTTACCTTTGTGTTATCTTTCAAATGCATTCCCTTTCCTCCTATGACACTGCCATAATCTGGTGCAAGCTTTCATCACTTCCCTCTTGGTGAGTTTCCTGGTGGGGCTGCCTGCTTCATCTTTACTCACTCCAATTCTTCCTCCATTCAGGTGATTTTTTATAGCTCAGGTCTGATCATGTCAAAGACCACCTTCCATTCCCCAACTTAAACTCCAGAAGGTCCCGATGACCTACAGTTTTCTTATACCTTACTCATATCCTTGTCGTTTCACCAACAAGACACTCTACTCTGGTTGTCACCAAAGCCTGAAATGCTTTCTCTCCTCTTCTCTCCTTCTGGCATCATTGACTTTCCTTAAGTCCAATATACAATTCTATCTTCTATAAGAAGACTTTTGTATTTCTCTTAATTTTAGAGCTTTTCTTCTGTTAAACATTTCCTGTTTCTTCTGAGTATAGCTTGTGTGTATGTATGCATGCACACACATATTTACGCATATACATATATGCACATATATATGAATATATGCGCACATGTATATATGTATGTGCACACATATACGTGTGTTTATGTATGTGTGTATATGTTTGCCGTTTCCATCATTAGATTGAAATTCCTTAACTTTCTTTTCTCTTTTTTTTCTTTTTCTTTTCTTTTTCTCTGTAACTACCTTTTCTCTTATTTCAATTGCCCAAACATTTAGTACAGTGCCTGATACTTTGCAGGTACTTGATAAATGCTTATTAATTGATACATTGATAACTTTCTCACCTTTGTAGATATTCAGAGTATAGGCAGCTAGTACAATGACTCTAGTAGTTTACTCATTCAACTTTATGCTGTAAATACCATTCAGATTTATTTTAAGACATAACCCCTTTTCCTGAGTTCCTTGAGAATTGGTATGAATTTTCTTTAATCATTATATAAAATAGCATTTGAATATTACCTATAGAGATTGTCATGAAATGGGCAGAACCACTAAGTCAGTAGACAGAATTTTGGGTCATTTGTACTGAAGGTTTAGTTAATGGTTATATGTTTTGTCACATAGAATAATGGATTTAGAGTCTAGAAGGCCAGATCAAAGCATTCTGCAGACAATTAGCTGTGTGACACTGGGAAAGACTTCTTCCTTTTCTGTAAAATGGGAATGATAATAAAAATAATCTTCTTCCTTGAAGGGTTGTTGTGAGAACTAAATGAGATAGTACATATAAGATGCTGGGCAAACATTAGAGTACAATGCAATTACTTTGTTGTGAGACTGATCAATCCTACTATGCAATTGCCAGGTACAAAATGGAGTAGAAAAGAACACTATTTAGGGGACCTTAATTCAGGTCTTGACTCTCCCCTTTACCGATGGTATGACATTGGCCAAGTCACTTCATTTCCTCATGTAGGAATTTTTGCGCAAACAAGGCATTGACATATGAGGGGGAGAAAAGAACTATGGACAAGTCGGAGGCATATCCTGGGAAAGCTGCCACATGAGGATAGAGATCAAGTAGATGAGGGGACAGGCTTATTTGAATCTATCATCTGATATGACAGCTTCTTATTTTATCTAGGACTTTGCACAGTGTCTGGCATGTAGCAAGGGCTTCTCAACTCTACTACTATTATTCTTGAGTAGGCTACAAATGCCATTGAACAACACTGCTAAAATGCTGCCAATGTTGACAGTGCACCTTAAATCCAGCACCCTATGAAGTTGACATGTTTTTGGTTCAGCACCTAGGATCAAAGTCTTGATCATCTCATATCAGTGACAACTCTGCCAAGTTTCTTTGCACTCATTATGGTAGTTCATGACCTTGTTTTGAATCTGAAATACTTACCCAAGTCCTTGATTTCAAAGCAATTTTCTGAGAAAAATTTTGAATTCAACTGAGGCAAGATCTGAGCATTATGTATATAAGTATGTGCACACTCACCCACCCACTCATCCATACTTATACATATATAAATATATATACTCACACAAATACACATATATACATGTATATACATATACATATGCACATACATATATGTATATACATATGTATGTGTATATATGCTATGTTTATATACATATGCATACATACACACATATACGTGTGTGTGTTTGTGTGTATGTATATACAGTAACATTGTCTCTTCTTTCAACTCTTTCCCTGTCTTGTTTTCCCAGTGAGGTGGGTGCCTGGAGACCTTCTCCTTCCACCCTTTCAGAAGCACTGCTAAGAAACTAGAAGATGGGATTACCTAGTTAAGCTGGCTTTCTGCTCAAACACTGTAGTTAATGCACTTTGTTAAAGGGCAAGTTTCTACAGCAATCCTCGCTTATTAATGCAAGGGCTATGCTTTGGGCAGAAGCATTCAAGTGAAAAATGTGTAAGCAAGAAGATATCAAGTGAACCATTTATTCCAACAGAAGAGCTGTCATGAATGCTCCACCTCTCAGCTAGTTTTGAAGTTCCTGGCTTCAAATACAGATTCCCTCCCCCTCCCCTTTAATAATGGAGTATCTTTGAACACAGGAAAGCTCTGCCCTGCCTAATGCTGGGGTGGGAGGGAAGCCTTCTTGACTTGTGGACTCAAGAATCCTTGTAAAACCTTTTAGCTCAACAAGCAATTACCTTCACCCAACCTCACCCCTGACCTCAATCTCTTCCACCATGTGATACTATGCCAGTATGCTCAGAATCAATGTTCTGCATGGCCGACGCATCAGCCATTGAAAATCTCATTGACGCTAAGGGCTAGCTCTGTGCTTATGGGAAATTATTAAGACTTCAGGCAGTCAGGGATGCTGGCAATCTCTATTAAAAGCTAAACACTAGAAAGACCACTGAGTTGCAGTACTGAACAATTCTCAAAAGAAATTGAGCTTTATTCCACCACAACCCCCTTGCCAACTGGAGTACAACAAATTCTGGGCAAAGCTCATGTTTAAAATGATATTTCCTTGCAATAAAGAAGGTCAGAATTTTCTGCATCTTCATCATTTTCATTTTATATAATCACAAACACATGAAGATTGAGTGTTGTTCCTGAGGAAAATAGGGTTTCGAGTCCTGCCTCTGACATTTAATAGCTGTGTGGCTTGTAGCAAATCACCTGACCTCTCTGAACCCTTGCCAAATCTCTTAAACTTATTCCTGTGACATAGGTGGGTTAAAGTTAATTCTTTGATGAAGGGTTTTCTATGCTGATTAAACCATAAACTGTCTGTTTCTTTGTCACAAGAACAGATTTTTGCAAAAAGAGTCTATCACTACTGTACCAAAGAGCAAATAGAAATGTACACTTGCTATCTTATAGAGGCAGAGTAGTTCCCTTAAAATTTCTCTCACTGCATTTGAATGTAATATTAAGCCAATGGTCACCCCAGAGACCAAAGTCTCTGGATCCAGATTGGCTATAGCACTGTTCCTGTGGCAGGTGACATTTGTTCAGCACAGTAATATTCACCAAAGGTATGTCCATGAGGCACCTCCTTTGATCAATCAGAAGCATCTTAAGTCCTGCACATTCTGACATAAATTGACTACTCAAAGGTGTAATGCTAATCAGAAAGTTAAAGTTCCCCATCCATTAATGGGCCTGCCCATTAAGGAAAGCTTGATTAGGACAGGCCCACACCTTTTGCTAATTTCTAATGCACTGCTTCTCAAGGGTTGTGATGCCCTCTGGCTCTGGAAAGTGTATATATAATCTGAGGTGAGGTTTTACTTTGTGCCCCTTCCCCCACCCCCCACTACTTTTGAAAATCCAAATGTTGGTGTTTTTCTCTCAGTTGGAAGCCCTGACTATTGATTATTTCTTTGTATTTTCTGTCAAGTTCAGGGTGCTGACTTTTCCCCCTGAACTAAGTGAATGATACATATGTTCGATTAACGTGATTGTTGACTCCTCAAAAGCTGCCTTTCCTTTTAGAAAAGCAGATTCTGGATGTGTCAGGGTGCTTGCTTTCACAAAAGGGTAATGCGTTGAGAAAAACTGCCAGGAAAACTGGAAAACGCTATGGCAGAAACTAGGTAGAGATGACATCTCACAATGTATACCAAGATAAGGTCAAAATGGGTACATGATTTAAACAAAGGGTGATACCATAAGGAAATTAGGAGAGCATGGAATAGTTTACTTGTCAAATCTATGGATAAAGGAAGAATTTAGGACTGAGCAGGTTATAGAAAGCATTAAGGAGTGTAAGAGTGACCGTTTTGATTATATAAAATTAGAAACATTTTTCACAACAAAACCAATGCAACCAAAATTATAAGGAAAATAGAAAAGTCGGGAAAATGTTTTGCTACATGTATCTCTGGTAAAGGTCTCATTTCTTAAGTATATAAAAACAATTAATAAATGCTCAAAGAACATGAACATGCAGTTTTCAGACGAAGAAATCAAATCTATCTATACTCATATAAAAATGCTCTAAATTACTATTGCTTAGAGAAATTCAAATTAAAACAATCTCATACCTAATATAAAAAAATGGAAAATGATAAATTTTGGAAGGGATGTGGGAAAATTGATACCTCACATTTTGTGAAATTGTGAACTTATCCAACCAAATTGTGAAACTATGCCCAAAAGGCAATAAAACTCTTTAATCCAGTAATATCACTGATAGTTCTGTATCCCAAAGAGTTCCAAAAAAGAAAAGGAATAAAGTAACCTACTTTTACAAAAATATTTATAGCAGCTTTTTTTATGGTGTCAAAGAATTTGAAACTGAGGGGATACCCATCAATCGGGGAAATAGATTAACATGCTGTAGTGTTTGATTGTAATACAATACTATTGTGCTATAAGAAATGACAAGCCGAATGATTTCAGAAAAACTGAAAAGACTTGTATGAACTGATACATATTGAAGTGAACCAAACCAGGAGAACATTGTATACATCAACAGTAATACTGTATAATGTAGAACTGTGAATTACTTGGCTGTTCTCAGCAATAAAATGATTCAAGGCAATCTTAAAGGACTTATGATGAAAAGTGCTATCTTCCTCTTGAGAAAGAGCTCATGCTGTCTGAATACAGACTGAAGTATATTATTTTTTCTTTTCTTTTTTTTTGGTGTTGTTTGAGTTTTCTTCTGCAAAATGACTAATGTGGAAATGATTTACGTGATTGTACATGTATAACAAATATCAGATTGCTAACTTTCTCAGGAAAGGGGGAGGGAAAGAACAGAAGGAGGGATAGCATTTAGAACTCAAAATGTAAAAACAACAAAATGAATGTTAAAATTTATTTTTACATGTAGTTGAAGGAAAACTATTTTTTTAAGGCTCTCTTTCTAGTGGAGGAAGGGGATCATAGAAAGTTTTGCCCAGAGAGATAGAGTGATGGTCCTCCTAGAGAGTGCAGCTTAGACAGATTGCCTAGGATTCCTCAATAAATAGTCTATGCATCTACTTACTAGCTGTTTTCTGTATGACCTCAGACAAATCATTTAGTTCCTCAGCTAACCTTTGTGGGATTAAATTTCCATATCTGTAAAATGATGTGTTTGGACTAGATGATCAGTAAAGCAATTTCCAGGTCTAAAACTATAATCCTATAATCTCAGATAGAAAAAGCATCCTATTATAATTTCTAGTTAAATCCAACCTCATATCTGGAAATCAGTTACTAAAAAAACCTAGGCAACTACTTTTTTTTTTTTTATTTTGGGGTTTTCTTTTCTTTTTAATTTTCAGAACCAAAATCTATACTTTTCTTCCTTTCCCATCTCTTCCTTCCATTAAAATAATAAGAAAGGAAAATGAAATCCCTCTAGCAAACACATATACACATATAGTCAGGGAAAACAACATTTCTGCTTTGGTCACATCCAAATACATCCAAATACACACACACACACACGTGTGTGTGTATGTCTATTTATGTGTCATTCTGTACCATGGGACTATCATTTCTCCATCAAGAGATGGTTAAATTACTTCATCATTGATCCCATGGAAGCTATTTTGTTTGTTGTACTTCTTAAGTTATTTTTTTCCCTAAAGTTATTTTCGCAATGTTGTTCATAACCAGGGATTCAAATCCATTTGCATGAGGCTGTTCTCATTAGTGCAGCTGAATGAGGATAGAATTGGTTAGAGCTTTGGAGAAGAGAAAGTTGATGTCTTCTGTGTTCTGGATTCTAGAAAACATACTCTGATTCTAAGTTCTCTTTAGGGAGATGTCCCTGGAGGGAGGCAAAGAAACAACCAACTTCGGAAGAAAGGGTCAATTTGTAGAGGAACCGGTGTCTCAAGCATTTCCTTATTTCCAAGTTGCCATGTTTTGGGGGAAGTTTTTATTGGGTAAGCTCTCACAAACTTCATTCCTTACATGGGCAAAGAACATTGAAAAATCATTTTCCCTCAATGAGCAGATACTTATGCAAATGGTCTTCAGCCCTAGTTGCATAATGTAATTATATTATATCCATTTTCTGCTTGTTTTCCTCTATGGCTGTTTCACTCTATGACGGCTCTTATGAGTGTCCTGAAAGAATCTCAGTAATGGTGAAGTTACCTTTACTTCTCTCTGCCTGTAACAGTAAGCATCACAACATACATAGAGGGTCTGCTATCACAGGTTTTTTACTCTGTTTTTCTAAAAAGGAAAGGCAACTTTTGAGGGGTTAACAATCACTTTAATCAAGCACATATATCATTCACCTATTTCAGGGAAAAAAAGTCAGCACTCAGAACTTCAGAGAAAATACAGAGGAATCTAAATCAACAGACAGGGCTTCCAAATTGTCTCACATATATCACCGATCAACAGATAACTCTGACCATACATACATAGTTATCAGAGAGGAAAGCATGAACATCTGGGTTTTCAAAGGGAGTGGGAGTCCTCAGCAGCTTCCCAGAGTCTCATCTGGCCAGACACTTTTAGTTAGTAAGCCCCAAAGTAAAACCTCACCGTCAGAGTACTTATACCCTTTTTAGAGCCAGAGGGCATCATCACCCTTAAGAACCAGAGCCCCATAAACAAAAGTTGTGGGCCTTCCTACAGAGCTTCCCAGGCTTTAGGTAGGGAAGATCTTCTTTAATCACGTTATTCAATCAGAGACACTTTATACTAAAAACAAAAACACCAAAAATCTTACTTTACTTGCCTTTGTACCACCTTACCTCATGTATCTACCAATTCTCCTCTACCCAACGTCCAGGGATATAAATCTTTGGCACCTTCCTCAAATGAATGTTCATGATCTTCTACAGGCACTGATATCAATTGTTTTCCCATTTGTGGATCTTGTTCAAAGTGTCCCTGTCAAAAACTTGCTCTACGTCCATTCTGTCATAATTTGCCTGATTGACCAAAGACTGATCCTAGACAGTTTTCTGAGACTTTTGTTGCCTTTTCCCTCCCAGTGGCACAGTCCTAATATGTTCATCTGATTGCTATTGCTCTTCCAGTTCAGGTTCCACCTCATAATCTTTCACAGCTAGAGGCCTAAGTTTATCCCGATCATGGTTCTGGTCGTGGTCTTGGTCCAGTCCTGTCTTGCAACCACTGATGAAATGACACTTGCAAACAGAGAGTCTGTAAGGCGATCCAATGTACTTTGATGAAAGAGATTTTGTTTTGTTTTTGTTTTCATTTTTAAAAGCAATTCATACAAATCTGAGTTAGAAGAAACCTCAAAGCCATTCAATTCAATAAATCTTTATTAAGCACCTGCTGTGTACAAGTCCTGCAAGGGCATACAAGGACAAAATAAAGAACAAAACTAACTAATAACTGTCTAAAGGGGTCTCAAAGAAATATGACTAAGTGATCTTCCAACTTTTGCTGGAATATCTCTAGAAAGAAAAGTGATAGGAGTTCATGTATTCTCTATATAATGTAATAAAATACCCATAATTCTAAAATAAAAATGAGAATCATCCCTTTCAAACTTGGAATGGAAAGAACATGAATGTTCAATGCTAAAAAAGTTGCTTTTTACTTCTTTTGCTTTTCGTTTTTGGTTCTTTTTGCTTCTTTCTACTCACAGGTAATAGTCTAGGTTAACACAAATGATTACAAAATGAAATATTTTCAAGTAGTGCAGAACTTAAGGCTGTAAAGTTATGATTGGGGATCATATTTGGGAAGTGCAAGTTGTCATAAAATTAATTAGCAAACTGAAAGTATTCTAGTTCTTCCCAGCAGGGATGTCATTAGAAGGAGAGGTTAGTGCAGCCCCCACCCTGTTGTTCTTGAAACTAAAAGTCCTCAGGTTACCTAACATGAAAAGTTCAAATGAAATGATCTTTCAGGAAAGAGTTGAAAATATAAAGAAAAAAAATTATCTTCAGTGATTTTTTGTTAAAAGAAATCTAGCATCAAAGGGATCTGTTACTGATTAGGGTTTTGAAATCGTTAAATAAAAGCAAAATCATCTCAGAAGGGGTAAAAATTCTATTGAACTAGATTAAAGGGATGAGATGATGAAACATTCCAGTTCCCTCATTAACTGCTTTTTCGGATGATGAGACTTGGGTGAGTGGGTGTTTAAATCTTAGAATGTTTGGATATTGAGGGAGTGTATGTATGAACAAATCAGGGAGTGTCTCAATAATCAGAATCAGAAGAGAAGCCAAAAACACTTCACTGAAGAGAAACATTAAAAATAATAATATTGGAAGAAGTCAATGAAAAATGCATGAAAGAGAAAGGAGAGCAAGGGTTTTGATGCAAAAGGAATATGTGGCAAAATATAAATGTAAGAACAAAGTGACTTTTTTTTATATTTTGCCAGATAAAAAGAGATCTGTGTCATTTTATCTTGAAATATCAAACGGCTTATAATTTGCTGTTAACAACTGCTATATGAACATTGATATAATGTAGTAAGAAGGAGTGGGTATTAGTGTATTAGTTAAAAAGAATTGAAAAGAAAAACAAAAAGACTACATTTTGGGAGTAAGAAAATAAATCAAGAAAAGAGAAAGGAGTCAGCTCATTGGAATCTATCAGAAAACAACACAAAAAAAATCACTACAATAAAGAATTCCACATCTTAGATAGATAGGAAAATAGATGATAGATTCCTAGCAGATTTAGAGCCTGTGGGGATTTAGAGATCATCTAGTGGAATTCCTATCATTTTACAAATGAAACGTTGACCCAGAGGAGTCATTTTCCCAAGGTCACACAGGCATTAAGTGGAAGTAAAGGGTCATACGCATACCTGAATAATAATCCTTTCTCAATTTTCCTGATAGATTCTTCTTACAGTCCTCTGGTGATGGAGAACTCACTACTTTTTGAGGCAATCCATTTCATTTTTGGAAGAGTTCTAATTTTCAAGAAGTCTTTCCTGACATAATGATAAAATAGGCCTTCACAATGCCCAGCAATTGTTTGCTTCTAGTTCTACCCCAGGATACCAAGCACAACATATTTAAACACTCTTTAGAAATCTCTCCATTAGTATATAAACTGACAAGGACAACTTAAAGCTTATATAAATAAAAAGAAAAATAGCACTTATTAGTATGGAACAATTTTTTTTAAAACATGCTTTATTTAAAAGAGGTGCAGTGTGGTATGATGGACAAAGGAGTAACTTTGTAGTCAAGAAGACTTGGGTTCAAGTCATGGCTCTAATTTGACCTTTCTTTGTGTCCATGGTTGTCGCTGTTATTAATCCTTTGTTTTCAAAGGGGATCAGTGACATCTCAGTGTTAATTAGATTTAAGGGAAGGAGACTGGCATAAAGACATTTTGCTCTCAAGCCCTCTACCTGAGTCATCTGAAGTCCAGTGGCAGGATAAAAGTAAGATGATTGACAATAGCCCAGGATGCAGTGGATGATCTTGGTGTCTTCAATGTCTCACTAAGCTCTGTGTGCTCCAAAACACCCACTTCATCCACTTCCATGGCCTTTGGAATGAATTGTTCTCATCTGTCTATTTCACTAGCGGAAGTCCTCACATGCTAATTCACTGACAAGTCTTAGCTCTCTTGATTACCCTCAACATGTTTCAGCCCTTCTGCCAAGACAATTTACTGGGCTGCAGTCATGATGCTTGCTATAGTTTCTTGGAGTCATGGGTAAGAGTTGGGTAAAGGTAGATGAGTAGCCCTGAAAGGGGGTTGGCCTGCCCTCACATCAGAGGTGATAGTCCGCCCCAAATGTCCCATACACCCATGGGTGAAAATAGGAATCATAACTATTTTGAAATAAGAATCTTGATCAAATAACCCTTCAACAATGTAGTGGTCTAATAATAGAAAGTACCCAACCCTTATTGAAGAATACAGAGAGAGAAAGGGGGGGGGGAGAGAGAGAGAGAGAGAGAGAGAGAGAGAGAGAGAGAGAGAGAGGGAGAGAGAGAGAGAGAGAGAGAGAGAGAGGGAGGGAGGGAGGGAGGGAGAGGGAGAAGGAGAGGGAGAGGGAGTCAATTTCATTCTTTGCAACAACAAATTCAATTTGTCAGTAGTAGGACTTTCATTATCCCCTGATCACTTATATTTGTCTTTAGAATGAATGCTTGCAATCTGGTTGCCGTTCTAAGACTTGGAACCACTTGGAACAAAGTCATGAAGCTACACGTGGAAGCCCTAATGCAAGAAGAAGTAGAAAACTACAGTTGTCTTAAAAAACATCCTACCTCTCATCCACTAATTAATTTACTTCAACTCAATAGATATTTATTATGATCCTTCTGTATTTAAGGTATTGTCATGGATAAAAAGGCAGTAAAATAAACAAATGAAAAGTTTCCTTCCTTAAAAAGGAGCTCGTTTTGTTTCATTCTGCTCTATCCCAGACATCTCTGATACCTTCTCTGATTCCACTTGCATGGGGATACCCACAACTTCACTTTATAGATTCATGTAAATTATGAGTTTATGATGATCACCCTTTGTTTTCTGACTTATACTTTTTACCAGTTTGAAGACGGACATTAACTCTTAGTATTATTATTATAGACCAGAGAGATGAAAGAGATCCTAAACACTGTATTGCTGTTGTTCAATATGTCTGACTCTTCATGATTTTCTTGGCAAAGATACAGGAATGGGTTACCATTTTCATTTCCAGTGGATTAAGGCAAACAGAAGTTAAGTGTCTTTTCCTGGTTCACAGATGTTGTCAGAGGCTGGATTTGAACTCATTTCTTTCTAACTCAAGACCCAGTGCTCTATCCACTGAGGCACTAGGCTGCCTCCCAAAGAAAATATAGTCCAACTATTTTATGGAGGAACCAGCTATCCAGTCTGGAGCAGACCAGTCCAAGGTCATATAAGTAGTAAGTACCAGGGGTTTAGTAATAGTGTCAGCATTCTAAACTTGGTCACCTGAGTCTATACTAGTCTTTTTTCTACTCTATCTTACTTTTTATTTAAGAGGTTTTTTTTTTTTTTTGAACATGACATTTTAACTTGATCTTTTTTCATGGCATAGGGCCATAAAATTAATTTTAAAAATACTCAATTTATCAATAAAAGTTTTCATAAGTCATGAATTCTTGTTGTCTTAATAAGAATGTAAACTAACGATTTTGCTAACTAACAGAATATTCAAAATTGCATGTCAAGGCATTTTTCCCTTCCTCTGACTTTCACTTTTCCTTAAAAAAATCAATTTGGGGGTAGAGTTAATATGGTGGAGTGGAAGGATGGACCTGCTGTAGCTATTCCATCATAACCCATAAAATACCTGAAAAATATGACTCTAAACAAATTCTAAAGCAGCAGAAATCGCAAAATGACAGAGTGAAAGAGATCTCCAGCCCAATCAGAATAGCACAGGATTTAGGAGCTTCTACACTAAAGGATCGAAGGTCTTGGAATATGATATTCCAGAAGTCAAAGGAAATAGTATTTAAACCAAGAATTACCTACCCAGCAAAACTGAGTATAATACTTCAAGGAAAAAATGGAATTTCAATGAAACAGAGGACTTCCAAGCATTCTTGTTGAAAAGACCAGAGCTGAATAGAAAATTTGACTTTCAAATGCAAGAATCAAGAGAAACATGAAAAGGTAAACAGGAAAGAGCAGCCATTAGGGACTCATTCAAGTTGAACTATTTATATTCCTACATGGAAGAATGATATTTACAACTCATGAGACCTTTCTCAGTATTAGGATAGTTAGAGGGTATATATCTATATATATCTATATATCTATCTATATATATATATACATATATATGTGTGTGTGTGTGTTTATGTATGTATGTACATATGTACATATACATATATATGCCTACTATATATATGTAGGTGTGTACGAGTATGTATGTATGTATGTGTGTATAATATATATCTAGGTATGTATATATACATGTGTGTATTTGTGTATGGATGTGGATATGGGTACATGTATGTGTGTGTGCATGTGTGTGTGTATGTGTGTGTGTACATAGACATAGACAGAGGGTGAAGGGTGAGCTGAATATGAAGGGAGAACAGCTAAAAAAAGTTATTGTTGAATGGAATGTACTAGCAATAAGAGAAAGGAAGAGGTAGAATGTAGCAAATCATCTCACATGTAAGAGAGAGGAAAGAACTTCTACAGTGGAGGGGAAGAGGGGGGATATGAAAGGAAATAATTGAGCCTTACTCTCATGGGATTTGGCTCAAGGAAGGAATAATACACATTCAATTGAATATGCAAATCTATTTTACCCTGCAGGAAGGCAAGGGGGAAGGGGATAGGAGAGTGAAGATAATAGAAGGGCCAGCAAATTGGGGAAAGGGATAATCAGAAGCAAACATTATTGTGGGAGGACAGGTCAAGGAAGAGAATGGAAAAATGAAGGGCAGGATAAAACAGAGGAAAATGTGGTTAGTCTTTTACAACATAAATATTATGGAAGTACCTTGCATTGTTACACATGTAAGACCTATAATTAATTGCTTGTTTTCTCAGTGAGGGTGAGTGGGGGGTGGGGGGAGGGAGAGAATATGGAACTAAAAGCTTTAAGAATGAAAGTTAAAAATTGTTTTAGCATGAAACTGGAAATTAGGCTATACAAGCAATGGAGTATAGAAATCTATTTTACCATACAGGAAAATGGAGGGGAAGGGGATGGAAGAAGGGTGGGTAACAGAAGGAAGGATAGACTGGAAGATGGAGGGTTGGAGTTCATGCTGTCCTGGGATAGGGAGAGAGATGGGGAAAAATCTTGAATTCAAATTCTTGGGGAAGTGAATGTTAAGAACTGAAAAATAAAAAAAAAAATTATAAAATCCCCCCCCCAAAAAAATATCAATTTTGGTTAACAAATGAAGTTCATTCATTATTCCATTATACTGACCAATGAAAAATAAGCTAGGCTTTTTTTTAATGAAAGGGGGTGAAAAATAGGCAAAGGAATCTTGTGGGAGTAGTTTTTATGCCATGAATGAATAATAAAGACTGAAATAGTGACAATGATGAGCATTTATAACAATAGTAGAAGATATCATTAGTCATCACCCAATAGTAATAAAATCATTAAATTAATTTCAGTAAATAAGTCATAAAATTCTTCTTAATGGACAATACTTGATTAATTAAGATGAATATGAAATGGAATATAAATGAAATATCCTTTTAAAACCACTAAGAAATGGAGATATTTAAATTTTTGTGCTTAGATATATTCATGACCTCTACAATCCCTCCCCTTCCTGAGACAGGGAAAGCAAACTATGAGACAGGTGGCAATGCTTTCCTTCTTTTGTTAGCTACAGATATGTTTCCACTCTGTAGAAGCTACTATGAATATCCACAAGCAGACATCTTCCCCTTCCCTTTTCTGTGGCCTTTCACTGGATCCCTTCCACTTGTGCTAGGAAGTATGACTTATTATATTATCCAGGGAGGACTGGGGAAAATTGAGTCACATAATCTGAGATCTTTGAAACTCAGCTTCTAAAATAATAAAGCAAACAAACTTTAATAGTCATATAGTCCAACATTCTCGTTTAACAGATTAATCAACTGAGATCTCCAGAGATAAAGTGACTTATGCATGATTATTCAAACAGAAATTAGCAAATGTGGATTCAATCCATGATCTGTTGGCTCCTAATACAGTGGTTTCCTAAACATTTCACATTACCACTGACGGTGGGAATAGTTATCATCAATCTTACACTGGGTTGACATCTGGAGATGTCAATTTAAAAGCTGCGTTTAGGCAAGTTGTCTCAATCATTTTATATATTCATGACAAAATGAAAGAAAACAAACACATTTTTTTTCTGACTTGGCTATTATCAAAGTGTATGTTTTTATGTATATAGGTACAGTTCACCAGTGCCTAGATATACTTGTCTCCCCAAAGTCACAAAATATGAAATAGGCTAGAAGTTGCATTCTTGTTGAATCTCACCGTGGCCATGCCTGGTAGACATATTCAGTGAGAAGGAAAATGATTTGACTGCATTAAAATTGTAAATGAGAAGTAGCTTAGTGGAATAATGGAGAGAGTCCATGTCTTAGGGGATATCAGGGTTCAAATCTTATCTCCAACGTGTCTCAGCTGTATGATATAAGGCAAGTCATTCAAAGTCTCTGAGTATGCTATATAGTTTTTGTACAAATGATACAGGGAATATTATACTTAAAGCAATCTCAAGCAGTTACATAATTGCAAAAACTCTCTGATATGCCCGTGAACATGAAATCTCTCTACTATGGGCACCCCATCATCTGATACGGACTGTATTCCATGTGGACTTCATATGGATTAATTCCATTAATCATCACAAGGGTCTCCTATGTGACCCTTATCCACCTGACCCTTATCTCATGAGCTCATTATAAAGGGTGTGTTATAGGGTAGTCTTATATTCTTGAAACATTGAATGGATTCCAGTGGAGCAGGGAGACTATCTCTTGGTTTATTTCTCACTTCCGCAATGTGGTCAATCCATTTCCCTCCTAGCCTCACACTTCTTGATACCCTTTCGGTAAAGTGTTTCAGCCTGCTCTCACTCACCATTTATTTTCCACTGCCCTTTGGGTGACCTTCAGCCTTAATTCTTCAGAGACAGTGGTGATGCACAGATTGATTATATCAAGCTTTTGAAAACTTCAGAGCTTTCTAAATGAGATTCATACATAAAACCAAATTAATTTTAAAAAGATGAATTCTACTGGGGAGTGCTATCAAATAAATATAGGTGCATCACAAAAATTTTAAAGGAATATTGTAAATTATGTGTTTTTTCTAGGGTAATAGACAGAAACTTTCCCCATTACTGTCAGTCATATCAAATAGGTTATGCTGCTGTAATTATAATTGTCTCTTTATTATGAAATACAACATTAATGACATTTGTATCTGAAGCTATTTCATAAAAGTGATGAGACTGATTAGATAAAATATGCTGAAATTCCACTATGTAAAGCATGAGTATATACCTGATGATAAGTAACTACTGTTGGTAATTATGTATTATGCTGTGTTTTACATTAAAATATATGATCTATCTATTTAACATTTTGGCAGAGCATCTTATTATCAATTTAGAAACTAAGGAAATTTCAGTGATTCAGCTCAACTCAACAAGTATGTATTAAAACTCTCCCATTTACCAGGCACTGTATCAGGCAAATGGACAGTCTCTGTTCTCAAAGAATTTACACGTGAAAAAATAAAGTCACTACATATGTATTTCGTATATTACATGTCCACATGCTTCTCCCTCATTAAAACAAAAGCTTCTTGAGAGCAGGGACTTTTGTATTTTAATATTCATTGACTCACATAGTTATTGGAATATAGTAAATGCAGAAAAATGGTAGTTCATGGCTTAATGTCAACATTTAATGAAGTTCAAAATATAAAAGAAAGGCAATGTGGAATGTTGAATAGAAAGCTCACCTGGAAGCAAGAAGACCAAGCTCTGGATGAAATTTCTTACTTTTCTTCCTAAAACGATTTATTTAGAGCAAATTAGGAGGTGAACACTGGCCTTAATTAGATGAAGCTTCCACTGAAGAACTAAAATATGAAGTAAAGAAAGCCCTGAGGTACAGGGAAGTCCCCACCTTACTCTATCTCTCCTGCTATGAACAATCTCAAACTATTTTTCCCTCTGATAAATGGAAATGGAGGCTTGCTAAGCATTGTATTTTGTAGAAGTAATATGGTATGGTAAATAGAGCTCTTGACTCAGAATCAGGAGTCTTTTGGGTTCAAATTCTACCTCTGATACTTAGTAGTTATGGAGTCCAGGAGCCTCAGGCAACTTTCTTGACAAATCTTTTTATTTATGACCACCTGTGTGGTCCCTACATAGATTGATCTCTTCCTTATTCAAGCATTTTTGTTAACTTTCTTTTATGTAGATGAAGACAGCTACATTTCTTTTTTTTTTTTAGTTCAGACAAAGATTACCTCTATATTTAGAACAATGAAAAGATGCCAAGAATTATTGTATTTTAAAAAGAAAAAAAATTAAAGTCAGACAGACCATAACATTTCACTTATTTACCTAAGTGGGTAATTGAAAGGAATAGTACCTCTTGGTTACTTTTGTTAAAGAACGGCAGGTCTTGGTAATCAATTTAATGGAAAATTATTTTCAGAATGGTTCATAAAACCCTTGTAAACACCTCACACACAATTCAATTTGTATTTTGAACTTTCTTTATATGTTTTATCTTTCTGAAATTATGTTAATTTTTGTTGCTTCTCTGAATATCTCATTTTTGTCTCAATCATAGCAATTATGAAATTTCTTACCTTTCTTTCGAAAATGATTTATTAAGCTCAAATTTCCATGTTCCATGGAAATCACTACTTTTAATCTATCCTGTCTACCTAGACTCAGTGTGTAGCCAGAATATTATTTTTTCTCTCTTCCTTTTTATTGACAAGAAATTGGCTCCTATTGGTAAACACTCCAAAAGTCATCTTTAAAAGTTGGACCTGAGATATCTAGGGGCCCATGGTTAAAGTATGCAACTTTCTCCAAAAGACTGGGGCAGACTGACTAATGGTTGCCACCATACTGGGTAACCAGAAGGGCTCTGCCCTCAGTTTCTTTGGGGAGGGTTCATGTTTTCAATCCCATAAGAAGGTCCACTGGTCTTGTGGATGCCTTTTGAAAAGGAAGCCACTGGGTCCATGTCCTATTTTCAAGTAGGAGGGACATTGGAAGAGTGACTGCTCACAGGAGGATCAAGTGACCTCCTTTTAAAAACCTGAATTCCAGTTCCGTCAGGACTGAGAGAGACAGAGCCTGGGATGCAGCCAGGTTCTCTTCTTCTCTATCATCATGGCCAAACTCAAGGTAACTTTGGACGTATCAGGTAAGACAATTCATTAGCTTTCTTATTGCCACACAGTTCACTTACTCTGTCCAACTCTCTCCTACCCTAGCACGATACCCCCACTAGTCCTTCACGCCATCAGGTCTTGGGGAACAAAGGCAAATTTAGAAATTTGAGACCTTTCCTTTGCCCTGCCAGTTCCAGAATTTGGTGTTTAATCACTTCTTTGTTCTCCTCTCCTCTTGCCCACCTCCCCTTGTTGGGGCCCACCTAACAGTGAAATTGGGAACAAAGTTCTCCCTCCTTAGATCACCAGGAGCACTTTTGCTACTCTCCTCAAGGCTCCATCTGAAATTTGGGAGAATGTAGACACTTTATTCTGGGACCAGGGAAACTTTGGGCAAGCTACTTACATCACACTGGGCCTTGTCACCCCCCAGGATTCCCTAATGTCTTCCCTTATCAGTGCCAGTATATGACTGAAGAAGCCCAAGGCCTGGGAGGGATTGCAATGCCTGATTGAGAAATTCTTTAAACATAAGCTTCGGGTCCCATGCCAATCTTCCTGCAGTATGCCCATCCTCCTGGTCAAAAAGTCAAATGCAGAATATTGCATGGTGTAAATGGTGTAAGATCTCAGAGTCATTAATGAAGCTGTTATCCCCATTCACCTTAGAGTAGCCAATTCTTATACCATCTCTACTCAAGTTCTGGGGCAAGTCCAGTGGTTTGTTAAGTATGTTTTATTTTGTGTACCACTCCATAAAGACTCCTAAGCGATAAAGGCCAATGTAGACTTGAGTGGACACACCAAGGGAAACCAAACTGGCATCAATTGACATGGACACTTCTTCCCTAGGGTTTCAGAGATAGCCTCCACCTATTTGGCCAGTCTTTAGAAAAAGATATGAAGGATCTGGAACTGACTAACAGTAGCCTAATTCAAGAGGTGGATGATGCTCTCATCTACAGACTCTCAACTTCCTGGGCACCCAGGACTATAGAATCTCTTTGGTTAAAGCCCAAATTGCCTGCCAGTCTGTATTTAGGCCATGAACTGACCCCCACCTCTTGCTCTCTCACACCAAAAAAGAAACAGGCAATTCTGTCCATTCCTGTTCCAGTCACTAAAAAGCAACAGCATACCATTCTGGGCACGGTTGGATTTTGTCAAATCTGGATGCCCAGTTTTGGTATTATTTGCAAATCCCTACTATGACTCTACTTAAGTTCCTTACTTCCTCCCTCTAGAATGGGGAGCTGACCAGGCTAAGGACTTTAAGATCCTAAAGGCAAAATTTACTATTGCTCTGGCATTAGCCTTGACCAATATGGAAAAGTTCTTTACTATATATATTGATGAGAGGTAGTGCCAAGCCTTGGGAGTTCCAGCACCCTAGGACCTTACCCCAAGCCAGCAGCCTACTTTTCTCAACAACTTGATTCCTTTGCATCTGGATGGCCTTCCTGTCTCTGGGCAGTGGCTACTACAGGCATTTTAATTGAAGAAGCTACCATATTCACTTTTGGTCAGTCTTTAGAAGTCCTAACTCCTCACTGATTCAGAGTATCTTAGAAGCCAAAGGCCACCATGGCTGGCTAGTGGCAATCTAAATAAATATCAGGACCTTCTGTTGAACACACCAACTTACCTCTCTGGGTGTGCCACATTCTCATTCTAGTTTCCCTTTCTTCCTGACACCACAAAGTTGGGTGACACTATTCATGATACAAGGAGACCCTACATTCTGTTTACTCAAGCTGTCCTGATCTGAAGGACCTTCCTGAGGATGTGGGATTCACTGATGGGTCCAGTTTCCTTGAGGATGGGGAGAAAAGAGCTGGCTACTCTGCATTCAACCTGGTTTGCATTATAGAGGCCATGCTGCCTCGCTACCCTTTCCTTCTTCCCCCAATCTCCCCTCCTTTACTCTGCACCTCTACTCAAAGGGCTGAACTTGTTGACCTTATTAGGGCTTTAGAATTGGAGGAGGGATTGAGGGTTAACATATTTAATGATTCCAAATTTGCATTTCATGTTTTATATGCTCATGGGTCTATATGGAAAAAGAGGGGATTCTTGACAGCTGAACATTCCCTCATTAAGCATGCTGGGGAAATCTGAAGCTACTGAAAGCTGTCCATGAACTTAGGGAGGGAGCCCTTATCTTTTGCAATCCACATCAGAAATGAGACTCAATCCAAGCCAGGGGTAACTGACTTTCCAACTCAGCCACTCAAGCCCATTTAGTCCTGTCCACAGGGCCATTACTCCCCCAGGTCCCCAATTCTTACACACCTTCCTATAGTCCCTAAGAACAGGCCCTTTAAGAGAAGAGATATATTCTTTCCCTATCCAGGTAGTTTCAGGCAACCTCAAGCCAACTACTTTTCTCAGAGGAAAGCCATTGGAAGCTTTGTTTTGGCCTAGCCTTGGCTACACACCTGGGAAAGCATGCCTTCCAATCCCAGGTTAAATGCATTTTCACTGGTCACAAGCTGGGAGAAATCATCTGGCAGACTTGCCGAGCCTGTCCATCTGTGCCTAGGTAAACCCTGAAGGGACCATTAATTCACACCCCTACCCCATTTAAAATAACTGCACAGAAGACAGGCAAGTATCTGGGAGAAGACCGATAAATAGATTTCACTCACATGCCCCTGTGTAGAGGTTTTAAGTTACTTGTGGTATTTGTGGACACCTTTACTAATTGTATTCAAGTCTACCCCTGCAGGACTAAAAATATCCAAGAGATTTCTAAAGCATTACTAAAAGAAATCATAGCCTGCTTTGGCCTGCCTTATTCCTTGTAGAGTGACAATGGCCCTGCCTTCACCTCTCGGTTAATCCAGGGTGTTACAGAAGCCCTTAAGATCACCTGTCATCTGCACACTGCAACACTCAATTATCTAGTTTGCAGCACAGCTGGGCATGGTCCTGAATGCTCTGACCAAGTACACCAATGATCATCTACCAAAAACCAACTGATGGCTGTAATCAGGCCCTTACCTCTATGCACCCAGGTGATATGGTAGCTGAAGTCTTCGAAGGCCCTTGGGAGGAAGCATTTGAACCTCAAATGGAAGGAACCATACAGGGGCTTGCTCATATTCTCACTGTGGTCCAACTGACAGATTTACCCACTTGGACTCAATTATCCCAAATTTAATCTGCCTGCATTGGTTCTTCCCCCAGGCACCCTAGAACACACTTGTGAGCCTAGTGAGGATCTGAAACTGCTGCTCTGGAAGAAAGCTAATGAATAGGTATAACCTTGTTTGGGTGATACTCTACCTTTTCTTTGTTTCAGTTTTAATAATTCTCCTCTATCTTTAGAACAGTTGCCTACTTCCCAGACAGATTAATCCTTTTTTTTTTGCTCTTGAGAATGTTTACTCTTCTATTCTCCTTCTTGCCTTAAGCTGGAGGAATTGTGGCCAAGCTCTGGGGGAAAAAATCACTCCTCTGCATAGGTTAAAGGCTGTCCTCAGAGGCCAGATTTCAAACTTTCTGGGCCTATCTCCACCGCCCCAAGCCCATTCTCTTAGGAGACTTGAGGTGTCCCAACCTGCCAAACTACTTTTCCCTGCTATAACCAACCACAAGTCTTGTAAGGTTTCCCCTTTTGTCCTGTCCATGCCTTTGGGGAACTTCTTTAATACTACCACTTTGATCCCCTGTTTTATGGCTGGCAATGACTTCCAATTTTGACTGATACCATGGCCAAGTATGGGACATAAAACTTGCATCAAGCTGTCCATGGTCCTTATGAAAGTGTCAGATGTACTCAACCCCCTTGCAGTGGCACAAAGGTAGGTAATTGCACATTTCCTTACACTTCTGCCAGGGTCTTTCAGCTAGGATACCATAAAACATTTAGCCAACTGCTCCAGAAATTCCTCAACACATACACCTGGTCATGGACATTGCCATCCTCCAACCAGATTAACCCTTAGAGTCCCTTTGCCAGATATGCCCTGATTTGCACCACTAGCATCTGTGTACGCCTGGAATATATCTTCTCAGCCTGGACAGCAGTCCCTGTCAGGTTGTCCTCACCTCTAAGTGCCTATTCCCATAAAAGTAATATGAACTTTGTAGTCAGAGCTTGCTTACATCTGAACATTTCTATTTACAATGTATTCACCCTTAGTAATGTGGACACAAATGGTACCCTAAGGGTTAATATTAAAGGCTGCTTTTCCTGTACTTTATGAGGCCCCCACCTGAGCCTGGGGGTATCCAAAGGCTCTTTCTACTTATCTTAGAATACCACAAAACTTCCCCCTTATCCTGGGCCAAGGAATTTCTTGTCTCCCCTCCCCCATCCTGGATCACAAGATTCCCATTTCCCTTAACCTATCCTTATCAAAACAAGCCCCTGTCTCTCAGGAAATTGCTAAAATGTCTTCCAGGGCTAACCCATAGCTTTTGTGTCAATAAAACTCCCAATGAATGGCTAAGAGAAAATTTTCTAAGGGAATTCTTTCACACCTGAACAAGCTCTCCCAGCTCTAAATCTCAACACTGGTACACCCCACCAAGAAAGCATAGTTTCTTTGATGGATTTCAGGGAAGAGTGGTGACCTTCTTGGTCCTGTAAGAGGCTACTTGGAACTCAATGATGTCCTTGCTAATCTTACCTTAGCCATGCAAAGAGTTTGCTCAAGACACCTCTCAATCTCTTTAAGACCTCCAAACATCCTTGATTGCTTGTCTAAGGATCTACCCCTCTATTCCTTATCCAGGACCAAGTGCTTTTGATTATTGCTGCTTTGCAATACAATTTGAGATCTGGTAAGACTAGGCATTTCTAGGCATCCCTAACATTTCTTTTCATTAATTCCTTGAAATTTTGGATCGTTTGTTCTTCCAGATGAATTTTGATATTATTTTTTCTAGTTCTAGAAAATAATTTTCTGGTAATTTGATTACTGTGGTACTGAATAAGTAAATTAATTTAGACAGAATTGTCCTTTGTGTTATGGTAGCTCAGCCTACCCACGAGCAACTGATGTTTTTCCAGTTACGTAGCTTTGATTCGATTTGTGTGAAAAGTGTTTTGTAATTGTGTTCATATAATCCCTGGGCTTGTTTTGGCAGGTAGATTCCCAGATATAGCTTTAAATAAGATTTCTCTTTCTATCTCTTCCTGTTGGATTTTGTTACTAATAAATATATAGAAATGCAGATGATTTATGTGGGTTTATTTGTAACTTGAAACTTTGCCAAAGTTGTACTTGAATCTCTGGGATTCTCTAAGTATATCATCTCATCATCTGCAAAGAGTGATAACTTAGATTCTTCTTTGCCTATTCTAATTCCTTCAATTTCTTTTTCCTCTCTTATTGCCAATTAATATTTCTAGTATCGTACTGAATAGCAGATGTGATAACAGACATCCTTGTTTCACCCCTGATCTTATTGGAAATGAATCTAGCTAATCCCCATTGCATATAATCTTACTGATGATTTTAGGTAGATATTACTTAACAAACTCAATGCAAGCAAGATTAGGAGGGGAGCAGAAAACTCAGAAAGAATTTTTGCAGCCAGTGTCTGTGATAAAGGCATCATTTCTGAAATATATAGACAACTGAGTCAAATTTGCAAGAACACAAGTCATTCCTCTATTGATAAATAGTCAAAAGATATGATCAGGCAGTTTTCAGTGAAAATATTCTCTAAATCACTATTGATTATAGAGATGCAAATGAAAACAACTCTGAGGTACCACATCATGCCTGTCAGATTGGCCAACATGACAAAACAAGAAGATGGTAAATGTTGGAGGAGATGTGAAAGAGTTAGGATACTAATACATCATTGGTGGAGCTTTCAACTGACCCAGCCCTTCTGGAGAGCAATTTGGAACTATGCCCAAAAGGCTACAGAAATGTGCATATCCTTTGACCCAACAATATTGCTTCTTGGACTGTATCTTAAAGAGATCATAAAAATAGGAAAAGGGCCCAAATGTACAAAAGTATTTATAGCAGCTCTCTTTGTGATGGCCAAGAACTGGAAATCAAAGGGATACCCATCAACTGGGGAATGACTGAACAAGTTGTGGTGTATGAATATCATAGAATACTATTGTGCTATAAGAAATGATGAACTGGAGAACTTCAGAGAGGCCTGGAAGGACTTGTATGAATTGATGCTAAGTGAAAGGAGCAGAATCAGGAGAAAACTGTACACAGTAACAGTCACAGTGTGTGATGGCTGTTTTTGATAGACTTAGCCCTTCACATCAATTCACAGACCTAAAGCATTCCCAAAGGACTCTTGAGGCAAAATGCCATTCACATCCAGAGAAAGAACCATGGATTTGGAACACAGAATGAAGCAGACTATTTTCTCTTGTGTTATGTTTTGTTTTGGTTTGTTTTTTCTCATGGTTTCTTCCATGTAACATGACTAACCTGAAAATGTGTTTAATAAGAATGCATGTATGTGTAGAACCCACATAACATGGCATTCCCTCTTGGGGAGGAATAGGGGAAGGAAAGGGAGAAAATTTAAGAATTATGGAAATGATTATTGAAAACTGGAAAAAATGATTTAATTAAAAAAATTAAAAAGGTTAAAAAAAGTTCACAAAAATACAGTCTAGTAGGAAATAAAGAAATAATTGGCTTGGGTGCTTTCATTAAATGAAATTTTGAGGAACCCTGTAATCAGAGTAAGGGACAACAGGGGAGATGGCATAGTATTATGGACTCCAATTTTTATTTAATTATGTACTTGTACCAACAATAACTGTATAGCAATCCTGCTTACCACCTCTTTCCCTCTGGACCTCTTTCCACTTCATTTAAGACTATTCAACTCAATTAAAAACAAGAAGCTTTATTTCCCAAATAGGTGAATGCTAAGGATACTTGTCATCCATAATTCTCAATTTAATATGACATTTGATGTGTTTCCCTTGGCATCCATGCCAAATTTTGCTTAATTGGGGGGTGGAGGTTAAGAAAGAGAAAACTTCATTTATGCAAGTAACTAAAGTTAAAAATAGTTATGCCCTTAAATATATATTTTGTCCATTCAGAATAAAAGCTTGCTTTCCTCTTTCCTCCAGCTTTTCTTTTGGTTAGGCCTTTTAATTAATTCTTAGGCTAAACTCACCAACACCTGTCAGTTATTTTAGACTATACTTTTTGTTTCAGTGTAATTGCTAAATAGTAATTATTTCTCTTTTACCCAGTACCCCTGAGGGTCTTCCCCTCCCAGTTTTGATTTTTTTTTTTTTATTAAAAGAGTCAACCGTTGAGCAACTACTTCAAGAAGCCTATTCATTGAATGGGTGTATCTTACTCGGAGGTGTAGGGTGTGTTCAGGGAGGATCAGTAGTTTTGGTGCGATGTCTACCCAGCCCTTTTCAGGTCTCTTTCCACCTTTGGAGTACACCTGTTCCACCTAACTCTTACCTGTGACTCCAAGAAGCTACAACATGTGCAGTGGCCACACTCTGGTAAAACGTTTCAACAGATGGGCCAAACCAGGTTGAGGGCAAACAAGAGTTCTCAAATCCATTGTGTCTACCCCTTAAGGAAGTGAAAACTTCCTCCAGTGGAATGGATGAATGAGAACAACTTATTCCAATGGTAGATGAAGCAGATATGGAGCACTTAGAGCTTGGTTAGACACCAAAGATGCCAAGGTCATCCACTGTATCCTGAGCCATCACCAGTCATCTTGACTTTGCTCTGCCACTGGGTTACAATGACTCCAGAAGACAAAATGAGGCTGACAACTTTGTGTAACTCTGCCTCACTTAAACCCAATTTATGCTCGAATCAAAAGACATCACTCATACCATTTCACTGCTATGCCTCAAAGTCCTGTGGCAACAGGCAAGCGATGAAGCAGCAGGTGCAGATAAACTGGGAGCTGTAGTTACAACCCTGCACACAGGTGGCCCAGGCCATAGGCTGATTTCTCACTGGAAGCAGCAGTGGGACTCAGTAGTACCCTGGGTGTCTGAGCAGCCTTTTAAGAATCACACTGCTCACCTCCTGTTGTGAGGAAGGTGACTAGAAAAGGTGCCCTAAGCATTGTCTGTCTATCCAACCCTGACGTGATTACTGTAGCAGGTGGGAGATTCCATTATGTGATCAAAACACACACACACACACACACACACACAATGTACAAAAACATCTGCATAGATGATTTCACTCACCATCAGCACGTGGAACGTGCACACACTGATAGACCACACATAATCCAGTGGACCTGAAAGACGACCTGCTCTTGTTGCAAGAAAACTCATCAGGTCTCACATCCAAATAGCAGCCCTGAGGGAAACAAGGTCGGCAAATGAAGGCCAGCTTACTGAAGCTGGAGCTGGATACACATTTTTCTGGACTGGACACAGTAAAGGGGAGCGCCATGATGCTGGTGTGGGGTTTGCAATCAAAACTAATCTAATCAGCAAGCTAGTATACCTGCTGAAAGGAGTCAATGACAGGCTCATGACAATACTATTGCCACTCACAGGAAAAGATCATGCCACTATCATCACTGTCTATCCTTCTACCATGTCAAACCCTGATGAAGTAAAAGAAAAATTTTATGAAGACGTAGAGACCCTTATCATCAATGTGCCAAAAGAGGGCGAGCTTATAATTCTGGGTGACCTTAATGCTAGAGTAGGCTCAAACTACCACACTTGGCAGGGGCTCCTAGGGAGGAATGGAGTTGGAAACAACAATAGTGGTCATTTACAGCTAAAGACTTGTGTGTCACATGACCTTCTCATCACCAACACTGTTTTGTATTTACCTAAATGCAATAAAACTTCATGGATGCACCCTCACAGCCAATATTGGCATCTAATAGACTATGTGATTGTAAGAAGAAGAGACAGACAAGATATGAGAGTAACGAAGGAAATGTATGGTGAAGAGTGCTGTGCTGATCATAGAGTTAACCTTTCCAACTAAATATTCACATTCATCAAAAGCACCACCTCTAAGGCAAAATGACTACCAGAAGTAATGTCAACCAATTAGACCTCTTCTCTGAGCATGAGCAGTTTGTTGCCAACTTGGAGGGAAAGTTGAGCCAACACACAGTTGGCAATCAGGGAACAGAAAAGGAGTGGGCAGCATTCAGAGATTTGGTGTACAGCACCGCATTTTCTCATTTGAGTCAGAACACTCGCAAACACCAAAACTGGTTTAATGAGAATGACAGGGAAATTCAGAAGCTGCTAAAGGAAAAACAAGAACCCCACAGAATTTACCAGCAGGATAGTTCATCCATCTCTAAGAAGGCAGCATTTAATTCCATCAAAAGCAAAGTACAAGCAAAGCTTAGAGAGATGCAGGATTCCTGGCTCAGTAAGAAGGCAGATGATAGTATGCTGACAGTAACAATCCAAAGTGCTTTATGATTCCCCGAAAATTATTTATGGACCAAAAATCTATGGTTCATCACAACTACTCAGTGCTAAGGGAGCCACATTGATTAGTGATAAGGTCATAATCCTAGAGAGATGAAATGAGCAATTCTTGTTCTTAACAGACCATCATCAATCAATACTGAGGCCACTGCCTGTTTACCTCAGGTTGAAGTCAATCCAACTAAAGAAGAGGCTTTGAGGGCCATTAGGCTCCTTTCATGTGGCAAAGCACCTGGTTCTGATTCTATTCCAGCTGAGATTTACAAGGTAGGGGGACCATTGCTCATACAAAAGCTGACTGAAATTTTCCAGGTTACATGGCAAGAAGAGGTTATTCCCCAGGAGTTCAAGGATGCCTCCATTGTCCATCTCTACAAAGGTAAAATGAGTAGATTTTTCTGTGACAATCACTGGGGGAAGGGGAGGAGGTCTCTCTCTTAGTCATTGCTGGCAAAATTTTTGCTAGAGTTCTCCTTAAGTAAACAGATTGTTCAACTGGAAGATGGTCATATATCTGAGAACCAGTCCAGTTTCAGAAAGGGCCAAGAACAGTCAATATGGTGACTGCTGACTGACAACTCCAGAAGAAATGCCAGAAGCAGAATAGAGGTCTGTACATAATGTTTGTAGATCTGATCAAGGCCTTTCACACTGATAACCATGAAGGCTTATGGAAAATTATGTCAAAATCTGGTTGCCCAAAGAAGTTTGTCAACATTGTACATCAATTTCACAGTAGCATGTTTGCCCAGGTTCTGGATAGTGGACAATGCTCTCTTGCTTTCTCAGTCCCTAATGGAGTGTCTTTGCTTCCATGCTTTTTAGTATGATGTCATGTTGTCAAATGTTTTCAATGAGGATGAACATGGCATCAAGGTCAACTACCCTACTGATGGTAACTTCTTCAATCAGAAAAGGCTACAAGTCAAGGCCAAAGTGAAGGGAGTGTTGGTGCATGATTTTCTGTTTGCTGATGATTGTACACTTAATGTAGCCTCTGAAGTTCAGATGCAACAAAGTATGTATCAAATCTCTGCTTCCTGTGCTAATTTTGGTCTAGTAATTAACACCAAGAAAACACAGTTGCTCCATCAGCCACCACCACACCATCCATACATGGAGCCATCAATTACAACAAACGGAGAAGTTTTGAAGGCTGTGAATAATTTCACTTACCTTGGTAGTTTACTTTCCAGGGATGTACACATTGACAATGAGGTTGACACACACATTGTCAGAGCTAGCTCAGTGTTCGAGAGGCTCTGAAGAAAAGTTTGGGAGAGAAGAGGTATTAGACTGACTACCAAACTGAAGGTCTGCAGAGCCATTGTGCTGACATCATTTTTATATGCTTGTGAAACACGGACAGTCTACCAGCACCATGCCAGGAAGTTAAATCACTTCCTTTTGAAGTGTCTTAGGAAGATTCTGAGGATCACCTGGTAGGATAAGGTACTAGGCACTGAATTTGCTCAAGCTGAATTTCCAAGTATTCAAACTATGCTTCAGAGAGTGCAACTCCAATGGACTTTTCACATTGTTTGAATGTAAAATATATGCTTACCTAAAAGACTATTTTATGGAGAACTCCCCTGGGACAGGTGATCACTCAGTAGTCAGAAAAAAAGATAAAATGACACTCTCAAGGTCTTTCTCAAGAACTTTGGATTTGACTGAGCAACGTGGGAGACACTGGCACAGGACTCTTCAGCATGTCATGCCCACATCAGAAAGGGTGCTCTTTGCTCTTTGAGCAAAGCAGAATTGAGACAACACAAAGTAAATGTAGGATGTACAAATTTGGGGTATCCACCCCAAATAATACTCCAGACGATCTGTGCCCAACCTGTGGTACAGCATTCTGAGCTCTGATCAGCCACAGTTGGACGCACTGAAATTTAACTTTGTCATGGTGACATCATTTTTGCCCTCTTCAAAGATGATGGACAAGAACCAACCAGTATCTCACTCAAAGTGAAAATGTGATAAGACCTTAGTCTGAAAGGGCCAGGATCTCACATTGCTTCTTGGGATGTCTCCAGTCCTCCTGATGAACATCAGGCCACTGGACCCAGATGGCTCAGGAGAAGAAAGTGAGGTTGGTGACCTTGCACAGTCCTCCCTCACTTAAATCAAAGTCAACTGCAAGTCATGTCATCATCTTGATGTCAAGGTCATCTTTAAGAATGAAGGACAAGCACAACAAAGACTATACATTTTATTTCAGTGTATCTGAACTTGTAAAAACATGTAGAATTAAGCACATTGTAGTAATTATTTTGACGACCTATGGAAAAAAATATTCCCTTAAAATGTCCTGATAATTCATTTTTTTAATTCTACCTACTTTGAGAAGCATTTATGTATCTTAGTTTTGTTCTTTCCATTTCTCCTCTGCTACTAGTAATAATTGCTAGAATTTATAAAAAGTTTCAATACATACATTTAAAAAACAAGTTCCTTCTTTCATTCAGTAATTCATTTCATAAAACAAACCTGTAAATTAAGTTCGATATCCTTTAATAGTTGTAACTTGGAAAGTAACACCATGTGAGATTTAATATTTGTAGGATCACTGATTTTTTTGGTGTAGACTTGATCTATTAACACACATCAACCCCTTTGTGATTTAGAAATGGTCTATTAAAGACATTTGTAGTCTAAATATTCATTACCCATGAGCCATTTGTGAGTTCTAAGTTTTTTCCCCCAGATTCCACTATGCTAGTCTTTGAATGACAACCCATTAGAAATTTTACTCCAAGTATGTCCAGCTTTTTAGGAACTACCAGACCTTGCATTGCATGGCCATCAACTTTGAGCATCCAAACCAAATACTGTGACAGGAGGAAATATCAGAAAAGACAATTTAATAAGGTAAGGAAATGTCTGAACAAACTATCTTCTAAATGAAGAGAAACACATGGAAGTGTGAACATTGTGTTGTGATAGCTCTTTTAGTTTTGCTTTTTCCATTACCAAACTTCTTCATCTTATAGAGAAGATCTCCATCAATTTCTAAACTGAAAAACATTCAGGACTCTAACTTTGCTTTGCTACTTGTCTAAACTATTTCCCTGACCTTTAAAAGAAATATTTCTGATTGCTATTTCAAATGAATCAGTTACTTCCATATTGAAATGTTAAGTGTAAGAGAGGGATTTTATCATTTTGCATCTATTGAAAAGTCAGGGAGTGTGAACATTTGATGAATAATGATGGTATAAGCTTTTTCCTCTGAATCTTCAGGCCCCTACAATAAAATAATGATTTTTTTGTCTTAATATTGCATCAAAGACAGGCAGCTTATCTCTGCTTCAAATATGCACACTTATAGGACTAGAATTCTTAAAAGCCCAGTGATTGAAATAACATTGTACTCTTGTATTATGCTAGTTTAGATAACCATTCACAATTCATAGGACATCCACTATTATTTCCTTTATAGATCTTAGTTATTCCTTAGAATAGTGATGCCTAAGACCCCCAAGCCTCTCTTTTCATTATTAGTTCCCTGCTTATTGATAATGTGTGGCAATCTGAAAGTTTGTAACAGTAACATTTGCACTTATTACAATAATTTTAAAGTCTTCAATGGAGACAAATATAGAAAGAACATGGGATAATAATAAAAAAAAAGCTAAGCTGTCTCTAAGAATTAGTTTTTGAGGTGTTTGAAAATATGTCTTTATTTTGCCTGATGATACTATCAACAATTCTAAAACTATAGAATAAAACAAAACAAAGGAGAAAACAAGCTGGGATTTCACTAGCCCTTCCTTCTTTAAGGCTTAACATATGTATTTACTTGTCCCTTTGAAAGGAAATGGTAGACAAAAAAATACTTGCCTCATCAGGATAAAGAATGAATCAATATCTCTCCTCCACTCATTATTCATCATTTCTTTTTGATCTGGTATTTCCAGGTTTTAAAATCGACAACCATTTTTGTAAATTGCAGAAGGAAACTAGCAAAATGCAGAGAGAAATATATAGAAGGGAGAATAATTTTCTGCAAGGAATTGGTTTTGCAAAGAAAAGGAAATTGAGTGCCTTCCTTGGATGAAGTAAATAAAGGATGAGAATATTGTACCAAACAACATATCAGAATACATACCAACTGATCTAGGCAATTTTAGAAACTTTACCTAAAGTCTCAGAGTTTGGGTAGTGCTGATGTAATGGGAAAAATCAGGATTACTTAAAATTCTTCTGAAGTTGTGCTGATTATTTTTTAACCTGTTCTGTGTAGTGTTAATAAAATTAAATGATCAAATCTTAACATGAGGGTTTTTTTTTTAACAGACAAAGAAATTAAGATAATTGTCCTTTATATTAAAGGAAGTATAGTAGGTCCTGTGGGCAGAAGGCACTTATGTTGAACTTATAATATATTATCAAGTAAGAAGGTCTGTGAGTGCTTTAATAATTATGACTTCCTGTCACCATAGCATCATCACTTAGAATAACGAGACCAGGAAAAGAGAATTGTATTTCATTTTATAAAGTTAAGCTGATTTACCATATTGGAATTAGCCGTTCGATGTTAGGTATGATATTTAATGATATTTATCATCATATGTAGTGCTGCTAGTGGAAAGAATACAGACTTATAGTCAAGAAGACCTGAATTAATATTTCTACTGTGATACTTAAAATCTACGCCACCAAGGGCAGGTAACATACCTTTTCTGAGCTGCAGCTTACAAATCCAACAAAATGGGGATAATAATAGTCCCTATATCGAAGCTCAAAAGATATGATGAATAATAAAGCATTTTGAAAGCTTTCAAGAGTTGCATAAATTTCAAATATTATTGTTACAGAATTGGGGAAATTTGTCCTTGATTAATATTGGCCTCAATACTACTATATTTGGGTTGATCAGTCACAGATTGAAATCTGTGTGTGTGTGTGTATGTGTGCGTGTATACATAGACACATATATGTATATATATGCATGTGTATGTGTATGTTTATGTATATATACCCCCACATACACACATATATATTTACACATATATGGAGAGATAGAGACATATACATATATATATATATATATATATATATACACATATACATATATATAGAGAGAGATACACACAGAGAGACAGAGAGAGAGAGAGTTGCAAAAGAACTCAGAGGCCATCTAATGAAATCCTATCAATTGATAAATGAGGAAATTGAGACCCAGAGTTCACAGGATATTTTGAGCAAATAAATAACTCCACTGAAATGCAGTTTGCACATTTATGAAACAAGAAACTAGATTAAGGGTGGATGGCTTCCGATTTCCCTTCCAGTCTTTTATCTGTGATCTTATGACTTCAGTATCCTAATATCTCTGATATCCTTTGAAAAGTATCTGAAAGGATATCACACAGAGGAAGGAAATAGACCTGCTTTACTGTGTTTCTGAGGGAAATAGGGGCAGTAGGCATAAGTTACACTAAGACAGCTTTCAACACCATTTATAATAAACAAAAATACCAACAATCTTTGAAAATTATTATAGCTGTTGGAAAGTAGAATGAGAGGTTGTAATTTTCTGTGACTAAAGATCTTCAACAGTTATTGCATCCCATCTTAGGTTTTTCAATCAATCTTCAAGTCACATTTAACCAAGATATGCCACCAATCTTTTTACCATCTTCTGAAGTTACTCTAAGACTGTTAAAATTCTTTCTTAACTATTGCACCTCAAACTAAACATAACAATCCTGATACTATCTAGTCAGGGTTTAGTACAGAGGGACAATAGCAACTTTTATTCTAAACAATATTTAAATGCTAAAGTAACCTAAATCAGGTCAACTATTTTGAATTTCATGTCACAATGAAGACACATAGGAATTTTGCAAGATGCTTAAGTCCTCCAGATCATCTTCAAATTGCATTTCAAAGTTCCGGCATTGATTGATTATTATGTGCCAGGCATTGTGCTGAATGGTGAAAATACAAAGAAAAGTAAAAGATAATTCCTTTCTTTAAGGAGGTCACAGTCTAAAAGGCAATGACTACACACAAACAAATATGTGCAAATAAATTATATGCAAGATTAGTTGGAAATGATATAGAGAAGGCACTAGAATTAACAGGAATTGGGGAAGACATTCTGTTGAAGGTGGAGTCCTACCTAGCTGGGAATTTAAAGAAGCTAGAAAATGCAGAAGGCAGAGAAAAGGAGGGGGAACATTCCAAGTGTGATGGATGGCTAGTGGAAATGCCTAAAGTTGGGAGATTAAGTGTTGTCACAGGATCAGCAAAGAAGCTGATATATGTTATGGTGGTTGTGTGAGTTGTGTGTAAAGTATAAGGAGACTCAAAATGTGGATGAGGACAAATTGTGAAGGGTTTTGAATATTAAATATGATTTTATATTCGGTCCTGACAGGATCATTTTTTTCCAGGACTGGAGAGTGCTGACATGGTCAGAACTGTACTTTAGAAAGCTCACTTAAACAAGAACATGGAAGATGAACTGAAGTGGGGTGAGACTTGTGGCAAGGAGATCAACTAGAAGCCTATGGCAGTAGTCCAGGCATGAAATGATGAGGGACTGAACAGAGTGGTGGCAGTGTTAGAATGCAAGATATCTTATAAGCATAAGGCAATAGGACTTGAAAAAGATTATAATGTTGAAGTGAGAGATAGTAAGGAGTGAATATAACACAGATTTTGTTAGCCTAGTGACTGGGAAGAAATGGTGCCCTACATAGTAATAAAAATGTTAGGAAGAGTGGAGGATTTAGGAGGAAAAATAATGAATTTAGTTTTAGAAATATTGGGTTTACAAAGTCTATGAGACATTAGGTTTGATATATTGGAGATCTGAGATGTTATGGCTTGACATTTGAGAACCATTAGCATAGAGATGATCATTGGATGCATGGAAGGTCATGTAACCACTAAGTGAAATAGTATAAAAGGGAAAGAAAAGGAGGTCCAGGACAAATCTTCATGTGAGACGCTCAAGGGTTGTGACCAGAATGAAGATCCAGCAAAGGAGAATGAAAGGGAACATTCAGATAGTAGGAGGACAATCAAGAGAGAGTAATATCAGAAAAAAAAAATCTAGAGAAAAGGAAACAACTAAGAACAGAGCATGATTAATGATACAAAAGGCTAGAGAAATGTCAAGAATAGGTTTACTTTTTCTTGGTACAAAGATGGAGGCTGTAGGTTTCAAATATGGCATACACTGTAAGACCTGGCAGCAGTTTCATTTGGTTTTCTTTATTTTATTATAAGAAAGGATTTTATCAGGAGGGAAAGGATGAAGAAATATTTTAGAAAGTGATTCTGGCACAAAAAAATGCAAAATGAAATCATTAAAAATCTCATAAATAGTCTCATAATGGAACAGAGAATACATAATGGTAATAAATAATAAACATAAGGCAGCAACGTTAACTTCTTTTTAGGCTGCTAATTTTGATATATCCCAAAGGAAAATCATACACACATACACACACACACACACACACACACACACACACAGATGCTACAAACTGGGGAGTCAGGAATACTTAAGCTTAGAAAAACATATATTGCACTCTCCCTCATGTCTTCATTTGGGTGATTTATTGGAAATGTTTACAGAAAATCCTTTTGGAGAGGCGTTTGTGTTTGTGTGTATGTGTGTGAATGTACACATGAGCACTTTATCAAGGCAGCATTTAGGGAGCTTTGTTGGAACATATTCAATTTTCAAAAACATTTTAAAGTGGGAGATTTAAAGGTACATGGTTTATGAAGAAACATTAAAAATGTAGATTTTTGATTCCAGGCTGTTGAAGTGCAATTCTATTGAAGGGTGACTGTTTTCATGGCCTGGTTTAAAGGCTTACATACTCCTTACTCTTAGGTACAATTGCTACATAATTAAGATTTTGTTTTTACCCCACTGGATGTGTAGGCCTGGACTTCACTGAGTTGTTGGGAATGGAAGCCTTCTAGCCATCTCAAGAATTCATGAAGTTGAATATACTTGACAGATCTTATCTTTGTGCCTTATTGTCAAAAATTCCTACATTTAGAGCAGGAAGTGGCCTTAGACACCAGCAAGTCTAACTCTCTCATTTTATAATTAAGGAAATTGAATTCAAAAGTCGACAAGGCAACTACAGAGCAATAACAAGCCTAAGGTGGAGTTGAAGAAACTCACACATGACAAATGGAAGAAATGAATACAAAAATATCTGACTTCACAAAGAAGCAGTAATTGTGTTAGTATGGGAAATTCTTCCTATGGGAACCTGTTCCTTTTACCAGTGTAAATACCTGCGAATCCATGACTTAGTAGATGAATTTTAGGGAGATCTCTAAAGGAGAAAGGAACAAGATTTTTTTAAGTGCCTACTTTTTGTAGAGCAGTGGTTTATAAACATTATCTCATTTGATCATCACAACAACTCTGTGAGTTAAGGGCTAATATAATCTCCATTTTATAGTTGTGGATACTGTGGCAGACAGAAATTAAGTGGCTTAACCAGACTTACACATCAAGCAAGTGTCTGAAGCCAGATTTCAACTCAAATCTTCTTGATTCCAGGCCCACAGTTCTATCCACTGTGTCCCCTAGCTGAGGCCATTGACTCCAGATCCAGTGTTTTATTCACTTGTAGCAGTTGGGTAGCACAGTGGATAGAGTGTTGCACTTGGAGTCAAGAAGGCCTGAATTCAAATCCACTCTCAGACGCTTAATCGTTATGTGATCTGGGGTAAGTCACTTCATCTTGTTTGCTTTAGTACCCATCTGTAAAATGAAGTGGACAAGGAAATGTCAAACCATTCTAGTATCTGTTCTAAGAAAACCCCTACTGGGGCCATGAAGGGTTTGGCACGACTGAAACAACTCAATAACCACAAGAAGAACAAGCCAAACTAAGGTCATAAAGGTTAATTGACTTGACCACAGTCAGTTAGTAGTATTAGAGGGGAAATCTGAACTTGGTCTCTCTAAGTCTAAAAGCCAGTATTCTATCCATTGTGTTACAAAATTTAAGTTAAAAAATAATTCAACAAGTATTTAAGTACTTAGTGTGTGTTAGGCTATGTGCTACACACTGGGAATACAAAGAAAAGAAAGGCAGATTTTGTTTGGGAGAGCTAGGATTTTATACTCTAAACCAGGCCTTCACAACATCTGACTTGCAGGCTGCTTGCAATCCACCAAAAGATTTCCGACAGCTCATGCAAAATGTAGAGGATGTAACAGAAAGTAAAGATGTACTGATGTGCTTTGTCCATTCCCTGCTTACCCCACCTTCCACTAGTAACTGTTGTGCCCATAAGGTAACTTGGCAGGTGAGTTGCAACTATGCTCTCTCACTAGTTTGTCACACAACTTGTGGTAACCAACCATCATCAGTCTTTTTCTAGTGACTAGGCTATCTGTAACCCAGAGAACTCTAAACTATTTTAATTTTGACCCCTACCTAAAGTCAAGTTGTGTAGGTCTGTTCTAAAGAAAGGAATTGATAATTGGCAATAATCTGCCTTTGAACCTTTCTGAGAAAAGTTAGACCTATGCTTAGGCATATGTTGAGTGCTGGAAACAGTGGTTTTCATCTTTGTTCAACATAGTTGGAACGGAGATTACTGCTTTTGAGTACTGAGTTTACCATAGAGGCTGTGAACTGAACTAGTTAGATAGACAGGAAAACAGTCACAGATTCAACAGCTTCCAGGAGGAATTTGCAAGTTACAAAGCTAAGCTTCCCAAGCATGTATCCAGTGTTCCCAAAGTAATAAGTCCCTATCAGTCTTTTCAGCTATACATACACAAGTACAAAGTTAATTCATACTTTAGAAGTGAAACTTGCAAACATAAATAAAACGAGAAAATGTAGTTTGTCATTTAAGTAAATGGTATATACCATTTAGTGTAAATAAGTACTGTAAATAAGCTCTTTTGAGGGATGAAACTAAATTATACGAGGTGAAATTCCTTAGCATATATTCTGTACACATTTTATATTGATTTATCTGTTGTGAGCTCCTTGTGAGGAGCTACTATATTTTTTAGTTGTCATTATTTTTAAAATATCCCCAGTGCTTAGTACAATCACTGAAATATAGTAGATGTTAAGAAATGCTTACTGACAGTCTAGAAAAATGATCATTTTCTCTCACCCATTTCCCAACATTTGCATTTAATCCCTCTCATGGGATAGTTATTTAGTAAACATTATTGTTATAAATACTAAAGGTACAAGCAAAACTCAAAGCAAAACTCACAGAGATTCCGTCAGTGTTTATTGTAGCATATGGACCAAACCTGCCCAACCTCAGATGGATAAAGAGTAAAGCGAAATAGAAAGTTGTCACTGCTTCTTCATAGGCTAAGGTCTGCACTCTTTTCTAGGTCTGTAGAGATTATGGTCGTCTATTTGCCAGAGTCACACAAGTACCAATATCAACAGCTATGTGAGAATCACAGGGCAAATCTTCATAAGTAGTGAAATTTGATGTTAGATAACTCTTGTTAACCAGCAAAAAAAAAACCTCTCTTTGAACACTATCATCATGGGATAGGAAACCATTGTGTTTAGGCATTAATAATTATGCAGTGAATGACCTTGAAAGAAGTTATTATTGTCTTGTTGGTGTGGAGAGGGAAGACAGTTAAAAGTAATAAATTTTATTTCAAAATTACAAAGAGGAAAAATTGAAGAATATATTCTTCAAAGGAAACTGCTACCTTCATTTGTAAGCAAGAAATATTAAAAATACACTATTCTTAATGCAAATGTTCTGCTTTGGAAAGGACTTTATGAAGATAAGGTTGGCAGGGGCCGCTTAAATATATATGAAATGAGCAGTCGTTCCAGTATCAGGGTTTAATTCATTACTTGACCTTGTATCTACAGGTATAAATGTATATATCAGTAGTATCCCAAACAATGAAATGGATCACAACACTCAAATAAATTGCTGGTTATCCAAAAGCACAGTGAACATATTGTTTTCCCAAAGTATAAGTTCTTTAAGGCAGAGATTTTTACTTTCAGCTTTGAATCTCTAACATATAATAGTGTTGTATACTTAGTAGGCACTTGAAAATGCTTGTGAAATTATTTTTGATAAATATCCAAATGTTTATGTTGTAATATTTATCGAATGACCTTTTCTGATTTAAAATTAAAATCAGGAAATCTGAACTATTTTCATTATCATGAGGCTTAACAATATACTCATATGAAAGAATTAAGAAAAGTTGAGAATAATTTACATTGGTAAATTAACTACATAATTTTTTTTATTAAATGGAAAATATATCCTCTGCTTATAGAAAATAAAAATTCACAGTATAGAGAAGAATAATTCATTCATTTGATGGACTCAGGGACCTTCAAGTATTATTAGTGTCTACAAAATAATAATGCTTATAAATTTTTTTCCTATTAGCATTTGGATCTCTAATTTAGTTGAAAGATGTGTACAAAGTCATGGTATTAGATACTCAGTTCCCCACTGGCAACCAAGCTCAGGGGTCTCAGGATCATAAATTATACCCTCCAAAGTCAAGCATGATTGGCAACAACACAATTATTTTCAACAATATTTATCAAGCAGCTACTTCATTGGCATCTATGCACTTTCCATTTTAATGTGTTATGTGTATAAGTCCCCATATGGTCAAAATGTTGTTTTCCTTTTTTGAGTCATTGTGATTCTCCTTGAAAACTTAAGCTGTTTGAGTGTGAAAGATTTATAGACTTCTGTACTTTGAACTAAATACATCTTTCTCTGTTCTGTATCTGAAACTGGGCTGTGGTTAGAACAAACATCTGCCCATGACCCCACTTGTAAGGGGAAAGGGCAACTACTGAAAGACTTAGGTAATGGATTACCTGTCTTATTTAGAATGCTGGCGCAATGGAGGAGAAAAGAAACTTTAGTTCTGACAAAGGAAAGAGGAAATATGTGGGGAATGGAGAGTACTGGATGAGGATTTATGGAGAGGACTTAATTTTAGGAATGTTTTTTTTCTACAAACATCTGGGTGTTAACCACTATTAGCCTGAGTTATGTAATCTCTAAGATGTGGGTGCCAATGCTTGTATCTTGTACCCTTCAAGGAAAGTGTTTGATAAAATTTATATAGTGTTAAAATACTTTGTACAATGTGGTATTGTATAGATGCCATTACCATGATTACAATCTAAGGGTTTAAAGTAGAGGTATGAAATGACCAGATCTTTGCATGTGGAAGATTACTACTTCATCAGTATCAAGGCTAGACTAGAAGCGGGAAGAGTAGGTGCGGAAGATTGATTAGAAAGGAATTGCAATTGCCTAGGCAGGTGATAATGAAGACCTGTATTAGGATGAGAGCAGAACAATAGAGAAGAGATTGTTGACATGAGAGATACTGCTGAGAAAGCCTCGATAGACATCACAACAAATATGCGCAAGAGTGGAAGGTCAGGATGGAGACCATAGCGCGATGAAACATGTGAATGTAGTTGTTAGTGTTCAGTATAACTCTACAATTGCTTAGAAAAGACTATGTCCATATGTTATGTTTATAACTAAGTTGAATAAGTTCCTTAGATTCCTATCTTTTATCCATATAAATGTTTTCTTATGTTACCATTTCTGTGCCTTGTCTAATGGCTCATTATATATTGTATCCCAAAAGTCTTAGTGCAATCATAAACATTAAGTGATTACAATTGCACCAAGACCTTTGGAATGTGCGATAATTATAAGATAAAAAATGAGAATGTAGTTTCATTAAAATGTTAAAAAATATTAAGTGGACCCTAAGAGTTTCTAGAATTAAAATAGAGATTGTCCAAGATAGGTTTGGATAATGTAAATATTATGTCTTGTTGGGAAGAGGGATGTCACTTTTTTTTG
The DNA here is from genome assembly GCA_023548195.1 of Bettongia penicillata ogilbyi. Lineage (NCBI taxonomy): Eukaryota > Metazoa > Chordata > Mammalia > Diprotodontia > Potoroidae > Bettongia > Bettongia penicillata. The sequence goes on along the minus strand of JAJHZJ010000470.1, from coordinate 11,433,284 downwards.
TTCCAAATGGATTTTGAAGGACAATAGTCCACCAAAGCAGAAATATAAGTGTGGAACAAGTCCCTCAATGTATTCTGAAGGTGACAGGTAAAAGTGAATCTTCTCAAATTATTTGCCTTTTTTTTTGTTTTTTTTACAGTTTTTAGGCCATATACAACCTTTAATTTGGCTGAGAGTACTCTAAAATGGAGAACATTGTTCAATGGCCAACAAGTGAGTATAGTACTAAAGTAGCTAATTTATATCAACCCTGACATTTTCATTGCGAATAAAATTGGAAGAAAGAGGAAGATAAAGTTAAATGGACAAATGGCTCATACATTTTACTTTTACAAACAAAGGAAGTATTTGAATTTTTAATACATTCCAAAGGTAAAAAGAAATAGCATTTGAGAGATTTTTGGTCATATCATATTGCAGACCTGATGATAAATGTATAGGAAAAGAGTTCACTACGAAAAGAAGGTTCACACACCAATGCCTATGGCACAGGATAAAAAGGTAAAGAAATTCTGAGACCTCAATAAGATCCTCCAATTAAATCAGTGTGTACATTGATTATACCTGACTTGAATGCAAAAGTAGGAATTGATGGGGATGTTGAAAATATATTAGAAAATATGAATCAGTAATAAGGGATAAGGGTGAACAAAGGTTTTTAAAGAGAAACTTAAAGAGAAACTTTAGCCTCTCCATTTATTTCCTTGAAGAAAAGACCTTGAAAGTACTGGGCACAAAATGACATAAATAAGTAAAATTGATTATACTTCACTAGATAGGAAATGACTCATTATTAATATGGAATTTATTTGTGAAATTAAAACACAAATCAAAATTAATTTCAAAACCATAAGAAAGAATAACAGTGAGAAAGAATGTGATATATAACTAGAAATCAATAACCTAATCCCAAAAAATGTCACTGATGCCCCAAACAAGTTAAAAGCAGAGTAATGGACATCACCTCCAATTACTATAATTTCATAAGAAAGCTTGAAGTAAATTTATTGTCATTATTAGAATAATGGTTAGTAAGCAGTAAGTGAACTTACTAATCAAATGGGATTTACTTATCAATCATAGAAATATGGCAACCAAGGGCTACAAAAGATGACAACATAAATTCAAGTGCAAAGTCTTTCAGGAAAGAATGGAAAGATGTTCTTAACAATGTTGTCCCATAAAGGAGAGAAAACAATGAAAGGTTAAGCAAGTTTAAAGAAAACCTCGTGAGAGACTGAAGAAATAATATTATTCCATATATATTTATGGACAAATACTCATATGTTGATGACTCCAATAAGGATGAGGGGGATGAAAATATATGGAAATGGGTGGGGGAATAATAGAAAAAATCTTTTCACTATTAAAAATAGCAGAGTTATCACTAACTTTTCATTGTATACCAGAATAGAGAAGGTAGAAATGGAACTGAACAAAATGAAAATGGAAGAAACATCTGTAGTAGTTAAAAAATAGAGTAACCTCTGCTGGAAGTGACACAGTTGAGTGAATTGAAGAAACTCATTTTCAAACTACCTGAAAAAGGGGAAGATATCAAAAGCATAGGAAGATTGAGGTAATTCATACAAATAACAGAAATTTCCCAAAATAACCTTAAGAGCCATCAAAGACTTTTTGATTCATATTAAAAATAATTATGAAAATAACCTACACAAAAGTATTAGTAGGCAATAGGAAAGCAAATATAAACAATATTTCACAGAAGACTACATATTTACCAAAATATAAAAGATTGAAAAATGCAATGAATGCATTGTGCTTGCTATTTTTTGTGATGTGTGTGTTTCTGTGTCTCTATGTGTGTGTGAATAAACATTTGATTTTGTAGAGTAAAATACTGCTTTCAAGGCCTTCCTTGAACAAAGTGTGTCTCATGCATTTACCAAAATAATGCAACATTCTTCAAAACTAGGATGACAGAGATAATTTTGTTTTATGACCTTTGGGTCAATAGTACCCTATCAAATATTCTCCATAGGCATTCTTCAGTGCCACCTTTGTCATGAGGAGATCCAACTCAAAATCAAAAAAAATCTGTTTCAGTAGTAATTTTATTGTGATTGTCTCATTTGTGGTTCACATTGTGGCAATTGCATCAAGGCCCAGAACACTGAACATCACTCTAAATAATATTCATACTCATTCATGGGAGTCTGGCCAAGTTATCTAGGCAAGGAATACTAAGTATATACATTACGTAGATGACATGCAGTTAGATTAACATTCTATGGAACACATGTTCTTACTCTTTTTGTATATGTCAGGAATTCCTTTGAAACCTGCCAATACCTCATAATTTTTTAATGTATGAAATAAAATATATTGAATTCCAAAAACAACCAAAAATGCATTGATAGTGAAATAACTATAATTATAAATATATGTACAATAACCTAAATAATGATAAAATAAACACATTATTGAAATAAAATACAAAAACAATTTAAGGACACTAGGCCAAACATCTCTGTACCTAAATTGCTGGTCAATATATATGACTTGGAGAGATACTGATCAGAACCTTAATTGAAAACAGAGGAGAGGAGAGTAGATTATACTGAGGAGTTATGAATTTCCTTTAATAGCCACACTTTTTTTCTTAAAATATTTTTAATTGAAACATGTGTTTTACTTAATCACATTCCCACCTCAATATACCCTTTCCCTCTCTCCTAATGAGGAACTTTTCTTTGTAAAGTAGATTAAGAGACGAATTGTATTTTCCTCAAACCAGTAAATTGTAATGTTACATATCATTGATGTTGCAAAGTGGCACAGTGGATAGAATGCTGGGCCTGGAGTCAGGAAAACTTAAGTTTGAATACAGCCTTAAATACTAATTAGATATATAGACCAGGTCAAGTCACTTAAGATCTGTTCACCTTGACTTCCTCAACGTAAAATGGTGATAATAACAGTATCGACCTTATAGGATTCTGTGGATTGTTATATGAGATAATATTTGTAGAGCACTTGGTCCAACGCCTAGAACAAAGTGGACACTGTACTAGTACTTATTCCTTTGCTCTTACCTTCCTATTATGCACTGATAATCCAACACTTCTACAATGAATCAAAGTGTTTGCATTTTTCTCAACTCTTCTCTGGGGACAAGCTTGGTTAATATAATTATAAAATGCTGTTTATTTTATTATTGTTCTTATTTCTATGCACATTGCTTTAGTCATTGTGAATCTTGTTTCCTGTTTGCTTTTTTTTCTTCACTTTAAATCAATTCATATAAGTTTTCTCATTCTCATTGAATGCTGTCTAATCATTAACTGTTTCTCAATCTAGGAGAATTTGTTTGGTTTTCATTTCATTGTTGCCACAGCAATATTTTCTTTTCTTTAAAAAAGAAACAATATTCTATTAATATTTACTTGAATTCAATTTCATTGTTGACTCAAAAACATTTGTGTTTTTTTTTTTTTTTAACCAATATTCTGGGCGAAGTGAGAGCTCATATTGACCTAAACTCGAAGACCAACTCCTTCAGATATCTCTAAAAAGAGAATCTGAAGAAATTTTAGAGTGGTAGAATCCATTAGGAGACAGTGTGGCAGATTTCCACCCCAGAACAGCCTGGAAGGTCAATAGCAAGGATCTGTTGTACAGGGTAGGAAGAAGGCAAAGAGCACAGGGTATAGGCTGTACTAGTGTGGATCCCACCATAGCAGAGCCAAGCAGGAAGCCCTGGGTGGTCTGAAACAGCAGCAGCACTATGGATTCTAAAACATATAAGCCCAGGCAGGGAGTCCAGTGGAACTAAGTGACTGAGAAGCACAGCACCCCAGGTAAGAGCAGCAGTGCTCCTGAGACTATCAGCCCACAGATTAAATGTCTGTAAGTCACTACTTTGAACATCCAGGAGCCAAAATGGTAGAATGAACTGTAAATTCTCTACTCTCCCTTTGTTGACCTTGAAAAACCCAGAGAATATTTCCCCAGGAAAAATCGGATCAGTCAAAGGGGTAAACAGTCTCTTAGTCAGAGCGGCTAGGAAAATCGCAAAGAGGGGGTCTTCTTTCTCTGCCTGAAGGAGACAAGTGCAGGACCAGAGCTGTCCCAGATGGTCACAAACTGGAAGGAAATCCTGAGCCCCAGGGGAGGTGGAGTCCAAAAGCACCAACACAAGGACCTCAAGTGTGTCTCAGCACAGTCAGCATAATTGTGAAGACGCTAATGCAGATGGTGTTCATGAACTGCTGAGTCTGCCTGTGCTCTACCTCAAGAGAGGAGATCTCCTGCAGCCAGACCACTCTTCCCCCACACCTCATTCAGCAAGCTCCAGGGTAACTCTGGGCAAACTCAGAAAAATTTCACCTGGCTTCTGCTTTGATACACCAACCAGCTCAGTACCAGGTAAGCTGCAGCATTCTAGCTTCTAGATGAAAGAACTGGAGATCACAATCCACAAAGTCTCAAGTTCTATAAGCACAAGAACCAGGGGACAGAAGCCCCTGTGCCCCAGAAGCAGATATCCATTCTAAAAACCAGAAAAAAGGGTGATCATCATGAGCAAGAAGAAAATCAGAAAAGCAAAACTCATAGAAGCTTACTGTGGGGACAAAGACAAAAACAAAAATACTGAAGAGATCAGCATTGAGACTTCCCAATCTGAAACCTCAGAAGGGAATATGAACTGTTCTCAAGCTCAAAGAATATTCTTGGAAGAGCTCAAGAAATATTTTAAAAGTCAAATTAGAGAGGTGGAAGAAATATTGGCTAATGATTTTTAAATATAAAACAAGAATTGATAAAAGAATTTAAAAAGAAAATTGGACAAATGGATAAAGAGATACAAAACCTAACAGGAACAATTGGAGGAATGGAAAAGGAGAGGCAAAAGTTAACTGAAGAAAACAATCTATTAAATATTGGAAATAGGCAAGTAGAAGCTAATGATTCTTTGAGACATCAAGAATCACTCAAATAGAGTCTAAAGAATGAAAAAATAGAAAGTCTCAAAAGAGGCACAATAAGGTAAATGGGGGAAAAGAACAACAACATGTTATTAAATATGGGTAAAGTTTTTTATATCCCTATAAGGGAAGATGATACTTGTTAATCTTGAGAATTATATACTTATTATGATATTTAAAAGAGATACACCTAGATAGAGGGAGTGGGTATAAATTAAGTAATGTGATGACAAAAATGTGACTTAAGGGTGCAAAGGGATCGTAATAGTATAAGTGAAAAGGAGGAGGCAGAAAAAGGTATATTACATCACAAGAAGAGACACAAAAACATATCACAGAAAAGGGAAAGAGGGGAGGGAGTTGAGTGCTGTTTGAGATTTGCTGTCATCTGATTTCATTCAAGGAAGGAACAACAAAATCAGTTAAGTATAGAAGTATAACTTGCCCAATAGACAGTAGAAAGGGAAAGGGAAAAGAAAAGGGAGTAGAGGCTAAAAGGTAAAGAAGAAGTAGTAAGGGGAAAGGGGAAATAAAGGGAGGGGGCTGATAGAAGGGAGGGAAGACTGAAGGAGATGATGATCAAAAACTAAAACTCTATTGTGGAGGGAAAGGGAGAAAGAAGAACTAAAAGCATAAATGAGGGGAAATAGGATGGAGGGAAAGACACAGATAGTAATTGTAACTATGAATATGAATTATATTAACTCTCCCATAAAATAGAGGCAGACAGAAGACTAACTGTATTAAAAAACATAACCCAACAATATGTTGCTTACAAGAAACACATCTGAAACAAGGGGATACACACAGGGTAAAAGTAAAAGGTAAAAGGTTGGCACAGAATATATTATGCTTTATCTGTTGTAAAACAAACAAACAAAAACATGGATAGCAATCCTAATCTCATACAAAGTAAAACTAGAAATAGATCTAATTAAAAGAGATAAGGAAGGAAACTATATCCCACTAAAAGGCATTATAGAGAGTGAAGCAATATCATTACTAACTATATATGCACGAAGTAGTATAGCATCCAGAGCCTGAGAGGAGAAGTTAAAGGAGTTACAGGAAGAAATAGACAGCAAAACTATACTAGTGGGGGATAAGATCCCCCTTTGAGAACTGATCAATTTAGCCTCAGAATAAACAAGAAAGAAGTAAAGCAGGTGAATACAATTCTGGATAATGTAGATATGATAGACCTCTAGAGAAAACTGTATGGGGATAGAAAGGACTATACCTTTTCAGCAGCAGTACATGGTGAATAAACAAAAATTGACTATGTGGTGGGGCATCAAAACCTCACAGTCCAGTGTACAAAGGCAAAAATGGTCAATGCAATCCTCTCAGATGAAAATGTGATATAAATTAGATATAATAAAAGGCTGTGGAAAGATAGACGAAATTTAATTGGAAACTAAATAATTAGGGTGTTAAACAACAAATCATAGAAAAAAGCAGTAACTTCATTCAAGAGAATTGAAATAATGTGACAACCTATCAAAACTCATTAGATGGTACAAAAGCAGTTCTTAGAGGAAGTTTTATATCATTGAACATGAAGAAAATAGTGAAAGAGAAGATCAATGAATTGGGCATGTAGCTGAAAAAGCTAGAAAAAGAACAAATTGAAAACTTCAAAGTAACTACCAAATTAGAACTGGACACCAAAGGAGAGATTAATAAAATAAAATTAAGAAAATTATTGAACTAATAAATAAAACTAAGAGTTGGTTTTATGAAAAAAATATAATTGATAAACCTTTCTTCAATTTGATTTAAAAATAGAAAGAAAACCAAATTACAATACAAAAAACAAAAAGGTTGAACTCACCTCCCAGATGGAGGAAATTAAAACAATAATTAGAAATTACTTTGCCCAACAGTATGCCCATAAATTTGACAATCTAAGTGAGGTGGATAAATATTAAAAAAAAATATAAATTTCCCAGATTAACATAAGGGGAAATTGAATACTTAAATAATTCCATCTCAGAAAAAGAAATTGAATAACTTACAATGAACTCCCAAGGAAAAAACCTCCAGGGCCAGATGGATTAGCAATGAATTCTACCAAATATTTAAAAAAAGTTAATTCCAATACTACATAGCCTATTTGGGAAAACTGGTAAAGAAGGAGTCCTGCCAAATTCTTTTTATGAGACAATATGGTTCTGATACCTAAACTAGGAAAAGCCAAAACAGAGAAAGAAAACTCTAGACCAACTTCTCTACTGAATGTAGATGCAAAATTTTAAAATCAGATAAAACCAAAAAGAATATGGCAACTTATTATGAGAATAAGACATTATGATCAAATAGGTTTTGTAGCAGAAATGCAGGGCTGGTTCAATGTTAGGAAAACTATCATCATTATTGTTCATATCAGCAACAAAACTAACAGAAATCGTATGACTCCCTCAATAGATGCAGAAAATGCTTTTGACAAAATGCAACACCAATTCCTATTGAAAACACTAGAGAGCATAGGAATAAATGGAACTTTCCATAAAATAAGAAGAGAATTTGCCTAAAACCTTCAGCAAGTATTTTGCAAAACTCAGCAATAGGGTAAAGCTATTTGCATTTCTCTTAAGGTGACGGATGAAACAACAATGTCCATTATCACCACTGTTATTCAGTATTGTACTAGAAATGTAAGCTTTAGCAATAAGAGAAGAAAAAGAAATTGAAGGAATTGGAATAAGTGAAGAATAAACAAAGCTATCACTCTTTGTAGATAATATGATGATATACTTAGAGAATCCCAGAGAATCAAGTAAAAAATTACTTGAAATAATAAACTTTGGCAAAGTTTCAGTTTACAAAATAAACCGATATAAATTACCTGCATTTCTATATATTACTAACAAGTCCTGACAGTAAGAGATAGAAAGATAAATCCCATTTAAAGCTTTGGTAGACATTATAAAAGATTGGGGGTCTACCTTCCAAAACAAGCCCAGGGACTATATGACCACAATTACAAAACACTTCACACAAATAAAGTCAAATCTAAGTAAGTGGAAAAACATCAATTCCTAGTGGGTAGGTTGAGTTAATATAATAAAAATGACAATTCTATCTAAATTAATTTACTTATTCAGTACTGTACCAATCAACCTACTAGGAAAAAAAAAATTTCCAGAGCTAGAAAAAATATCAACATTCATCTGAAAGAAAAAATGTCCAGAATATCAAGGAAATTAATGAAAAAAAAATGCTAGAGAAGGTGGCCTAGATCCACCAGATCTCAAATTTTATTATAAAGCAGCAATCATCAACACAATTAGTGCTGGCGAAGACATAGAAGGGTAGGCCAGTGGAATAGGTTATGTACTCAAAACACAGTAGTCAATGAATATAGCAATCTACTGTTTGATAAATCCAAGGACCTCAGCTTACGGGATAAGAACTCAATGTTTGACAAAAACTCTTGGATAACAGTGTGGTGGAAACTGGGCACAGACCAATGCCTGAGATCATACACAAGAATTAAGTCCAAATGGATACATTATCTAGGTATAAAAACTGATACTCTAAACAAATTTGTGGAGCAAAGAATAGTGTATTTGTCAGATTTATGGAGAATGGAGAAATAAATGATCAAGCAAGATATGGAGAACATTTTATAGTGCAAATGGATAATTTTGATTACATTCAATTGAAAAAATTTTACTCAAAGGCAAAGCAACCAAAATTGGGAGGGAAGCAGAAAACTGAGAAAGAATTTTTGCAACTAGTGTCTGTGATAAAGGCCTCATTTCTTAAATATACAGAGAACTGAGTCAAATATACAAGAATACATGTCATTTCCCAATTGATAAATGGTCAAAGGATATGAACAGAGAGTTGACAGAGTAAGAATTTAGAGCTGCCTATAGTCATATGAAAAAGTGCTCTAAATCACTACTGATTAGAGAGATGCAAATCAAAACAACTCTGAGGTACCATACCACACTTATCATATTGGGTAACATGACAAACAGGGAAATAATAAATGTTGGAGAAGATGTGGGAGAGTTGGAACACTAACTCTTTGTTGGTGGAGCTGTGAGCTGATCAACCATTCTGGGAGTAATTTGGAACTATGCCCAAAGGGCCTTAAAAATGTGCAAAGCCTTTGACCCAGCAATACTGCTTCTAGGGCTGTATCCCAAGAGATCATAAATATGGGAAAAGGTGCCACACGTACAACAATATTTATAATAGCTCTCTTTGTGGTGGCCAATAACTGGAAATCAAGGGGATGCCCATCAATGGGGGAATGGTTGAACAAGTTGTGGTACATGAATGGATTGGAATACTATTGTGCCATAAGACATGATGAACAGGAAGACTTTAGAGAGACCTGTAAGCACTTACATGAACTAATGTTAAGAGAAAGGAGCAGAACCAGGAGATCACTATACACAGTAACAAACCCACTGTGTGAGGAATTTTTCTGGTAGACTTAGCCCTTCACAGCAATGCAAGGACCTAGAACATTCCCAAGGACTCAAGTCAAAATGCCATCCACATCCAGAGGAGTAACTATGGAACTGGAAAGCAGAATGAAGCAGAGTATTTTGTGTTTTGTTTTGTTTGGGATTTTCTCATGGTTTTTTTTTTTTCCCATTTATTTTAATTCTTCCATGCAACATGACTAATACGAAAATGTGTTTAATAAGAATATATATGTAGAACACATATAAGATTGCATGCTATCTTGGAGAGGGATGAAGGTAAAGGAAGTGGAGAAAATCTAAAACTTATGGAAGTGATTGTACAAAACTGAAAACAAATATATTTTTAAGAAGGAAAAAAAAATTCTACCATTGTGTTGTATAAATGTGAGACATGAAACAGAAATGTATCTGAAGAATTTAAAATAAATATCACTCTTAGGACAAACAAGATATCCATTATTATGAATGTGAATAAACAACAACAAATTACAAATAATGATTCATGATGAAGAAATAGGAACAAATATTTCCATCAAGAAATTTATGAATAAAGATGACATGAATTGATCATGTAGTGATATTGAGAGACCAGTAATGGACAGTCCACTATTACATTAATATTTCTGTGATGCTGAGAGAAAGCAAAAAAAGTCAATATCTGACAAAAGCAGAATTTAAATACAGGTACTCTGACTTTTCTTCAGTCATGACCATTTCCCTGCATCAAAGTAACCCTCCCCCATTCTGAACTTCTCTATTACAAACAAGAACACTATCATCCTTCCAGTTACCCAAGATTAGAATCTAGATGTTACTCTTCACTCTTTCTCAATCCCAATATCCAATCTGTTTCCAACTCCTGCTTATTTTTATTTTCATAACATCTCTTACATAGCCAATTCTTTCCTCTGAAACAAGACTATAGGCACTTATAGACTGCTATATGCACTTCTTACATTTTATAGTCCTTTAGTTGGCCTCTCTGCCATTCCAGACTATCCTTCACTTAGCTGTCAAATCAATCTTCCTAAAGCACAGATCTGACCATATCAATCATATACTAAATCAGTTCCCATAGTTTTCTATCACCTCCATGATCAAATATAAAATCCTGCTTGACATTCAAAACTATTCGCAATTTGATCTTCCCCATTCCCACCTTTCCAGTTTTCTTACATTTTTCACCCTCTTCCTATCACATGCACGGGTATCACTGATGTTCCTCCCTCAAGTTACTCCATTTTTAGTGACAGTCTCCCATGTTTGGAATTCTCTCTTTCATCTCCTGTTTTTAACTTTCCTCCACTTCTTTAAATTTATAGCTAAAATCTCTCCTTTTACTAATAAATAGCCTTTTTGACTACCCTTAATCCCAGTGCCTTTGCTCTGTGTTTTTTTTTTAATCTCTACATAGACATTTTCTTAACTCACCTATGTGTTTGAAGTCTGTTGGTTAAGCTTAACTGGGTGTAGTCCATCTGTTAAGATGGTTTTATTAGGGTGTGGCTGTTGTGCCTGTTACACTTTCTTGGAGCCACAGGTGAGAAGTGGGTGAGAGATACCAAAGTCCTGAAAAGGGCTTTCCAAACCTTATACCAGAGAAGCTACTCCTCCTTAAACACCCCATGCAGACCAGGAACTTAACTGTTTATTAACTGACTAGTTATACAGTCATAAACAAAATCTTCCCTTGTAGGTGATGTTTTAGGTAGAAAAAACATTTCACGTATATTTATGCTCCCTTTAAATTTACATGCCCAGAACTCAGTTATTTTACCTTTATCACAACTCTGGTCTTTTTCCTATACTAAATTGCCTGCTTTACATCTTATGATAATACCATAGATATAGAGAGTATTGTGGGACAATGGAGGAGTAGGTCAGAAAATTCCAAGCTCTCAAGATTTCTTCTTCACAAATGAGTCGAAGTAGCACCATAGGGTGAACAAAGTGGGTGTGGAGATGATTAAGAATAGAGGCATAAGTGGGGTCTTCCTGGGACAACTTGAGAAGATCTGAAGAAAAATCCCAGGATGAGGTTTGGTCCCTGCAGGTTAGTCTCCATTTTAATAAGCAGCAAGTCCTGGGGTTAGTTGGTTTGAGAGGCAGCCTTGATCCAAGCCACAGAAACTTTCACTCCAGGGATGGTGAGGGGAGTTGGGCATTTGAGTTGGGGAAGATTGAGGGAACTTCTGCTGCTAAGGAATGCCAGATCCAGCTGTGCTGCCAAGAATGGTGGGGGTGAGAAGGAACCATGACATGCTAGGTGAGTGCAGAAGCTATGGGGCAGAAAGCCCTTGACTATGGGCACTTCCAAGAGATTGGAGGTTTGTCCTTGGTTCCAGACGAGAGGAGAGAACTGAAGATCTGGGGCAAGTCGCACCATCCCCCATGCTCCAGGGTTAGAGATTTTTATAAAAATTAAGCTATTACCACTAAAAATTCACAGGCAAAGGAGAAGCCATAGAAATCTAACCATAGAAAGCTATTATGGAGATAGAGATGACCATGTTTCATTGTCAGAGGAGGATATTGAAGTAAAGAACTCCCCAAAGAGTAATGTCAAATGGTTACCTGCCCCAAAAGAATTCATAGAAGGTTTTTAGAAAGAGTTCAAAAAAATAAAATGACAGAGATGGAGAAAAAGCTAAGGAAAAAAAGAATTATCCAAGAAAAATAAGATTATGAAAGGAAAGTCAACCAATTAGAAAAGGAAATCCAGGAACTTCAGTAAGAAAATGACACCTTGAAAATTAGAATTGGGCAAAGTGAAGTCAGGGAAATTATAAGAGATCAAGAAATAATTATACAAAATATGAATAATGAAAAAAATAGAAGAGAAAGTGATACATCTTATAAGAGAAACAACAAATTTGGAGAGATCAAGAAGATAAGATATAAAAATAATCAGAGTAACAGAAAGTTATAATAGAAAAAAGAATCTTGATACAATAATAACTAAAGAAAATTGTTCTGAAGCATTAGAACAAGAGGGAAAATGGGCTTGTAATTGAAAAAGTCCATCTATCACCACTTAAAATGAGATCCTATGAGGAAAATTTACAAGATCATAGTGAAATTGTTGACCCTGTGGCTCAAGGATAAAATATTAAAAGTATCAAGATTAAAACAATTTAAACATGTTGGTACCACAATTAGACTCACGCAAGACCTAGCAGCAGAGAAATTAAAGGACTGCAGGTCTTGGAACACAATATATCAAAGAGTAAAAGAACTGGGGCTCCAGTACAAAATTTAACCCAGCAAGGTTAAGTATTATTTGGAATTTAAAAAAGTGTATATTTGATAAATGCTTAGACTTTCAAGACTTTTTAAAAAAAATCCTGAACTTAAACGAAGATTTGACATACAAGAACCAAGAGAAATATAAGGTACATGCCAAAGATTAATTATAAGGGCTTCATAAGAATAAACTGTTTACTTATTGCTACATATATAAATGTAAAATGTATGTCTAAGATTCTTATTAATATTTGGTAGCTCATAAATAACATTGGGGAAAACCTGAGGAAAATATGAATTTAAAAAGTAAAGTCATTTAGGAACAGCTAAAAAGAGTAATTATTTTATAGAAATGAGGTGCAAGAAGAATCGATACAGATGAATTAGATGGGGGAGGAGGGCTGGTAATTCTGGTAACCTATTTTCATTGGGAATAAGTTTAAGAGGGGAAAATGCATATGTATTTAGAAGACTATAAAAATCTTCTAACTTTGAAAGAAATAAAATGATAAAAGAATAGGGAGGGGGAAAAGGACAAGGGAAGGATCTGTAGAGGGGAAGAGGAGGGAACAGGTGAAAGGGAGTATAGAAGGGTGTTTAGATTTATAGGAATGAGAGGATAAGGGAGGGATCTTTGGAGGGGAGTGGGCAAGTAAGAGGTCAAGGGAGTGGGAGGAGGCAGGAGAGATAGGAAAAAAAGAGATACACAGAAACATAAAAAACAAATATCGGGAGTGGACTATGTTTGCAAAAGTATATGTCTATATATGTATGTATATGTGCATGTATATATCTACAACTATAGAGAAAAATATCTAAACTTTATTGTAGCTTTCTGGGTCGCTGGGGGCAGGGAGAACAAAGGAAAAAAGTGCCCAGCAGAGAACAAAAGGACTCACAGGAAGCATAGATGGACAGTTTTCAGCACAAGTATTTATCATACAGGCTTTCATGAAATGAAAATTTATTGTTATGCAATTTGAATCCTCTCTTACATTCTGCTATGCACATGACATGCTTTCACAAAACTTCTTAACTTTGTATTTAAGTTCCAAAGTTTAAATTTGTGATAAAAAAGAAAAACATTTCATGTATATTTATACTTCCTTTAAATTTATATGCCTAGAGCTCAGTTGCTTTACCCTTATCACAACTTCGGTCTTTTTCCTATTCTACATTCCCTTTTTTACAAGCTTATGCTAATATTATGGAGATATCATCTCTTTGTCTTTCTTCCTCCTTTTCCTCTTCCTTCTCTTCCTGCCCTTAAGGAGTACACATTCTAATAAGGGAGAAACCATGAAAAAATGTTCATTCCCAATGTATATATGGTATGAAAGGAAGTTAATTTCAGATGGCAAGAAGTAGCAATCTAGTGGATCTAGAAAGGCTTCATACAGAACATATGATTTGAGCTGAATCTTGAAGGAGGCAAGGGAAATAAGGGGCCTGAGGTGAGGTGAGAGACAACATTACAGGTATGGGGAAAGTCAGTGCAAAGGCATTGATTTGGGAGATGGCGGGTCTAGCATTATCTTTCCATATGGCTTTAGAAAGTAATCCCTTCAGAGACTTTTAGGGAACAACATCTTCCTCCTCATCAGAATACTTTCATATTAGATATCTAAAACTAAGGTTTCTTTTTTTTATATATTCAGTTTCACCTCTCAGGAATACATGGATACATACATACATACACACATACATATACATACATATACACATATATATGCACAGAAACAAACATATATATATATATATATATATATATATACATATATCTACATACACACATATATCTATATAACAAAAAAACAAAAAAAACAAAAAAAGCCCCAAAACCAAGGTTTCTGTACTTTCCTACTCAAGATGGGAGAAATTGTGAACTAAGATTTACTCAGTCATGAGGTCTGTCAAAGTGTCAAGGTCATAAAATCATAATTGAGGAAAGTGATACTCAATGAGGTTAAGTGACTTAGCAAAAGTCACAGAAAGTTAAAAAAGAAACAGTCACCAATCAAACCATCTTTTCTACCTTTAAACATAGTGCTCTTATCACTCATGAATTTAGGAGAAAGGGCAAATTCTAAGATATATAGGAGGACAGGTATTCATTCCTTTCAAATACAAAGCAAACCAGGATGTTAGAGGGAGAGATGCCTCCCTTCGAGAATCAGATAAGGACAGGGTGCCCTAGAAGATGGAAATATTATTAATCAAGGAGACAGTAAACAGCCTTACAAGATTTCCCAGGGAGGGGACTAGTAACATATGGCCTATATTACAATGTAGGCCTGTGGAAGTTTTGACAAGGGCAAAGGAAGCTGAGTTAATTATAGATCAGTTCTCAGGACCAATCAGTGAAAGAACCATATTAAAACTGGGAGAAAAAAAAAAAAAAAAAACATCTGAGAGAGTTGCTTCCAAAAATAAGCTTGATGTGTGCTTCGCCTGATGGGATGAAGGGTCTGGTGAGATAACCAAACTACTTTAAATCCTTGGGTTAAATAAAGAGGATTCATACGCATAGTAAAACATCAAGGGAATAGTTATTGCTATTAGGATTGATTTGATGCGGAGCGTTAGGATAATTAGGTCCTGTTGGTTTTGATATAGAATCAATCACTAAATCCAGGAGTTTGAAGAGACTTCAGAGGTCATTTATCACAATTTAGACTCAGAGCACAAATCTGAACGAAGCATGAATTAGTCATTCACCTTTTCTAGGAGGACTTCTGGTTAAAGAGTACTACCTCCTTCCCTTCCACATTAGGTCAGTTCCAATTATGAGGAAGATTTTCTTTATATTGAACCCAAATATCTCATTTTGAAAGTTCTACTATTTCTTTTAGCTCTGCCCTTAGGACCTTGTCAAGCACATAATAGGTGCATAATAAATGCTTATTGTCTGACATTGCACTCTGGCAATACAAAGGACATATCTAATCCCCTTCCAACAAAAATACAAAACGAAAAACAAACATATAAGCGAACAAAAAAACAAAAAAGAAACCACCCCGATGTGTGGTAGTAATTAATCTACACTTGGAGTTAGGGGAAATGTAGGCTAAAATCTTACTTTTAAAATGTGCTACTTGTGTGACCATGAGAAAGTTCAGACTCCTGGTGGAAGTTGCCTTTTTTTTGCTCTCATAACTCTGCTTAATCAATCTTAATAAAGAGACAGGAATCAAGTCATTTCTTATAGCTTTAAATGCAGTGCTCTTTTTACTTATAAACTGAGGAGAAAGAGCAAATTCTAAGATGTGCCAATGGACGAGCATTCTTTCCTTTTATGCAACAAGCAAATCAGGTTGTTAGAGGGAAAGACATCTCATTCTAAGGATCAGATGAGGATAGGGAGCCCTAGGATATGAAAATGGTATTCATCAAGGAGGCAATAATCTTAGTCAAGTCTACAAGCATCCTCTTAGCCAAGGAGTCCCTTGTTTTAATTTTGACAGCTGAGTGTAATTACCTCCAATTTGACTTTCCCTCAGGAGTTCTCTATGGTTGGTCATTATGAACGTATATATGTGTGTATACATATATGAATGTATACGTGTGTGCATGTCTTTATAGAGAGAGGTATGAATTCCCGGATTAGTCATCAGAAATTGTTATCATTTGTCTTGCCAAATATAACAAGAACAGGAGAGTTTCTCATATTTTTATGGAAAATTGTTTTCTAGTAAACATTCTACCAATGATAAAAAAATTTAAAAAAATGGAAAAGCCCTTTCTATCTTTGGCAGTAAGAATTCAACCAAGAAAAAAACACATGAAAAAACCCAACAACAGCAAAATGAAAACTATACCACAACAGAATAATTCAATCCCAAAAATAACCACTAGGAACAAATGCATTCTGCCAGAATGTTCAGCAAAGAGTGTAAAAAGATGTTTGCGATATTTATTGTCACTGTAATGATCATAGAAGGAAATTGGAGCTAAAAATACTCAATGACAAGTATTTCAGGCATTGTTTTTGCAAGTTTGCTTTTGCTTATTGGAAATATATATAATTTTCTCTAGAGAAGAAAAATCTTTTCTTGCCAATATGTTCCATACATATTTTATGAAGAAGTTTCTGTTTATTGGGTTGTTATATGATTCACAAATAGTGAAAACATAATCTTTCATTTTCATTAATTGTAACAATGCCTACTTCTAGATGGCTGCAACTATCCAACTATGACATCTTCCTACCATTGTTCTAAGATCACTCAGCTTTCTTGTCCTCCTAACCTAAATTACCAATTCCCACTCTGTGGTTTTGTTCATTTACAGGAGCTATCTACATCTAACCAACATCAGCCTCCTAACCATATCTTCCTTCCACAGTGCTGCATTTCTGTCTTTCACTCTATACCATGCTTTGAAATTCTTGCTTTGGGACCAGTAATCAAAAAAAAAAACTATTATTGCTGAAGGAAGGGATCTAAAAATATATTGCCCTATGGCTCCACTCACCATCTTTCTTATTTTGCCCTTTTCCAGACACAATTCCTCCATTGTTTTCCCTCATGCTATTAGAGTGGAAGCTCCTTGAATTCAGGGATATTTTCTTTTTTGTATTTAAATGTCTCTTATTTAGAATTATATCTGGAACATTTAAGGTGATTCCTTAATAAATGCTCATTTATTATGATAAGCTCATAATAAATTCTTGTGAATCTCAATAATTAACCAAAGACAAATCAATACAGATTTGTTAAGTACTTACTATAAGAAAAATAATCTGCTAAGTACCTAGGGTATAATGAAAGACAAAATATATCACAATGACAAAAACAGTCAATTTTCTCAAGAAGCTTTCATTCTATTTGGAGAGACAATATGTAAATTTTAGATATGGAAAAATGTAATGCAATATAATAATATAACTATATGCAAATTAATGTGCATATATATGTTTCTGTGTGTTTATGTGTGTGTGTGTGTATGTGTATGTAATGCAATCAGGAAGAGGAAGGCATTAGCATCTGTGCTGACTAGGAAAGTCACTGCTCAGAATGCAGATTTTGAGTATTTGAAGAAAAGCAGGGAAAGTGAGGGAACCAAAGAGGAAAGAATGGACATTTACAATCATAAAAAACATCTTATATAAAGCACAAAGATGGGAAATGAAGTATCTTCTTTGAGGAATTTCAAGAAGAACAATATAGTAGGATCATCGAATGTATGCAAAAGACTTCAGTCAGGGAAAACAGATTTTTATCATAATAGTTCAACTGAAATTTGGTGAGGACCTGCACTAGAAGTATGGCTGTATAAGCGGAAAAGAAGGGAAACCCATACAAAGATGTTAAGGTAGAGATGACAACATTTTCCTATTAATTGGATATTTGGGGTGACAGAGATTGAAGAATCAAGGACGACACCAAGATCTTCAACCCTGATGACTAGAAGAATGATAGTAACCTCAAAAATGATAGGAAAATGACAGTTTTACAGAAAAGAAAAATAAGTCTGATTTTGAATATATTGAGTTGGAGATATGCAAAGGCAGTTGGAGATATGTGCATTTATCTCAGCAGATAGCCTAGAACAATGTAATATAATCAGTATAACTAGATGATACAATTATGTAACATATATAATTGTATAATTTAATAGCATGATATATCATACAATATATATGATATGGTGTGTCATGATATAATGTGAGATAATATAATGTGTAATGTGACATGACAGAATATGTGTCAGCAAATATATGTATATGGATGATAATTAAATCAATAGGAGCTAATGAAATAACCACTTGAAATGATATTGAATGAAAGAGATGGAAACCAAGGACAGTCTTCAATTTTGAAATCTAAGGATCAATGGTGATGGGGTTTAAGAAGGAAAGAGAAAATTTATAACAGACATTATGGAAAAATGGCATAGGGAATCATTTTGGGAGAAATAAAAATATTTCTTTTCTGTAGTGAGATCCAATAGAGATTTTATGATAAATTTAATGACAAATGTACATTTTTTTATATTCAATTTAATAAATACTATTAAACACATTGTCAGGCACTGTGCTAAGGACTAGGAATATAACAAATATGAAGGAACAGTCCTTGCTCTCAATGAACTTATATTCTAAGAGGGGAGGAAAATATACTAAAGGAAGCTGAAGACTGAGAGGTGAAGGGAGCCGGAAGGCGGGGCTAGTCCCAAGAGGTATGTTATTCTGTGGACTTAAAATCAAGTAGGGATACTTATGGAAAATGACGAGTTACTTGGAAAGTTCAGGTCTGAGCCTTTAAAGGAAAGCTTTGGGAGGGGTCCTCCAGTCAGAGAGGAGAGCGAACTAAGGGAGCAGAGGAGGCATCCAAAATGGAAAGCTGAGTCATTCATTATATGAATGAAGTTTCAGATGATCAGCTTATCCTTTGTGAGGCATGATATTCCACATAGAGCACCACAACTGATGGAAATAGAGAGGTAGCCAGTAAGTACTTATATATGTGTGTGAGCAAGAAGTGGTTAGACTGGATGACTGTTACATTACATCTCTAGGTCTGTGAGCTTATTTTCCATGATCCTATGATCACAAATTGCTGTTGTTTTGGAAGATAATAAAAGCAAGCACCTCATACACAGAAGGACCTGCTGTGTGGGTTCTAGGATCTGCTTTTCTAAAAGGATAGCAATTTTGAGGGGTCAACAATCACTTTAATCAAACACAGGTATCATTCACTTAGTTTGGGTGAAGAAGTCAGCACCTAAACTTCAGAGAAATTACAGAGAAATAAAGATTAGCCAACAGACAGGGCTTCCAACTGTCTGACTATAGATACATAGTTACCAAAGACAGAAGCACCAATATTTGGGTTTTAAAAGGGGGAGAAGTGAAGGGGCTCTTTAGTGGCTGCCCAGAATCTTGTCTGGCCAAAGGATACTTCCAATGAAGAGTAAGCCTCAAAGTGCAATCTTACTTCAGAGTATTTATACACTTTTCGGAGCCATAGGGCATCACAACCCTTGAGAACCAGTGCTTCATTCACAAAAGGTGTGGACCTTCTTACAAATCTCCATTATCAAACTCCACTTAATAGGCACTTCCAGTAATAGATGGGAAAGATTTTTAATCTCATTAGCATTAAAAAAAAAGTAGAGAAAGTTTTCCTGTTCAGGTCTTCCCATATCAAAGAAATAGGTCTAGACATTAAATAAATGATTAATATTTAAAATGTGATTCTGGTGGAAGGAGAGTGACTTAAAAGATCATTGAATTTTTGTTGATGAGGAAACAGATCCCCAGAATGATTAAGTGAATGACCCAAGGCCATACAGCTTTTTAGTGGCAAAACTGAGCTCAAACTCCATTTCTCTTTTGTCCCAGGACAATAGTCTCTCCACTAGATAATACTTCCTCTGATGAGAAATAAATTTGGCATGCATGCATATATAAAAGTTGGCATTAACCAAGCAACTAGGTAATTTACAAATAGCCTATCAATTAATTGTTTAACTTAGATCACTCACATGTATGTTTCCTTATGCCACATTTTTTTTTTGTTTATGAATGCTGCATGTATCTAAAGGTTGAAAACTAACACTGAAACTCCTCTTGATTCCATTAGCAGATTCTTCCATGTGTTTGAACAACAGAGTTACGTGTTCTGAACCTACTCAGCAAATCAGAAGGAACAAACTCAGTGGGTCAATTTGTAGTAGAATATGCTCACTACTTGCAAGTTTAAAAAATTATACTTTTTTTTTATTCTAACTTTCTTCCTTAAAGTGCATCTGGTATAGAACCATGTCTAGTGGGAACTGGGCTACATAGTCAATTTTCTGTTAGATTTTATGCATATAAAAATGTTTCAAAGTTAATTTCCATTAAACCCAATACCACATTAGTCCCACTATACCAAGAATTAATTAAACTTTTATAATAGCTAATGCTACATATGAACCACATAAGCGAACAGATGTATATCACATTCATGAAATTAGCATTAAGTCTTTCTGGTGTTATCTGTTTCTGGAAGTAACAGTTGTAGAATTCTGCCTGAAGAAAAAATAATTGTCTTCACTTTGGTCTATGCAAGAAAACCTAAAAGTTAATTTAAAAAAGACTGAATGCATAATACCTTTTGTTGCTTTTAAATTATATTTTTCTATGCCTACATTTCTCAAAACTGCTGGGATGTATACCTGGTCAGGGACAAAAAGAAGGGGAGATACGCACTGAATTTCTATTTCAACTTTGATCTTCTTTCATAACATTTAAATCCCCTATTTTTCCAAATTAATTTATCTGAATAAAGAAATATGAATATACTGGCAATATATTTGCCCTTAATCAAAGTGTAAGTGATTTTCCTTCAAGGTACAAGTGAATAAATGAACTTGAGGAAAGAATAAACTGTCTTGATAGCTGTTGATGAACATTTTCCAAAAAAAATGTATGCTATTGTATACTTTACACTGTGAACATCCTTCTCAGTTTATCTGATACTGTGAATTTCTCATTAGGCTTTAGAAAAATTTTCCATACATACATTTTTCTTTTCTAAGGTCAACCATAACCCCCAAACTTCTATATCCTTTAGGCATATATGAATTAGCTTCAGAATCAACATATCTACCGGCAATTTTGATACATTAATGCAATTATAGATTACTGTACCATATCATGTTTTGTTAGTATATATGATATATATGTATGTATATACAATATGCTTATATGTTTATTTGTGTTAGACCTTCATTTTTGAAGAGGACCATAACATCAGAAAATTGATGACATAACTTGCACTTGACTTTATTTGGAGTGAAGGAGGGGCTGTGCAAGGTCATCACCCTCATTTTCTCCTCCTGAGTCATCTGGATCCAGTGACCAGATATTCATCAGGATAACTGGAGATGATCCATGATGCAATGGAAGACCTTGGCCATTTAGGGTAAAGCATTTCCAGGTACTCACTTAAAGTGAGGTAATGCCCATTCAGTGAAGAGACCTCCTTAAAAGGTAGTCAGGGGATGATCCCTTTAAATAGAATAAATAAATAAATAAATCAAGCTAGGAGGGACAGGAGTCTCAGGTCTGTTGTTTTGACCAGAAGCAGCTACTATAGACATTCACTCTAAGCCATGATAACACATGATAATCTTTGAAGGAGAGTCAAGTAATGACATAGGATAATTTCTATGTTGAGCAAATTTCAAGTAGTTTTCTTTAATTTAGTTTTTGGAAAGTTGTTTTTGAAATCTTCCTAAGGAAACAATTGATGGATCACTAGTAACTTTTATAGTATCATCCATTAAGTGTGATGTTTCTACTTGACTTCAGTCTATACTTTCAATAGCATTTACTAGAGAATTTTTGTCAGATCATCTACAGCAGCATTCTGAAACTGAGTCATGTCTGACTTTTTGTGACCCTATGGACCATAGTACATCAGTACTATACATGAGGCTTTTTCTTAGCAGAGATACTGGAGTTGTCTAGTTTTTTTTTTTTTTTTTTTTTCACTTCTTCAGTGGATTTAGGTAAACAGGGGTTAAATGACTTGCCTACGGTCACACAGGTATTGTATATCTGAAGGTAGATTTGAACTCAGATCTTCCTGACTGCAGTCCTAATGTTCTATCCACCTAGATGCCTCCTGAACAGGTATAATAGTGCGACATGGAAGCCAAGAAATCTAATGAAATCATAGGTTCCTTTAAGAAATGAAGAGTTTCCTAGAATAAGGTGGTGATATTCTTATTGTACTCTGCTGTCTTAGGAAGTGTTGAGTTCCCTTTTAATGAATGTCTTTGAGCAAAAGATAGATGACCACTTGTCCACCATATTGTAGAGAGAATTCTTATTCTGGCATATAGTAGACTTCATACCTGCTGACATATTTCCCAACTCAGAAATGTTATGATTTAAAAAAAATGTGTAAAATTGCAAACAAAAGAAGAGTATGAGTAATGTAAATTCAAGCATACATGCTGTTGGAAGAGCAATTTTAGCGTGTGATCTCAATGATTGTCAATAGAAAAGATGTCTTTTGTAGTAGTATTAATACAAATACTTTATAATGCATTAATACAACTAAATTCTAGGTATTAATACTCATTACATTGAATATTTGTGCAGTACTTTAGAATTTTCAAAGAGGTTTCCTAGTAAAAAGATTTGTAATTACAGGTAAGATCATCTTAGCACATTGTCCAAGTTTTAGAATAATGCTTGGCAAATAATAGTCACTTAATAAATGTTGAGTAATTATTTTATAGCTGTTGATTTTTTTCCATTATCCTTCACAGTGGGAGAGATGGGGACAAAGCACTCTTTCCAAAACCATTTTGTATCTATCAGATCCTAGGGAGTCAAGGTCATTGGTGCTTCACAGGAGTTCTTTAAGACTATTTGGCTCAATAAAAGGGAAGACTGATCAAGGGAGACAACGTCCAGGAAAGAACTTTTGAGGAGAGACAAAAAAGAGAGAAAAAGATAAACAGAAGAAAATAAGATAAAGGGAGGTACACAGTAATCCTTGCTGTGAATGTGAAGGGGATGAACTCACCCATAAAATGAAAGCAGATAGCAGTATGGGTTAGAAAACAGAATCCAACAATATGTTATGTACAAAAAATACACTTGAAACACAAAGACAAACTCAAAGTTAAAATAAAGTGTTAGAAAAAAACCTTTTATGTTTCAGCTAAGCTAAAAAAAAAAACAGAAGTAGCAATCATGATAACAGAGTAAGGAAAAGCAAAAGTAGACTGAATTAAACCAGGGAAACTACATTTTCCTAAAAGATGCTATAGAAAATGAAGAAATACCAATACTAATTTCTCTCATAAAGGGCTCATTTCTCATATATATATATATATATATATGTGGAACTTAGTATAATTTATAAAAATAAAATCTATTCCTCAGTTGGTAAATGATCAAAGAACAGAGACTGGCCATTTTCAGTAGAAATCTAAGCTATCTATAGTTATATTAAATGTTCTAAATTACTACTATGAGAAATGAAAAATAAAATAACTCTGAGGTAATACTTCAAAGGTATTCAGACTAGCTAACAGGACAAAAGAGGAAAATGACAAATGCCAGAGGTGATTTGGAAAAAGTAGAAATGCTGAAGCATTTTTGGAAGAGTTGTGAACTGCTTCCAATCACTCTCGAGAAAAATAAATTGCAATTATTCCCAAAGGGCAGTAAAATTCTGCATATTCTTTGATAGAGAAACATCAATACTATTAGATATATATCTCAAAGAGATGAAAGAAAAAAAGAAAACACCTATATGTACACAAATATTTGTAGGAGCTTGCAGCTCTTTTTGTGGTGGCAAAGAATTAGACATTGTTGGCATGCCCATCAATTAATTGTGATGGTATACTATTGTGCAATAAGAAATGATGAGCAGGACAGCTTCAAAAAAATCTGAGAAGAAATGTATGAATTGATACAAAGTGAAGTGAACAGAGGCAACACATCTTTATACACAATAACAGCAATATTGTACTGATGATCAAGTGTAAAAGATTTAGATAATCTATTGGATCAATGATTCAAGACAATTTCAATGGACTCATGATGGAAAATGCTATCTCCTTCCAGAGAGAGAGCTGATGAAGTCTTAGTACATATTTATATATGATATTACTTATATGGAAATGTTTTTCAAGATTTCATATGTTTAATTGATAAAACACATCATTTGCCTGAGTGCAGGAGGTACTGATATGGTTTTAAACTACTTTTTTAAGATAGAATGTTAAAAATAACTGAAAATTTAAAGACAATGAAGAGTATGTGACCCAAACCTCCAAAACTCAAATGAGTTTCTTAGAGTTGTGATTCTAGTCAGGGACTCTTAACTTTACATTTTTTTTTAAATCATGGACCCCATTGACAATTTGTGAAGGCTATGGACCCTTTTCTTGAAATAATGTTTTAAAATAAATGAAATAATTACTTAGTTTAAGCTAGAAGGTAGTAAAACTAATATTTATTTTCCCTCATTGAAATTCAAGGAGACTCTAAAATCTTTCTAGAGGGTTCCATAGATCCCAGGTTAAGAGCACTTTATCCAAATGAAGGCAGTCCTGACAGCCTTGCTGAAGACCAGAACTATTTCAAGTGTTGTGGTGTGGTCTCATAATGACTGTCGTTACAATCTTTTTTCTGACTAATATGCGGAGTTCTTTTATAGATGAAATCAGATAAATTATGGATAAGAAGAGATTTACAAGGGATAAGGGAACATCCCTCAAGTATTTCAAGGACTATCAGGAAGTAGATGGAAAGAAAAAAAAAAACTGCACTTGACCTTAGGGGGCAAAATTAGAAACAAATGACACTGTTGGCAAAAAGGTTAGATTTAAGCTTGAGGTAGGAAAAAATAAAACTTCTTGAAGATTAGAGATATGCAAAAGTGGAATGGTCTGCCACCAGATACTGTGATCTTTCTAATTGCAGGTATTAAAATGCTGGATGACCCTATCTTGACTAGCAAGCCAAAGGGATTCTTATTTAAGTATCCAAAGGATAGGAAGTAGCCAAAGGACCCTATAAAATTCGTTCCTCATCTATTATTTTATGATTATGTGAAGTATTGGCAAGCGTCGCATAAATGTAGGATGCTATCATCTTATCAATCTGCCTTGATTCTCTGGAGTTATTCATTGATATCACATGTCTTATTGAATAAAGTATGCTGCCTGCAAATGCAAAAGAAAGTGATTATCATTGGGATAATACAGAAATTTTGGTTATTCCATGCTAAGTAATGGAATGGGCAATAGAAATTTTGCTTTGTTTCCTCTTTCTCCCAAATCACTGGCAAGAACTATTATTTTTCTCTCTGTAATTCCAGAAAAAAAGATATTACTAATAAATATTTCTAAATGTCTCGAATTATGTTTAATAATAATAATAATGTCCTGAAAATCTCCCCATCTTCTCTTACTCCCTCCATTAGTTAAAAAACCCACTGGTTGTGTTGAAATAATTTGACTTTTCATTTAATGCTTATTAAATGAGACACAGTGTGATGTAGTAGAAAAAAATTTCTGGCCATAAGATCAGAGGTTAGATGCTGCTCCTTGCTTGGTTAGTGACCATATCCTCATCACTGAAGCTTTTGATCCTCAGGTAGCTCAGATTTGCGTTGGTCAAGGCAATTCTTAAAGTGTTACTTGGACAGATCTTTGGTGAATTGTGACAGTAGAGGAAATACATCTGGAGAAGCTGGGCTTGAGATATTGAGGATAAGAAGGATGTGGGTTATTAGATAAGCAAACAAATTCCTATGTGTGGAATTTCCTAAAGAAAAGCGGAAAAGCTTGGAGGCATTAGAAAGGTTGTGTAGAGAGCAGCATCTGTTACTAATATAATGAGTGGTGTTCTGTGCAGTTCAGAATGGAGAACATGGAGGAGGGGAGTGAGGGGGGACAATTCTGACTTGGCCTGTGAAGGCCAGCTTTCTATCTACCCAGACTTCCTCTAAATCAAATAAGGTGAAGGGGATTATTGTTAGTGAGCTTGCTAAAGAAAAGACACCCTATGATTTTCTTTTTAGAGAAAGTCAATAAAGAAACAGAATATTCTCCATTGTTAGGCAAACATCCTCCTTTTATTGATAGTGGGTCAGTTAGAGTGCACATCAGCTTAGCTTTGCAGGGAACTAACAACGTCGGAAATGCAGAATATCAAGGCAAAGAAGGGCAAGAACAATTACTTAGTATAAAAGTGGTTACAAAGAGAATAGTGAAGTATGAGAATAATACTAGAATTCATAGGACCAGAGTCCTGCTAAAGCACTCCTTTAGAGAAATGGCAAAGTAGGGGGTTCAGGAACAACGTTTTAAATTACAAAATCTAATCAGGAAAAAGCACTAGGACCTTCCCAGAGTACATTGTTAATAAAACAATCCAAGTATGCAAAGCAGGAAATCAAAGTAAGGAGAAAGATTTCTTTCTGGCTTCTAAAGCCCCACTGCCTTCTAGTTACATGTGATATATAAGAATCTTTTGCACATTAGTTTTGGACTCTGTGTTGGAAAGAACTCTGGATTTGGAGTCGGGTGGATCTGAGTTCAAATCACCATTCTGTGTTTTTCTTTATATATACCTTATATGTATCTTATATTTCTAATATATACACATATTTGTATGATACAGTTCTGTACAAAACATCATTTTTCAGAAACAATTATAAACTATACTCTTTCTCAACAACCTGCACCATCATGAAGGTCGTCATGTTATCAAAGATGGTAGAATCAATATGGTCTCCAGGTTTATTGGAGTTACAAACCATCTGTGTAGGAATTATGTAGCTTTCAAAGGATACTGCAGATCTCGTTCTCTTGAGATACTGTGTTGGAGAAATTCATCACCACAACATATTTCACCTAAGAAATTGTCATATAGTCATATACTTCATAGTCTTCTTTGGGGTAGAAGAATACCAGTACAGCTCCCTCTGATCCACAAAGTCCTTCCCCAATCCATTCCTCATTCTTGTCTACCACACAGAGTTTTGCATACCATGAAATGGAACTACAGCTCGCGATCTGCAGGGATGCTTTGGCTATAGAACAGGTAATTCTCTTTGATGATCAATGTGATGCACACCACCATCTTGGTAGGGAAGAAAATGAATACATTAATTTTTACATTTTATTAATCAATTACTATGTAATAAGTGCTATGCTTGTGAAAAAAAAACAAAAAGGAAGTCTCTGTCAACTAAGAACTAAGAAATAAAGGAAATTTTGGGCATTCTGAATAGGGACAGAAAGGAATTCTCCTTCTGAGAATAATGGCTAAGTTAATTTGATCATGATTCTTAAGCCAGCTTTTGGCGAGACTGAAGAGAAGTTTGCCACAAAAGGGTTGAAAATTAAATGACTCTTTACCCATAATCAAGAAACATTAGGCCCAAAAGCAACATTACTCAGGACTTGTAGATCAACGGAAGCAAGGTTGCTCAGAACAATGGGGAGGGGACGGACAGGCTGGAGAGCTTCAATTAAACATATTAATTTAGCTTCTTAGAAATCCTAAATGAGAGTGAAGGGAAGGGGAAATCTTTTCTTTCATTAGTTAATACTTAATGGCTCTAGCTGGGGAGGTCCTGATAAATTATGCATTACATGATTTTAAAAAAAGATTAACTTAAGATAAGGCTATGAAAAGTCTTTATCTGGTAATTATCTTGAAACCATAAAATGTGGGTATGAGTCTGCTTGTGCGCACGTCTCCTCTATCCTTTAAAAAAATCACTTGGTTTTATCATCTCCAACAACTATTACTTTATATTTCTTTTTTTTTTTCTGTGAATAAATTCCTTAAGAAATGCTTGGACAAACTGCAGCTTCAAATTCCTCTTTTCCCGCTATGTTCTAAAACAGTTTTTTTGTCTGTCTTGTAACCTTATCACTCAGCTAAAACTATCTTCTCTAAAATGACCAATGATCTCTTAATTGCCAAATCCAAAGTAATTTTCTCTTTCCTGATGCTCATTGAAATTGTTGCAGTAATTGACACTGTCAATTACCTTCATCTCCTATATAGCCTCTCATTTTTAGGTTTTTAGGAACTCACTATTCCCTACTGGTTGCTCTTCTATCTGTTTAACTAATTTTTTCAGTTTCTTTTGATATATTCCTCAAAATGGTGCCCACCAAGTGGAACTCTTCCCATAGGCATGTGTCTTAGACCATATTTTCCCCTTTAAACTATCTTATTTGATGATTGTATTAGTTCCTCTGGTCATTTTTATGAAGACATTTCTAACATTGATTTGTCAGTCCTAAAC
This sequence comes from Bettongia penicillata ogilbyi, assembly GCA_023548195.1. Lineage (NCBI taxonomy): Eukaryota > Metazoa > Chordata > Mammalia > Diprotodontia > Potoroidae > Bettongia > Bettongia penicillata. Next base: position 11,404,856 of record JAJHZJ010000470.1, on the reverse strand, counting down.
ACTCTCTTGGTCATCAGCACAGGTTTTACTGGACATGTCTATATTGCTATGGTCATTTACTACTGTGTGTTTTCTACCTAGTCTATATCACTTATCCATCACTCTATGTCTTAGCCATATTATATTGTCTTGATGATCACTGCTTTCTAATACAGTTAGATATCTGGTGCTAATAAGTCACACTTCATTTTATTTTATTGATTCCCATAAAATTCTTGACTTCTTTCTTCTATATGAATTTTATTATTTTTTTCTAGCTCCGTAACTCTTTTTTTCTTTCTTTCTTTTTTTTTTTTTTTTTGGAATTTCATTGGAATGTCACTAATTATTTAATAAATTAATTTAGGCAGAATTGTTATTTTTTAAAATTAAATTAGTTTGGCCTATTTATGGTCAATTAACATTTTTCTAAGTGTTTAGATTTGACTTTATTTGTTTGAAGTGTTTTGCAATCATGTTCATATGGTTCTTACACTTGTCTTGTCAGGTAGACTCCCAAGCATTTTACACTGTCTACAATTATTTTAAATAGAATCTCTTTTTCTATCTCTTGATGCTGAAGTTTGTTACTAATGGTTAGAAATACTGATGCTTTATGTGAGTTTATTTTATATCCTGAAACTTGGTGAAAGTTGTTAATTATTTCAGCTATTTGTTCTTAGTTCTTTCTCTAGGATTTACTTTAAATTCCAAATCTTAACCTGCCACACTCTGAAGCCCATAGATTGGACAACACTAGGTTCTTGCCCAAACTCCACGTAAGCTCTGTTTTCCTGACCCTCCTGGCTTAAGAGTGATTATCAGTAGTAAGTGTTACTTAAAGTAGTAAGTTATTTTTCTTTGCCTCATTAAAGGGGCCCTCCCCTGACCACTCCTTAAACAGGCCTACTCACTAAATGGGTGTTACCTCACCCTATGTGAGTACCTGAATAGGTCTTGGCTTAAAGGAGCCAAGGGGCCTCCCATTGCATCTTGGGCCATCTCCAATCATCCTGATGAATATCTGGTCACTGGATCCAGATGGCTCTGGAGGAGAAGTGAGGCTGGTGACCCTGCACAGCCCTCCCTCACTTAAAACAAAGTCAAGTGCCAGTCATGTCATAATTTCTCTATGGCATCGTCTTCTTCACCAATGAAGGATGAACACAATAAGGATTTACTATGTACAACATCATGCTATTTGCAAAGAGTGTTAGTTTTGTTTCCTCATTGCCTATTCTAATTCCTTCACTTTCCTTTTTTTCTCTTCTTGGTATAACTAGAATTTCTAGGATATTATTGGAAAATAGCAGTAATGATTGCTATGCTTGCTTTATATCTGATCTTACTGGACAGGATTCTAGCTTATCCCCATTACAGATGATACTTGCTGATGGTTTTAGATAGATGATGCCTATCACTTTAAGGAAAGCTCCATTTATACCTATACTTTCTAGTATTTTTTAAATATAATCACTTTTTAAATTTTAATGTTCTGCAATCACTACCACAAAACTTAGATTTTTTCCATCTACCTATCACCCACTATTCCTATTGAATACATTTTCACTGAAGTTATGCTGTGTAGAACTAAAATAAATGTGAGAAATCATATAACAAACCAAAACATAATACACACACACAGATACACACACACATACACATAAAACGATCTGCTACATTCTGCGATTTAATTCCATAGTTCTTTCTCTGAATATGGAAGGCATTTTGCCTTAGAAGACCACTGGGAATTTTTTTTTTTTTTAATATCCTTACATTGCTATGAAGATCCAAGTCTACCAGAAAAAACTCTCACACACTGTGGTTGTTGCTGGGTACAAAGTTCTCCTGGTTCTACTCCTTTCACTCAGCATCAGATCATATAAGTCTTACCAGGCCTCTCCGAAGTCTTCTTGTTCATCATTTCTTATGGTGCAATAGTGTTCCATTACATATACCACAATTTATTCAGCCATTCCCCAACTGATGGATATCTCCTTGATTTCCAGTTTTTGGCAACTACAAAGAGTGCTGCTATAAATATTTTTGTACATGTAGGACCCTTTCCCATTTTTATGATTTCCTGAAGATACAGTTCTAGAAGTGACATTGCTGGGTCAAAAGGTATGCACATTTTTGTAGCCCTTTGGGCACAGTTCCAAATCACTCTCCAGAACGGTTGGATGAGCTCACAGCTCCACCAACAATGAATTAGTTTCCAACTCTCCCACATAGTCTCCAACATTTATCATTTTCCTGTTCTGTGATGTTTGCCAATCTAATAGGTGTGATGTGGTACCTCAGAGTTGTTTTGATTTGTATCTCTCTAATCAAAAGTGGTTTAGAGCATTTTTTTCATGTAATTATAGATATCTTTAATTTTTTCCTCTGAAAATTACCTGTTCATATCCTTTGACCATTTATCAATTGGGGAATGACTTGTACTGTTCTACATTTGACTCAGTTCTCTATATATTCTAGAAATGAGACCTTTATCCCTGAGATTAGCTGTAAAAATTCTTTCCCAATATACTACATCCCTCCAAGTTTTGGTTGCATTGGGTTTGGTTGTGTAAACATTTCTCACTTTAATGTAATCAAAATTATCCATCTTGCACTTTCTAATGCTTTCTATCTCTTCTTTCTTCAAAAATTCTTCCCTTCTCCATAAGTTTGATAATTACACCATTCCTTGCTCCTCCAGTTTGTCCACAATATCAGTCTTTATACCTAGATCATGTACCCATTTGGACTTTATTCTTGTGTAGTGTGTTAGGCATGGGTATATCCCTAGTTTCCCCCACACTCTTATCCAGTTTTCCCAGCAATTTTTGTTGAACAGTGAGTTCCTTTCCCAGAAGCTGGGATCCTTGGGTATACCAAACAGGAGATTGATATATTGATTGCCTACTGTGTCTTGAGTAGTCTATTCCACTGGTCTACCCTTCTGTTTCTTAGCCAGTAGCAAGTGGTTTTGATAATTGCTGCTTTATAAAACAATTTGAGATCTGGTAGCACTAGGCCACCTTCCTTAGCATTTCTATTCATTAGTCCCTTTTATATTCTGGAACTTTTATTCTTCCAGATGAATTTTGATATTATTTTATCCAGCTCTAGAAAATAATTATCTGATAGCTTAATTGGTATGGCACTAAATAAGTAATTTAATTTAGGTAGAATTATCATTTTTATTATATTGACTCTGCCTACCCATGAACAACTGATGTTTTTCCACTTACAAGAATCTGTGTGAAAAGTGTCTTGTAATTGTGTTCATATAGTCCCTGGGTTTGTTTTGGCTGGTAAACTCTCAAATATTTTTTTAGTGACTACCCTAGCTTTAAATGGGTTTTTTCTTTCTATCTCTTGCTGTTGGACTTTGTTACTAATACATAGGAAAGCAGAAAATTTGTGTGGGTTTATTTTGTAACCTGCAATTTTGCCAAGTTGTTTATTATTTCAAGTAGTTTTTTACTTGAATCTCTGGGATTCTCTAAGTATTTCATCATATCATCTGCAATGAGTGATAACTTAGTTTCTTCTTTGCCTATTCTTATTCCTTCGATTTTTTTATCTTCTCTAATTGCTACAGCTAACATTTCTAATACCGTATTGAATAAAAGTGGTGATAATGGACATCCTTGTTTCACCCCTGACCTTATTGGAAATGCATCTAGCTTATCACCATTGCATATAATGCTTGCTGAAGGTTTTAGGTAGATACTGCTTATTATTTTGTGGAAAGTTCCCTTTATTCCTATGTTCTCCAGTGTTTTTAATGGGAATGGGTGTTATATTTTGTCAAAAGCTTTTTCTGCATCTATTGAGATAATCGTGTGGTTTTTGTTAGTTTTGTTGTTGATATGATCAATAATGCTAGTAGTTTTCCTAATATTGAGCCATCCCTGCATTCCTGGTATGAATCCTACCTGATCATAATGTATTATTTTCATGATAAGTTGCTATAATCATTTTGCTAAAATCTTGTTTAAAATTTTCGCATCTATATTCATTAGAGAAATTGGTTTATAATTTTTCTTCTCTGTTTTGTCTCTTCCTGGTTTAGGTATCATAGATACCATATTTGTATCATAAAAAGAATTTGGGAGGACTCTTTCTTCCCCAATTTTCAAAATTCATCTATATAGTATTGGAATTAACTGTTCTTTAAGCGTTTGATAGAATTCACTTGTAAATCCATCTGCTCCTGGAGATTTTTTCCTAGGGAGTTCATTGATGGTTTGTTCAATATTTTTTTCTGTGATGGGGTTGTTTAAGTAACCAACTTCCTCTACTATTAATCTGGGCAATTTGTATTTTTAAAGAACTTATCCCTCTCATTTTGATTGTTGAATTTGTGGGCATAAAGTTGGACAAAGTAATTTCTAATTATTGTTTTAATTTCTTCCTAATTGGAGGTAAGTTCACGCCTTTCATTTTTGGTATTAGTAATTTGATTTTTTTTCTTTTTTAATCAAATTGGTGAAAGGTTTATTAATTTTATTAGTTTTTTCATAAAACCAACTATTACTTTTATTTATTAATTCAATAGTTTTCTTAATTTCAATTTTATTAATCTCTCTTTTGATTTTCAGTATTTCTAATTTGATATTTACTTAGGGATTTTTGATTTGTTCTTTTTCTAGCTTTTTCACCTGCATGCCCAAGTCATTGATCTTCTCTTTCTCTATTTTATTTATGTAGGCATTCAAAGATATAAAATTTCCCCTATGAACTGCTTTTGCAGTATCCCATAAGATTTAGTATGTTGCCTCATTATTGTCATTCTCTTGAATGAAGTTGTTGATTCTTTCTATGATTTGCTGTTTAAGCCACTCCTTCTTTAGCATTAAATTATTTAGTTTTCAATTGATTTTTGGTTTATCTTTCCTTGGCCTTTTATTGCATGTAAATTTTATTGCATTATTTTCTGAGAAGGATGCATTGTTTATCTCTGTCTTTCTGCACTGGATTGTGAGATTTTTATGTCCTAGTACATGGTCAGTTTTTGTATATGTTCCATGTACTGCTGAGAAAAAGGTATATTCCTTTCTATTCCCATTCAGTTTTCTCCATAGATCTATCATAGCTACCTTTTCCAGGGTTTTATTTACCTCCTTAACCTCTTTCTTGTTTATTTTGAAGTTAGATTTATCATGTGCAGAGAGGGGGAGGTTGAAGTCCCTTACTAGTATAGTTTTGCTGTCAATTTCTTCCTTCAAGTCCCTGAACTTCTCTAAGATTTTGGATGCTATACCACTTGCAGCATACATGTTTAGTAGTGATATTGTTTTATTGTCTATGGTGCCTTTTAGCAGGATATAGTTTCCTTCCTTATCTCTTTTGATTAGATCTAATTCTGCTTTTGCTTTGTCTGAGATTAGGATTGCTACTCCAGCTTTTCTTACATCAGCTGAAGCACAATATATTCTGCTCCAACCTTTGACCTTTTCTCTGTTCGTATTCCCCTGTTTAAATTTATTTCTTGTAAACAACATATTGTTGGATTATGGCTTTAATTCATTCCTTTATCCATCTCTGTTTTATGGGAAGCTCATTCCATTCACATTCACAGTTTTGATTACAATCTGTGTATTTCCCTCCATCCTCTTTCCCACCATTTGTGCTTTTAGCTCTCCCATCTCCCTTCCCTTCCTCAATAGTTTTCACTTTTCACCACCTCCTCCTGCAGCCTTCCCTTCCTTTTTTAAGTCCCCTTCCCTTTTACTCCCCTTTACCCTTACTGCTTCTTCCCTCCCTTTTGGCTTTGCATCCCTTTTCTTCCCCCTTCCCCTCCTACTGCCTATGGACCTTGTTAGAATTATATACTTAAGTTTATTGTTTCGTCCTTGAACCAAATCAGATGAGAGTACCTCTCAAACAATGTTCATCTCCCTCCTTTCTTTCCCTCTAGTATAATTTTGTATTTCTTCCTGCGGTGTAATTTACCATTTTCTGCTTCCTCCTTTTCACACCTCCTGTTGCAATCCCTTCTCATGCTTAAAACATATTTTTAACATGATATCAATTACTTTATACCCATTCCCTCTACGTATATCCCTTTTATATTCCTTCGGAGATGTACAATTCTCAGAATTAACAGGTATCATCTTCCCTTATAGGGAGGTAAACAATTTACCCAACTTGAGTAACAAGTTGTTTTTTTTTTTTCCTCTGTTTTCCTTTTTATTCCTTTCCTGAGATTTGCATTTGAAGATCGAGTTTTCTACTGAGTTCTGGCATTTTTGTCAGGAAGGTCTGGAAATCCCTTACTTCGTTGAATGACCATCTCCTTGTCTGAAATGTCATGCTGAAATTTGCTGGGTAGTTGATCCTTGGTTGTACAGTCCCAGCTCCTTTGCCTTAGAGAATATCAGATTCCAATTCCTTTGATCTTTTAATGTAGAAGCTGCAAGGTCTTGTGCGATCCTGACTGTAGCTCCTCAATATTTGAATGGTTTATTTCGGGCTGCTTGTAATATTTTCTCCTTCACTTGATAGTTCTGGAATTTGGCAATGGTATTTCTTGGGGTTTTGAGTTTGGGATCCCTTTCAGGAGCTGAAGGGTAGATTCTTTCAATGACTATTTCGCCCTCTGGATCTAGCACTTCTGGGCAGTTTTCCTTGATGATTTCCTGGAAGATATTGTCCAGACTCCTTTTTTTTTTTCATCATGGCTTTCTGACAGAACAATAATTGTAAAATTTTCTCTCCTGGATCTATTTTCCAGGTCAGTTGTTTTTCCAGTTAGATATTTTACATTCTCTTCTATTTTTTCATTGTTTAGATTTTGTTTGACTGATTCTTGCTGTCTCATAGAGTCATTAGTTTCTACTTGCCCAATTCTAATCTTTATCAAATTGTTTTCTTCAGGTAAGTTTTGCATCTCCTTTTCCATATGTCCAATTGTTCCTTCTAAGGAGTTATTTTCTCCAGTTAATTTTTGTACTTCCTTTACCATGTGTCCAATTTTCCCAGTTAGGTTTTGTGCTTCCTTTTTCATTTGTTCAATTTTCCTTTTTAAAGAGATTTTCTCATCAGTGAATTCTTTTATTATACTTTTAAAATCATTGGTCAGTTTTACTTCTATTTCCTTTTTCAGCTGTTCCAGGGGAGCTGTTTGTGCATATGAGCAGTTCATAGTCCCTTCTGAATTTTCAGATGGAAATACAGTCTTACGACTGACCTCTTTGGTATTTATGCTTTGGTCTTTTTCCCCATAGAAAGATTCTATGGCTTTTTTGCCCTTCTTTTGCTTTCTCTTGTTCAAAATGGTGATTGTGTGTTGTGGCTTCTGGTTCTTTCAGTTAGAAACTGCAGAACTTTGTGTTGAGCAGACTTGTGTGAAAAAGCTAACAGCAGGTTTTGTATTTCACCTATCATCCCTGGGTTAGCTTGTTAAGTGTGGAGGAGAGGTGGTCTGGTCACGGGAGACCTCCTCAGCTGAACTGAGGCAAAGGCAAGTTCAGGAGTTGTTGATCCCAGCTGCCCTATTGTCCTCCTGTTTTCCCTGGAGTGCTGAGGCACACCTAGATATTAGTGTGAGTTTCCTCCCTTCCTAGGGCTTTTCTCTTAGCGCTGAGGCTCACCTGGGTCCTAGTGAGAGTTTCCACTGCCCTGGGGCCCCTCTTCTTTCAGTTCACCTCTGCCACAGTAGAAGGAATCCCACTTAGATATTTTCCTAGCCTCAGGTGGTATGAGACTGTCCTCTGCTGTTCCCACTGATCCAGGGTTTTTTCTGGGGAAATATATTATTGCTTCTCTTGAGGTCATCAAGCGGGAAGGAGAGAGCATTTACTGATCATTCTTCCATCCTGGCTCCCAGAAGTACAAGTTGGTGACCTACAGATGTTTAATCTGTAGGCTAAAATTCTCAGGAGCTGCTGCAGCTAATATCTGGTGCTCAGTGGCTGTCACTCACTTGACTCTGTTGGTTTCTCACCCTAGGTTGCTGCTGCACTGGACAAGCTGTGCTGTGTGCTGTGGGCTCACCCCCACTGAACAGATCCTTCCTGTGAACATTCTGGTCTGTCCTGGTTGTGAATCTGCCACAGTCTGTCTCCTATTGGATTCTGCACCTCCAAAATTTGGTCAGATTCTATTTTTACAGGTATCTGAAGGAGTTTGTGTAAGAGTTTAGGTGAGTTGCTGCTGTCACTCCACCATCTTGGCTCCACTGTATTTCTAGTATTTTTAATAGGAATGAACATTGTATTTTTTCCAAAAGATTTTTTTCCTACATCTTTTGAGGAAATGATATAATTTTTGTTGTTTTGTTATTGACATGGTCATTTATGCTGAAAGTTTCCCCCATTCTCCTATTGATGTAATTGCTCCACTCTTAAAATTGAGATTAGGCTGCCTACTTCTTTCTAAATGAGTCCAAGTTCTCATTTCTGCTCATTAATCACAACCAGGGCATCTGTTCCCTCAGGTCCTTAGTGCCATGCTCCTTTTGACCCTAAGACTGTAACTAAAAATTGTGTATTGTGTGCCCACAATGAAGCCAGGTCTTAAACCCGGTATCAGCAAAGAGTCCCTACAATCTCCTTGCTTGAACCCTGCCACTCTCCTTGGGCTGAGAGCTCCTGAAATTGCTGCTGTCACCAATGCACTTGCCTTTAAGTTTGGTTTCTAGTACTACATGTTTTTTGTTTTTCCAAGCCCAGCCACTAGCCAATGAGACAGATCTTTCCTACAAACCTCCTAATTTAACTTGGCTTACAAAATTGTTTTACCTAAACTCTTTTTGGTTCTACCACTGCAAAATTAATATTGATGTATATTTTAGAGCTGTTTGGAGAGAATTTTGGGGGAACTTGGTTAAGTACTTCTCTACTCTGCCATGTTATTCCCACCTCTCCTGCAATAACCCAACATCTCTTTTTCTGTATTTGTATAACTACAACCCTGATACAGGCCTCCATCATTTCATGCCTCGACCTGGTTTTTGTGGTTGCCTTTTAGTTTTCTCTGTCTCAGTTTTCTCCTCAGTTCAATACCTTCTCTATTCAGTAATCAAAGTGATCTTCCTAAATCACAGGTCTTAAAATATCAAATACTGTCCTCAATCAAAAGAAAAAATCAAGAAAAAGATAGAAAAAAGTTTCCTATTACTTTAAATATCGAATATATAATCATATATTTGACTTTTAAAACCATTCAAAACCTGTTCCCTTACCAATGTTTCTAGTCTCCTTATATTTTATTCACCTCCATTCTATAAAGCCTTCTCAGTTTCCCTATTTTGCCTCTTCATTATCTACCCTTTTCTTATGTATAAAATATTTTTCCTCCTCCTCTCTGATTCCTGGTTTCTCTGGCTTCTTTGAAGACACAGGCCAAACCCCATATTCTTCAAGATGCCATCTACCCATCCTATTACAATACTTTTATCTCTGAGATTTCCTCTAACTTACATTATACATCTTTACATGGATGTTGTCTTTCCAATTGAAATTTGATCTCCTCAGTAGCATGGGTGATGATTTTGATTTTCTTTGTATTCCCAGAACATAGCAAAATACATGAAATATAGTAACTTTGATAAACTCAATAAACCAATTCTAGTTACCTAACATGGAACAAATATTTTTATTTTCCTTTGAAATTGGAATTATATTGCAGTAATTTTCATTTGTGAGGATCAAAGGGTTCTGTGACCATAAAGTATTATCTAAATATGAATTTGCTAATGATTAGGGAAGAATTTCCTACCATGTCCAGATATTCATAAGAAAAACAACCCCCATTGCTAGATATATACACACAGTTATATGATGGTGTATTTGAACTGATCATATAACTGTCACTATATATTAATCCATATATCTAAATATCTTGTATATTATATGTACATATATTTTTATAGTATACATATGTAATATATATAATTTTAATCATAGTAGTCTTTGACCTGATGTGATTCTTGAATCTTATGTTTCTCCTTCATTGGATAGGAATGAAATGGCATGCAATCTTGCTAAAAATGTGCTCTCTCTCTCTCTGTTTCTTTCTTTTTCCTTTCCTATCTCTATATGTATACATACCCACACATGCACACACACACATGATCATGCATGCAATGATTCTTCCTAAATATTAACCTCAGTGATAACCTAGATATTTCAAACCATCACTTAAAAAGGGATGTGAAAGGGGTAAATAAGAAACAACGAAATTATAGCAGCTCACATGTGCATAACAAACAGTATGGGGTACTAGAAAGCTGCTTTTGCCACTAATTGCATTGAATATTATTATTAGCTTTTTGACCTTGGACAAGTTTTTACATCTCTGAACCGCAGTTTCCTCAACTATAAAAAGTGGAGTTAAAATGGTTCAGCTCTAAGATACCCTACAGCTTTTAGTCTTTATGACAGATGAAACGATTTCATTTAGAAAATAATCAAAAGTCTCTCAGAAAACTCGAACACTTAACTTGTGTTGATGTCTAAGTGGAGGCTAAATTTAAGTAGGACAGATAAGACTATTTTTCAACATGAGCATGGATTTAAAGAAACTTGTCTGTCTTGTGACCTGAAGAATTTAAAATAAAAAACGAGAATCATTTGCATACTCATAGAAAAAGGAAGACTGCAGCTGCTTTCATTTGAAAATGGATGTTCTTTGCTTCCCTCTTTTTTTTTCTCAAGTTAAAATTTTCTTAACCTTAATTGACTTTACCTTATTTGCAAGTTTATTTGTCAAGCAGTGAAAGGTATGTTAGCTTAGCAAATAGACTTTTCCCAGCTGAAGCCCTAGTGTGTTTTGAGAAAGATTAGTAAATAGTTCTTCCTTTTCTATTTAAATGTCCGATCTGATATTGTTCCAGATACCCTTGAACCAAGGGGCAATACATACATGCGCAGAAATTCATACCCTAACGAGAAACAAATGTGGTCCCACCCCCCTACAAAATAGGTATTCCTGAGAATGGCAGAATGAAGTTTCATCAATGAGAAAAGAAATTATATTATAAAATATAAAAATAATGAATGTCAATAACTGTTTTATTTCATGTTAAAATTGTCAATGCTTTCTTAAAGTTGTCATATGTTAGAATTCTTTCTCTCTCTCTCATCACTTTGAGAATTTCTCCCTGTGGGAAAAATGTAACTTCCTCAAGGACTTACTGATACTATATGTCAGAAGGAGGAAATGAATCCTGGACTTACTGACTCTTGGACCTATCATATATCCACTAGACTTTACTGACTCATGACTCTTCTTTTTAAAATTTGGTGGTAATGGCTATCTGGACCTGTCTGGATCTTATATGATTTCCTTGATTTCTCATGTGAAACCTGATTTCTAGAAAATAATGTATATGTAACCTTATTCCCAAATCCCATTGTCATGAGACTCCTTTCTCATCAGAGGAGATCAATGTCCATTCTTACCCTTATGTGTGTAAGTAGGAGGAGAAAAGATGAGGGGACAGAATTGGCAAGAGCTGGAGATAGGCAAGCTTTTCAATCTTCTTCAAGTCACTTAGTCTTTTCAGACTTCTGGATTCAACAGCATAAATGTTCAAGTTGATGAAACAAATGTCTCTGGGGAAGAAAAAAAAGTTGATATAAGAGGAGGGCATAATGACCTTATACTCAGTTTCCTACACTAGACATTTTGCAGAACTCCTTGGGTAAAATCTAGGACTCTCCCTGTGGGGTGAGTTGAGTTGCTTCCCTCCCAAAGGGAAAATCCCTGCACTCTGAATTGTCTGGTATATATTCTCACATGTATACTTTCCCTAACTTCTATTTTGATACTAATTTGATAGGTGAATTTTTTAGCTAAAATTATGTGTGTTCACTGTAGAATTGGTATTTGGTAGGGAGGAGGTCAAGCTTTGGAGGTAAAAGTAAAGCTTGGAGTACTGCTCCCTCATCCCCTATTTAATGAAACAGTGATTAGAAGTTAGACTGAACTTGAAAATCACATCCCTTTCACTAATAATATTGCAGAGAGCAGACAGATATAATTTTAGGCTTGCACCCACTTTCTCTGGGGAGATTACAGTGGAGGCTTTTGCCCTCAACATCTTGTTTCACTCCCTGACAGAAATTAAAGTGTCCTTCAGAGTCAAGTTGGGGAAGAAGAACCTACAGATGTCTATTGCCCATCTGCCCCATACAGCCATACCCCCATACTACATGTGGGGACCAGTCTCCACCACATGTATTTTTACAAAGCTTTGAAAAATGAATTATTTTGTCAGATCATGTGCCTTGAGTTCAGTCTGAGAAAATATGGCTACCTAATCCTAGTCATGATTTTACTGGAAGGTGCTTCACAGGGCATCTAGTCTTATCTCCTTTTTCTATAACTTAAGAAATGGAGGCCCATAGAGGTTCATTGGCAAAGAGGCCCATTTGTAAGGAAGGAAGTAGGACAACCAATTTTTAATCACAAGTTCTTTAATAATCTGGTACAGTGGTACCAAACTCAGATAGATACAAGACCCCTAAATGTATATATGGACCCCTGTAGGTGTATGTTTTAATGGATTTTCATTTATTTTATTAAATGTTTCCCAATTAAATTTAAATCTGATTTTGCCTCCTCCTGGGAGTGTTGAATACAGCTCTAGGTTTTATGTTTCATACTTCTGGTGTGACTCCCCTCTCCATAATATTTGTGTATAATAGCTAAGACTTCATTCTTTCAACTATCCATGGTTTTGCTACTTTATTGAAGTCCTCCACAATTGCTGAATGCAAATATCTTGACAGACATGTCTTGCTAATTGTTATGGCCAAGAAATCTGTCATCTTGCAGTCAACTCAATAATTAACCTGTCAGAATTTATCCTGGTCTGCCTTAATATAGGTCATTCAGTTGATAAATCAGGTAGAAAGCAGCTATTTAATAATGCCTCTTATGTGTCATCTTCTAGAGGTATAAGTACAAAGAGTGAAATAAGCTGTGCTCACAAGGGTTCATAATTGTACAGGAAAGAACACACATATGTGAGTACACATGCACACATGTGTCATAGTTCTAGCCCATCATATCAAGCTGGGAAGGTTTGAGAGAGGTATGAATACACACATACATAAACATGTTATACACACATGTATGTGTATGCATACATATACACATATGTGTATATATATTTGTGTTTATCTCTATACATAGATTTGAACAGTCTTCCCTCACTTAGATCCAATTCACTTGCAAGTCATGGTATCACTTTTCTGTCCTTTATTCAAGAATAAAGGACAAACAACATATACATATTTACACATATATATGCATATATACATACATATGTGCATGTGCATATGTGTAGATATCATGGAGGGTGAATATATTTATTCACCCTCCATGAAATGATAATATACACTAATAGATCTTTAACTGAGTGCAAGGTGATCCAAAACAATATTAAATGAGTTTATGTTAGTAGAGTGTTAGAAATAAGCCAACATCTGTTGTTCTGACCATTGACAATATATTAATCTGTTTGGAAAGATACTATGCTAATTAGTAGAGAGGGAATAATCATTTATTAATGCTTATTAAGTACCAGGCATTCTAATAAGCACTTTATGATTATTGTTTCATTTGGTCTTTATAACAACACTGTTATGTATTGCAATCCTCTTTCTACAGGTGAGAAAACTGAGGCAGGAGGAGGTTAAGTGGCTTGCAAAGAGTCTTACAGCTACCACATATCTGAGTGTATGTTTGAAGTCAAGTCTTCATGACTTTAGGCCCAATATTCTACCCACTGCACTAACTAGCTACATGCTTCCAATGGTATTATATTTTTTTCCCCTCTTTTCTCTCTCCACCTTGATTCCCAATTTAGACTATACATGAAAAAAATGTAATTTTGGCTACTGGACGTTGGAAGGACATAGATTTTAGATCAGTGTAGCGACAATCTTTCTGAAAGTTGAATCTACTCAAGAATACCAAGGATTACCTCAAGGGGGTGATAATTCCTTGTCACCCGAAGTTTTTTTTTTTTTTTTTTTTCTTTTAATTTTAATTTATTTATTTATTTATTTTTTTACATTCATTTTCACAAATTTTTGGGTTCCAAATTTTCTCCCCTTTTCTCCCCTCCCCCCACCCCAATACCCCAAGCAATCTAATTTTCCCTATCTCCAATCTGCCCTCTCTTCTGTCATCTCTCCCTTCTCTTGTCTCCATCTTCTCTTTTCTCCTGTAGGGCCAGATGACTTTCTATTCCTCATTAACTGTATGTCTTCTTTCCTAGTTGCAACAACAATACTAAACAGTTGTTCCTAAAACTTTGAGTTCCAAATTCTCCTCATCCCTCCCTCCCCACCCATTCCCTTTGGGACAGCAGGCAATTCAATATAGGCCATATCTGTGTAGTTTTGCCAATGACCTCCCTGAAAGTCGTGTTGTGTAAGACTAACTGGATTACCATCCCTCCTAACCTGCCCCTCATTGTTTCTCTTCTGTCTTTTGATCCTGTCCCTCCCCAAGTGTTGACTTCAGATTGCTCCCTCCTCCCTTTGCCCTCCCTTCCATCATCCCCCCCCTTGCAATATCTCTTTCTCCCCTACTTTCTTATACTGTAAGATAGGTTTTCATACCAAAATGAGTGTGCATTTCACTCCTTCATTTGGTCAAATGTGATGAGGGTAAACTTCTTGTTTTTTTTTTTTTTTTCTCAGCTCTCCTCTTTTTCCCTCCACTAAGAAAAACTCCTACCTGCCTCTTAAATGACATATAGTTACCCCCTTCCCTTTCCCTCCCCCTATATTTCTCTCTTACCATTTACCCTAGTTTCTTTTAAGGTATGGTCCCCTCCTATTCAGTTCAATCTGTGCTCTCTATCTCTGTATGTGTGTGCCTGTGTGTATGTGTGTGCATGCGTGTACATGTGTATGTGTGGTCCCACTAACTACCCAGATACTGAAAAGTTTTAAGAGTTACAAATATTGTCTTTCCATGTAGGAATGTAAACAGTTCACTCGTGGTAAGTCCCTTAAGACTTCTCTTTGCTGTTTACTTTTTCATGCCTCTTCTCATTCTTGTGCTTGAAAGTCAAATTTTCTTTTCAGCTCTGGCTTTTTCATCAAGAATGATTGAAAGTCCTCTGTTTCATTGAAAGACCATATTTTCCCTTGAAGTATTATACTCAGTTTAGCTGGGTAGGTGATTCTTGGTTTGAGTCCTAGTTCCTTTGCCTTCTGGAATATCCTATTCCACGCCCTTCAATCCCTTAATGTAGAAGCTGCTAGATCTTGGGTTATCCTGATTGTATTTCCACAGTACTGGAATTGTTTCTTTCTAGCTGCTTGCAAGATTTTTTCCTTGAGCTGGGAGTTCTGGAATTTGGCCACAATGTTCCTAGGAGTTTCTCTTTTTGGATCTCTTTCAGGTGGTGATCGATGGATTCTTTCAATACTTATTTTGCCCTCTGGTTCTAGAATGTCAGGGCAGTTTTCCTTGATAATTTCATGCAAGATGATGTCTAGGCTCTTTTTTTGATCATGAGTTTCAGGTAGTCCCATAATTTTTAAATTGTCTCTCCTGGATCTATTTTCCAGGTCAGTTGTTTTTCCCATGAGATATTTCACATTCTCTTCCATTTTATCGCTCTTTTGGTTTTGTTTGGTGATTTCTTGGTTTCTCGTAAAGTCATTAGACTCCATCTGTTCCATTCTAATTTTGAGAGAACTATTAAATTCAGTGAGCTTTTGAGCCTCTTTTTCCATTTGGCTCATTCTGCTTTTGAAAGCATTCTTCTCCTCATTGGCTTTTTGAACCTCCTTTGCCAATTGGGTGAGCCTATTTTTCAAGGTGTTAATTTCCTCAGCATTTTTTTGGTTCTCCTTTACCAAGGTATTGACCTGTTTTTCATACTTTTCTTGCATCTTTGTCATTTCTCTTCCCAGTCTTTCCTCCACCTGTCTAACTTGCTTTTCAAAATCCTTTTTGAGCTGTTCCAGGGCCTGAGCCCACCCGCCACCCCCCTGGGGTGTCTGGGGTACTGAGGCCCCGCCCTCCACGTCTTTCCCTAATGGCAAGGATACGTCCTCATCTTCGTCAGATCCGAAGGTCGGGATCATTTGCATTTGTTGGAAAAAACTCTGTATAGTCTTATTTTTCTTCCCTTTTCTAGGCATTTTCCCAGCCAGTTACTTGACTTCTGAGATTCCTTTCCACCCCCGCCTGGATCCGCCCAGCTAGTGCTTGGCCTCTGAGATTTAAATGGGCTTTCCTCCTGCCGGCTGTCAATCAGTGAGCTTTAGTTCAGGTGCTGGGGTGGGGCCAGGGCTGCCTCTGAGACTCTGATCCCTCGGGGGGGGGGGGGCTTTATGCAGAGACTTTCAGGAATGGAGCGGGTGGGGGCGGGGTGGGGGGCCCGCCTCCCAATCTCAGCTCCCCTGGGGGTCCCGAGCAGAAGCCTTCAGCAACAGAGCGGGGTGGGGGCAGGGCCGTCTCCCAGGCTCAGCTCCGTCAGGTTTTATGCGGGAATCTTCCGTAATGAACATCCTGCCTGCTGCTGGGGGATTCCTGGGTCCCGGTCCGCTGCCGCCTCAGCCCCAGCCCACGCCTCTGCCTCCGCCGCTTCCTGCCCCCGTCCCTGCCACCGCCGCTTCCTCCCGAGGGGGCCCGAGTCACAGAGACGCCCCGCTTCCCCTCTCCTTCAGCCCGGCCTCTCTCACTGACCTGTAGCTTCTGTGGGCGGAGGGACTTTCCCGGCAGCTTCAGCTTCCGTCTCTGAAGCCTGCTCAGATCCGCTTCTCTGAGGCCTCGGCCAGGGCAGCGCTGGGGGTCGGGTTTACTTTCCGGGGCGCGCCGGACCCTGGGGACGGGTCTTCAGGGCTCCCTGGAACGGAAATCTCTTCCACTCTGCTTCTGCACACCTTGTATTCACACAGAAGTTATGGGGGACTCTTTTTACATTAATTCTATGGGCTTTGGTTTCGGAGCTCGTAAATGTGCGTCCTTCTACTCCGCCATCTTGGCTCCGCCCCCCTCACCCGAAGTTTTTAAGGGCAAACTAGTTAGCTGTTTTCCTGGGGTGTTGCTGGTAAAGTTTGTGATTTTAATAGGCATGTACTAGTTTGCTTCAGAGTCCTTTCTGAAGTAAATAAGCATTTGACTAGACTATCATATTGTTAGACCTGAGGAATCGTTCATGTTGTCAAGATGGGGAAAAAGAAATATTGGACTAGAAAAATTTGAAATTTATGATGAATTCAAATAAAAATGAACTTTCTCTGTGGATGATACAGATTAATTAAGATCAACTCAGTTACTTAGGTACTGCATAATACTAGCCAAAATAAAGTTGGAGGAGGGAATTTACAAAAACAGAAATGTGTAGATGTGCAGTTCATAATTTCAGAGTTTCATTACACTTACCTTCATTCTCAATGAAATATTAAAGATTTGCCTACTCTTCTCTTTTATATCATTTCCTTCTAAAATTCTTCTTCTGAGTCTGTATCTTAATGAAATTGAGTTCTTGATCTAGCAATATAAAAAAGGGGATGTAATTGTCCCACGCACTCTTCTTGATTCAGCTTCCCCTACCTTCAATACAGAAGTCAGGAATCTTTGCCAAGGCAGAGATTATTTTTTCTCCTCTTTGTATCTCCTTTCCATCTCTCCTAAGTCTCATCCTTCCTCATTCTTCAATGCTTCCTAATCAGTTTCACTCTTCAAAAAAATCCTACCCACCTTCCCCAAACACAGCAATACAGATTATCTTTCACTGAGTCTTTAAGCCACCTTCTGTCACTTTTATACCAGAGGTTCCTGGGAGAATTACATCTCTGATGCATCAGAAAATGTTTATTCTCTTGTATTTTCTTACTCCCTAAAGAAGTCTACAAGTTGGATCTCTTCATCACTTGAAATTTTGCTTGGTAGGAGAGGCAAAATTCTTTCCATTAACAACAGGTAGAATATGTGGAGAGACTCATATTGAAAGTTCTATCCAAGCTAGGTTTCTTTAAGCACTTGTCACATGAGTTATGGAGACAGCTAGATGGTTCAATGAATAAAGCACTGGTTTTAGAGTCAGAAAAACCTGAGTTCAAATCTGGCCTCAAAAATTTACGACTTGTATGATTCTAGACAAATCATGTAACCTGTATTTTTACCTTAATGCACTGGAGAAGAAAATGGTCACCCACTCCATTATCTTTGCCAAGAAAATTCAAGGAACAATATTGACATGCTATGGTCCAGGTTATGAAAAATCTAACAGAATTGACCAACTAAAGAGCAACTCTACAACAGCAAACTACAAAGTCCTAAAAAATATCTGTAGATGTTGTCTGAAATGCTTCTTATCAACTCTACAGAAACATTGAGACTGCTGGCCCTGTGCTGACCCACTGCATGTTTAAATATAATGAGTAAAATTCTTGGTTCTCTTCCTAACTCCCACAAGAAAAGGGATATAGAATCTAATAAAAGAAGAGATAGTTTCTGGTTTGACCTTCTTTGGCTATGACTCTCCAGGTTGTAATACATAATTTCAGGGAGAGTTGGGAAAAGAGAGTATAGTTCTTTACTATTGTCTCATAGTGATCCTGTATGTGTGGCAGCTGGTCCTTAGGGTCACTAGTCGAGTTTGTGTCTGTGTCCCTGTCAACATTTGAATTTTTGTGTTTTTTTCCTTGGGTACGTGACCCTTTTGATTCAAAAGTTTTAGTAATCTATCAGTAGTGGTGGCAGGAGTGGCCTGGCAATGACAGAAACTTCTGTCTTAGAGGGAAGTCACCAGAAATGACATCAAATTTGTTGTTTGATGACAGATCAGGTGAGGTAAAATATAAAATGCCTAATTAACGGTATTACAAAATTGTTTTATGTTCTAATGTGGTTTAAATATTGCTCTCCAAAAGCTATTGCAATTGTAGTAATATGTTATTATTGAATTCTAGCCTAATCTTCCTTTTAATGCACAATAAGATTCTTCTAAGTGTATTATTTCTTTTTTTAAGAATGTCTTTTCATTGTTTAAATAATAAAATATTTATTCTGTACTTTTTTAATATTCTCTATTGGGTATCTTTTCTATTCTCCTTTTTTTTAGGAGATGCAAGTAGGAGCATGCTTTCATTTAGTAAATTTAGCATCATCCAGTAAGGGGAGTAGATTATTAATAAGCCAGTGAGCATGAATAAATGGTGCCTCTTCTCTCTGGAAACATGGACTGAACATATGGATTAGGGAACTCACTCCTCTGTAACTTGTACTAAGTCATTGAGACTAGGGGATGAGGGGATGATACAGTGTGTGCCATGGTAATAAAAACCAGTTTAAATTATCTTGAATCTTGAGATTTTATTATTCTTTTATCCTTTGCCACCTCTGACTTGAATGGAATGGAGAGGGGGTGGTGGTCAAGACAGTGTGGAGAAGCCTAGAAGTTACCTGAGCATTTCTCAGTTTCCCTCACAAACTACATTAAATCACACCTCTAAAAGAATTCTGCATGACAGAATTTGCAAAAAGATAGAGTGAGACAATTTTCTAGCCCAAGATGGCCTTGAAGGACTCTAAGAAAGGTCTGTCTCACTGGGGGAAAAGGGGAGTAGAGCCCAGTGGAGATGGTATTTGAACAAGCCAGTGGGTGGCTCTTAGATTACAGCAGAAATCAGCAGCCAATGTCCTGAACTTCTGCTCAGCAGGCCAGTAATATTGCAAGACAGATATAAGGCCTTCAGACCCAGTGCAACAGGTAAACTTCCAACTCTAGAACCCAGGGTGCAACATGTACAGCTAGACTGGGTCTTCTAGCCCAGTGGGCAAACTGCCAGCTGCAGAGACCTCAGTGTAGGAATAATATGAGTCAACAGCTTTGAAAAGGAAGCACAGAAATTGACTAAAGAAAACAACTCCTTAAAACAGAATTGCCCAAATGGAAAAAAAAAATTCCACTGAAGAAAACAGTTCCTGTAAAAGTAGAACTGGTGAAATGGAAAATGAGGTACAAAAGTTAACTGAAGAAAATAATTTCTTATAATTAGAATTAGGCAAGTGGAAATAATGAATCTATGAGACATCAAGAATCAGTTAGACAAAATCAAATCAATGAAAAAAAAATTTAAGAAAATGTAAAACACCTCATTGGAAAAACAACTGACCAGCAAAATATATTCGGAAGAGATAGTCTAAGAATTATTAGATTATCTGAAAACTGATATGTATATTATATGAAAACTGATATGTATATATAATGTATATGTATATATAATATATATGTATAAATGCATATGTAAAATATTTGTATGTGTATATATGTATATATATATATATATATATATATATATGAATGAAGACTGGGCAGCATTATTCTTTTTTTAAAAGAATTATTTGTTTTCAGTTTTCTACAATCACTTCCATATATTTTAGATTTTTCCCTCTCCCTCTCACCTTTCTCCCTCCTTCCTCCTTCCCTCCCCAAGATGGCATGCAATATTATATAGTTTCTATATATACATTCTTATTAAATACATTTTCACCTTAGTCATGTTGCATAGAAGAATTAAAATGAATGAGGGAAACCATGAAAACAAAACAAAATAAAACAAAACATAACACAAGAGAAAATAGTCTGCTTCATTCTGTGATCCAATTCCATCGTTCTTTCTCTGGCTGTGGAAGGCATTTTGCTTCGAGTCCATTGGGAAATTTTTTTAGGTCCTTGCATTGCTTTGAAGGTCTAAGTCTGTGAGAAAATCCCTTGCACACTGTGATTGGTGCTGTTTACAAAGGTCTCCTGGTTCTGCTCCTTTCACTCAGCATCAATTCATATTGGTCCTTCAAAGTCTCTCTGAAGTCTTCCTGTTCATCATTTTATTCTTAGAGCACAATAGTATTCCATTACGTTCATATACCACAACTTGTTCAACCATTCCCCAGCTGATGGACATCTCCTCGATTTTCAGTTCTTGGTCACCACAAAGAGAGTTGCTATAAATATTTTTGTGTATGTGGATGGACAACGCTTTTCAAGCAATTACTGCAGAAAACTGCCCTGATATCCTAGAACCATGGGGTAAAATAGTCATAGAACCAATTCACCAAACACCTCCTGAAAGAGGTCCCAAAATGAAAATTCAAAGGAATAACATAGTCAAATTCTAGAGCTATCAGATCAAGGAGATAATACTACAGACATAAAGAAAAAAATTCAAATATGAAGGAGCCATAGTCATGATTACACAGGACTTAGCTTCTACATTAAAGGACTGGAGGATTTGGAATAAATTCTATAACGCAAAAGAGCTGGGATTACAACAAAGAATCAACTACCCAATAAAACTGAGCACAACT
Organism: Bettongia penicillata ogilbyi; assembly: GCA_023548195.1. Lineage (NCBI taxonomy): Eukaryota > Metazoa > Chordata > Mammalia > Diprotodontia > Potoroidae > Bettongia > Bettongia penicillata. The sequence continues at coordinate 11,383,586 of JAJHZJ010000470.1, read as the reverse complement.
TTCCAGAGGAGAAGATAAACATTCAAAAGAAGAGGAGACTTTCAAACTTTTCTGATGAAAAGACCAGAACTGAATAGAAAATTCGATCTGCATATACAAGACTCAACAGAAGTACAAAAGATAAACAAAAGAAAAACGCACAAACAAATATGGTATTCAGTATGGTTAAACTGTTTACATCCCTACATAGGAAGATGATATTTATAACTCTTAATGGTAGCCATCTCTATTAGGGCAGTTAGAAAGAAAATACTTAAGTAGAAGGCATAACTATAAGTTGAAAGGGCACTAAAAACAACTGTACTGGGAGACAAGAAAAGGGGATGTCAGAATAGAGCAAATTATATCACATAAAGATGAATAAAGACTTATTAGAGGGAAAGAATGGAGGGAGTGAGCAGTGTTTGAACTTTACTTTCATCATAATTGACTGGAACAGGGAATAGCATAAACACTCAGTTGAGTAGAAAAAATTATCTTATCTATAGGGAAGTAGGAGAGGAAGGGGGAAGAATAAAGGAAAGTGCGGAAGGGCCAGAATAAAGGAGGAAAAATTTTGGGAGACAGTGGTCCTTACCAAAATACTGGTGAGGAGAGGCGGGGTGAAAGGTGAGGGGAAAGTATAAAAAAGGGAAAAATAGGATGGAAGGCAATACATAGTTTGTAATCGTAACTATGAATGTGAATGTTATAAATTCCGCCATAAAATGGAAACAGAGAGCACAGTGGATTAAAAAACTCGATTCCTGCTATATTTTTGTTTGATTCACTGAAACAGTTTTGAAGAAATGAGATACACACAGTAAAGATAAAAGACTGAATTAGAACATAGTATGCTTCAGCTGATTAAAAAAAATGCAAGGGTAGCTGATAATCCTGATCTCAAAGCAAAAGCAAAAATAGATGTAGTTAAAAAGAGATAAGGAAAGAAACTACATCTGGCTAAAAGGTACTATAGATAATAAAGTAACTCCAATACTAACAATATATGCCCCAAATAGTATAACATCAAAATTCTTAGAAGGAAGTTTGAGTGAGCTCCAGAAAGAGACAGCAAAACTGTAATAATGGGGGACCTCAACCTCCCCCTCTCAGAACTAGAGAAATCTAGTCACAAAATAGACAGGAAAGAAATTAATGAGGTGAATATAATTTTAGAAAATTTATATATGATTCTATCAGTAGAAAGCTTACTAGGGATAGAAAGGAATATACTTTTTCCTCAATGGTACATGGCATGTGTGCTAGGGCATTAAAAACCTCATAATCAAATGCAGAGAGGCATGAATATCAAATTCCTTCTGGTACAATGTAATGATGCAATAAAATTATGTGTAATGAGGGACATGGAAAGATACATCAAAATGAATTGAAAACTAAATAATCTAATTCTAAAGAATGAGTGGATCAAATAACAAAGCATTGAAACAATTACTAATTTTATCAAAAAGAATGACAATGATGACACAATATGCCCAAACTTATGAGATGTTACCAAAGCAGTACTTATGGGAAATTTCATATCTCTAAGTGCTTACATGAATAAAATTGAGAAAGAAAAGATTAAAAATTGCATAAGCATCTAAAAGAGCTAGAAAAAGAACAAATTTTAAAATTCCCAAATATCAAATGAGAAATTCTGGAATTCAAAAGAAAGATTAATAAAATTGAAAATAAGGATACTATTGAAATGATGAATAAAACTAGGAGCTGGTTTTATGGGAAGAAAAAAATAAAATAGATTAACCCTTGGTTAGTTTGATTTAAAAAAAAATCAAATTACCCCTATAAAAATGAAAAGGTGAATTTACCACCAATGAAGAGGAAATTAAAAAAAAAAATAATCTGTAGTCATTTTGCCCAACAGTATGCCAGTACATCCAAGAAATCTCAGTGAAGTGGATAAAGATTTACAACCATATAAATTACCCAGTTCAACATAAGGGAAAATGAAATACTTAAATAATTCTATTTTATAAGAAAATGACTTGAACAAGTTATCAATGAACTCCCCACACAAAAAAAAAATCTCCAGGGTCAGATAGATTTGTAGGTGAATTCTATCAAATACTGAAAGAACAATTGATTCCTATATAATATAAACTATTTTGAAAAAAGTAATAGGCAAAGAACAAATTCTACCAAATTCCTTTAAGGAAACAAATATGGTACTGATACCTAAACCAGAAGAGCCAAAAGTAGAAAGAAAATTACAGACTTATTTCACTAACAAATATTGATGCAACAATTTTAAATATAATATTAGTCAAGAGATTACAGCAATTTATAATGAGGATAACAGTATGATCAGGTGAAGTGCATACCAAGAATGTAGGGCTGGTTTAATATTAGGAAGACTTTTAGCATAACTGACCATATCAATAGCAAAAGCAACAAAAATCATGATTTCTCAATAGATGAAGACAAAGTTTTTGACAAAATGCAACACCCATTCCTATTTAAAACAACAGAGAGTATAAAAATAAATGAAACTTTCCTTAAATTAAGTAAAACCACTAGAAACATTTTCTGTAGGGGTGGTGAGCTAGAAGCCTTCCCCATATTATCAGAGGTGAAATAAGAATGGCTATTATCACCAATATTATTCAGTATTATACCAGAAATGTTAGCATTACTAATGAGAAAAGAAAAAAAAGGAAATTGATCCAATTAGATTAGGTAATGAAGAAATAAAGCTACCCCTCTTTGCTCTAGACAGTATGCTATACTTAAAGAATCCTAAAGAACACACTAAGAAAAACTACTTGAAAAAATTATAAACTTCTGCAAAGTTACAAGATATAAGATAAACCCACATAAATAAATCATCAGCATTTCTATATATTACAACAAAACTCAGCAAGAAGAGATGGAAATATATATTTCTTTACAAAACCCTACATGATATAAAATATTTGGGAGTCTACCTGCCAAGACAAGCTCAGGAACTATATGAACACACACACACACACACACACACAAAACGCTTCTCACCTAAATGAAATCTGATCTAAAGAATTGGAAAAACATGAATTGCTCAAGGGTAGGCTCAGCTAATATAATAAAAATGATATTTCCACCTAAATTAACTTGCTAACTCAGTGTTACACCCATCAATCTATCAAAAATAAATATATAGATGTAGAAAAAATAATAAACTTCATCTGGAAAAACAAATTATCAAGAATATCAAAGTAATTAATGGAAAAATGAAAATGAAGGTGACCTAGCCATACCTTCTTAAACCATATGATAAAATGGTAATTATAAAAACTCTTTGGTACTGGCTGACGAATAGAGTGGGAAATCAGTGAAATCGATTAGATACACTAGTAAATGGTTAGAGCAAACTGGTATTTCATAAACCCAAAAATTTCAGCTGCTGGGATAAGAACTCACTATTTGAGAAAAATTGCTGGGAAAACTGGAAAATTATATGGCAGAAAGTAGGTATCAACAAACATCTCACATTTTATGCCAAGAAAAGTTCAAAATGAATCAATGATTTAGATATGAGATGATACCATAAACAAATAAGTAGAGCAAGGAATAGTTAACCTCCAAGACCTATGGAAAAAGGAAGAATTTATGGTCAAACAAGAGACAGACAACATTATGAAATGCAAAGTGGATAATATTGACAATATTTATTAAAAAAGATTTTGAACAAACAAAACCAATGCAACCAAGATAAGGAGGAGAGCAGAAAGATGGGAAACCATTTTTACAGCCACTGTTTCTGAAAAAAGACCTCATTTCTAAAATATATAGAGATCTGAGCTGGATTTAAAAGACTGCAAGTCATTCCTTAATTGATAAATCGCCAAAGGATATGACAAGGGACTTCTCAGTGGAGGAAATTAAAACTATCCATAGTCATATAAAAATGCTCTAAATCAGTACTGATTAGAGAAATGCAAATTAAAATAACTGAGGTATTTCCTTATACCTATCAGATTGGCTAATATGTCAGAAAAAGAAAATGATAAATGTTGAGGGAGATATGGGAAAATTGGAACACTAAAGTATTGCTGGTGGAATTCTGAACTGATTCAGCCACTGTGGAAAACAATTTGGAACTATGCCCAAAGGGTTGTAAAACTGTGCATATCCTTTAATCTAGTAATACCACTACTAGGTCTGTATCCAGAAGAGATCATAAAAAGGAAAGGGACCTACTACATGTCCAAAAGTATTTACAGCAGGTCTTTGTGGTGGCAAAGAAATGGGAATTGAGGGGATGATCACTAATTGGAGAATGGTTGAACAAGTTGTGGTATATGAGTGTAATGGCATACTTTTGTGCTATAAGAGATGATAGGCATGATGAGTTCAGAAAAACCTCGAAAGACTTAACGTGAACTTATGCTGAGTGAAGTGAGTAGAATCATGAGACTGTACATACCAACAGTAACATTGTTTGATAGACAACTATGATTGACAGCTCTTCTCAGAAACACGATGATCCAAGATTGAAGCATACTGTTTTCACCTTTTTTTTGGTCACTTTTTTTCTTTTGTTCTGTTAATTCTTTCACAATATGACTAATGATTGTACATCTATAACATGTATCAGATTGCCTGCCATTTTGGGGAGAGAGATTGGGGAGGGATGAAGAAAAAAATTGAAACTCAAAAATCTTTTAAAAATGAAAATTGAAAACTATCTTTGCATTTAATTGGGAAAGAATAAATTGCTATTTGGAAAAAAAGATCATCAAATTTACCAAGGGATAGGCAGACACACTTGTTTCAAAGACATTTTCTTAGAGAAATAAGCTGGCACTCTCCTCTGGGACATTTTTAGGGAGTGACTCTTGAATAATGCGAGATTCTGATTAGCCTTAGTAGAAAGAATTTGGGAGATAAAGAGATGATGAGGGAAAATGTCATGTTTATTTATCCCTGAGGAGGTTTCACTTTCCAGTCAGAGATATGTATTTTTAAAATGTTTTGGGTTTATGAGCATATAACTAATGTTAAGCTACTTCTGTAGTTTATTTTTTAAAAAATTCTATGACACAAACAAAACTATTTTAAGCACAACTCAACCATGAAAACTGTAGTCCTGGTTAATATCCCATAAAACCACAGACATTTAAACATGGAAATGATGGTCAAGAGTTGGTCAACTATTATTTCTGTCCCAATTATTTTAGAGATTTAGAGATTAGGGTTTGGTTTGAAATTTCCCATTTTATGGTTGAGGAAACTTTTGCCAAGAAAGCCTAAGTAATTAGTCAAAAAGTTACACATCTAATTATAGTTGGGGAAAAGAATGGACATTCTAGACTGTAATGTTAACTATAAGTATCTATTTCATGACCCCAAGGCCTTTTCTGCTGAATAGTAACCTTTTGGTATTGTATTCTTAAGTTCGACTAACCATCTCATCACTTCAAGAACACCTGAAAGATAGCATATACTATCACTGTTGAATCATAATTTTAGAGGTAGAATGAACCTTTGCTCCTGAAGTCGATGACTTTCGTTTTGTCAGGGAGTAAATAGAGAACTGAACAAAAAAAATCACCAATAATTTTATTATTCATTATCTGAGATAGACTTCAAAGGAAGAGGTGAGGGTCAAGGATGTTTTGGATTCTCATGCTGTTTTAAATGTAGGGAAAGAGATTTTGGTAGGTTTGAAAAAAAGAAAACAATGTTGTTAGAGAGAGGGGGATATTTACTAAACACTTACTCTTTGCCAGGCTTTCTATTAAATATTATGACATTCGATTCTCTTAACAATCCTGTCAGTTAGGTGTGATTGTCATCCCCATACTATAGTTGAGAAAATTGAGGAAGATACTGAATAAGATGACTTGCCCAGGGTCATACAGTTATTAAGTATTTGAGGGAAGATTTAAACTCAGGTCTTCCTGACTCTAGGCCCAGTGCTTTATCCAAGGCACCATCCAGATACCTAATGCGGGATGGGAGAATAAAAAAAATGCTAACAGTCAAGAAGTATTTGAATCCCTTCCTTTTCTTAAAAAAGTTATATTATTTATCAATATAAAGTCAAGGGGAATTTACACTGGGACTGTGCTCTATGGCAACCAAGCTGAGCTTAGAAGCTAATCTGACTCCCCTCCCCAGAAACTGAGTTAGTGTGCAGTAAGGGGGGATTTTATGCCTCCCAAATACTGGGGGAGTAAATTTGCATATTTGTGAGGATCCTTTCAAAGTAAATATTTCTATGGAAAAGCTCCATGTTACATGCAAAACCTTGTTTGGCCTAAAATTGAGCCCTTCAGTTTTGTGGGGAGTCTTAGAGATATTCCCTGCCCAGAATGTATCACCTTATATTGTTCTGAGATACATGAAAGTATGAGAGCTTAGAGAAATTTGGAAAATATGTGTTTTTTTTTTAATCTGTAAAAATAAAGTGGATTTTTTTTCCTCCAATGACTACTGCCTTATAAGTCACTTCAATTGATTTAATTTTATAAACTTCTCATTTGTTGCTATTTAAGTACTGTTACTTCTTGTATTAATGAATTCTCTCTAACAATTAGAGTACTGATATGTTTCATATCATTGAGACCTACCTATAAATACTGATATTAAGTTTGGTGTAACAAATTTGGAATGATTGAATTGCTACCATGTAGTAAAATGGAGATACAGGTTTTTATTATTTTTACTTAAACAGATCTACAGCCCTTGACCTTTATGAAAGCAAATTGCCCTACAACTATTAGGGCAAATATAACTGTGCCTTAAAACCACAAATAACTCACATACTATGTTACTTCTATAGCTGAACATTCATTTCTTTGTGTTCTGATAGGTAAGATTACAATTCCATTTTAGTTTGCTCTAGCAATTTTAAGCAACCTTGCAGGAATTTCAGGTACTTTTTGGTATAAGGGATGGGAAAGAAATTGCCTGTGTTTTCATGAGGATTGTCTCTGTAAGAAAGACCCTTAGAGAATTTGAGTGTGCCCTGTGTAGAAAGGGGCACTTTTCTGTTCAGATCTGACCTTGAATGGCCTTATGCATAGAAGGAATCATTGGAAGAGTTTTTAACCTAAGACAATTTTATCTTTTGAGAAAGGGACAATGCCAAATTGAACCCAAGTTCCAAATCTCAGTAGGGAGAATTACAAGTAGTTTGGAAACCTCTTGTTTTTTTCTTTTCTTTCATTCTTTTCCCCTCTTGTTTTTGGATTGAGAAAAGTCTCATAAGGTTGATGAGGGTAAGCAAGTAGAAATATTTTGTTAGCTCTCTAACATGTTTCTTATTTTGTTACTTGTAGAGGAGTTTTGTGAAATGTACCTTGTTCTGTGAATCTGAAAAACTTGTCATTTGGAAATATTCATGATTTTCATATATACATATGGGATTGCATATGACAATGTAACATTGACTATTTTTAGACTTGACTGTATGGCACTGTGAAAGCAAGTGAATGGACATTACTTATGCCTCCTTAGAGACCATAAAGAACTGTTCTGAATTTGGGACTATGACTGCAGAGAAAACAGAAATGCATCCATGTGTATTGCTGGAATGGCAAATTTTAAATGAAGAATGTGTAGCCTGGCCTTTTTTTTTCTTTTTTTCTTTTAGCATGCTGAGTTCAAAGACAGAGTTGACCTGAGGGGCCTTTAAACATGGCAAGTTTATCTAACATGGACTCCATTAAGTCCCCTACCATATCTGTGAAGGTAGCATCGATGGCATAATTTGAACATTTGAAAGGGAAAGGATTCCCCTTCCCTTAGTAACCTCACTTTTATCTTAACTATAAGGAATGAGTCTGCTGTTATTTTGAAAATATGTTTTATGTCCTCATTTTCAGGTACTGGAAGTTATTCTCAGAGACCCAAAAGTCAACTATGATGACCCTGGAGGTAGAATTGCTAGTGAGGTGGTAAACTAACCACCCAGGCGTGGAAATCTTGAGAAGTTAACAAGCCTGGGATGTGAGCCAAAGTGGAGTTTTTGGACTAGGAACCAACTGTTCTCTCTAAGAACCAAGTTAATTTATGGATCTAATTATCCATCCATTCATCTATCTCTATCTCTCTCTATCTATCTATACCTGTCTGTCTTTCTGTCTATGTATCTATCATTTTTATAGCTCAAAGAATATACTGGCTATGTGACCATGGGCTAGGTCCCTTGTAAGATTTCTTCTTGTTTGAAATCCATTATCCTATGAGTCTGTCATTAGTTGATAGGATTTTCATAAGGAATGTCATTCAATTGTACAGTCCTGTTGAAATCTTCATGACCCCATATGGAATTTTCCTGCCAAAGACCCTGGAGCATCTTGCTGTTTCTTTCTTCAGTGGATTAAGACAAGCCTATGTTAAGTGAATTTCCCCGGTTACAAACTAGTGAGTCCAGGTTTAAACTCAGATATTCCTGACTTCAGATCCAGCGCACTATCTACCGAGTCGTCTAGTTGCCTCAACCATTGTGGGCAAAGTGCTACGTGAAACTTAAAGCCCTGTACAAATCTGAGTTGTTTTTCTTATTATCATTCATTTATCCTGCGGAATTATCTGTATGTATGTGTGTATATATATGTATGCATATATGCATGTACATATATGTGTGTATACCTGCACACATATATATCTATGCACACATACACATGTGTGTGTATGTGTGTGTGTGTATGCATGTAAAGGAAAGCAGGGTTCAAAGTCTCTCCCACAGAAAATTAATTGTCCAATACTATTGCTAAAACTTTACCCGTTTTCCATTACAAATAACAGTTATACATACAAAGCAGAAATACAGAAACAAAAACAAGAATAGATAATTATATTTTGAATATTACTGGTTTAGGAAAAGAAAAATGTGTTTTTTCTAAGAGGGGAGAAATTGTAAAAGAGAGGATGGAGAGCCAGTTTAAGAGATAGGAAGACCCCAAGTTCAGGTCCAACATCTGGTACATACAGAGTTCCCTTAAGTAAGCAATCTCTGTGTATTCCAGGTAACTCTAAGCATAGGAATAGAAGAGGAGTAGCTGATCTACATTCATAGAGCAAGTTTCCACCTTGGGTGTTCTTCTATATCTGTGGAATCACAGGTTTGAATAGCAATTTTAAAAATATATTGAAAGGTTTCTATGAATATTGTGAAGATCTCTTGACTTTTTAGCAATCCCAGAGTTTGAAGAGATAGATAAACATTAAACAATAACTTTATATCATAGGTTTGTTTAATTTAGAGGATAAAGTAATGTTACAGATAACCCAATCAGCACCTCCCCTTCCCCCTCCCTCCGTCTATTTTTCCTGGTTGGAAGTGAGATCCCTGAGAGATTAAATAAGTTGCCCAAAGTCAGCAAGGTAATTAATAGTATAATTCAGATATGAGCCAGGATTCTCCTGTTCCAAAACCCTTTTTGTCAATTAAAAAACACAATGTATTACTTTTATGTTCCTCACTTCTTTATGTAATCTGCAACAAGGTAGGGGAAATCAAAACAGGAAAGGATAAAACAACCACAGTTCAGAGAGCACTGAAGCCTAAAATAAAAGAGAAGGCAGTAAGAATGAATTGAGTTTCCTTACATGAATTCAAGTTGCTAGGTCTTGAAGAGCTATATACCAAAAACCATGAAAAAGTAATCTCTGTAATCTGCAATCGCTTTGGGTCATTTTTTGCAGCAACCTAGGAATCACAAAGATGCCAGAAGAATGAATATGAGCAAATGGTATACTGATTTTTATAAAAAAAAATAATTGAATTCTTTACAGACTGGAAATCTTGGCACTGGTCCTTGGCAAAATTCTAGGATGGATTATTAAACAAATGGTTTGTGAATACCTAGAAAATGAGCCAGAATTGTTTCACTAAGAAGTCTTGTCATACTAATGTAATTTTCTATCAAAAAAGTATTGCCAGGATGGATGTGTGGCAGAATGTGTGGCCAGATTCTCTATGTCACATATAAAAAACAATTTTTATGATACTTAAATTAAAAAATCAACATCATCAGCAACAGCAACAACAATGAAAGAAGAAAGAAAAAAAAACTCTCAAAAGAAAAGCTTCAAAGAGAAAGAGGCATAGAACTTATAGAAATAAATGAATAAAAAGAGGCCCTAATTCAATGAATATCTTAGAGGCTAAAAGAACACTAGGAGAAGTTGTAAGATGAAATAATTCTACTTAAAAAAAACTATCGACCTTTAAATAAAAAATAGCATAAACACAGGACCACTAAGACTGTATCCAGATTTTGAATAATTAAAGGAAGATATAATAAGGGAAATTAGGGTGTGCAATACAGAATTCAGAAAAAAGAGATAATCCGTATTTTAGAAGATGAAAACCTTTATGAAGAGGTGGACACTGAAAAAATCAGAGAGTGAACAGAAAACTGAGGAGATACAACCAAAATGTGAACATTTAAAAATAGTATTCAAATTTGAAAAATCTTGCATGCCTTTGCAAAGAAAAATGAAACAATCAAATAAAAATCATAGTTACATCTAATCAGGTCATATTAGGAAACAGTCAAGGAAGGAAAAAAATAGACTAAAGTAGAAACTGAGAGGTTTTGCCAATCATCATATGACAAGAACCCTAAACTTATATCAACTGCAAATAGTCATGAACCTTCCAAAAATTGCTTCAGAGAAAGAATTTTGCAATCAGTAAATGGTAATTAATTTATATATCTGTGGGTACCTATGTGAATATGTATCATCATAAAGAAATGAAATTTTAAAAAATAGCTCACAATTCAAAATAATATCTAGAAAGATAGCATCAGGTAGAGGAAAAAGTGAACTTCAATGGAATCCAAGTTACAAGCATTAATTAAAAGAAAAGAACCAATGAATAAGGACTCTGAATGAAAATTATATAAAAAAATAAATTTGATGAAAGTAAACTATTTATATAGTATGTAAATATGGTATATGTAAATATAGCATATTTATATAGTGTATATGGATTAAGTGAATAACTGTGTTTCTACATTACAAAGAATAGGGGCCTTGGAAATTCCACATTCTTTGAAAGTTACTGAAGGAACAAAGAGAAGTTCTTGTGTAATACAAACAAATGAGGAAAATTTCTTTGAAATTTATATCTATATTAAATTTGTATATGTGCATATGTATGTGTGTATACATATTATATATAATTATTATTTATTGTAAAGGGAAAATAGTAAAAGGAAATCAAAGGGGAGAGGATTCTGCTAAGACAGAATAGGGCAGAAGGATCTAAGCTCTCCAGATTTCTGTAACAAATGAGATAAAATAGCGCCTCAAGGCACAGTAACATAGAGCAGTAAAAATAAGTAAGAGTAGGAGCAAAGCAGGGGTTCTCTGGGTACAACTAGAAAAGATCTGAAAAAAAAGGCCCAGGATGAAGTTTGGCCTTTGTGAAGAATAAACCTCCCGGCTAGTACACCTGAAACAATAAGTTGCAAGCTCCGAGGTTAGCTGCTTTGGGAGTCTGCCTCAGCCCCAGCCACAGGAAATGCTACTCCCAGGACAGTGAGGGTAGTTCAGCATCTGACCCAAAGAAGAGGGAGGGAACCTATGTTAGTAAGGAACAGCAGACCCAGCAGGGCTGCTGAAATGCAATGGGGCAAAGAGGAATTAGCACTTGCCTGGTGAGTGCAAAAACAGTGGGGTGAGGACTCACCAGGTTGTAGGAACTTGCAGGTACTTGGAGAACTTCAGCTTCAGTTCAGGCAAAACTGAAGGAGGGTCTGAGGTCAGACACATCATCCCCCACAGCCAGGACTAAAGGAGATTAAAAATCTAAACTGATATAAATATGAACAGGCAAAGAAAAAAAAAATATATATATATATATATATATATATAATTAGAATCACCCAAGACTTAGCAGCTGTGACCCTAAAAGATCACAGGTCTTGGGACATTATATACTGAAGAGCAAAAGAGGTAGCAGTGAAGGGTATCATGCCCAGCAAAGTTAAGAATAATCTTGAATGTGAAAATAAGGACATTTTACTAACTTTCAGACTTGGAAGTTTAGTCAAAAAAAAACAAAAAAAAAACTTAATAGAAGATTTGATCCATAAGATCCAAGAGAAATACAAGGTATGTGCTAAAGACTAATTACAAGGGACTCAATAAGGACATGCTATTTACCTTTTATGTATGTAAAACATATGTTTAAGATTGTTATTAGTAATTGAGTAGTTCATAAGAAAGATTGGGGTAGACCTGAGTAAGATATGATTTTAAAAAGTAAAATCATTGAGAAACAGCTAAAAAGTGTAATTATCTTACTTAAATGAGTTTTGAAGGAAGAAATGATGCAGAGAAATTAGATGGGGAAAGAGGGATGGTAATTCTGGAAATCTACTTTCATTAGGAATGGGTTCAAGAGGGAACAATGAATATATATCTAGAAGAGTATAAAATTCTTCTAAATTCAGAAAGAAATAAAATACTAAGGGGATTGGGAGGAGTTGAGGATAAATGGAGGGATGTTAGAGTAGAGAATAGCTTGAAAAGGTGTAGAAGGGTATTTAAATAAATATGAATTGGAAGAAAATAGAGAGATCTGGGGAGTGTAGATTAAGTAACAGGATGGCAAGGTAGTGCATAGAAGCAAATTAATCAGGAGAGACAGGAAATAAGAGATAGGCACGTAAAATAAAATAAAATTCAGGAGTAGAATATGTTCGAGGGAAAAAGGAGCAGGGATGGCAATCATGATTTTGGACAAAGTTAAGGCTAAAATAGATTTAATTAAAAGAGAAAAATGGGGAAACTATACTATATGTCAGCCATATCTATCAATGTCCTTTTGGACTGCTTAAAATAATTAGACAGCATAAAGTGATAATATTGCTGTGGGGTAAGAAATGACAAGTTAGTGAACTTGGAAAAATAAGGAAAGACTTGGACTCAGGTATGCATATATATATATTATATATATATATATGTGTGTGTGTATGTGTGTGTGTACATGTGGGTGTATATATGTATAGATATATGTATGTATGTTATACATGATTGCATACATACATGCATCATATATACCCATGCATAATTATAGCCTGGGAGCAACAAATTAAAATGTACACAGAAGAGAACAAAAGAAAACTTACAAAGAAGCAAAGATGGGAAGCTCTCAACACAATGTGTAATACTCGTTATATAGTCTTTCTTGAAATGGAAACTAATTTCTGTACAATTTGAATCCCCTCAGATTCTACTGTGCACATAGCAATGCTTTTTCTTTTCTAATTTTATATTACTTTAGTTTGAGTCTTTAAGTGTGTTTCTCTTTTCTTATTTTGTATTTAATTTTAAAATGAAAAAAATGCCAAAAGAAGCAAATTAAAGAGATTGTATCTAGGTTAAAGAATGGAGTGATGATATATAAATGTGAGCATCAAATTGCTTCATATTAAAGAAGAGTCACATGCTACCAAATAATCTCAAAAAAAGAAAAAAAGGAGCACAGCATGGTCTTGGGAATTGGAAACTAGATCTGGGTCAGACAATGAAGTGGCCAGGATTGTGTCTCTATATGAGGGAGGAGACTGAAACAGTATTGCTTCATGAAAAACATACTGTAGATGCCTAGGGATGATTTTTATTCTTAACAAGGAAGCTTAACAGGATTTGATGGGTGGAAAAACAAACAGCAATTATAACTTTACATTTTTTTTTTTTAGCAATTGGAACTTTCCCAGTAGAAGTTTTATAGAATGAATATAGAACAAGAAGCAAAAAAAAAAATTGCCTCCCAAAATACACTTAAAAACAAATATACAGAATTAAATTGATTAGCTGAAATAAAATGAATAATGTTTAAGTATATTTTTAAATACAAGAGTTGTAATGATTTAATAACAGGTAACAAAAATAAATGCTGCATAGAAAAGTTACATTATTTCAATGTAACGATAGATAATGAGACAATACCAGTATCATATACACATGTCAAATAGTACAAGATCTAAGTACAGAAATGAAAACTAAGTGAAATACCAAAGAATTTAGAGATTAATACAGTTTAAAATGACTTTAACATATCTGTCTCACATACTGACAAGTCCATAAGAAAAAAAATGTAAATATGAAGCACATTGTGTAACTATGGAAGTGGAAGTGGAGGTGGGAAACTATAACAACCAGCAGAAACTGGAAACAATATGACACTGAATAATATTAAATGGACAAAATGTGTCTATTTTTCAGTATCAAACATACATTTGCAAACACTAATCAGGAACTAAGACAATGAAGGTAAAAACTCTTTATACCTCATGAATTGAGCAAAAAGTGTAGACCTAAATGGTAACTGAATAAGAATTCTTCAATAATGAGTGGATCATGAGCTAATTGTAGAACTTCTAATTAATTTAGTAATGAGAAACATAATTTCTCTCTAGCATCAATTATTCTAATATTTCCCAATTCTGTTTTTTAAAATTCTTTGTGAAATTTCATCATTCTGTTTGAAATTCAAGGTGATACCCTTCTTGTCTAAATGGAGAGAGGTATTTTGTAGGTTGTAGAATTAGAAGGGACTTCACAGATTTTCTAGTCCAAGTCTTGCATTTTATACATGAGAAACACAAAGTTATAGACAAGTTATGTGCCTTGTTCAGCATTGCACAGATCTTAAATAGCAAAGCCAGATTTTGACAAATTTCATATGATCGCCGATCCACTGGTTGGTACATCTGAGGTGAATGTCATTCTCTTCTTTAGGATCAGTGGCATCACTAGATATTAGAGCTGGAAGGGATGTTGGGGATCATCTCCTTGAACCCCTTCATTTTCCGGATGAAGAAGAAATTGGGGCATAAAGAAGTGAAGTGAATGATAACGTAAATCTAATAATTCCCAGACAGGGACCAAGCCTCCTGATTCCCAGGCTGATATTATTCAAACCTGTGGGACCTCCTTTAGTTATATGATAGTGTTTAACTTGGCACCTACCACCAGAAAGCCAGCAGCGTCATTTTTCACACTTCGCTCCAGCGTTCTCCAGTGCCCCAAAGAGTATTGGGGGAGTATCTAGCCTCTTTGCCATTGGTTTAAGTTCCCAATGATGTCCTTCCCCTAGTTTAGGTGTTCTAGCACCTCTAGTTCCATTTATCCACTCAAAAATCTGATGAGCTTTTATAAAGTGATACTTATCTCAAAGTTATAGCAAGAACAAACATATAGATATCCTTCACTCTAACACCTGAGAGGCATAATCTACCTACTCCCACCATCACTTCAGTCTCCAAGGAGAGATCAATCTATTTTTTTTCTCAGTCAGGAAGTATTTATTAAGGGCTTACTATGTGCCAACCATTGAACTAAAAGCTGGGGTTACAAAGAAAGGCAAAAAACAATTTTTTGCCTGCAAGTTGCTTGCAGTCTACTGGGAGTGATAGTAAGGAAAAAATACATACAGGATAAATAGGAAGTAAGAAAGGATAAGAAACTAGAATTAAGGCAGCTTGGGATAAGTTTACATCTCAGGAAATAGCTGAAAAGAGACTGTTCCAATCTGATAGTTTTAAAGACAATCTGTGCTAGTCCTGAGACTAATAGTAAATAAGCCACTCCCACTCACAAGTAGAGGAGAATTCTTCAACCCAACCTCATACAGCATGAAGTCCAGATCCTTCACTAAACTGGTTTCTAGTGTACCCAATTCTTTCACATTTTTTTTTTTTGCATTGAGAGAAAAATGTTATATGACATATTTTGACTATTAACCACATCTAACTATTTTATTTTAGGAAGGAAATATTACTCAACTATTTACATACATACATATGTGTGTATGTATATATGTATGTATGTTTGTATGTGTGTATATATATATGTATGTATTTTGTTTGTTTCTTTGTTTTTGCTTTCTTTTGGAGCAGGGCAGAAGAGTTCTTGCACCATCAGAGATAGAAAGAACCTTCAGGGATCTCATGAAAAAAAACAACAGGCATTGAGCAGTTCAGAAGAGTGAGGCCTAGAAAGGGCAAGCAAGTTTAGCCGAGGAGAGTTAGAATTTGAACCCGGGTCCTCTGACCCCAAATTTGTTGCTTTTGTGAGGACAAAAAAAAAAAAAAAAACTTTCACTGGGATATAGGATTTTAGCTACTCCAGGAAAACTGGTTCATTGTCCCAGGTCATGGAACCAAATGGAATGGTGCTGTTAGTACTGGTTTTGTGAGATTGGTAACCAGTTAACAAGAGGAACTAGTTAAAAAGGGCAACTAACATGTTTCCTTCCTTCTCTTCCATTCTCAACCATATGTCCATTTCACTCTCTTTCCACCTACAGTCTTTTGACTTTGAAGGTGCATTTCAAACTTATTTACCTTGACTCTGTTATATAATTTGCCATCCATGTGCCTATGGCAAAAAAGGGGTGGAATTATGCTCTGGAAAGGAGTAAACAACCCGAAATTGGGAGAGGAAAAGTTTATTTTATCTTCTGTTTCAAAGCATTCATTTCTAATTTTCATATTTGCAAGAAGTGGGAGGGGCTGGGGGGATGTCTTATAACACAAATGAGCAAGTGACTGTCAAAACCTCTCCTGAGTTCATGTATAGAAGTGATACCAAAAAAGAAACAAATAATTTTTACTTACTAAGATCATAGGAATATAATATTGTGAGAATTTCAGGGGTACAAATAAAATTGATAAATTTGTTTATAAGATTAAAAAGAAAACCACTTTCAATATGCAAATGTCTTCCTCCTTCAATCATTTGTGTTATAGGATTTGGCATTTTTGACACATTCTTGAATTCTCAAGATGTCACACTTTTGTCACACTGGAAGTTAAAAGCACCTTTGAGGAACCATCTATCTTTTTTAAAAATTATTGTCAAGTCTAGCATTAATTATAATCCATAGTTTATTTAAAAAAAATTCCAGATGGAAATGTTCATCACACTTGGTGATCATCTATTTCAGAATTTTCTTTAAAAAGTGTTGCACCTTTTCATATTTTTAAGGAGTCTAGAATCCGGCTTGTCCAAAAACTTGGTGAATTTGCATTTTATACAGTCTTCTCAGTTGGTTTGAAGTAAGTTCAAGAGAATTGAAGAGCTGGAAAATTGTTAATTCTCACACACAGTCACATATTATTATCATCTTATCCATTTTAAGTAGTCTAAAATCCGAACACTAGTAACTTAAAGAAGACTTTTGTTTTCCTTAAAATTCATTAGCAAATTTTTTTAACTGTAGTTCTTTTTATTCTTCCTTTGCAGGAACAAGAAATGATCTATTTTCTTTAATCCTCAGCTGGCCCATTCTTGCCTCTGTCTTTTATATATACATACATACATACATACATACATACATACGTATCATTTCTCTATGAATCTCTATGCGTGCTGGGCTTGGATTCAGGAAGACTCATCTTCCTGAGTTCAATTTTGGCCTCAGATATTTACTAGCTGTTTGAACTTGGGCAAGTCATTTAACACAGTTTGCCTTAGTTCTTCATCTGTAAAATAAGCTGGAGAAGGAAATGGCAAACCACCCTACTATCTCTGCTAAAACACGCGCACACACACACACACACACGGGATCATGAAGAGTCGGACACGACTGAAATAACTGAACCACAAATAGTTCCTCAATGGACTTGTTTCTAAGAATACTGTTACAAAAATGTGTTCTTTCCTGCCTGCTTGCTCTAACTTCCCCTATCGAAATTAGTTCATAGGATCCTACATAGTTAAGCCTCTGAAATCTTTTTTTTTGTTTGTTTGTTTTCCTCTTCTATCATTAATTCTCTTGCAAAGTATTCTTTTCACTCCAACTTCTCTATAAATTCTGGTTTATCAACTCTTTATTCTCCTTGATCAGAGTTAGGTCCATAACACAAAGCTACTTTACCATTTCATCTTGCTGTTTACAAAAAAAAAAAATGATTAAGTTAAATGAATAGACCCTCTCCATCTACATTATTTTTCCATACCAAGTTTATCATCTCTGAAAAAAAGATACTAATCTTTTTTTACTCAATCTTTCTGGGTTTTTGTGTGTCCACTGACGTACCTAGGTATATAGCATCTGGAATAATCGAATTGTAGTCAGGATTTCACTTCTGATCTCATACTTTTCTAGCCATGTGACCCTTGACAAGTCACTAAAATTTTATCTTGTTTCAGTTTCCCCATCTGTAAAGTGATGATAAAGGTAGCACCTATGTCCCAGTTTTTGTGAGGATCAAATGGGACCAAAAATGTAGAGTGCTCAGTACAGTGTTTAGCACATAGTAAGTGAAATATAAATGTTAGACAGTATTATTATTACTGTAACTGAATATTTTAGTGTTATATAAGTGCACACTCTCCTTAAAGTACAATACTCCAAGGATAATATCAATCTGACTTCTCCCTTCTTTGAGCATCATCCAAGTGTTTCACACAATTGTTTCCTTCTCCACTTACAGGATTTATTCACATGAACATTTCTGCTTTTTACAATATAATTCTACCACACTTTTTAACAGTTTATTTCTTTTAAATATAATGACTTTCTCCTATGTACATAACTCTAGACTCAAGTTTAATCAAAATAAGTTTCACAGAAGTCAATCTGCATTCTTGTATTAGTACTAATTAGTACTTGTACTAATTTGCTTTGTTGCATAATCATGCTTTTAATGCTTGTGTATGAACATCACTTTTCAAGTTTTGTTTTGTTTTGGAGCTTTTTCTGACTTTCTGAACCACAATCATATGTACCTTGCACATCAGTTGTAGGTAAACATAAATATCAGACTAAGGCAACCTGGTATCAGATGACCTTGTTTGGGCATCAGGTAGGAGATGCAATATGGATCCTTCCATGCCTACCCTTGGACCACCAGCTGAGTATTATTCTAGATCAAACTACAATAAAAGTGTATTAGCAGAAGATGGAAAATCTGGGGAAAAAAAAAACTAGCTTTAAGAATACAGGAGGATGTAAAATAGAGGATATGTTAATACAATTTCCTTATTTTATAATTGAAGAAACTGAAGCCCAGGGAGATAAATTTCTGTGCTAAAGATCACAGAATAAAATAACTATAAGGTCAGGAACTAGGCTCAGTGTTCTTAACTCCTCCCAACACAGCAGTGTAACTGTAATACAACTGCTGACTTTTTAGAGTTCTTTTACTTGATATATTAAATAAGCAGAATATTTTCCTTCAGCTCTGAGGAAATAATCAAATTTTCCTAACCTGAGGGGCAGATGAGAAGGCTAGTCTATGCAGCAACTGGCTTATTTTCAGAGACACAATGGTCCAGATTTGTTCCTTATGGACACTGATCCCAGTAAGATTGGAAGAAAACATTATAAATGAAACTCAATCTAATGAAGAGGTGATGGTTGCAGTAGCTTAGAACTGCAGTATTTTAAAAATCTTATATTTTCAGTGGAACTTAGGTGAATTTCCAGGTCTTCAGCATTCTCATTTTTGGATTGCCTTGCTCAACACAAACTCTTTTCGTAATAACAATGATTAGTGTGTTTTTGTTACTGTTACTGTTACAGCTCCAAGTGTTTTGCTGGGCTTTACTATTCTTTCAGCTTCCAGAAGCTGGTGCCCCAGTATATAAAACTTAATAACAATCTGTCAGTTCTTTCTGCTGTTCTTGCTTGTCTTCTGAGAAATCGTTCAGTTGTTTCACAGCAGTAGTTTGTCGGCCCTTGGCACTGGTTTTCATTTTTGACATCACAGTCTTATGAACATTTTTGCTGCTTATGCCTTTTTCATTGTGGGCTTGAATGATTTTGAAATTTTGACTTCCTCACACCAACAGTCTCTGCTATATCACTAAGAGACTTTGATGAACCACAATTTTAAGAACCACAACTTTTGCATGTTAATCTGGTATGATATGTATTCTTTAAAACCAAGCAAAAGTAGAGCATACAAGAGATATTAAACACATTAAGTCCAACACCCAAATTCCAAAGAACTAATTAAAAGTAAAGATATCAGCTTAATTCATTCAGCTTGCTTAAATCAGATAAATTTATCTGATCAAGGAAAAAATTTGGAGTCAGTTTAGTATCAGTATTTAGTAGGATGATTATTGCTGTTAAAAATGAAACCATACATACACACACACACACACACACATGCACACAAACATTGCTGATTGCTCCAAGTAATTTACAAATCATTACACAGCTCCACAAGGGATTTTTAGTCCAAATCATTCTTTTTACAGAAGAAGAAATTTCATACCACTGTAAGTGATTTGACCAAGTCCTTATGATTGGTATGCATCACTGGTGGGAAGTGAGTTTAAATTCTCTCATTATACAGTAAATACTCTTGTCATTACATCATCTTGTCTACATCAATAGCCAAAATCACAAAGTTTGTTTCATATGGATCCAATGCCAGGGAGCCCCTTAATAGCTGGAAATACTTGAAATGTGAGAATGGGGTATACTCTCCCACTAATCTTGTTTTGGGGGGCTTAAGGGAGAGCAATGTACATTGTTAATGTATTTCTGTGTAACAAGATCTTTCCCATTCATTATTAGTCCAATGTGACCTGCTTAAATTACATGGAAGGCTGAATCACATGAATCTGTGGTGGGAGGAGATTACTGAATGGGGAGAGCAGAGTTACGAGGAAGTGGGACACAGCAGTTAGAGTTGAGCAAGAGAGAAGAAGTATGCAGCGAGCAATGAGGGTTGATTTGTGGGAAGGCCCTAGCAGGGAGAAGGTTTGGAGATGATGCTGCTCCCTGTATTGTTACTGTCTATAGATTTCTTTGTTGTTATGACATATTTGAATTTTGGTGGTAGGATTCAACTTTCCTATGTTTAAATAAATATTTTAGTTTTGTCTTCCATGTGGAGAGTGTTATATTTTGCAATTCAGAATTGTGCTGGCATATTTATGGCTGCCGTAGGTTCTGTGAATACCATGTTGGCATTACACAAGACAATGCACAGTTAAAAGGTTCAGAGAGATAAAGAACCAAGGATAAATTTAGGGATCAATAAAGAGAGATAGTTCTGTGATATTTCAGAACGTTCTAGTTAGGATGAATGAAGATGTTGATATTTTACTGTAACTTTTTCAGTGAAAATTAGTTTTCATGAGACAGATGAAACAACAAAATGAATCTGAAATACATGATAGTTTTCTTTATTTTATTTGTTGGATAACAGACTCTATCCTCCTGACTTTCTTTCCCTTCTGCTTACAGAGCCACCTGTTGATGTGAAAGGAAGTTTGCTTCATTGAGGAGTAGACAGTTGCTTTTAAAGTAGAATGTATTGTTTTGTGATTAAATAGTCACGGTAGGCTATAGTTGAAAGGGTAAATTAGGGAAGTTAAATTGTGAATACTGATAAAATCGTGTCACATGATAGAAAATTTTTAAGCTATGAAGAGCTCCTAACAGCAAAGAAAATTGCTTGAAATATATGCAACTAGTTTTGCTTTCAAATGTAGAGTAAATAGTGTAAAAACTAAAGGAAAAAACCTCTGTAAGAGATATGAATAAATACAAATGATCTAAAAAAGCTGAGAGACATAAATACTGACAGGAAAACAAAGATCTTACAAGTGAGTGTGTGTTAGGAAGATACCTGGAATATATTTGCAAAAGGGATCTATGATACATAAAATATTATTAGACAGGAAAAGCAGATTTTTATAAGGATAAAATGTGTGTATGAACTTTAGAACCACCCAGGATGACAGTCCTTTGAAGTCATAGATGTAATATCTATAGCTGCTTAAAGATTTCTGGATAGCTTCCAAATGGAAAAGTATTTCTTTATGCATGATAAGGTCTCTGAGATTATGTTTCCTTTTGATGATTAGATACTAGTTTTATATGACCCCAGAATACTAGAGTACCTCTTCAATGAGATCAATGATAACTCAGAAGAGATAGCCTCATTTTTATGTGTGATTATGTGTGTATGCATGCATATATACATATATACACACGTATGTGATATATACATTTATGTACATACACAGATTTATATTTGTATATGTGTGTTTATGATAAATAATGTTAAAAAGGTTTATTTTTCAAATTATTATGTCAAGATGGATGTTGAGTTCATTCAGTCTTTGTATGAGTAGATATATTTGGGACAAGCACAATAGATGATCAACGGGTTAGGATAAGAAATGTACAAGCAGGAGATAGTAGGCATGTTAAACTGGGTTAAATTGCTTTGGATTGCATTTGAGGAATTGTATAATTTTTTGAAAAATGACAAGCTACTTCAGATTAGTTTTTGTAGATGTTAAACCTTAAATGTTTCTCTTTCTCTTCTGTCTCTGTATATACATATATATGTACATATAGTAGATATAGATAAACATATGTATACATATATACAAACATATAAATAACATAATATGTAAATATATGTATATACATATATACACATACACACACATATATATACATATACATATTCATATATATCGCTGTAAAGGTTCTCATAGTTTGTAAATTCTTTGTCCTGTTTAATGATCTCTTTACTCTCTGTTAGTTTTCCAGAAGGCTTTTATCTACAAAGATTTCTCTTCATTATGCTCATGTTTTCTTTGTTATTTTACTTTATTTGTCACATTTCTTGCTATTTTGAGATGATGAAAGCATTCTGGCCTTAGTCATGATCAGTTACTAAGCCATACTGCCAGAAATTCTACCTTAGTTTAATTCACAAGGTCATTGTGTGTAAATTACTTTATAAATCTTAAAGCATTATAGGACTATGATTTTTTTCTGAAAATATTCTGAGAAATAATTTTGTAAAAGCTATAAGTAGGTAACTTTTTAAATTATTTTTATTAGACACCCCTTAGCTCTGAAAGAATATAAATAAGACCATGATGAAGACCATGATTTAAACTATTCATAACGTATGCAGTCTAATTGTGCTTTTTGTCTATTAAATATATTTTTTGGAGTTATTATGGTAATTTCAACTTCAGTTTTTAGTTTGTTAATCACTTACCTTCTCTCTCACCAATCCTAATGACTCCAGTAGGTTTTACTGGGTGACCCTTATCAACTAAAAGTTTAAAATATCAACGTTAGAAGTAGAATCAGTTAAGACGCTTCATGTTGAGTTGTGGGACTCGTTATTTCTCTAAATGAAGCCATTTAAAATATGTTTGGATATGTATAAGGCAAAATCTGTTTTTACTTGATCCTTGATATCAGTGTCCTTCAAACTTAAATGAAATAGGAAAAAAACTCATTATTTGAGGCTCTTGATCCCTTGATTTTTTTTTGCCCACTGAAGGGTAAATGGCCATAAACTGTAATAATAGAGTTGTCTATGCCCCCTCCCCCTTGTGCCCATTTGTTTGTTTTGTTTTGTTTTTTTCCTGAAGTGAATAATAGCTTATCTTTCTTTATGGATACTAATCTAAAGTAATGACTTATCTTGTTCTACTTTCATAAGTCAGGACTATGTTGCCACTGTTGCTGATTTTAAAATAACCCAGGAAAACAGTGGGAGAAAAGAGTTGAGACAGCATGGTAGTGTGGAAAAGAGGGCTAAGTAAGAATTGAGTTTCAAGTATGCTTCTTATAACTTGAAAGATCTTAATGAAGATACAAGTGTTCTGGCTTCAATTTTCTCATCTGAAAACTTAAAGGGATAGGGTAGGTTAAATGTCTTTTGAGTTACCTTCACAATTTAATTTTATGAAACTATGAATGTCTACTTCTTTACTGGTTAGTCTCTGACACTCGTAGGCAGCTGTGTTATAGCCAGTTGGGGATGACTCCCCAAAGAAGAGATTCTTCATCTGATCTATGACTGAATTATACATTTTATGGACAAAGAAATAGTCACAAGGAGGAGGATTCCAGGAAACCTCATGCTGACATCTAGAAGTTAAAATGAGGAAAGAGAAAGAAAAAAAAATGGAAGGAACTGAGGAAACATCACTGAAGCACCATTACTTATAATTATTGTTTCATATATGCATTTTTACAAAATATAGCATCTTTCTTGATTGTGATTTAACCATTTGTATACCTTTACTCTCCCCTCCCACTAACTTTCCATGTAACTCTTAGATCACTCTTACTTATCCATTACATTTAAAAAAAGACCCCATAAAACAAAAGTGTGACTATGCTTTAATAGATGTTCCATTATAGCACATCATGTGTTCTGTGCTTAACTGACTTGAAGGAATTTGTATTTTTTTCTTAAAATATATAATTTATCTGTTTTTCAATTCTCAAAATTCACTTCCACAAAAATCTGAATTCAAAATTTTCTCCCCTCTTCTTTCCCCACCTCCCACCCCAGAACAGCATGTGCCCTATTCACCCCTTCTTCCAGTATGTCCTCCCTTCTGTTACTACATCGTCTCCACTTCTTTCCCCTATGCTCTATTTTCCTGTGGGGGAAATAGATTTCTATACCCTACTGCCTGTATACCTTGTATTCTAGTGGCATGCTAAAACAATTTTTAACATTCATTGTTACAGTTCTTGTACTTTTCCTTCCTCCCTCCCTATCCACCCTCATTGAGAGAGCAATTCAATATAGGTCATACATCTGTAACCATGCAAAACCCTTCCATAGTAGTTATGTTGGGAAAGACTAAGCACATTTCCCTCTGTCCTATCCTACCCTCCATTTATTCCACTCTCCCTTGACCTGTCCTCTCACAACATTGTTTGCTTCTGATTATCCCTTTTCCCAATTTGTTTTTCCTTACTAGAAGGAATTCTTGGAGGAAATAATATTGTACACAAGCATTTTCTCAGCATGCTTTTTATTTTTAATATAATTTTGGAATTCAATCATATGTTATTTTTAAAGTTGTTCTCCTTGTATTTCAAGGTGCTAGTGAGGGAATGACGGTACGTGTATCACTGGATTCTTTTAAAGAATTTTGTCCAGCAATTATTCTAACATCTCTGTTCCCCTTTCCAATCTCATATCTGCTACACACTGACGCTTACTGCAAACAACTCAGCAAAGCTGCAACAAAAATTCTCACTTTTTAGAAGAGGAAAAGTTAACCATGTAGAAATAACACTGAACTTCTAGTCAAAACAACTGAATTGGAAGCCTAGATTAACCATTTATTTCTTCTTCAATTTTTACGCAACCAATGATTAAGCAACCTTTGTAAACTGGGCAACCATCTTAAGCAACTTTTGTAAAATAGGCATACCAATGCCGATATTCTCTTCCTCTTTAATTATCAGAATTCTTGTGAGATTCAAATATTAAGTCACTAAGCAAATGTTAGGAAAGTGGGGGGGTCAAAGTTTGAGGTTTAATATGTTTATACACATGAGTACATATGTCTGTGTATATAGTTAGATGACATAATGGTGACAGCATTGGACTCAGGAAGATGAGTTTGATCCCAACTCAGAAATTTCCCAGCTGTGTAATCCAGGACAAAAAGAAACAAACAAAAAAATCCTATCTTAGTTTCCCTATCTGTAAAATGGGGATGACAATAGCATTTACATCTCTAGATTTTTGTGAGAATAAAATGAGATATTTGTAAATTACTTTGAAACCTTAAAGAACAAAATACCAGCTGTAATGAATATTATACATATAAATGATACATATAAATGATGTCCATATTTATGCATACGTTTATATATGTGTGTGTGTGTGTTCATGTGTGTATGGAATTGTATAAGGTACTCTAGATAAAAGTAGACAGACTCAAGCAACTCCTCTCATTCTTTTTATAGAGGAAAAGGGAGTGAGGAAAGTAAGACAGAGCTTATACAATTTGAACAAGATAGCACAGCATGTTAGTCAAGAGAGAATATATTGGTTAAGTTGCTAAAACTCCTGGTTTTCATTTAATTTCCTCATCTCCCTCTCCTCCCTAATAGGGAGTGGTAATAGAGGGAAAATTCTCTCTCTCTCTCTCTCTCTCTCTCTCTCTCTCTCTCTCTCTCTCTCTCTGTCTCTCTGTCTGTCTCTCTGTCTCTCTGTCTCTCTCCTCTCATTTCATTATTTTTTTCTTTCTCTCACTTCTCTCTTTCTCATATACACATATGGATGTGAATATATTCACACAAAAATCAATGTACACATGTTTATATATCTTTTCATTCCTCTTTAACATATTAATGCAATGAGTGGGGCTGCTTCATTTTATATATGAAGAAAAAACTTTGCAACATCTAGTTCAATGTTAATCTCTTAGTAAGAGATTAATGTTTTTTGAATGAGTGATCACTTGCTATTTCCTATATGAATACTGAGACTGGCTCAGGAAGTAGATTTTTCTCCTCCAATGTAGGTTTTCAATTACCATGGACCAATTGAGTATATTAGGGGGAATTTGTGTCCAAGTACGGGTTAACATAGATGGCCTTTGCTATACCTCCCAATTCTGAAATTCTCTGATTAGAATTTATGTGTGTGCATGTGTGTACCTTATAGGTATATAGCCCTTGTCATTCTCTCTAGATTTCAACCTCACAAATACCTTCTCATAAACTAAGGAAAGCATATAGCACTTTCATAAATTCTCCTTCCAATTCTGTTTGGAAAAGGTAAATTTGTTTGAATTGGAGAGTCACATAATTCCAATAATTACACACTTCTTAAAACAAATCATAGATTTCCTTTAATTCAAATGCACATCTTGTTTTAAACAGAAGAAATAATATTTTCCTGGAAAGTTTTATACACTGACTGCATTCTAATACTTATTTTTTAAATGAAAAAAATGTTGACAGGGATAAAGAAAGTTTTTGCTAAAATAGCAGTTTCACTTAGTTCTCCTCTAGTAATGGATTGACTCTCAGGAGAGGAGTCACTTTCACCTTTCATAAAACCATCCATCTACTTTTATCCTCATGAATAAAGATTTTGGGATGAATTCAAGTGCTAAAGATATAAGTACAATGCTTTTAACTGAAATGTAGCTCATATTGTCCTCTCAAATACTTAACTTTCATTTCTATTTATTCCATGAGACATGGGGCACTTGGAAATCAAATTAAATTTTATTCTATCATGTTTCTCAGGATTTTTTTCCTAAGAAAGCTAACACTTATGCTGATTTCCCAATATTAATTCATTCTCCTTTTAAGAACTAAATGTCTGGGGCAAAGACAAGATAACAGGGTAAAAGACAGAGACTCATATACTCTCCCAAATTGTCCTCCAAACAGTTTTAAAATAATGCCTCAAAACTCCTTCCAAAGTGGTAGAAGTCTTTCTTCAATTGATAAAAGATAAAAGTATATGAACAGGCAGTTTTCATATGAAGTAATCAAAGCTAATCTATAGTTATATAAAATGCTCCAAATCACTATTGACTAGAGAAATGCAAGTTAAAACAACTCTGATATATCACCCAACACCTATCAGCTTGACTAATATGACAGAAAAAGAAAATGATAAATGTTGGACAAAATGTGGGAAAATTGGGACACTAAAGCATTGCTGGTGGAGTTGTGAACTAATGTAATAGTTCTGTAGAGCAAAAAAAAACTATGCCCAAAGGACTTTAAAGCTGTATACCTTTATATCCAGTAATACTACTGCTAGTTCTGTATCCCAAAGAGAAACCCCCAAACAGAGAAAAGGATCTCTCTGTACCAAACTATTTTTAGCAGCTCTTTCTCTGTGGTGGAAAAGATTTGGAAATTGAAGGGATGTCCATCAATTGCAGAATGACTGAACAAGATGTAGTATGTATGTAGTATATGTGATAGGATACTATTGTGTTATGAGAAATGACAAGGAGGATACTTTCAGGAAAACCTGAAGAGCTATATGAACTGATATAAAATGAAACAAGCTTAATGAGGAGAGCATGGTACACAGAGCAGCAATACTGTGTGCTGCAACTGTGAATGACTTAGCTATTCTCAGAAATACAATGTTTCAAAGGATTGATGATGAAAAATGCTTTCTGCCTCCACTGAAAGAAGTGATTGAGCTTTAATACAGATCACAGCACACATTAAAACATCTTTATTTTTCTTGCCTTTTTTGTTGGTTTATGTTTTATTTCACAATATGATTAACATAGATGTATGTTTTGCATGACTGCACATATCTAACCTATAACAAATTGCTTGTCACCTCAACAAGGGAAGGGAGAGAAAAAGAAACCAGTAATAAAATTGTTTTTACATGCAATTTAAAAGACTTTAAATATTTCAGCATCAAAAATCATTTTAAATATTTCAACAGCAACAACAACAGCAAAACACTTCAACACTCTTTATGAGCTAAAAATCTGTCAAACTTCATTGGCCCAACATATATTCTTATTTTTGCTAGCACAGGTTGAATTCCACTTCATTCATTCATTCATTCATTCA
This sequence comes from Bettongia penicillata ogilbyi, assembly GCA_023548195.1. Lineage (NCBI taxonomy): Eukaryota > Metazoa > Chordata > Mammalia > Diprotodontia > Potoroidae > Bettongia > Bettongia penicillata. The sequence continues at coordinate 11,355,310 of JAJHZJ010000470.1, read as the reverse complement.
TTCATTCATTCATTCATTCATTCATTCATTCATTCATCCAACAGGCAATGTGTTAAGGAATCAGGTTGCTAAACCAAAAATCTAAAACAAAATCCTGAAAAACTTACATTCTTGATGGACACATGTACCAGGGATAAGTGTAAAAATTGCACAAAGTGGGTTTTTTTGGAGGGGACAGTAACAATGGAGAAGATTCTGAACTCTTTTCAGAGCTATTCTCAGAGTGTTGAAAGAACCTTTGGACTTCAAGAAGTGGAACGGACAAAACAGAAGAATCTAGGCATGAAAAGCAGACTATATATATAGGTCTGGAGCATTGAATGAAATGAAGAGTAGTAGGAATTAAATCTGGAAAGGAAAATCAAAATAATTCTTGACAAACTTTTATTAAGTTATTATAAACCTTACATTTTAATAGGTGCTGGAGATCAGAAGATACAGAATAAAACAATCCATATTCTTGAGGATCTTAAAATTAAAAGGGATCACAAAGAGCTCTAAATGGCAAAATGAGAGGACTTTGGATTTTATCTTAGAGGAAATAGAGAGACACATAAGACTTTTCAGCAAAGAAGTATCATAGTCAGACTTTACAAAAATCATTTTGTCAATGGAACACGAATTAATAAAAAAATATTACATAGAAAGAAGTAGGGAGAAGAAACTGAGTTTAAAAGTCTCTAGGGAAGAAATCATGAAAATTGGCCCTAGGTGAGAGGGTGAGAGGACCTTATATCTTTATTTGGCTCTGTGTGTGTGTGTGTGTGTGTGTGTGTGTATGTGTGTGCATGTGTATTTATCACAGAGAGATTAAAACATTATGAAAATGTTTGTTTTCTCTGGATTATTCCCTGTATTCATAGAACTACTCACATAACAAGGGCATGAAATTTCAACTGTTTCTAATATAGTGCTGATTCTAATACATATATATAGAAATTGCATACAGACAAAAAGTTCCTGATGGAGATTACTTGACTCAGCTTCTGCAGATTTAAGGTCATTGTTCCATTGCTAGTCCTTTTCTTCCAGATTTTGAAACACAAAACAGTAAGTTTGCCAACATCCTATGCAGCAGCTGGACATTGCCTAGAGCCAAGCCAAATTACAGCTGCAATTATGAATATATGACATGCTATTTGACAGTGGATTTAAGGAGACGGAATTGTAAAGTTTATCAATAGGTAATCAAAACTACCATGGTCCAGTTGGTAGTCTTTGCGGTGTGTGTGTGTGTGTGTGTGTGTGTGTGTTGTGTTGTGTGAGGGAGTTTGCCTCGTGATATTTGATGAGACTTAGGTAAGAACAGTTCAAGGAGATGATAATTATCTTACGGGTTTCCCTGGAGACTGTCCATATATATGTGATCACTCCACATAAATATCCACCTTTTGAAAATGTTAATGGGAATATCACATGACTTTAATTTTTTCTCTATCTGCCAGCTTCACATCTGGATATATCATGTGAACTCTCCATAAATGCAATGAGCCAAGCCAGTTAACCAGTTAACCCTTTCTTATGATCATGAAGCAAAAGTTAAATGGTCCCTTAGGTATATTATCAAAAGAATAATTTTTCATGTTCAAATTGGATTAAATGGCCCCTGAGGACCTTTCTAACTCTGAAATCCTGTGCTTCTGTGAATTGTTTCTACTTTTGATATAGTTCCATGGTTTGGCTCAAACTTTCTCTATTAGGCAGACACTGAAGATAAAATCTTTCCGAGTTGCCCATGGGTTGCATCTCTGATACAGAATTGTTCTGAGAATCTATTCTATTTAGAACAGACCTCATGCTCAGGAGTATAACAGTTCCCCAAAGAAAGAATGTCAGGGGAATTTGGCTTCTGGATCCACAGTTTCCAGGGACAATTATACTCCTACAAAAATTGCTTTGCACCAAAGATCAGCACTTTTCCTTTGTTATCGCACTAAAGAGAGGAGGAGAGAGAGACATTTAGGGTTCATTTAGGGGGTATGGAACACTGGACTTGGAATTAAGAAGAACCAAATTCAAATCCAACCTCAGACATTTATTATTATGACCCTATTAAACTTCTATCTCTATCAGTTGCTTCATATAAATACAATAATAGCAACTGCCTCCCAGTTTTTCTGTAATAATTAAATGAAATAATTTTTGTAAAGCATTTTGCAAACCTTAAAGCGCTCTCTAAACTGTAGTTTATTATTGTTACCATTATCAGCGTTATTGCTATCTTGTTGGTGTTGCTTTATTCCCCAGAGGTGGATGATAGTATTCTTGTTTTTACAGGTTTTGTTTTTTTCCATCCTAAGGTATCTGAGAGTTTTTATCTCCAGGTATATATTAGAGTTAAATAAGTCCTTAGAAGCAGAGTTAGACCTGCCCGATATCCTTCCTTAGAGAACATCAACAGTCATTGTTTCCTTCTCTTCAAGATAGACCTCCCCCTTTCCTACAAACCACCTCCTTTGGCTGCCATGTGCAACCCCTAGCACTTCCTCTGATGACTTGATGCTGCTTGTCCCTACTCATTTTTTTCTAATCTGTTGTTCTAACATCAACCAACCTATTGGTTAAGACAGATTTTTAGCTTTAACAATGCAAGTTATAACTACCCATAATGATCTGGTAAGGTAGAAACAAAATACTGGACTCAGAGCCCAAGGGCTCAGATCTGCTAATTATTCTTTCAACTTTGGGCAAATCTTTCATTTCCCCACCTCTGCAAAAGGATGGGGGTGATCTCAATGATTTTTAATGCCCCAGCCAGCTTTAAATCTATAACTCTGTTATTCAACTTGTTCATTTCATTATAATAGTACCATTTTATTTCTGACTGTGTCTGTTTCTCCTGAAATTTTATTTTCACAGAACCAGTAATAGAAAACTTAACCCTGTTATGCCTACATTCAATAATATGATGAAGCATTTAAATATAATTGGAGAGTCAAACTTATACATACTATTAAGAAGTTGTGTCGAAATCCACCATAATTTTTAGAATTGCATATGAAATTCTAATGAATATAGGCAAGATATAAGGTATAGATGGTCATATTTAAATAGAACTTCATTTTTTTCTTTACTATTAATCCAAGATTTGGGATGATTTGAACTGAATTGGGTGGAAATTGACTATCTAAATAAAGGTTCAGAGGTCATGCTTAAACAACCATAAGAATATGCAAACTGCCTCTAAGCATATTATTATAACTGTGCACATAGATGCTCTTAATTATAGATTAGTCTAATCTCTTCATTAAAACAGCTCAAGCAGGACCTAAATTTGGAAGCATTTGCTAACAGAAGCGATGCCTGTGTGTTTTAAAGAAATAAAATTGCATTTATCAAAGAGCTGGAAACAATTTTAGAGATTATATGAAGTAATCCAACTGCTTTATTCCATAAATGCGAGACCCAAGTCCTATCCTGATAGTTAAATAACTTGCTAGAGTTTCTCAGTTGAGTCCCCTTCAACAACACATCTGTTGAGCATTTGCTATATGCAAGACATTGTGTTCAGTACTAAAAGTAAAACACATCTGCAAGGGACTTTAGTGTTAAATGGGAATAAAATAGATACACGAAGAAACAAAATGGAAAGCAAAGCTTAAAGTTGCAGGAGTAGAACTCTCTTTAAGCATTTGAAAAGCTGTCATTTGGGAAATGATTTGTACATGTTCTTTTTGGCCTCACATGGAAGAAATAGGATCAAATAGATTTTGTAAACAAGGTGAATTTAGACTTGGTCTAAGAAAATAATTTCTTTGCAATTAGAATTGCCCCAGAGTCAAAAAGTGGAAGTAGTGGAAATGACCCCTTATTTGAGGAGTTTTGAGTGAAGAATAAAAGCATATGAATTTTGTTTTAGTGGGTATCCTTTGATATGAATTAGACCAGATAGCTTCACTAGTTCCTTCTAGTTCTGAAATGATGTGGCCCAGATGTTGAAAGATTGGAGAAGAGAGAGTAGCATGAGCCAAGAAACAAAGTTAGGAAAGTATGTGAGGAAAATGAGGAATAAATCTATTTAGTAAGATCACTGGGCAAATGAATGAAGGTGATATTATACCAAAAAGATACACTGAAATCAAGCTGGAGAGCACTTTAAATGGTAGGCTGAGAAATTCTGACTTAAATAAATAGATAATGAAGATTTTTTTTTCTAGGAAAATTGATGTGCTAAGAATGGCAAACTAAGGAAACTCTTCTATGAGCAGTGGGTAGGCTGAGTTGCAGGAAGGAAAGACTCAGGACAAGGAGAACAGGTAGAAAGTTAATCCATCATCAGTCCAGGTAAGACATGCAAGGTGGTTTGAACTAATGTGGTTGCAATGGAAAAATAAAGTAATGGATGCTTTCCTTTTCCTAGAGAGGTAGAAATATTAGGACTTGGATGAGACAGGAACTTGGGAATTGGGAGAGGTGATTTCAGATCCTGATTCTGCCACCTTTTAGCTACAGCACTCATCATATTAACCTTTTTGAGCCTCAGTTTACTCATATGTAAAATGCTGACAAAAGTGAATTATTCCCATTTCTTAATTTATTTATTTAAATTTATTAGTTATTTATTTATATTTATTAATTTATTTATATTTGTTGTTATTTGTATTTATGATTATTATTACTGTTATAAGGGAAACGGAGGTTAAGTGACTTATTCATGGTCACACAGCTAGTAGCATCTGAGGTAACAGTTAAATTGAGGTCTTTCTGATTTCATGACAGGAGTTCTCTCCACTGAACCTCCTTCTCTCATCTACTATTACCTATCTTCTTCTAGTATCCATAGGTTGAGCTTAAATTAAAATACATCATCTGGGAATTCAGGCTGGTTTCCTCATGGAAATAAAAATTATCAGTAAATGATCCTTTTTATGATTTAATTGACATTATTATATGAAAAAGGGAAACTATACCTTTGCCATTTGGCTGAATTTCAGATCCAGTTAAAGGACAGAGAACTATAATGAAGGGAGGAAATAATGAAGCTTTGGCCTCAGGAATGATATTTTGGGGAAGTGCAGAAATCATAAATCATTCATGGTACTTCTGGAATGTAGGAAGAGAAGAGCCCTGGCACTCTGTTAGGAAAAATAAAATAGTTACCATAGCAAGCTACCTCTTCTAGCAGCCATTACCTAAGTGAGCTTTTCTATCCATACAGCCAATTTCCAGATATAAAAAGTTGATCTGAGTCATGTACAGGTGGTTTGACAAAGATACAGTATGTGTTGTTCTAAGGACATACACACACACATGCACCACTAAAATCAGTGGGAAAAAAGCAAACTTGTAATTATTGCAAAAAGTCTAGAGCTTTATTTTTTTCATCATTTTTTCTCTTTATTGTAAAAATTTCAGTCTTTGAGAACAGATTCCCTGAGCTTTCTGGTTACTTAAATTTTACTATACTTGCCTACAAATTATAAGTATGTATTACACCTTAGAGCAAACTTAAACTTTTCTAAACATAAGTTGCAGCTAATGTACTGTCCAAACCCAAGAAGGAAGCTGCTCATCTCCCTGATAACAAAATTATGGGACCAATGAAGTAGTAATTATACATAAATTAATATAATCTTTTTAATATGCATTTTGTAAATGAGAAAATAATTACTTCTATTTTGTGTTTTCAGCCTTATTCTCAAATGAGAATATCCATATTAGTAATGAAAATGAATGTCAGTTTAAAATTATGCAAGGAATAAGCACCAGCTGATGAATGCAAAGGGTGAAATCTATTTTAGTGCTATAACTTTAAGCTGAAATATTCTAGGGATCTTTATGAAACTAGAATATTTGGAAGAGAAATGATAGAAATTTCAGGTGCCATGCAATAAACCCAAATCTAAAATCATTCCTCCTCCCTTCAACATATCAACAAATGACTATCCAGATTTTGCTCAAAAATCTCAACTGAGAGGGAATTCACAATCTGCTGAGACAACTTTAATCATTATAAAGTTTTTGTGGGTTTTTTTTTTGTTTGTTTTTCCTGTAACAAGTTTAAATGAACCTTCTGGGAAATTTCTTTCCTCACACTTAGTACTGATCTTTTGAGACAAGCAGAACAAATCTAATCCCATTTCTACATGATGGGACTTCAGATTCTTGAAGTCAATCCTAATTAAACTTCTTTCCACCCTAATACTAAGTGTTTCAGTCAATAGAGTACAATACAGGTAGTCAGGAAAACTCATCTTCCTGAGTTCAAATTCAGCTGAAGACATATAACAGTGATGTGACCTTGAGCAAGTCATTTAACCCTGTTTGCCTCAGTTCCTCATCTGTAAAATGAGCTAGAGGAGGAAGTGGCAAACCATTCTAGTATCTTTGCCAAGAAAACTCAAAATGGGATTATGGAGAGTTGGACATGATTGAAATAAAAAAGCAATAGTCACCTCCCATACATTTACCTCTTAGAATGGCTAGCTCCAATCAAGTCTTATTTTAATTTGCCTAAATGTTCTACAAGACCCTTCCTGACCCTCCAAATTGTTTATACTTTCAACACAGGATTAATTTAAATTTACTTCATTTTTATCTGAACAATTATTACTCATTCCCATGAAACAGAGACTCCTTAAAGGAAGAGATTGATGAATTTTTGTCTTTGTATTTCCAATAGTAGGCATAGAGAGTACATAACAATTCTTCTTGACTTTCCATACACAATATGAGTCACTATAATCTTTGAGTGTCAGTAATGCCAATGGCCAATGGATGTAAGGAACTGATCACCTCTAAACTTTCATTATATCCTATCACAAATAAATAATATATTTGAGAGAAAGAGATAACAGTTATCAAACCATCGCTATTAGCATGTGGACTCAGCTCCTGTGAATAGTCTTCATTTGTCTTTCTAGCTTTTAGTTTTCTATCTCTCCTCCAGTTTTCTTGTATTTAATTGCTTTTTGGAATTATTGTACACTTACCCCTTCCCTCACCAGTAGAATGTAAACTTCAATGGAAAGATGTTTCTCTTCCCATTTTCTTTGCATCTTTGTTGTTCAGCAGTATCTTAACAATAGTAGGTGCCAATAAATGTGTACTCACTGGATACCTGAGGTGTGAGTTCCGCTGTACTTTTCTCTGAACAAATTATGTGTAAAATATTACTTTCAATTAACAACATTTTATTTTAGGGAGGATTGTTGTGTTCATCCTTCACAAATTGGAGTATATTCAGAGAATGACAATGTTATTATGGAAACTGTGTAGCATGCCCAGTTACGACTGGTTGATAAAGGACATGCTAAGTGTGAGGAAGAAAGCAATTTATGGGAGCATAAGAGCGATTGTTAAGCATTTGTAAGAATATTAGTGATAGATTGGAAAAATCGACAGAAATTGTACAGGAGATTCCAAATCATTATAAATGGGAAGGGAGGAATCTCCTTAACAATTAATTATTCAAATGAAGAATGGTCTATCTGAGGATGTATCATCTTTGTTAACTTGAGGGTCTCAAGTAAATGTCAGATACAACTTGTCAAGGATGCTAGACAGTCATTTAAAATGAACAAAACAATTTTTTTAAAAATTTGTTCCTGTTTTTCCTTACACCAAGCTTTAATTTGCCACATCACAACTTCTATCAGTTTTTTCCTATTTCTTTTCTCTGAGGCAAAATATAACCAATCTATTCTCTCTTTCACAGTCAATGACAATATTCCAAATACGTGAAAATAATAATTATTCCATGAAGGCTTTCTTCTGTTTTTCAGACTAAATGACCCCCACTACTTCAATTACTTCTCACAACATCTGGACTCAGAGTGCTAAATCATCCTTGATTCCTTCCTCTAGTCACCACATAGATTATCAACGTTCTCACTGAAATGTAGTTGCAAGAACTAAACACAATACTGTGTTCCAAAAGTGGTTGACTGGGACAGAGTACAGTGGGCTATCATTTCCTTATTCCTCTCATGAACTCACTCTTAGGAAAGCAATCAAATTGGAAGGTACACTTGTAAATAGATGTGCCTCTTAATTCAGTGTTCGCTACTTTATTCAGTGTGGTATAAAGAAAAGAAAGTTGAATATACACTCAAAGCTTTCATTGTTAGTATCATTTGCTAGCTCTTTGAACTGGGAAAATAAATTACTCTCTTTGAGCCTTAGTTTCCTCCTTTGAAAAAAGTGTCATTCATATCCTCCTTGTCCAAATTACAAGACTATAGCAATGATTAAATTAGAAAAAGCCTGGGAAAATACTTTGGAAAGCTGTCAAGTTCTTTCTAAATTTGGAATGTCATTATTACTACTGGGAGACAGTCAATGTAGTTTTTAGAGCATTCCAACTTTGCAGTTAGAAAGATAAAGGTTTAAGTGTTACATCTGGCAAGTATTGACTTTGACTTAGTTTCTCAGTTATCCAGGCAATTTTAGTCTATAAGTTTCAGGATAGTTTTACATTTGCATTGATAGGAGTTTCTTCACCCAGATCTTCCTTATATAAGCAAAATTCCAAGTCCTGTTCATATCCTATTATTACTACTTCTCTTAATGCAGAGTAAAGAGAGAAAAATATTAAGTATTCCTAGAAAGGAGAGAAAGTACAACTACTTCAGTCTATACTTCAACATATTAAGTTTATAACATTAGGGATTAACAGATGATATCTTAAGCAAAGTTATACAGGATGAAACTTCCAGCACACAAGTTATTTGTTATAAGGTCACCTTCTTGTATCACAGTAAATGTGAACCCAGATTTAGCAAAATCATTTTCATGCAGGATAAGAAGATTGAGTATTGGAAGAAAACATTTAGACCAAATCTCTCTTCTACCTTCCCCATTTTCCAGATCTGAAAAGTGAGACCCAAAGAAAAGCAATCCACTCACATAGGAAAGGAAAATTGATACTTAAGTCTATGTAATCTGATTCCACATTAAATTTTTTGTGTGTTTTGTTTTTCCTTTTACAGCATGACTAATGTAGAAATAAGTTTAATACAATTATATATTCATAGCCTATATCAGATTGCATGCCATCTTGGGGCAAGGGGAGGTTGGGGAAAATTTTGGAACTCAAAATCCTAGAAAAGTGAATGTTGAGAAATAAAAATAAATAAAAAAAAACAAATGCCACCATTAATTTTGATCAATTCTTCCTTGATTGGATTAGGAAAAATGTTTTTAAATTATTCCTTATAAAATACACGATCTTCTGAACTCCTCACTTTAATTAGAAATGGAACTATTGTTTAGAAAAGTAGGTGTAAATTAGTATTGTTGGTTTTACTTGTAATGAGGAGCCATAGTTTCATTAAATGAGAATTAATAGTGAATAAAGGTACATATGAAAATTCACACATGCATGCACATACACACATACAAATAATGCCATTAATAGAATTATTTTCTTTAAGTCTTTTCCTGAATGGTATACATGTCACCCTGAAGAATATTTTATTAAATGAAATAAGCAGAACTATAAATTGTACAAGTGTAGTAGAAAAGAAGGAGGGGGTGTCACTGCATTCAATGATAATTTTAACAAAATTTGGCGAACATGTAAAATTAAAAAAACTAAAAAATATTTCATGAGAAATCATCTCGGCACTATTAATTGAAAATCCTACATTTTCATCTCTTGGACATAAACTCAATCTGCAATTTTTTTTTAAAAAAGGAAACTAATACCTGAGATTTCTAGTAATCTCTAACTGGAAGCAAAACTGTAATTAGAGATGTGTAGGTATGGCACCAAAGTACCTGGGCTTATGAAGTTCACAAATATTTAGATCTCAAGACATCAAAGTCTCTAATTATCTTCACATTTTTCATTCTTCCTAATGCACAATGTCTGTTCTCAACCCCGACCATTTCAACTTTTTTTTGAACTAGACTACAAAACATTTTGAGAAAATGATACAGGGTGATATGAGAGGGTATTTGAAAATATTAGTAACCAAGACAAACACCTGATATCTGACAGCATAGATCTTCAAGTGAATAATAGTTAGCCAGAGTTTGCAGACTTGAATGTTATAGCTAAAAAAGCAGAGAATTAGAAAATAACCAAAGACAATGACAAAGATTTACATAAAAGACTACTTCTCAAAGCTAGCAGTTCTATAATTCCAAAAAGAATGTGAGGTTAAATTTTACTTCTGCAGTTCATTACAGAATCATTTTTTTTAAGGGAATGGGAAGGGGCCTTAGCAGCCATGTAATCCAATGCACACATCAAAAGGAATCGTTTTCTGTAACTTCACTGAATAGTGATTCATCATTCAGCCTCTGTTTGAAGATATCTAATATTTTGAGTCAATTTGTTTTAAGTACAAGTAATCAAGTTCTAGTGTCTGTATCTGAATTGTATTTCCATCTTAAACCTCCCACCAATTCCTTCCCTGTCCTTTTCTGTATTAAACTAACTAATACTAGTGTCTATTACGTGTCATGTATTAGACTGTATGAACAGAAGAAACTTGATAGCATAGTAGGAAGACCTCTAGAACTGGAAGTAGAGACTTGGATTCAAGTTCTCTAAGTGTTTTTCATCAATGTTATGACTTTATTCAAGTCACTAAATTCTTTCTGGATCTCAGTTTCTTTGTCTGTGAAATGACTGTTGTTAGATGGTTTCTGAGGTATGTATTAAATTTCTAATTCTATAGCCCTTCAAATGCCATTTCCCTAGAAGTAAGGACTTCCATGCTACTATTTTCTCATGGGTTTCCTGACGGGCCATTATAACACCATCCTGCCTTTTTCTTTTTCATAGCAGAGACTTTAACTAATACCTTCCCTATGATCAGAACTCTATTCCCAGTCATTATAGAACTTAGACATCTGATTGTCTTTGAAAATGTATAAATCTGTCCTTAAGGGAACCTTGCAGATGATCTAACCTACCTGCAGCAGGAATAGTAGTGGTAGTAGTAGTAGTGGTAGTAGTAGTAGCAGTAGTAGTAGTAGTGGTGGTAGTAGTAGTAGTGGTAGTAGTAGCAGTAGTAGTAGTAGTAGTAGTAGTAGTAGTAGTAGTAGTAGTGGCAGTAGTAGTAGTGGTAGTAGTTGTTGTGTTCCTTTTATAGATGAGGAACCTGAGGCAGAGGAAAGATAAACTGCTTGACAATATACTTAATAAATTGCAAGGCAAGGCTGGGACCCAGCTCATTTTACCACTTGGTCCGGGGTTCTTTTCACTATATTGTGCTGCCTGTGTATCAAATGTAGAAGACATTTCTAAGCTATGAATTGCAATTCTAAGTACAAATTATTTTGTACTTCTGATTACTACTTAACTATTATGTTGAGAACTTCATTCCTTGACTACTTGTTACCTACTAATATCATAATTCTAGCTAAAAGATTTGCCTAGGTCTTTTTTCAGTTGTTTTGACAGTCCAGGGAAGCATTCCCAGGATACTTCATATATGCCTGTGACTTTAAATGGTATTTATTCTTAAATTTAAAAAAAATATGAGCTATTGCTATGTGCATGTTGATTAAAAAATAACAAAAGTTACTGGAAACCTCTCTAAGGATGTAAGCAGAAGTACTTTGCAAAGAAATGTGAGAAAGGATGTAGTAGAATGATTAGAAGAAAAGTTAGGCACCTCAATTCAATAATCAAAACAAAAAAAAAACTGTGATTGCTTATTAAGGAGAGGGCAAACATTAGAAGATAGTATGTGTTCATCAAGAAAAAGTCAAGTCACACTGACCTCATTTACTCTTTGGATAGAATTTATTATTTTGGCTGGTAAAACAGGATGTCTCTGGGATTCAGCAAGGTATTTGACCAAGGCTTTTATAATGCCTTTGAGGATAAGATGGAGTGATATCAGCTGGGCTGCAACTAATTTATAAGTGACTGAAGACCAGATGAAAAGTATATAGATAAATGGGTTAGTCTTAAATGGAAAGTTCTAATGATTTCCACAGAAACCTGTCCTCAACCTCATTATGTTCAACAATTTTATAAGTGATTTTGGGAAACATGTAGAGAGCATGCCTATAAAACTTCAAATACTACAAAAGAGAGATTAACCTATACATTTAATGAAACAATTTATATGTAAAGATTTTTTTAGCAGACACAAGTAACCCCTAACCCCAACAAGATGAAATTTAATAGAGTAAAATGCCCATTACTGTATTTATTTGAAAAAAATGCAAAATATATTATCACATAAGAAGTAGTTAATATTAAAAGGGAAAACAAAAAGTTGGCTTTTGTTTGGTTTCTTAAGTTAATTGGAGATTAAATATGATTCAATAATGTGATGTGACTGTCAAGGTTCTTGGTTTCAAATAATTTGACAATTTATCATTCACCCAGCAGGATTCATGTTTTTATGACTTGTTTAATAATTTTTTCTCATCATATGTCTTTTTTATATGAATTTTATTTTGAAGTCCACATTTACTCCCTTCCACCTCTTCTCACCTCAAATGAGAAAGGCAGGAAATAGGTGACTTTATTTTTTAATTAAAGAGACCATCCCTAGACTCACTTCTTAAATATTCCTATTCACTGATTGGGCATTGCCTCAGTCAAAGTAAGAATCTGAAAAGAACTTAGCTTAAAAGGGTCAAGGTCACACACTACATTCTTGGCCATCTCTAATCCTCCTGAGTGATATCTGGCTGTTGAACCTAAATGGCTCTGGAGGAGAAAGAGAGGCTGGTGACTTTCTACAGCTGTCCCTTACTCAAATCGATGTCAATTGCAAGTCATGTCATCATCACCCTGATGTCATGTTCTTCAAGAATGAAGGGCAGGGGGCAGATCCAAGATGGCAGAGTAGCTCTACTGTAACTCTCCTCCAATAGCCTATAAAATACCTGTGAGAAATGACTGTAAAGCAATTCTGGAGCAGTGGAAGCCACAAAATGACAGAGTGAAAGGGATTTCTAGCCCAAGGCAGCCTGGAAGGCCAAGAGCCAAGGTCTATTGCAACAGTCTCAGAGAAGAGCACAGCCCACTGAGTGCAGCCCAGCTTTGGCCACACATGTCATGTCACAGACAGGCCGGGAGCAGGTTTCAGGACATGGAATCATGAGCAGAAGCTGAGGTTCCCAGATCTCTCAAACCATAAAATCTAAAGACAGCTTCTAAGGTCAGTGAGCAAGTTCTTTCACCTGGGTGAGAAGGGAGCTGGATCCATTCCTAGTCCTGACCCCAGGGCAGAGGAAGTCACTGCAATAGGCAGTAGTCAGCATCCCCTTTTGGACCATTTAGGTCAACTAAAGACCCTGGGGGAATCAAACAACTGATCTGGATCTCAGCCCTGAGTGGCAGGCCTGGGATGAGGAGGAGCACTTTCCTAGTGGAGCTGGAGGAAGTTGTGGAGAGGGAACCCTACTCACAGATCCTGGGGAAAGAAAGCTTGCAGTTGCTCCCAGACCAGACAGCAGGCCAGGAGAGGAGAAAACACCTCTCCCTTGATTGTGCCACCTTGGAGGAACTGAGAACTTAAAGGTCTCTAAAGTATACTCTCCACTTCACAAAGGACTCAAAAGCCAAGTAACTGGCTAGGAAAATGCCCCAAAAAGGGGGAAAACTATGACTATAGAAGGTAACTGTCTTGGTGAGTAGGTATTTTCTTCCACTCTTTTGGATGAGGAAGAACAAAGCATACCATTAGAGGAAGACATCAAAGTCAGGATATCTACATCCAAAACCTCCAAAATGAATACATAGTGGTCTCATGCCATGGAAGAGCTTTAAATAAAAAATCATTTAGAAAACCAAGTAAGAGAGTTAGAGAAAAAATTGGGAAGAGAAATGAGAGTGATGCAAGAAAATAATGAAAATCAAATCAACAGCTTACTAAAGGAGACCCCAAAAATGTGAAGAATATAATACCTTTACAAATAGACTAACCCAAATGGCAAAAGGGGTCCAAAAAAAGCCAATGAGGAGAAGAATGCTTTAAAAAGCAGAATTAGTCAAATTGAAGAAAGAGATTCAAAAGCTTACTGAAGTAAATAGTTCTTTAAAAACTGGAATGGAGCAGATGGAAGCTAATGATTTTATGAAAAACCAAGGAATGTAAAAAAAAAAAAAACAAAACAAAAGCAAAAGAATGTAGAAATTGAAGACAATGTGAAATACCTCATTGGAAAAATAACTGACCTGTATAAACAGATCCAGGAGAGAGAATTTAAAAATTATGGGGCTACCTGAAAGCCACGATCAAAAAAAGGGCCTAGACATCATCTTTCATGAAATTGTCATGGAAAACTGCCCTGATATTGTATAACCAGACAGTAAAATAAATATTGAAAGAATTCCCAGATCACCTCCTGAAAGAGATACAAAATGAAAAACTTCTAAAAATCTTGTAGCCAAATTCCAGAATTCCCAGGTTAAGGAGAAAATATTGTAAGCAGCCAGGAACAATTTCAGTATTGTGGAAATACAATCAGGATAGCACAAGATCTAGCTTCTTCTACATTATTATCGCAGGGCTTGGGATATGATATTCCAGAAGTCAAAGAAAATAGGATTAAATCAAGGAATCGTGTATCTAGCAAAACTGAGTATAATATTTCATAGAAAAAATGGTAACTTAATGAAATAGAAGACTTTCAAGCATTTTTAATGAAAAAAAACCGAGATGAATAGAGAATCTGACTTTCAAACACAAGAATCAAGAGAAGCATGAAAAGCTAAACAGGAAAGAGAAATCATAAGCGATTTACTAAAGTTGAGCTGTTTTCATTCCTACATGGAAAGATAATATTTGCAACTCTTGAGACTTTTCTCAGTATTTGGATAATTGGAGGGATAATATACATATAGACAGAGGGCACAGGGTGATTAGAATAGGAAGGGTTGATATCTAAAAAAAAAATTAAAGGATGAGAGAGGGATGTATTTGGAGGAGAAAGGGATAAATGGAATGGGGCAAATTATCTCTCAAAAAGGAGGCAAAAAAGCTTTTTCACTGGAAGGAATAAGAGGGGAAGTGAGAAGGTAAAAGTGAAGCTTATTGTCATAGTATTTGGCTCAAGGAAGGAATAAGATGCACACTCAATTTGGTATGAAAATCTGTCTTACACTACATGAAAATAAGGGAGAAGGGGGTAAGTGGGGTGTGGGTGGATGTTAGAAGGGAGGATAAATGGGAGGAAGGAATAATTGAAGTAAACATTTTTGAGGTGAGGCAAGGTCAAAAGAAAGAATAAAATAAATATAGTTAGTCTTTCACAACTTGACTATTATGGAAGTCTTTTGCATAACTACATATATATAACCTATGTTGAATTGCTTGCCTTCTCAGTGGGGAGGGGTGGGGAGGGAGGAAGGGAAAGAAGTTGGAATTTAAAGTTTTAGAAACAAATGTTGAGAATTTATTTTGCATGCAACTGGGAAATAAGAAATACAGGTAATGGAGCATAGAAATCTATCTTGCCCTACAAGAAAAGAGAGAAGATCGGAATAAGGGAAGGGAGTGGTTTGATACCAGTGGTGGCAGATTGGGGGAAGAAGTAATCAGAATTCATGGTGCCTAGGGGTGGGGAAAGGAGAGAGATGGGGAGAAAATTTGGAACTCAAAATCTTGTGGAAATGAATGTTGAAAACTAAAATAAATAAATTTTTAAAAAAGATAAAAAAAAGTATTACGCACAAACTACTACCACAACCACATTATTTATCCATTGTTATTTATTTATTTTAGATATCTGTTGTATCTGCTTGTATGCTGTTAGGGGCCAAGCTGTGGACCAGCCTTCAGGAGCTGGTTCCACCCTCAGGGAGCTGGCTCTGCCCTCAGGGAGGAACATGGGCGGAGCTCAGGCTGGGGATATAAGGAGCTGTCGGGGAGGGATCAGGGAGAGATGTAAGCAAGAGAGACATGTAGAGGACACCATCAATAAAGTGAAGTGCACTGACCACCTCCAGCATGTGTGTAGTCATTGTTCCCTCCATGAAGGAGGGGATAGCCCTGTCGCACAGGCTGCACGGCAGGGGCCGGAGACGTCTGAAGACCAGGAACAGGTGAGCAAGCAAAGTCCGGGCTGAGGTAGCCTGGTGGGATCGGTTGGGGTTAAGACCAACCAAGCCAAGGCCAGGGAATAGCCCGTGCATTTGAGGTCGGGGAATCGCCCTGAACAGCTGGCGCCCAATGTGGGGTGTAGCTGAAGAGCCGCTTGACCTCCCTTTAAGGGAGAAGGACTACACAACCTCGCTGCTGAGCAGCGGGAAGCCTAAAAGGGATTATTATGGGTCAGGGAAGTAGTATTCCACCCATCCGGCCCGAGGATAAAGAAGTACTGGCATGTCACCTTTATAAATTATGTAAAAAGGAAGGGATGCATCCTCATAGTAAGACATGCTTTGTTGAACACAATTGGGAGATAGTGAGCCAATGGATGGCCTCTTATGTGGACGCCACCCCTGGGTTGCTCGTTGAGACTGATTTTGTCATGTACAGGGTGGAAAAAGCAGCCCTTGTGGGTGCCCCGTGTCCAACTTGCTCAGACACCGCTTGTGCGATACAAACAGGAGACTCCCTAGTGGAGATTTCTGATGAGGAGTCGAGATTCCCACCTACCGCCCCCCTTTTTTGTCTTTGGAGCATTGGCAGTCAGGGAGCTCAGGAGACAATCACGACCAGATAGGACAGAGAGGAAAGAGGGAGTTGGCGCTGTCAGAAATTCAATCAAGAAATACATCCGGAGTTGGCCCAGGGCCTGGATTTGTGGTGCAGCAAAAAATTTGCCCCAGGGCCTGGATTTGTGGTACAGCAAAAAATTTGCCCAGGATCTGTGGGGCAGTGATGAATTCAGCGGCCCGGATGTTCTTCCAGCCCTGGCACTCGGCACAGATCTATGGTGCAGTAAAAAGTTGCAGGAGTAAGTCTAAAAAAGGAATCTTGTACAGGAGAAAGTCTAGACAAGGAATCTTATGCAAGACTTAGTTACACAATGATAGAAAGTAAGCCAGAGTTATAATGGGTGCAGAGAATTTTTGACATTTTTTTCTCAGTTTTTGAACTCCTTTTATTGTCTGTATATGTGTTCTGTCTTTACACATTCTGTGTGCGTCTGTTTGTGAGTTATTACGGTCAGCTCCATGGGAGCTGGACCTTGGAATGTTATCTCTTTTCCTCCCCCTCCGCCCTTCTCTCTGATGGTTGCAGTATCGGGGAGAAGCATGGGAGAGAGAAAGAGAGGAACTACTCTTATATTATTTAGTTTATATGACTGCAAAAATGCAGTTTTAGATAAAAAATGCAAGGGAATATATAAGTGCAGTTTTAAAGGGGCTTTAATCAAAACCCATTAGGAGGACAACATGGATATGAAGTTGAGGGAAAAGCATAAAAGTTTTGGAAATTATTGGAAAGTTGTTGGTAAAATTCTCTCTCTCTTTCTACTTTCTAATTCTGGCCAGATTGTGAAAGTGGAGAGAAAGACAAGAGGAGATCAGAGGCAGGCTGATTAGCATTTTCATTATCTCATGCCTCACCTAAAAGAAAAGTTTTTGTATAATGAGAAATAACCAAAACATAGTTATTCTGGTTATATTTTAAGTGAAACATGTCACTCTTAATTGGATGTTTTAAACAGATCAGGATTTGTTATATCATTTGGCACTAAGGCAAATTGGAAAAAATGCATATTAAAGAGACACCTCAGCAGAGATAAAGCTTTTGAAACTCTCCAGCAGAACGGAGTAGACTTGGCACCACTGGACAGTTGTCCAGAAGTCTTCCCCCTTTTGGCTGATGAATTTCAAAAGTCCTCTTGTTCTAAGACGTTCTTAAGGAGTGGACACAGAAGTAAAATTTACTTGAGTAAAGGTTAGAACCATTAAGATTTTTGCCCTGCAGGCCCAAATCATCATTCAGCTGGGTCTGCAGTGAATTGTATCTCTTATCATTCCAGATTAGATCTAGGGAAGAGAACTATCATTTTGAAGGTTTTCAACAAAAATTTTTACAAAAGTTTGGTGACTATTAGCAACAGGAAAAATTTTAAAACATTTTATAAAAGTTTGGTGACTATTAGCAACAGGAAAAATTTTAAAACAGTTTTAAATTTTCCTTTTCAAGATAATGTATCCATAAGTTAATATATAACGCTCTGTAGAGCAGAAAAAAAAAATATCTTGCTCTTTTAATCTGAACTTGTACTCATTCGCAGGCCCAATTGCAACTTTCCTGCAAAGAACATCAGTATCTGCAGGAACATCAGGTTCCAGGGTCATAGTTCCTGAGTTCCCAGACCCAATTGCAACTTTTCTGCAGAGAACATCACTATCTGCAGGAACATCAGGTTATCACATTCCTGAAGGTAGTTCCAAGCAAAAGTTAACTTTAGCATTTGAACTTATTAGCAACCTAATTTCTAAACAATTTTTCTTCCAGAGTACATGTAATCAGACAAGGAGAAACTAGCCTATGGAAACAATGATGTACATCTATTCAGTGGTAAGGTCTAAGTTTGAAATCCCCTATCTTATATTCTACAAAGATTACAACTTTAAATGAAAAAAAAAAACATCACTGGAGTTTTTCATCAGAAACAAGGAATTATTGAGTGGGTACATTTAGCCTACATAAAGCACAGAGCCTGTGTGCCTTATCCTGTGCTAGCAGCCCAAGTAATACATGAGGCAGTGGAAAGAGTGAGGTTGTTAATAAGACAGGAACCTCACACGATATATACTATGTATACAAGTCAACAAGAATTTGTGGAATGGCAGATATCGATCAATCAAAATATTCAACATGGCCTCCCAATTCCTTTCAGCCAGCAATTTCCCACATGGCCATATTTCTAAGTTGCCTAGAGTTTTACTTCATTGTATTAGATTGATGGTGAATAGGTATTTATTTTAATTACTAGATTTATAGTAATGAAACTTCATAAGATCATAGGTTGATAGATTTAAAACTAGAAGAACCTTAAAAGCCTTATTTTATAGTGGCACTGAAAGGTTGAAGCAATACTATAGCGCACCTACTTAGCATATGAGGCAGGATTTGAACTCAAGTCTTCCTTATTCCAAGTCCAATATTCTATACTCTACCCAGCTCCCACAGTAACTTTCAAGCTTCACGGATCTATGTCTACAATTTCATCAGTGTGCAATCTCCCAACATTGATATGGATCGTAGTCCTTCAGTTACATCATTTTCACCTTCTCTTTGAGTGCAACATCAAAATGACACTTTTTGAACATAAATTAATAATTGAATAATAGACAAAAAGTCAAACACCAGCATAATCCCAGAACCTTTCTAGCAAGTTAGAATTTACATGTAATTCTCTTGCAAGCTGTATTATGATTCAGATTCAAGATGTCCTCAAATCATCTTCCTTTAGAGATTAGAAGTCTCTTCCTTTCCATAATGTGACAAAGACTTTAGACTATGATTGATTTCCTTTTTAATCCCATATCCTCACTCAGTTCTTAACACAATACAGGTGTATAATAAATAAATTTTTAATGAATTAGTAGAGCAACCACAAAATATTGTTTTAAAAAGAAAAAAAAAAGAAGAGCCTATAAAATATGCTCAGTAAGCCAAAGCTATTACTATCAAAATAGGAACTCAGGGAGGGTTTGTGGCAGGGGGAAGGGGGATGTTTCTGAATGTGCTAAGGCTAAATTAGTGGCTGCTCATTGAAAATGATCCAGGGACAAAGTAATAGAAATATCATTTTCAGAACAAAAGTAATATACATAATGGGAAAAACAAGCGTCGTAAAAACCCTTATGTTCCACATTAGAGGTATGGATGCTCAGTTCAAATAGGAGAAATGTGCCCATTATGACACATAAAAGAGCTGGGTATTCTTTTCTCAAAGTAAGTTCAACCATGTATTCAAACTAAAATTCGGGATTCACTGAAGGAAATCTTGGGTAGTGGGACCATATATGTCTCAGGAATTTATACTGCAGATATGAAAGAAAACTTTGGCCTCTTTCATTTCTCCCCACTTATTATAGGTCACCCTAATCAAGGCCAACTATTTTCAATTTCCTCTGCATCTAACTTCAACCCATTACCTACTCTATATATTCTGATCCAAAGATTTTAACATCTGTTGTTTTTGCGTGCTTACGATTTTTAATAAAACTTTATGCTCACTGAACTGGATGTAAAGAGTATTTGTTTTTCATGTGTCCCTCATGAAATGCCAGATCATTATTCTATTTGCAGTACATATTTTTTCCTTTTTTTCTATTTGTATCACATCCCTTTTATTATTTCTGTTTCAAAGTAATGGATGTTATATATGTTTAAAACATTAAGTGTGTGTAGGTTAATTAACTGATCCTTAGGGGAAAAAAAGTCTTCATTTTTCCCCTTTGAGGGTAATAAAAGCTAGTGATTATATTCTCATCTATATGTTCTGGCCTAACTGCATACAAGATCACTCATCTTAATAATGGAGAAGAAAGGCTTTTTAGACTTGAATTATCTAGATATTATTTCCAATTAATTTCAATTTGAGTGTGCAAACAAATTTGTCTAATTGAACCAAAAAAAATCATTGTTATGATGCAAGTTGACACTGCTCTTTACAAAGACAGTTCTCATGCACAGAAATCCATTGATTTACTACAATAAGTAATGGAAAATATGCAGAATTTTGAATCAGATGACAAAAGTTCAAATGCAATTAATTCTACCACTTGCTAGCAGAGAAACTCAGCATCCTTATCCATAAAATGAAGTGTAGAAGGGGGATAAGTTAGATAGCCTTGGTGTCACCTTCCGCCAGTAAATTTAAGATTCTATTTAGGAAAACAAAACTTATATGCACCACAGTGATCTGATATTACCTGTATCATTATGGGATATAACAGGTTCATATTAAGGCAATGAAGTAATTAGATCATAGGATGTAAAAATTGAAGGGTCTTTAGGAGTCATTTTTAGTCATCTCCTCATTTTGCAAATGAGAAAATGAATGCCCAAAGAAAAAAATAATATCCATCAAAATAAGTATGAGAGCTAAGCAAATTATTTATTTAAAAGAAAATTTTGCAGGTGTATTTTCTTTTTACATCTTCCTCTGCCCAGAGAGTCATTTCATATAACAAAATATTGTTTTTTTAAAAGAAAAAAAAGGAAAATGGTAGAAAAAGCAATCAGAAAAATTGATAAATTAATTTTAAAAATCTGAAAATAAGTTCATTTTTACACCTGAAATTCAAATTTCTTGGGGTCCATGTTTGATTTAGATAATTTTGAAACATTTATTTATAATTTTTTTTGGTTATTGTTCTTTCCATTTACATTATTGTAATCGTGTATTTGGCTTCTTTGACTTTGCTGACTTCATTTTGTATCAGGCCATGTAAGCCTGTAGATGCTTCTGGTAATTTATTATTTTTATGATTTCTTATAACAGTTGTACTGTATAAAGTTTGTGTTATGCACAATTATAGTGTATAAATTTCATAAAGGTTATTTGCTCAGTCTCTAACTGGGAGACATTTATCTTTAGTTCTTTGTTAATATAAAAGTGATACTATAAATAATTTACACCATATTTTCTTTCTTCGTGTTTTCTCTAGACATGGGTAGAATTTTTCATCACAAATTTGGAATTGTCAGGGATTATTTTATTAAGACTAGTTAAGTCTTTCAAATTTGATTATACTTACAATATTGCTTTTACTTTGTACAATGCACTCCTAGTTCTGATTTATAACTTCAAATGCTTTCCTGCATGCTTCCTATCCTTTCTGATCTTCTTTCTTTTCTGATATCATTTTTCTTTCTTTCTTTGTCTCCTTAATTACACACACACATGCATTTTAAATTTTCCCTAATTACATGTGGGAGCAATTTTAATATTTTTTTCCAAATTTTGATGATTTACTCACTCCTCCTTTGAGAAGGCAAGCAATTTGAAATAGGTTATACATGTATAGTCATGCAAAACACAATTATATGTAATTCATGCTGTGAAAGAAAATACAGACAAAAATAACTTAAAGAAAATATATCTTCAATTTGCATTCAGGATACACCAGTACTTTCTTTTTTTCTGGAGATGCAAAATGCTTTTCCTCATAAATGCATCAGAACTGTTTTGTATAATTTTATTGCTGAGAATATCAAACTTTTTCACAGTAGATCAACATTCAATACTGCTGTTATTATGTACCATATTCTCTTTGTTCTGCTTATTCACTTCACATCGATTTATATGTCTTTCTAAGTTATGTTTTTAGAAGATCTTGCTCATCATTTCTTATAGCACAGTAGAATTCCATCACAACCATAGGCAACAACTTGTTCAGCCATTCCTTAATTGATGGGCATAGCATTATTTTCCAATGTTTGGCTACTACTAAAAGAGCTGCTATAAATATTTTTGAACTTTTTTTTATCTCTTTGGAATACAGATGTAGTAGTGGTATTACTGGTTCAAAGGAAATTGATAGTTTTATAATCCTTTGGGCATAGTCCCAAATTGTTCTACAGAATGATGGAATCAGTATATGACCTCACCAAAAGTGCCTTAGCATTTTAATTTCTCAAATCCCCTCTATCATCTGTCATTTGACTTTTCTGTCATATTAGCCAATCTTATAGGTGTGTGGTGGTAGTTCAGAGTTGTTTGAATTTTCATTTTTCTAGCCAACAGTGATATAGAGCCTTTTATATGATTTTAGATAGCTTTGATTACTTTCTCTGAAAGCTACCTGTTCATATTCATTGACCATTTATCAATTGAAAACAATTTCTATTTCTATAAAATTGACTCAGTTTGCTATATATTTGAGAAATTAGGTATTTATCAGAAAAAAATTGTTGTAATATTTTTCACTATAATGATAACTATATTTTTCCCTTCACCTAATTTTCCATTCATCTGTCCTATTTTCTCCCTCCTTTCACCTTGTCCATTTTCAAAAATGTTTT
The DNA here is from genome assembly GCA_023548195.1 of Bettongia penicillata ogilbyi. Lineage (NCBI taxonomy): Eukaryota > Metazoa > Chordata > Mammalia > Diprotodontia > Potoroidae > Bettongia > Bettongia penicillata. The sequence continues at coordinate 11,332,448 of JAJHZJ010000470.1, read as the reverse complement.
GCTTCTAGCTACCCCTTGTTTCTATCAGCCCCATCCCTCCCAATTCCCTTTCCCTCCTACATTCTTCTATACTGAAATAGATTTCTACACCTGACTGAGTGGGTAGGTTTATTCCCCTCTTAAATCAATTCTGATTAGAAAGTTCACATTCTCTCTCCTTTCCACCATTTCTCTCATCTTCATCTCTACTGTAAAGTCTCTTTCAAGTTTCTTTTATGTCAGATAATTTTTCCATTCTACTTCTCCTTTTTCCCTTCTTCTGGTTCACTCTTTTTTCTCACCCCTTAATTTATTTTTTAAGATACATTTCCATCATATTTAATTCATACCTGTGCCCTCTGTTTATATACACTCCTTTGAAGTACTTTAATAAAGAGAGTTTTTAGGAGTTACAAATACCAATTTTCCCATGAAGTAATGTAAACATTTTGACTTTAATGAATTGTTATGTTTTCTCTTTCCTGTTTACCTTTTGTTGCTTCTTTTGATTCTTGTATTTTAAAGTCAAACTTTCTATTCAACTCTGGTCTTTTTATCAGGAATATTTGAAAGTCTTCAATTTCATTCATGCCCCTGCATGATTATACTCAGTTTTGCTGAATAGGTGACTCTAACTCATTTGCCCTCCAGAATATCATATTCCATACTCCCCAATCCTTTAACGTAGAAACTGCTAAATTTTGTGTTATCCTGTGGATTCACGGTTTTTTTTTTTTAGCTGATTGCAATATTTTCAGCTTAAGTTGGGAGCTCTGGAATTTTGCTATAATATTCCTTGGAGTTTTAATTTTGGTATCTGTTTCAGGAGGTGATAAGTAGATCCTTTTAATGTCTATTTACTGCCAGGTTCTAGAATATTAGGACAATTTTTCTTGATAACTTTCCAAAAGATGATGTCTAAGCTTTTTTTCATCATGACTTCCGGATAGTGCAATAATTCTTAAGTTATCTCTTCTGTATCTATTTTTTCTGGGTCAGTTGTTCATTGTCTTCTACTTTTTTCATCCTTTTGAGATTGTTTGAGTGTTTATTGATGCCACATAAAGCCATTATATTCCATTTGCTCATATAAAATTTTTAAGGAATTATTTTCTCTGATGACTTTTTGTGCTTCCTTATCCATTCATGCAATTTTATTTTTAAAGGAGGTCATCTGTTGCAAGAGGGTGGAGCCACGATGGCAGAGAAAAAGCAGAGACTTGCTTGAGATGTCTCCCAATCCATTCTAAATACCTGTAAAAAATGACTATGAAGAAATTTGAGTTGAGCAGAACTTACAAATTGACAGAGTGAAGCAAATTTCCAGGCAAAGACAACCTGGAAGACTGATAGAAAAGGTCCGTTGCACAAATCTTAAAGAAGAGCACAGGCAAACATGAACTACACTGACACAGACAGGACCCTACCAAACTCAAAGGCTTCAGGGCACTGAATCACTGTCAGCTATGGTGATTTGCGGACATCTCAACCCAAAAATGCCAAAGACTACTTGGAAGGTCATCAGGAAAGGTTTGTCAGATCTAAGTGAGAGAGGAGCATGATCTGGCCCCAGCCCCATGGAAGTGGTGGCAACTGCAGCAGTGGCAGTGGCTGCTTCTAGAGCTCTGGCCACAGATCATTGGGAGATCAAGTAGCTGATCAGAGGATATTTCAGGGATGCCTTTGCAGGCACTGTCCTTGCTTTTATCTGGGTCTCTGTGCTGGGTGGCAGTCCTAGGGAGAGGTGGAGCATTGTCGTGATGGAGCTTGTGGCAGCAGTGGAGAGGGAATCCTCCTCACAGTTCCAGGGCAGAAAAGAGAGCTTGTGTTCCCTCATAGACCAGAGCACAGTTCAGGAGAGGAGTAAATACTTCTCCTTTGAACACACCATCTTGAAAAAACTGAAAATTTGCAGGTTTCTAGAAACATCTCTGAAAACAGATGTACAAAATCTCTGAATCCTAGCATAGTACACCCTCCATAATGGAAGCAGAGCCCTACATTAAAAAAGCTTTAAAAAATTAAGTAATTAGATGAGAAAATAAGCAAATAGCACATTGAAAAAATCTTAGTCAATAGAAACTGACTTTGGTGACAAGGAAGATCTAAACATACAACCAGAACACAACAAAGTCAAAGCTCCTACATCCAAAGCCTACAAGACAATCAAGTAAGAGAAGGAGAGGGAAAATTGGGAAGAGAAATGAGAGTGATACTAGAAAATCATGAAAATGAGCCAACTGCTTGCTAAAGGGGACCCAAAAATGCTGAAGAAAATAACACCTTTAAAAATAGACTAACCCAAAAGGCAAAAGAGACCCAAAAAGTCAATGAGAAGAAGAATGCTTTAAAAAGCAGAACTGATCAGATGAAAAAAAGAGGACCAAAAAAGCTCACTAAAGAAAATAATTCCTTAAAGATTAGAATGAAGCATTTGGGTGTGAAAATCTAGCTTACACTACCGGAAAGTACATAAGGGGAGGGATTTTAGGAGGGAGGGCAAATGGGAGCTCTTCCATAATCTGAGATCAATTCATACTTTTATAGGCAATTGGGAAATAAGATGTACAGGTACTGGGATATAGAATTCTATCTTCTTCTAAAAGAAAATAGAGGGGAAGGGGATAAGAGAAGGGAGGAATATGATAGATGGGAGAACACATTGGTGGAAGGTGTAATCAAAATTTATACTACCTTGAGAAGAGGAAGGGGAGATATACAGAGAAAATTTGGAACTCAAAATCTTGTGGAAGTGAGTATTGAAAACTAAAAATAACTTAATTAATTAAAAATAATGAGATGGAAATTTACATAATTCAATATTAGAAAAATAAACAAATTCAATTAGTTATAAATGAACACTCAAAGGAGAAGAATCCAAAACCAGATGGATTTATAAGTGAATCCTACGAAACATTTGAAGAACAATTAATTCCAATTCTTCAAGTTATATAAACTGTTTCTAAAAATAGATGAAATATTAATTTTTATACTGATGGATGTTCTAGAATTTGTAAATTCAGAAATATAAGCATTCCCATTCCCTTGCAAACTTGAAGAGGGTTTAAAAAATCATCATCTTCGTACCTCCTTTTCTATTTGGCCAATTCTACTTTTTAAGGATATATACTACCATTTTGTCATTTTCATTTTTAAAGAAATTGTTCAATTTTTCTTCTACCTCTATTATTTGACTTTGAAAATCTTTCTTGATCTCTTCTATGTAGACTTTTTGGGCTGAGACTAGTTTGCATTCCTCTTTGAAGTTGAAGATGTGGGTTTACTGACAATGTTGTCCTCTCCTGAATTTTTATCTTTATCTTCCCTATCACCATATGAATTCTCTATTGTCCTTAGTTTTGATTTTTTTTTTTATTTCTGTTGCTTTTGCTCATGATATTTGCCTTCTTTTGGCCTTTTAAAATTGATCTATTTCTGGGGCACAGAGGGCCACTGTCATAGGCTTCTTGTGCTGGAGATTAGGTACCTGGCTATTGGTTTTGTGTGTTGGGGCCTCAGGTGCTGGCAGGTAGAGGTTGTAGGTGTTTGATAGCTTACTTGGTGGTGAGCTGGAGCTGGTAGTGGTGGCTGGTGTGTGCCAAGGCATGGTGGTGTTTTTCTGTAGTTCCCTGGGTATACACTGAACTTCATGGGATGAGGGATGGGCATGGGGATCATCTGGCCTCTAGAGGTGGCCTCCTCACCAGGGCCTATGTAAGAGCACTGTTAGCTATAACTTTCAGTGTATACCTGTCTACTAGCACATGTGATGTCTCTCCACACTGGTATTGGCAGGTTCCCTTGGCTATGCCAAGGTACATAGGGTGTTGACATTTGCCTGCTGTACAACCCTGGGACTCAGACTCTCCCACTGGTTTACTGAGATGGGGTTTGCCATTGGGTTGACAGGTCACTTCCCATCCTATACTAGTCCCCTTCAGCCACAGCAAGAAGGATCTTTCCTGTTAATATCCTTAGCCTCCTGAGTTATTGCACCATATCTTTCTGCTGGCTCCACTGTTCCAGAACTTTTTCTGGGGTAATATTTTCTGAGTTTTTCAAGGTCAATAAGTGAAGATGAGTCTGACTTACAACTTACTCTCCTATCCTGACTCCTGGAAGTCTAATTGTTACCATCTTTGCACCAGAATGAGAGTTTGAGTCTTGATTAGGATTTGTAAAAAAGAGAAACATGCAAACTGTGAAGACCTAGGGAAAGGAATAGGGAGAAAGCAACCCCACCTATACCTAACCTTCCCCTAGTTTTTATTTGTTTTTCAAAATCTCTTTGGATCTCTTCCATGACCTGGGGCCAGTTCACATCTTTCTTTGAGGCTTTGAGTATAGGATTTTTGACTTTGCTGTTTTCTTCTGATTTTGTACTTTCATCTTCTTCATCACCATGGTAACGTTCTATAGTCAGGATCCTTATCTGCTGTTTGGTCATTTTTCAGCGTATCTCATGACTTTGAACTCTATGCTAAAGTGGGGCTCTGCTTCCAGAGTGGTGGTAGCACAATCCCAAGCTTCAAGTAGTTTCATTGTCGTTGTCATTGCCGTCATCATCGTTGTTGTTTTGTGCAACTGTTCACAGAGGTAATTCTGGGGACCTATAAAGTTTTAACTTTTCCAAGGTATTATGTTCTAGGGAGAGGGTTATATACTATTCTTCTGTACTGTGTACTGCTGAGTGGATCACCACAAGCACTCTTTTTAACCCTTGCTCCTTTGTGACCATAAGCTTTGAATACTGGTACCTGTCCTCACTCTGGGACTAAGACCCAGGGTTGTGACCTAGATCCAAGTACAAGCAATGAAACTAAGTTCTGCCCCTGGTGCCAGTAAAGGGACCCCTGCAAATGTCCTTTTGACTTATTGTCTGATTCCCTTATCATCTCTGGGCTGAGAGGTCTGGAAACTGCCACTGCTTCCACTGATGTAATCATCCCTAAGGCCTGTTCCTTGTATACTGGGGCCCAGTTTCCTTTCGCATGGCCTGCACTGGACCACATTGCATTCTCACTCTGTTTCACTAGACTTTTCTTGGCAACTTCCTATGTTGTCTTGGGCTAGAAAATTGTTTTACTCCATCTTTTGCAGGTTCTGCTACTCTAAAATTTAGTGAGGGGCCATTACTTAGATATTTTGGGGGAGAGATCAAATGAGTCCCTGTCTTTCTCTGCCATCTTGGCTGTGCCCCTTCATATTTCTTTAAATTATATTCTCAGAATCCTTCAGTCCTTCACCGAATTAAAATGTAAAGATGGGGAAAAAACATTATAACAAATCCATACAGTCAAGCAAGGCAAAGTTCTACATTTTGTGTTGTGAAAAGATCTAAATAACCAAGTTACTAGACCAGAAATTTTTAAACCAAAGTAAGGCTTATGACCACCAACAAAGGTGGCTCTTACCTAGGTAGAGACAGTCTGTTCATGGTTGGAGTGGTGCTTTTACACAGAGCCAGAGATGAGTGGCAGTGATTTATCTGTTCCTGGGACCCTAAAGTACATATTGTTCCTGCTTATTTATCCGCTGAATTCAGGATATTGAGGTTAATCTGGTTCTCAGATTTGGAGTGCAAAACAGGACATGTAGAAACTTGGTTCTGGAATGCTTGCAGTTTCAAGAGGGAAAAGAATCAGGAGCCTAAAGCAAGGGGAGGGATATTAGAAAGTGATAGATGGCTTGGCAAGGGGTATACTTTTCTCCTTTTGTGCTAGATAAGCTAAACATTCAGACTAAACAAAGGAAAATTCATCATATTCGTATAAGTGTGTTACACTATATCAGATGTCAGGGATGCCCTAGGGAGTGTGATATTAAAATCTGATATACTAATCTATTTCATTAAGCCTTAATCAAGTCACTGTTATCCTTCATTATGTGTATTTATATTAAGTCTACAACTTTAGTTCCCTGTTTTACCATGATAAGTCACCTACTACCCACTTATAAGCTCAATTTACTCAAGATAAAGGTTTAATGTGTTTCATGAAACTTTGATGTCAAATATTCCAGGAAATCTAAATTGCTACTATGACCAGGGCTGTGCAAAATGCCTATTCTCTAATTCTAAGTAATTATAATTCTATAAGGTTCACATTGCTATAAATTGTGTCACTTTTCTGCCCTTTCAAGTTTTCTCTTTTCCAGCTATAAAAGAATTGACTTGACCATCATAAAGCTCCTTCTCAATTTCTTATTTGTAGATTTCAATAAACATAGGTTAAAGTTTACAAAGATTATGCAGTCACAAATGAGTAGAATTCTATCATAGTAACTCAGGGATATTTCACTATTAATCTAGTAATGAATAGATTTAATACTGCAATGAGAAAACATTTTACCATTCACCTACCTGATTATAGAGATCTCTATAAAATGAAAAAGGATGGATATGGCTATAATAATGTCAAGACTGTCCCAACAAGGGCACAGTTTGATTTGACATGAACATAATAGCGAAAACTAAACTCCAATAGCTCTCTTTGAGTCTAGGTAAAAAGTCATAATTAGCAGCCAATCATAAAGCAAAAGTACACAGTATTCACAGGTTATAACAATCAGACCCAGAATTAACCAGGTAAGAAAATTCTCTACCCAGAAAGAGAGTACAATGGGGAAAATAAGTAGAGGATACTACATTCATCAATGCAGGGTTATCCCCTCAACTTTATTACATCCACTTGTAGCAGACCTTATACTGTACTATCTTTTGATAGCACATGGTATTTTCCTCCAGTGGTTGACTAATGGCTTACTGAGATAACAAATAAACATACCTGAAATCAAAACTCAATATAATGCCAAATTACCAAAAAAAGAGATTTTTGCCTCAGGTAGGAAAATTTCACTAAGCACAACTTATTATTGTTGTTAACAAGTTTCAATAACTATTAAAATAGGCATATATAAGCCTGACTAATTTAAATCCATCCTGGACTGAAATCAATCATTTAGAAATTAAGAATAGCTGCATTCTACAGTTTCACAGAATAAGGGAACAAATAATAGTTGATTAAAAAAATCCAGAAAAATACTGATAACCGTAAACTTCTAGATGCAGATATTTGCCTATTAATCCCTAAGTCAAAATAAAATCTCTAAATTAAAGGCCAGTTACTAAATTGGTTCAAATATGTAATTTCAATGAATAGTATTTATTAACAGGTAGAACATCACAATTTTCATAGGTGATGGCAAAATAGTCTATCAGATAAAACTCATTCATTAATATAAGTCCCACATTGACTGGGAGTGATTTTAGTTCTTTATCACATCATTTCATTATATTTGAAGCTTCTCTCACAGGGTCAAAAACATTTTATGACCTTTCTGAAATAGAAAGTCTAAAGAAACCTTACATTTAAGGATGGACTAAGAAGTACATGGCACTCCTTTTTTTTTTCTAACAAGAAATTATTACTGTCTTATTTAAAGTAAAATATACCCTATCAAATACATAATAATTTTAAACTTAGTAACCACATTCTTTGCTGCACCATCTAACAGCATACAGATTAAAAGAAATGTATTTCTGAATTCTCTTATTTAGAAATCAGTTCATTTATCAATTTGACATTCTGTACTAATCACATTAAAAAAAAAGTATAGAGTAATTAAACTTAAGAATAACATTTATATAGTGTTTAACATGTGCCAGACACTGTGCTAAACACTTTACAATTTCTATGTCATTTGTTCCTCATGTTTACCTTGGGAGATAGATGCTGTTTTTATTCCATTAACAGAAGATAAACTGAGGCCAAAAAGAGGTTAAATGACTTGAAGTCAAGGTCACACATCTAATAAATTTCTGAATCATGTTTTGAATTTAGGTTTCCATGTACCTCCTAAGCAGATCTCTTTAATGCCAAATATCAAGTGCATTTTGTGTTCAGTTCTGAATTACTTCATTTTAAAATTCCACTGAATCTCTCCTAGACAGATTTCCTTATACCAAACCAATTAATTCCTCAACTTTTACTTCTTGAGTTGCAAAATCTGTTTCAACTAAGACTACTTACCTACTAATTAATCTAAACAATTAAATTTTGCTGAATTGCTTCAAGCTATTAGTTCCGATTATTCCCTAGTAAGTGAAATCACCTCCTCAAGTAGAAAAATACATTTATCACCTTCTAATAAGGAAAGGCTTGTTCTGTTTGCTCTTAATCTCAATCCTACCTGCAAATTTCTGAAAATCCTCTGAAATGCTTTTAGTATTTAAAAATAAATTTAAATCATAATACAAATTTTACAGTAAATATATTACATTTCAGTTAAAAATTATGGCTTCTAATTCACTTATAATACCTGACATTTCTACAAACCATAGTGGGGAAAGACTTCCTTTATTTTCTTATCTGTCTCTCTGAAATCCCCAGCTTGGCCATGTCTTTGAAGACAAAGAGAAAGAATCTCACCAAATTTCCTTGAGTGGGAGCGCAGTATGAAGGGATATATGAAGGTGGTCATACCCAGAGGTCTAATAAGTCCCTGAAAATAGGTGGGGGCAGTTCTTAGGGACTTCTGGGAGACTTAGGTATATGCGACAAGGGTGCTGTACAATTTAAACACCTCTTCTGTCAAGTTCCCCATGGTAGGCTCAAAAGGAACTGTGACCCTTTTTTGTGGAGTGAGTACAGAACACAACACAGGAAGTCTTCACTGACTTACCTCTTCTGTTGGGGCACAGGAAAGCAGGTCTAAGTTCTCCCAACCTTAGTTAACAGCTTGCAAACTATTGGGAAACCAAACCAAGGGAAGGTCCTTCTAACAGCTCATAGAACTTTGGAATGCTGCGCCTGATCCCAGTCCTCCTATCACAATGTCAAACAGTCCTGGGAGTGGGGAAGCAAATCTAATGGCAGAGCAGGTAGTCAATTCATAGATCTCCACTGTTCCCAGAGAAGTCTGTCTGCAGGAACAAGGCCTCAAAAGATCAGAGCTGCTAACATCCCTGTCTCATGAATCTAAGATATCAAAGCAGAACATAGACAGACACAGTACAAACACAAGTATTCACTGGAAAATCATTCTGATTCTCAAAGGCTGGTCACAGTTAGAATAAAGGGAACTACCAGGACAGATCCTTAGTTTCAGATTGAGGTGATTAGTGATTGTCATTCATAATTCAAGAAGATACGGCCAATATTAATCTGCCTGAGTAAAAAACAAAAAAACATTTTTTACTTATCAGATTCCCATTACCTCAGATTCAGAGTCCAACAGGTAGCTTCTGGGTCATGGCACTCAAATTAAGACCATAGATTCTTCCGGCTAGACATCCCACTTCTGACACCATATCATGGGGAGATGAAAATATCCAAGTAACTGCACAAGTTACTTGTTACTAGTCATTTCTAATTTGCCAATGAGAGCTAGGTCTGTTGAGTTCATCAGAGAGGATAGAGGGAGAAATGCTGTTTATAAGGCAAAGAAGAGTGACAATGGGATGTTCCAATCGGGGACTGTGGGACACATCTGGTTTCATACTTGTTTGCCCATGGAACCTAGGATGTTGTGTGTTAGATAGTTCTCAGAATTGAGCTATAAAATAAGATATGTTGAAATCTTATTCCAGGATATTTGCAATTTCAAGTAGGAAGAGGGTCACAGAGAACAAAGGGGGAAGAAAATTAGCAGGTAAGTGTATGGAAGAGCCTGGACCCACAGTGTCAAGTCTAAAAAATGCTACATGAAATTGTGCAATTTGAGTTCATCACATTTCTCTCAAGAGGTGAGTAGCATACTCCATCACCTGTAATTATGTATATTCTGTAGTTTTAGATAACTATTATAGTGATCAGTATTCTTAAGTGTTTAAATTTTCTTTAAAAATTTGTTTTATCGCTTGCTCTTTTGGAATACTTCTCTTTGCTATGTATTAGTTCATATAATTCATCAGAAAAATCACAGAAGCCATCTTTCATTATTACTTACAGAACACTAAGAATTCATTACATTCATAAGCCACATATTATTTATTACATTCTCAATTGATAAAAGCAACTTTATTTTATTTTTTTCTTTCCTTACTACTACAAAAAAGATACACAAACACACAGGCTTTTATTAGTTTTATTTTACAGTGTCTGCTCCTTCTGAACTTTTGTGTTGCTGACATAATACTTATTATGACATAGCATAAAAAACTTGCACTCTTCATGTTATGGATATCTCTGACACGAGTTCCATTTAGTTTTCATTTCTCAAATTTGTAATCAGTTATTTTTCCTCCGCTCATAGTTCTCTTTTAGACAAGATTATTTCCAGTATTGATTTATCCACTAAAATTTCCAAATATACCCACTTGAATTGCACTGACATTTTCTCCTATCTTTGCTCATCACCATACCAGATTTATTCTCTCTTCAAGATCACTTCATGCCTCTCTCAGCATTACAGTTTTCAAAGTACTTCACATTCTATGAATTTCATTTGTTTTCCCTAGTTATATAAACTTGCCTATTTTTACATCAACTCTCCTACTTTTTTCCCCTGAATGTATTTATAGCTACTTTTGCTTCCTTTCTGAAATTTCACGATGCTCCCTTTTCCTTGGCAAAATTTCTCAAAGCAGATACTATTCACTTCTCTCCCACCTCAACTTATAGCTAAAGCTGTTCTAACCTCCCCAGTAGCCCCTCTTAGCTAGAGTTGACTTTGACCATGAAGCTTGTTCACTGATTAGTTATTCCACACGTTTGGCAGAGTCCCCAGTCATGAGACTTCACTTTCAGCTCACCTTACACCTAGAATCCTTCACCTCTAAAGTAACAGCCCTCCCCCATCCCTTTCCTTCTTTCAGCTTCCTCTTTTGTTTTACATTCCCCTATAAGAATGTGAACTCTTGGAAGGTAGAACCATCCCTGTTTTCTTGTATTTGTATCCACAGTTCTGAGTATAGTGTCAGGGTCATAGTAAATATTTAACACATGTTCTGTTTGTATAAATTTCTCGAAAGACAATGATAAAAACAATAAACAATGGTTTCATATCATTTCTTTGGTAACTAACTGATATTTCCTCAGATTTAGTTGTGCAGTCATTTATCTTTAATATCTATTTCTCAATAACTGGCACAGCATTTTTTATGAAAAAAATCTATTTATTTCTTATATATGCCCTCTTTTTAATTAATGTGTAATAATGTCATTCTATCAGCAATTTATATGAGTGCTCAAACAGAAGAGAATCTGTGGATATTATACTTGCCTTCATCCCTTCTCATCTAGAAAAGTAATGTTTGTTCTTGACCTTCATTTTTTCCTCTCTCAAGTCCATCCTTCATAAGATGTCTAAATGATATTCTTAAAGTACAGGTTTGGTCATGTCTTTTTGCTTCAGTAGAAGCTTATGTTTCACTACCTCTTCTGGATATTACATTTTGTGTTTTGGCATCTGAAACCCTTCACAATCTGATTTCATATTCACAGACTTTTATTTAATAATACTCCCTCTCATATATTTGAATTGTAGCCAAACTGACCTAATTGCTGTTATCTAATTAAATTTCCCAATGACATGCTTTTGGAACAACTGTCTCACTTGCCTACATGCACTCTTTTCCTATTTCCAAGTCTTGGGCTACCTAGCTTCCTTCAAAGCTAATCTCACCTGATGAAATTTTTCAAGGATCTTTCAAGATCCCTCTAGCTGTTAGCATTCTCTCTGTCTTCAAATTATCTTGTATTTGTATTTTTAAATATGATAGCATCACCAATCCCAGCAAATGTAAGTACCCTGAGGGCAAGGACTTTTTGTTTTGTTTTATTTTCTTTGTTTCATTTATTTAACTCCCCTTATTTCAGGACCTTGCCCAAAGCAGAAGCTTTCTAAATGATTGCCAAATTAAGGTCAATTTTTGATAGTACACTGAATACATAGTAACTACAAAAAGGAGAAATAAGTGAAAACAGGTGCAAAATAGAAATTGTTTACTAATATATTTATAAAGATGTGGTAATATTAGACTAAGAGCAAGAGAAGGGGTATCAGAGAGAAAGGGAATTAGTGTTGGGCTTGATGTTAAACTAGCCTGAAGACACAGTACATTTATATACTTACCTGAATGATCAGATACAGGTCACTTTTTTCCCCTTCTGTCTCAATTTCTCCATCAGTAAAGTGGTATTAATGTGTAACACACCATTTCCAAATTCCTTTCTTACTCTAAAATCATAAGAAAATGTACTAGATTCTAGTCTCAACTCTGATACTAATCAATTTTATAATTGTGGATAAGTCTCTAGTTTTTTTGTTTTTGTTTTTGTTTTTGTTTTTCTGATCTGAAGTTGTGAAAGGAAAGGGATAGAATACATAATAGTCTCTAAGGCTCACTCTTATTCTATGACTCTGTGAGATAAATATTTATAACACATCTAAATTATTAGTTTAAGAGCAAGGAGTAAAGGAAAAAGACTCGAAAGACTCCCTGTAGACTAAAGTCTTAAACAATTGCTCAGAGATTTTAGGGAATGACTTATAAAACCTAGGGAACTAAGAGCCTTGCATCATGACAGCTAATAATTTCTTACCTTCATTGTTCAAAGTGGAAGAACCAATGGGGGAGTGTTTATTCTTGGTTCAACCAACAAGAAGGAAATGGTTAATGAGGAGAGAGTTTCAGGAATAAATATTACAGGGAACTAACACTTCATGTTAGACTTTGCGATAAAAATAAGGAATAGCTTGTATCATTTGAACAACACCTTAGATTTTTGGAAGAACAGATTTCAAAGAGTTCCAAAAAAGTTTGAATCCAATGAAGTAAAATTTCAGAGGGGAAGTCAGTCCATGAAATATCAGAAGTACTCAAAAAATAACAGAGGAGAAGACTCCTCAAAAATACTCTGGTCAGGAGGAAAAGGAAGAATTGTCTGAAGAGACTGATGTAATTACAAAAGAATTTCTTGGTCCTTTGACAATTGGGTCTCAAGTTCAAAAATTCAGAATGAGTCACACTAAGAAAAAAAACAAAGAAAATAGGAGTTGTTTATTTATACATTTTTAATTGCAGCACGTGTATTGGGACCTCTGGTATGGAACTGGGTTGAAACACTCTAGCAGATACTATGCCAGAGTTCACATGATGGTGTATGAGCATGGTGAAAATATTGGTGCTTTGCATAGTGAGCAGGCTTTTGTGAACCCTGTTTTGGAAGACTCCTGGAATAGAAGAGCCAGAAGTTAGATCAAGCAGCCAATGTTTCTATCTATCATGGGAAAAGTATCAAGGTCAAGAGCTGTATCAGTCTGTGAGTGCTAATTTCATGACATAACAAACTGGTTGCTGGATGAGAAAATCGATGCTCAAGCAGTAGGTGAGTCTTTCTAAAACTCCTTCCACTAACTAAGAACTGATGAGGTACGTGTTGTGAGATCACAGAGTTGCCAGAGGGAATTTTCCCTCACCTCTGCTAAGTAGCCTCACTCACAATGAAAACAAAACAAGAGTTAAACATTAGTGGCTGATATAGTAAGTGAGAGTACTGAAAGGAGATGTTTAAGGAGATAACTATTTACTTTAAGGAAAGACTGAATTATTAATCACAGGGTAAATTTTATGGGAGATGCTTCTTCAATTATGAGATGGATGATATGGTCTTTGGATACTCAACTCCTGGTTATTGTGATACAGTGGTTTAGAAACAGTGGAAAGAAATGCTTTGTAATTTTGGAATATGTAGATATAGATACATTTACATTGAATATGGTCCCTTTATTGATGGTACACAATATAGGAATCTATGTTCCCCTCCCCTAACAGGTATGCTTTGGTTCAAGGATATGATTGGAGCATGGCAACCCTAATATGTAGGGAGATAGGTCAGGGTTCTGAGCTCATCAATGGTGTAACTCCTAAAAATGAAAATCCACAAATTTCTACTTTGTTCTTTGAAAGCCATGGAGACCATGACCACTACTGCATATTTGCTATAACTGTACTCATTGTCATATCAGGAAATATTCTTGACAAAATGGTCATTTAGGATAACAACAGCAGCAGCATCAAAGGTAGATGAGTGGGAGTCACTGTTAAAATTATAGGATGCAACTTGGTTTTCTTTGTAGCCCAAGATGCACTTCAATGGTTCTTCTGATACTCCATCACTTTCTTGGTATCATCATATTTAGTACATTTCTGCAGGTAGCAGGGCAGATCCACAACAGAGTAGGGAGTAGGAACATGGAAGGCTACAGCTGTGTGCTTTCCATTCAACTGAGGTATGACCTTGCTGATGACCCAGTGGAAGCAGGGATGAGATTTGGGGGCAGTACTATTCCTACTTGTAATCTTAAGTTAAATAAGAAGATCTTTCCCATTCATTAATATACCCATGTGACCTGCCTGAGTCACATGAGTGTATGGGGGGAGAAGCTTGCTGAATGGCTAGAACAGGAAAGGGTGGAGCAGGAAGGGTGGAACAGCAAGAGGCAGAGCTAGAGCAGAGTTGAGAGAAAGTTAGAGAACAGTCAGAGCTAGGAACGATGCAGGCAAGCAGGCTGCTGGCCAGTGTGAGTGAGAGAACTTGTTTGTGATGGTGCTTAAGGGAACTGGTTTGTGGTAAGCTTAGCAGGGGGAAGGCTTGGGGATAGTGTTTTCCTCTGTATTGTTATTGTATATAGATTTTTATTGCTATAATGGATTTGGCTTTCTGGTGTCTGAGTAAATGTTTTCATTCTGTCTTCCATGTGGAGAGTCTGTAGTACTTCACTCTTCATAATTGCACTGGCTTATTCATGGCTAACAAGAACACTATGAATATTGCATTGGTACTATACCATCACATCTCAGCTTGCCAGAGGGGCCATTGACTGTCTTCTCGGGAAGAGTACTGACATGAGCTATGGTCATGAGTCCTTCCAGAATGGTAAAGTTATCATGAATGACCTTGTCTAAGGGGGTTAAGCATTTGGTAGTACAGGAGACATCACTAACAATTTTAAGCAAAATTGTTGTATTTCCCATGGTCAACTCCCATCACAAATATAGGGATATCAGCAGAAGGTGCAGAGATGAAAACTCACTTTACTCCCTTAAAGCAAGTTCTGGATTTTTTCATGGTGGTAAAGACACCAGTGGATTCTGCAACATACCTGACTTCAACATTTCCCAATTTAATATTTTTGGAAAATTCCTGGAAAATGAAATGGCTTTTCCATTGATCATCAGGTTTCTATTTTCTACCTTGACAGTGTCCTTGAACTTGTAATGTCAAGAACCGTATTAGAATATACAAACTATGTGGTTATTAAGGGGCTGTTGATGACCACAAGATTCACTCCACCTGAGGTGAATGTAGCCCTGGTCACCAGTCATCCCATACAAATTCCTCGATTCCAATCTTTGTCATTCTCTCCCAGGAATGTGACTACAGCAGTGGATCTTGGCAGCAAGCTTGGAAAATGAACTGAGAGTATGGAACACATGCATATTTGCATACACAAAACACATGTATATATTATATATAATGTGCATATACACATGCATATGTCTATGTGCATGTATATAGATATATATACTTAGGCATGTGTATATATGTGCACATATATCCATATAAGCTATATATATGTACACATATACAAATGTATACATACACACCCACATATATATAAATACATACATACACTCACACACATATATGCATGTATGCATATGTGTATATATGCATGTGTATGTATGTATGTATATATGTGTGTATGTGTATATAGTATATGTATTAAGGCCTCCCATTTCAGAGAAAAACAGCTTGCTATTTTTAGTATTTTAAATCAAAGAAGTTAGCTTTGAATCATGGTTCAGATACTTACAAGCATCATGACCTTGGGCAAATCACTTAAGCTCTAAGATCTCAATTTCCTTATCTGTCCAGTGAAAGGCTTGGACTAGATCTCTTTATTTCCTTCCAGAGCTAAATGTCATGATTCTACATGTAAAATTTATCCATTCAATTTCAGCATATGTTAGACTCCTTCTGGGCCCCAATCCTTGCTCCCTGCCAAGGTCTCCTGCATGTATTATCTGATGGACCTTGTTTTCCACAGAGTCACAGCAGAGAGGTATGTGCCCCTGGCCTACCTCAAGCCTTTGATGACAATTTATCCATCCAGGCTTCTTTTTCCTTGATGATTGTTTCCCATGGAAGATGGAACACCTGATAATATGATACTGTCTGTTTTGTTCTTCTATGTTAGTGTTCATTCCTTCACTTGCTTGGTCTGACCTTTCTCACTGGTTTCCTTTCCTCTTGATTCCTATTCTAGTGAATTTAATTCCTTATCTCTAGATTCTTGGTCTACAGACCTGTTTCTGGATAAAGAGGCTTATCAGGCTGATTCTTCACTACATGTGATTTCTCCCAAATTCAGCTCTTTGATTGGATTTGTTACTTAAACAACTCTTTTTAAGTGTCCTGTTTCCTCCTTTCAGTCTTCTTTCAGCTTTGACCTTGTTGACAAAGATCTTGTATTTCCTGACTTAGCTGCTATGTCCTATTTTGGATCAATCAGAGAAAGTTTCAGTAGATTGTGCTCTTTTGTTAGGTATTAGTTTCATTAGATTGTTACAGAATTTTTGTACTGTATTCATCAACTGAAGTGATAACCTTGGGAAATGGAACACAGGAGGGAAAAACCAACCAGTGCCATTCTTATGCAAAAACTGCTTACCCTCTACAGAAATGAAAATATAAAATATGCATTTTTTTTTTTTTCTGCAAACACTCAATGAATGGGATCATAATGATACTAACTAGGACTAACGCAATGACCTAATCAACAAAGTTTAAGGTTTAAAAATCTCATTAGCATCAGCTGAGTCAGCATCATTAAAGATCAGCCTAATGAGCAAACAGCATTTGATTGTAATGTCTGATATTTATACTTATAAGCTCAGAGGAAAAAACAGAACAGTGAGATTTTTTTCTTAATGTGTTAATAAATCATTCATTTTTCTCCTGAGTACATTCCATTTTATCATTTACAAATTAGCATCTTTCTAGATATTTTTTTAAAAAATCTTGTGATACACAATAATTACATCTCCTAGACAACACCATTGCTGATGACATATGAACAAATATTGCAACACTTGATAATCTACAGAGAAATATGCAATCAGTTAATGCATATTTTAAATTAATGACTAAAGAGTGAGCAGGTAGAATTTTAAACTTTTTGCTACTTTAAAAACAATTTTAGTAATTGGATTTATTTGGGGCATTTTTTTTATAACTAGTACATATTAGACACTGTGGCACAGTTGATAGAGTGCTGGACATGAAGTTAGGAGAACCTGAGTTCAAATCCTGCCTCTAATAGATGTTCACAGCAATAATTTAATCTCTCTCTAAGGTTCAGACAGATTTTTAAAATTGCAAGTTATAGACATATTATGTCACTGAAAAATATGTAGCAGACAATAGCCATGAAATTAGTTCATTAATCCATAACTACTTTGATTAATCTAAAAATTGCAACTACTTATTTTTGGTAGTAACCTTATTGACATTGTTAGTAATTGAGATATCTGGCTTTTAATAATATACTGAATACTATTTTCTATCTCTAACTGTTGCTTCCAGCATGGTTATAATGATTTTAAGGTCATCAGTTCAATTCCTTCATGAGCATATTTGTTCAGCTTCAGGACTAGAGCTAGTGTTTCTCACTCTGGTCTTGCAAATATGTACTGGTGGTCACAAAGGGAGGCCAGATAAGAGAGCATAGATGGACCAGTGTTCATGGAGAAGAGAACTTCTATTACGAAACCTCCTCAAACACTTGGACAGAATCAAGTATTTCGATTATATTTTTTGTTATTCCCAAGTTAAATGGCATTTCATATACCTATTTGAGGCTGAAGCAGTTCACTGTTGTATAAGATTGAGATCAGAATTATCTATATAAAGTCTTTTTTTAAGTAAAGTACTGAATCTAATTTTGGGTCCTCTGATTTATACTCTTAAAGAATTCCCTACGTCACAGACAATCTGTTATGGTTGATTCTGGTAGTAGAGGAGTTGGTATTGAACCTGACATTTCATTAACATAAAAAAAAATCATGGATTAAAAACTTCTTTCACTAATGTAGATCAGAGACTTCTCTGATGGATCTCTTGAGCTTAGGAGTTCTGGACTTCAGTAGTCTAGGGCAATTGCACATGCACACTAAATTTGGCGGCATTATAGATGGTGCTTTGAAGGATGCACTGGTTCATATAGGGAAAAAATTGGGTTAAATCTTCTCTGCAAGGTGGTGATCAAGTTGTGAGTAGTTTGTAAACTTCCAGCCTAGGAAACTGAAGGGGGTAGAGTGTGGTTATGGAGAGACCTGCACTATAACTTTCTTAAATCTAGACTATAAGCAGAGGAAAGGAAGGAAGGAAGGAAGGAAGGAAGAAAGAAAGAAAGAAAGAAAGAAAGAAAGAAAGAAAGAAAGAAAGAAAGAAAGAAAGAAAGAAAGAAAGAAAGAAAGAAAGAAAGAAAGAAAGAAAGAAAGAAAGAAAGAAAGAAAGGAAGGAAGGAAGGAAGGAAGGAAGAAAGGAAGAAAGGAAGAGAGAAAGAGAAAGAAAGAGAGAAAGAGAAAGGAAGGAAGGAAGGAAGGAAGGAAGGAAGGAAGGAAGGAAGGAAGGAAGGAAGGAAGGAAGGAAGGAAGGAAGGAAGGAAGGAGTGCCTTAACAAAGTCAAAACTCCCTGGGATTCAGGTTCCTTATCTGTAAACTCATGTGGCTAGTCTAGACGGCTTCTATTTTCCTCTTTAGCTCAAGATTTATGATTTTATGGAGAGAGTACAATTGGAGCCTATGGCAATTGAATAGATTAGAACTTATGTAGGCCTGAATTGGGGTGAGAGGAAAGAAGAAAAGGATCATGGATTAATAGCTAGAAGGCACCTCAGGGGCTATCCAATTTATGGATTATTCTGAATTCCTTTGACTTTGCCGTGGCCTCAGAAAAATCATCATTTTGTAAAATCGTCCTTGGCTCTCACACCTTGCCAATAACATCAGCCCTCTTTTAGTCATGAACCCTTGAACTGACATTTAAGGAGAGGAGACAGAAAGAATCTTCTTAGATATTTCTTCACTTCGCACTTAACTCATTTTGGACTTCTTTGACTCCCTCCTCCTTTTTACATTTCTCTTGTATTTTCTTCTTCCATTAGATTGAAAACTTCTTGAGGATAGAGACTGTCTTTTTCATACCAAGTACTAAAAATATGCCTGGCACATAGTAGGTGCTTAATACATTTTATTGACTACTGAGTCACCATCCAGTCATTACAAAACTCTTCTTTCATGGATGAGAAAACTGAGGTCCCATATAAGTTGTGAGACTTAGCCAAGGTCACGCAGGTAAAAATTGATAAGAGCCTTAAGTCCTTGACAACTCCAATCCAATATCTAGTGCAGTGTTACAAGATATCTTATAGAGGTAGAAGGTAAATGACTTGGCAATTAATTTAAGGATAAGGAAGAGTGATTCTTGTTTTGAAAAATGTGTGCCTAGGAAGATGTGGTAACTTCAACAGAATCAGGGTTATTTGAAAGATGATGTGTTGTATGAGGAGAAATAATGAGTTCTGTTTTAAAAATTAATTTCCATTCTATGATGTAGATCGGGTAGGAAAATGTGTTAGAGATAACACATTTTTTTCCCTCTCCCTGCTACCCCATTTTTCAGATGAGAAAACAGAATGAGAGATGATGTGTCACCACTTATTGTCTATTGGCCTGTATACAAATTCTTCCTACAGCTTGTTAACCCTTACTGCCATCAATAGCCTGGGATATAGTTCCTTCTCAGCTCTGAATCCCTAGTGATCTTCAAAACAACTCAATTTCCATCTCCTCCATGAGCACGAAACACTTCAGGATCCCCATTTAGACACTCAATAACTTCTCACCTGAGAATATCATATAAATGGATAGATAGATAGATAGATAGATAGATAGATAGATAGATAGATTATCTACTCAGAATTTATGCATTATTCCTACAGTGGAATACAAATTACTTGATAGAAGAAATCATTTATTTTCCTGCCTTCCTCCCTTGCTTCCTTTCTGCCTTCCTTCCATCTTTTCTTTCTTTCAACATTCTCAGTGCCTGACACATACTGGGCACTTAATAATATTGACTTGACCAAAGACACACAACTAGTAAGTAGCACAGCAACTCAATCAATAAGAATTCATCAAGTTTATACTTTGTACCAGACACGGTGCTAAGTGATGAGGATATAAAGAAATTGAAGAACTAAGTATCTGCCTCAAAGATGTCATATTGTAGGAAGGAAAACATGGGGGAGGGGGAATGCAAGGTTTATGTAAGAGAAATGGGATGTAATCTCAAAGTGCAGTCACTAGTAATGGATGAGAGGTAGGGGAAATGGGAAAACCAGGTAACCTGGTAGATGTTTATCAACCACTCCCTAAGAAGCTTTTTCTGTCTCTGAGGTACAAAGTATCACAATATAAATTTAATAATTACTTCTTGAGAGCACACCTCTGGAAAGGGCACAGGCAAAAGGTAGTTTTAAAGCAAGATATGAGGAAAGCCAGGAAATGTAGGAAGGAAGTTATGAGGGAAAATATGGGGAGGGGGAGCATGAGACATTGAAATGGAGTTTCTTCTTCAAGGAACAGTAGGAAAGCCATTGTTGCTGAATCCCCGAGTAAGGATAGGAGAGTAAAGTATAAGATGATTAGATAGATAAGCAAGAGCTGGAATTTCAATTTGATTCTTTGATGCCAAAATTCAATGATCTAATCAACCAGTCTTAGCAATTTTTGAGATTAATAAGGAAATTGACCTATTGAGAATAGATGCTTCAACTTTACTTGAAGCTATCATATTGGCATCTTTAAAACATTTCCTTCTCAGAATTACTCTACATACAGGAACAACTTTGTAAACAGCTATAGTTTAGAGAAAACAACTTCTGTTTTAGTGTGACATTCACTCCAGTATTAAGCATGGTTAACTTACTAAATCACTGAAAATATCTGTAGGAAGAGACACAATCCTTTAACAATATTCATTGCTGTCTTAAAAATTGTGTGCATAATTAAAGCCAGGTAGCCAACTACATATATAAAACAATTCTAATTAAACTGCTAATTAAATGATGTTGGTGGCCTTTACTATCTGACATTTAATAAAATTAAACGTGGAGAGAACAAAATAGTACCCAGCAATCCTAAGGTATCACTATTCCCCCTGTCCCTATCCTTTTTTATATGTCAGCAAGAAAAGGAATAAGGACGCTTGATTTTAGCAATAACTATGTTTTTTCATTATTTTTTGGTAAAATTTCTGTCAGTTACTAGCTTTATCATCTTACAGATTATAGAATTGTAGAGTTGTGAATGCCTTTTTGTCATAGCATAATCTACCTCTGAGGATACTTTGTTCATTTTCACTTGGATTGGTGAGTTGTGTCTCCAGAGGGTGGCTGTTACTCTTTGTCTCAGAGTTCTAGGGGTAATCCTGAGCACAAGGTTTCAACTGTCTTCCATGAGTTCCAAGTGGTGCTTCTCATAGATTATCAGTTTTTAATAAACAATGTTTATTATAGTGGCAAAGTAAAAAAAGTGGGTATTGAGAAATTAACTCCCCAAATCTGACTGTGAGCAACACACACACACACACACACACACACACACACACACACACACACACACACACACACACACACCCCACCCAAGTACACGCATATCTATGATAAGAATGGGCTAAGACCTGAAATAAAATGGTAGCATGACATCTATAATAAACATACGTGGGAAATGGGTAACTCAGAAATCTAATTTCTTTAGATCTGTCCATGGTGTCTTCATCGAGTTGTCCCCACACAGTTGCCCCACATTGTAGCTCTCTGCTAGGTTCCAGTGGTTGGGTAATTTTTAGAGGCCATAGCTAGTTTGTTATAGCTACAAGGAGTAATGATCTCCAAAGCTCTTTCCTCTCTCAGGTAGCTATCCTTTTTCTCCCTTTGTCTATTTTTAACCTCATTTTGTCTTTTGTTACTCCCAGTTGTATATACTGTTGGCTACTAAATCAGTCTCTGTGACAGCATTGTTGGTAGGGTAGAGAAGGAGAGGAGAAGAAGGGAAACATAATATAATTTATCTGGGCTCATTCCCTCCTTGCTAGCTTCCATTGCAGGGTATGTTTCTTCAAGGTGCTTCAGAGATTGGAGTCCTTCATTGTTTGTGTGCTTTACTGTGGACCCGAGGAACTTCTGGACAGTCCTATTAATAATACAAATGTCAGGACTGTTGTAAATTTGTTTGGTTAATCGATGACCATTGTACCCTCCTTGATCCAACTACATATGAGAATGTACTTAAGACTATAATATTAGACAATCTTGTCTACATATTTCAAACATTTACAAAAACTGAAATCTAGAAATGCTGAAATTCTGAGACTTATCCAATTTCTTTCTCTCTGTCATGAGTGTGCGCACACACACACGCACATCATTTAAACTTTTTTTTCCCTGAGCTGTTTCCCATCTAGTTTTCCAACCTCAGTTCTACTGGTACATTTTACAAATCATACATTCCAGATAAATTGAACAAAATCTTTCTGCTAGACTTGACACACCATCTCCCATATTTGTGCATTTGCTTTAACCATCCTTCAAAACTACTCCAGAATCCTTGAAAGAGAGACAGAATGTTCATATATATATATGTATGTCACACACATATATTCAATGTATATTCATATATATATATATATAAACATTCTTGTGCACATGTATTATGTTTTCTATATATGACATAACTTGATTAAAACCAGTTTTTTTGAAGGGAAGAATTTAATTTGTGACAGGCAATTTTAATAAATGGCCAACAATATATGCATATGTATATATGTGTTTTAAATTTTTGATTTTTTTCTAAGTCTTTTTTAAATTTTCTAACAATAAGAATTATGCCCAAAAGATAATGGAAGTTGAAATAGAAGATTAGCATGGTGAAATGAGGTGGATAAATAAATTAGATAATTGGATTTTATCTTGTGTTCTTATATCATCCATGTTGCTATCTTTTGAGTTTTTATCTTTTCTGTTTCCCTTGACCAAATATGTTAATCCTTAGCTCTCACCCTACATGCCAGAAGAACAAAGAGCTTCACATTAAGGGAAGTAGAACAATGGCAAGACCTCATTTGATATGTGCCTCAAATCTAACATCTTGCAGAAAAGACTGCTACAGTGGTTAACTGCAGGAATTGGGGAAGAGAATGACAAAAAAAGATGATAAAGAATGAAAAATCTTGATTGAAACAGTTATAGCAGGCATGAAGCATTTTAATTTGACCAGCTTAGAATAACAAATATTCTCCTTACTGTCAGCATATGCTAGCATTTAAGTATGCACAAAGATAGGCAGTTTTTCTTCTTTAGGAAAAAGCAAATGGTCAACATAAACATATCTAGATATTCTCCAACTTATCGGAGAGAATGACAGTGTTCCTTAAAAGAAAGTAGGAAATATTCCAAGGAAAGGAAAACTTAAAACAGATTTTCTAAAAATGCAGCAAGATTTATCTTCTATAAGAGGGGAAGGCTTTTCAGAACAGAGAAAGGATTTTCACTGAGGGTAAAGCCTTGGTTCACAGATCTTCTTGGCTGGAGTTGGTCATGTTGACAATCTTGAGTCAGTAAACTTAAGGGAAGCGCTTCATCCTCTTGTATCCTGTATATTTTTTGTACCAATGCAACCAGGAAGATACATCAACAATCCAGATCTTAGCTCCCTGAACCAATTAAATATTCAGGACAATTTCAATATCATATAATGAAAACTAGGCTAACCTACAAGAAGTATGCCTTAGGGTTTTCTTCCCACTAAATCAAGTTTTCTGATTCCAACAGCACTAAGACAGAAGAAAGAAGTGACTGAAAACAATGGATCTCTGTGAATGCCCTAGCTGCCCATCTAAGAGCCTCTTCTTCAGTTTGTGTTAGAGCATTCCAATCAGGCCCCACACCATATGAGGCCTTCCATTTTGCATCATCAATCTTTTCCCACATCCAGGCTCATCAATTTCTGCATTAGCAAAACCAGTAAATGGGATCCACTCACACACCAGACTCTAGTTATAATGGATTAATATGAGTACAGGTATTCTTGAGACAGAGACCTCTGATTTTCCCCTGGGCAGGGATGCTTTGTGAGGTTCTTAGATGGCTAAGCTAAATCTGAAGGGTCAGTGATTAAATAGAAGTTCAACTCTCTGCTCCAGTTTAATTTGAGACCTAAAGAGTATGACTTGAGTACTGATCAAATAGATTGGTGCTTGCCTAATTTCTCCTTGAATTCTTATTGAGTCTTATATGGTACAAAACAGAAAAATAGAATATATATATATATATATATATATATATATATATATATATATATATATATATATATATATATATATACATGCATTCCATGGATACCTATAATTGTGTTTTATTTTCTTTCAACCTTCAATCACCTAAATCATTCCCTTATACCATGTGAATTCATGGTAGAATTAATCTCCAAATTTATTTGTACTGTGTGGACATAGAATTTCTATTCCCATGGCTCAATCTAAAGTTCAGGAAGTGTGGCTGATGAGTAATCTCCGAGTCTCTACTTAAGGACATTTGGAAAATGTTTGTATTTTTGAAGTGATTTCCAAATCTATTTATAAGTCATTTTTGTCTTTAACATTACATATTCAAAATCAAAATCAAATAGTATACAAAGAGGGAAAACAGATTTTGGAATGGAAAAAAAAGTGAAATTTAAAGTAACATTTTTTTTTCTGATGAAAAACTTGGGAGTTTAGCATTAGCTTCATTTCATGTCAGTTAAATAAAGCTG
Organism: Bettongia penicillata ogilbyi; assembly: GCA_023548195.1. Taxonomy (NCBI): domain Eukaryota; kingdom Metazoa; phylum Chordata; class Mammalia; order Diprotodontia; family Potoroidae; genus Bettongia; species Bettongia penicillata. The sequence continues at coordinate 11,307,582 of JAJHZJ010000470.1, read as the reverse complement.
CAAGGGTTTATTATTTCTTTGGATCTTTCATGCTGACATATCATTTCTATAAAGAATTGCACTCCATTGGCTGAAGAAATATTGCATTCAGTCAAAATTAATAATAATTTAGCCTGACACAGCATTAATGGAATAGATGTCATTCCAAGTAGGATTAGATTCAAAAATATAGAATGGCCATGAAAATTTTCAATGAAGAAAGGTAAGTCCAAGTTTACAGTCAAGCTGAATCCACAAATTAGCCAAGACTTGGTTTATGCAATGCCCAGGAACATTTTAAAACACATAAATTACATATACAATAAATATTTTATATTAGAGATATAATTTCCTGAATACTTTAGCAGAACAGAACATATATTCACATGAAGAATGGCCTATCTTTGAAATATGCATTGAATATAAAAAAACCAAAAAATTGAAATGAACAAATCACAACAAAAATCAAGCATTTCATTTTGAAAGTTAGTGTGTAAGTCCTCTAATAGTAGCTAGCATTTATACGCCAATAAGGATCCTCAAAAGCCAGGATCGCAAAGAACCTCTCAAAGTCATTTAACCTAATTTATTTATGTTACAGATTGGAAAATTGAAACAGAAGCTCTTTTCCCTTAGTGGAGGCCTGATTAGGGGAAATAAAACAGTAATATTAATAATAATAATAATTAACATTTATACAGCATATCTATTATGTGCTAAGCACTTTACAATCATTATAGTTTGATCAGAAGATGTATTTGTATGTCTCCTTGGATTCTTGGTAATTATTTGATTTTAGGCAATTGACTTAACCTCTCTATGCCTCAGTTTCCTCAACTGTAAAATGGGAAGGATTATAATACCACCTATCTTATAGGGCCTTTGTTATGATGAAATGTGCTAATATATGGAAAGCATTTTGTAAACTTTAAAAGATGTTGATGAAGAGCAATTGTCTCAGCATCATATGTGTCTCTGATTTCTCTGAGGGAGGTCACCACAGGATTTTTGTTATTTTATAGAGAAGGAAACCAATTCTCAAGGAGTTTTAATATCTTGCTTATGTTTAGTGAGCCTTAAAAGACTGTGACTACAGGCCTTGCCTGCTCCATCAACAGTATTATATTATCACCATAGCTTTTTTTTTCACATTGGTTTTACTCATTTGTCAAGTATCTTTTATTCTAGCCAATCTGAAGGAAGTAAACATGATTGTGACAGAAAAAAGTCACTCAGTTCTTTAGTCACTTTCAGCAATGTAATTTTCAACAATTGCTTAAAAAGTTTTCAGTTGCTTTTAACTGTAGAATGTTCAGGCAGGCTTTAGTTGTCTGCCAGATAGATCCTCTTATAGCTTCAATCTTCAGTTTAGAAGATGAGAGAGAGACAGACAGACAGACAGAGACAGGCAGAGACAGAGACAGGCAGAGACAGAGAGGCAGAGACAGAGAGAGACACAGAGACAGAGACAGCGAGAGAGAGAGAGAGAGAGAGAGAGAGAGAGAGAGAGAGAGAGAGAGAGAGAGAGAAAGAGAACAGTATTTTCAGTTTGAAAAGTTCCAGGAATAGAAAATTCCAGAAAAAATATGGAGTGCCAGTTATGAAGAATGGGAATGGTGGGTCTACTCAATCACAAGAAAGATCACGTCCCCTTCACAAAGTAGAAAATTTAATTTTTGAAACTAATTTTTTCAACTACCACAAAGTCTTATACTCAAGCTGAAGTAAAACAAAGTGTCCTTTCCTATTTATCTGTGGCAGATCCATACATTGGTTGCATATTATGAAGAACTGCTATTACTAGTTCTGCTTCTTCTGTAGGAATGAGTTGACTTTGGACTACCAAGATTGTGTTTCTTACCTCACTCATCCCTTCTCATAGGCTTGTGTCTTCTTTCAGTGCATTGGTATAAAAAGTCAATCTGAAATACTGAAGAAAGTAGTATTTTGTGTCTTTATAATGAATAGCCTACTCCTCTGATTCAGTCTCTCATTAATTGTTCTAGTATCTTCTTTCTCCCATTTGCAATTTGTTTTCCACTCCGATGACCTTCTTAATCCATAAGTCTTGCCCCATCACTTCTTTATCCAAAATTTCTCAATGGTCCCTAATGTCTGAAAGATAAAACAAAATTAATAATTTGGCACCGATTCTTTCCAAAATTTGCCACTAACCTGCCATTATACTCTTATTCCATAGTCCTGTGCACTTTATCTACCACCATGACTGTTTCCCTACTGTCCTTCCTTCTATCACCTTCAAACTTTTTCAAAGGTCTTCTCTCATATATTAGAAAGCATTTTTTCCTTATTTCTGCCTTTTCAAATCTCATCCTTACTTTAAAACTCAGCAGAGGTACCACTTCTCATTTCCAGATACTCATAGATTTAAATTATCTCTACCTTACCGCATGCTATTTTGTTTCTTACATATGCATATACTCACACATATATACACATTTTCATGTGTATGCCTATATATATACATATATACACACACATATATAATACACATATATGTGTATATTGATTGTTCTATTAGAATTTTCAACTCCCTAAAGGGAAGCACTGAATCATTTTTCATTTTTGTATACCCAGGGTATAGCTTATAAAAGTGAAAAGGAAAGAGATGAGACCTGTGAATTCAATGATGAAGGAAACATCCAAGTGAGAAAATTCTTCTAAATAGGCAGGATGACACCTTCTGTGTAATTAGGAGTTTCAGACATTTGCCTAAAGAAATAAGACGTTAAGGAGCTTGTTGAGGTCACAGGCCAGTATATATCTGAGCTGAGACTTGAATGTAGGACTTTTCAGAATCTGAGCCCAGTGTCTGAGATTCACTATGCCATGCTTTTCATAGTCAATGGAAGATCCTAAATAAATACTTGTTGCATTGAAAGAATATTTTTTCTCAAAAAAATTACAACTCTCCTGTGACAATAAAAACATGCTAAAGTCCTTGTTCTATGTATTTATGGGAGAAAGGAAAGAATAGAGGGAAACACTTCAGAAAAACTGCTTTATAAAGTAAGCTAGCTGACCTTTCCAAATGATTAAGACTTATTTTCCCCCTTGACACTTGGTAGCTCTGTGTAGTAAGTTTATCACCCCATGAATTCAAACTTCTCGATTATGAAAATGTCAGCTTTATGATGAATTCAATCAAAGCCTCTTTAAAAATCTCCATTCACCAACTAATAAAATAGACATGGTTTTTAAGTGAGTCATTTTCATTTTTAAAGATGCAAGATTTTAGAAATTTGTGTTTTAAAATAATCATAAATATCTCTTAATACATGAATACTTTTCTACATTAGTAAGGGGAAAACATACATATTCTGAGTGTTTTCTGGCTTCTTGGCTCTAATTTCAATTCAATCAGTTCAGTAATTATTTATTAAGCACATTTTATATCCAAGGCCCTAAATCAGACACTAGAGGTTCAAAGAAAAAAAAGCCCTTGATTTAAAGGAATGTACATTATATTCATTAGGTCACACATAGAAACTTAAGATCACAAATTTAGATTTAGAACAGCCCCAAGAGATCATACTCTAGTGTAACATCCTTGTCTTGGAGATCAACTAAATGAGACCCAGAGAAAATAAGTTATTTGCCCAATATCAAACATGTGGCAAATTGAAGATTTGGACCCGTGTACAAACACGAGTCTTTTCAACATGCTACAAGGTCTTCATATAAGTTAATGTATAAAATATTTTAAAAGTAAAAACAAAGTAATTTTGGAGTAGGGAGAATGATTAAGAATTGAGGAAGATCCACAAAGGCCCCTGGTATTAGCTAGTTGACGCTAAGAACTATAAGAGCTGGAGGTGACAGGAAAGCATTCCAGACAGTGGGTACAACCTGGGCAAAATCATGCAAGTGAGAAATAGCCTGTCTTATTCAGAAAAAATCAAGTTAGTCAATCAGAGTGATGAGGGCCTGTATCAGAGTAGTGGAATTGCCAGAGGAGAAAGTCATATTTGATGGATTTTCAAAGGTGAAATCAACAGGCCTTAGAGAGATATAGATATGGAGGCAGGGAACAGAGATAGAAAGAAGTTGAAGATGATATCTATGTTGCAAGCTTGGGGGACTGGGAAAATGGCACTGCCCTCTATACTACTAGGGATGATAGGAAGGAAGGAGGATTTAGGGAGGAAGAAGGGTTTGGTTTTGGACATGTTGAGTTTAAAATGACTGAAAGATAGCTGGTGAAGTAAGATTGGAGGGTAAGAGAAAAGTACATAGATCTGACACAAGAGCAGGGTCCATAGCTTTGAGAATTGTCAGTAGAGAAATAGAAATCAATTTCAGGAGAGCTGAATGAGCTCACCAAGTGCACTAGTATAGGAAGAGATGAGAAGGTCAAAGAGAGAATTCCACGTGACACCTAGGATTAGAGGATATGATGTGGATGAAAATCTGACAGAGAAATGGAGAAGAAAGGGTCAGAATGATAAATGAGAATCAGAAAAGAATGGTATCCTGAAAATCTAGATAAAGCAAAATATGGAAAAGGAGAGAATGACCAACAGTGTTGATCATCAGCTCTAGTGAATCAACAAAGGCTACAGAGAGATCAAAGGGAATGAGGACTGAAAATTGGATTTGGCAGGTAAGATACCACTAACAATTTTAGAGAGTTTTTTGGGTGGAGTGATACCTGATTGAAAGAGATTAAAAAGAGTGAAAGAAAAGGAAGTGAAGACATCTATTATGGGTAGTCTTTTCAAGAGTTGAGCCATAAAGGGCAGAACGAATATAGAACAATATTTAGAAGAGAGAGAACAGTGAGGTGTTTTGTGTTCTTTTTTGTTTATTTTTTCACAATGAGGGAGAAATAGACATGTTTTCAGGGAATCAGTCAATAGACAGCAAGAGTTTAAAAATGAGTGATATAATAGGGATAACAGAAGAGACAATCTGTTGAAGGAGATGGAATGGAATATCCACTTTTGAAGATAGTGTGGTTAGCCTTGGATAGTTTATCACTCACAAAAAGAAGGGGTGAAGGAGGAGACAATGACAGAAATCATGACTTATATGAATTGAGTGAGAAAGGACAGGGAACTCATGGTGAATAGTCTCTTTTTTTTCCCCATTAAATGCCAGATAAATTTCTCACATGAGAGAGTGGGGTCAGGGGAAGTCATGAAAAATTTCAGGTGTAAAGGCAATAACCAATACATATTTATTAAATGATTGCTTTCTGTTAGGCACTGTACTAAGCAATGAAGATACAAAGAGAAAAGGAAAATGGACCCTATTCTCTATAAGCTTACCTTCTAACAGGGTAATCTACGACAAAATAAAGAAATATATAAAATGCATTTAAAAATCAAATACAAGTTAACCTAAAAGGGGAAGTCACTAACAGCTGAGAGGACCAAGATATAGAATCCATCCACAAGCATGGGTTAGAAACACATTACAAAATGGTAGCTTAATGTTTTAATGAATTAAACACATTAGTCATTTGAACTCTTCCTCCTCAAACTAAAATTGCTTGTCTGAGTAAAAGTTGTATCTTCTGAAAAAAATGTAAAGTCTCTGAAGGTAGGGAGCCTGTCCCCCCCCCCTTTATTTTTCCATTTTGTCTTTCTATGCCCAGCACGTAGGGCTGTTCCTGCTTCATGTAGTAGGTACATAATAAAGGCTAATTTGGTTAAATCAGTGCAATCTCATTATTCTGAGGCTTATTGAAGACCAACCTGTAACTTGCTCAAATGCCTTATTTCTCTTCTTTAGCATTCTGCTTTTAACTCTATCCAGTTACTACTCTATATACTCAATAGTAGCAAATTTGGAGGAAGCAGAGATTATAAATAAAAGTAAGGTTAGTAAATTTTGATGTTAGTAAGTCCAGTGCAAAATTGTAAAGGAGGTCAGACAGGATGAAATTTTCAGGCTATTTTTCTATTACCTGTGAATTTTAATAATCTGTCCCATCATTGTCCTCAATTACCATAGGAATTAGTTGTAAAGCAACTGTGAATCCTATTATATAATGAAATTAAAAATAAAATGAGAAAGACATTTTAATTTAAGCTCTTCACATGCTTTATATTTGCATATGCATTATTACTTTTCCAAAGGCTTTCACATACATTATTTCATCTGATTCTCACAACAACCTTTTAAAGTATTGAGGGCAGGTATTAATAGCTGCATTTTACAAATAAGAACTCCAAGATAGAGAGTAGTAGGTGACTTCCTCAAGGTCACATGGTTTGTAAGTGTCAGAAGCATGGAAGTGTCAGTAACTCCTCTATTAGATGTTCTTTATCCTATATAACACTGCCTTCTAATTGCAACAGATGCATTAATTTATAACCTTCTCTAAAAGTACATAAAAAAACCCCTAAATTAAATGACTGGGATAAATAGCACAAAAGAGTACCGTTCTTATGATTTAGTATTCAATTCAATCCAATGCACCTTGTTAAGTGATTATAATGTGTGAAGCACCTTTGTAAGTTCTGGATAGAGTCAAATATTCTAAAAGATACTGATCTCATCAAGGTGACTGTGACCTCTAAAGATACATGAAGTTCAGAAACTGACCAGACCTACCAATCCTGTGTATAACATGTCAATGACTTTGGATAAGTTTGTAAACGGAGGGTCGCCAACATATTGAAGGTTGCTGTCACTTTGTTTTGACATATTGTCTTCCCTTTGTGTTTTCTTTAAAATTAAAACTTTTGATTAATAGTATTCTTTATTCTCTTCCTGTATGAAGTTCCTCAGTTGTTCCAAGTCCTCATGGTATAGCACAACAGCAAACCAGACCCAGAACCAAGAAGACATAGCTTTAAACATACTTGATGTGTGACCCTGGGAACATCATTTAACCTCTCAAAACTTTGGGCTAATTTCCAAGACAATAAGGTTCTAAATATAACACCAGACTTCCTTAGAGTCTCTGAGGATCTTAAAGGGGAACAGACTCCGGAAATCATGTCTCCTTTGAGAAGTAGGCTGTTATTTGTGGGCCAGATGTTCATGGTACATGGGGGTTTGTAGGATAAGAAGGATAAGAAACTAGGTCAACATCTGCGTGGATACTAAGAACCCTAAGACTGAATTCAGTTGAGAAAATAACCATCAATGTTCAGTCCATGGAAGAACAAAGCCTATCACCAAGTAAATAACAGCTACAATGCCAACGAGTACAATTCCCTTCTGTCTGTACAACTTTGCTTTTTACCTTTTCCTAAATGGTTTTACTTTTTAGAATCCTATTATACTCAGGTCTATCCCAGTCTTTCTTTTGAACTATCTGATTTCTAATAACAATCTTAGACATATGTTTTCCATTTCCTCACATATAAAGGAAACACTCTATCCTTGAGTCTCCTGTAATGAGTCTTTGAGATTTACATTTTTTCTCTTGGATCTTATATATCAAATGTTCTGTTAACTTCAGTTTTTTTAAACAAAATTATGAAAGTGGAAATTAATTTAATGCCTATTTATTTTCATTCAGGATTTTGCTTAACTTTTTGGGAATGCTATTTTTGGCCACAACCTCAACTCTTTTACTCTTCAATATAGGGTGTTCTAAGACCTGCAGTCTTACAAACACTGTTGCTAGGCTTTGTGTGATTCTATTTGTTGCACTGACATATTCAACTTGTTATTTTTTTTCATGTAAGTCATACTTTGAAAGAAAACACAAACAGAAAGAACCTCAGAAAAACAAAGAAAAAGTGTCTTTGGTCTGCATTCAGACTCTCTTTTTTTTTTCTTCTGGAGATAGACTTCATCAGAATTGTTTTGTATCATTGTATTTCTGAGAATGCCTAGTTCTCTATGTTGAGACATATCTACACCCATATGAGTGTGTATGTCATCCCCTCTTTAAGTCAATTCTGAAGAGAAAATTTCCTTTTTAAGCCATGTCTGAAGAGAATAAGATTCACAGTTTCCTCCTCCCACCCCATTTGCCTCATCTACCTCTCTTTCATGATTCGTTTATGTCAGATAATGGAGCGTATTCTACTTTTTCCTTTCCCCTTCTCCCAGTGCAATCTTCTTTCTCAATTCTAAATTTTATATTATTTTTTATTGGTTTGTTTTAGATATCATCCAGTTTGTATCCTCTATGTCGACTCCTTCTACATGACCTAGTAATGAGAAAGTTTCTTAGGAGTTGCAAGTATCAGTTTTCCCATATAGAAATGTTTTTTTTTTTTTTTTTTTTTTTTTTTGCTTTTTTGAGTCTTGCATTTGAAAATCAGATTTTCTATTCATCTCTGGTCTTTTCATCAGGAATGCTTGAAAGTCTTCAATTTCATTGAATGTTAATTTTTCCCTAAGGAATTATGCTCAGATTTGCTAGGTAGGTGACTTTTCATTGTGATCCAAACTTTTTTAACCTCTGGAATATAATATTCCAAGACCTCCAATGCTTTAATTCAGAAGCTGCTAAATCTTATATTTTTCTGCTTGTACTGTTTTCTCCTTGACCCAAGAGCTTTGGAATTTAGCTACAATATTCCTAGTTTTCCTTGTGGGGCCACATTCAGTAGGTCATCAGTAGATTCTTTCATGTCTATTTTACACTCTCATTCTAGAATATCAGGATAATTTTCCTTGATAATTTCTTGAAAGATAATGCCTTGAGTCTTTTTTTTTAATATCTTAACTTTTGGATAGTCCACTAATTCTTAAATTTTCTCTCCTGGATCTATTTTTTTCAGGTGAATGATTTTTCTAAAGGGCTATTTGATGTTGTTTTCTGTTTTTTCATTCTTTTTAGTTGGTTTGATTGTTTCTTATGTCTCAGTCATTAAGTTCCATTTATTCAGTTTTAAATTTTCATGTAACATTTTCTTCAATGAACTTTTGTACCTTCTTTTCCTTTTGACTGTTCTACTTTTAAAGGGGTTTTTCTCTTCAGTGAATTTTTTATATAAATAGTTAGAAAGATAGATAGGTAGATGCATATATACAGATTATATATATATATATAGATAAAGATAGATCTATATGTCATTATATATGTAATATTATACATATAATAAAGTAGAATTGACCAAATGGAGATATATATATATATTCTGCTTTTCAAGGCTTTTTGTTTCCTATTTGGCATATTGTGCTTTTTAAGATATTCTTCAACAATGTTTGTGTCTCCTTTACCAAGCTATTGACTCTTTTTTCCCATGATTTTTTGTATCATTTTCTCTTTCTAATGTTTCCTCTACTTCTCTTACTTGATTTTTAAAACCCTTTTTGATTTCTTCTATGGCCAAGAGTCAGTTCATATTTTTATTTGAGGCTTTGTATTTAGGAGTTTTTACTCTTTTGGTCTTCTGTGTTTGTATTTTGATGTTCCTTATTGACATAATAACTTTCTATAGTCAAGATATTTCTCTGCTGTTTTCTAATTTTCTGGCCTGTTTCATGACTTTTAGCTCTTTGCTAAAGTGGACTCTGACATCAGAGGGAGTATAGTTCTAAGCCTTAGGTTTTATGTGCAACTGTTTTCAGAAGTCATTCCAGGGACCTGAAGTTTTTGGATCTTCCAAGGATCTATGATCTAGGGAGGTATGTGTTTACTGCTCTCCTGCATTTTGCACTGACTTGTGAGTGACCACAAGCAATCTTTTAAACCCTTCAGCTGTGACCAAGGTCCCTGTTCCCCTGTAGCCACAAGCTCTTCTGTGTTAGTACTCTTTCTCACACTGGGACTAAGACCCAGGTATAAGCAATGAAACAGAGTCCTGCCCCTGATGCCAACAAAGGGACCCCTTTAAATCTTCTGTCTTGTCTGATCCCCTTACTATTTATGGCTTAGAGGTCTGGACAAAAACCACTGCCACCACTGATTCAGTCACCTCCAAAGCCTGCTTCTGGTTTGCTGAAATGCAGTCTTTGCTTTTTTGGCCTGCGCTAGACTGCATTTGTCTCTCACCTTGGAGCACCAGACCTTTCCTGCTGACCTTCTAAGTTGTCTTGAGCTGAAAAACTGTTTCATTCTGTCTTTTTGTAGTTTCTGTTTATCTAGAATTTGTTTTAGAGTCATTATTTAAGATTATTTGGAGGGGCATGGGAAAAACTCAGAGGAATACTTGACTTTTTCCACCATGTTGACTCTGCTTCTTAATCATTTTTTTTGAGATTCTTTAGAGACTATGACATCCCATGACCAAAAATTATTAAAGTCCCAAAATATTAGATATTAAACTAGAATATTGGTATTAAAAAGATATATCTAATAAAAGTATCCAATATTCAAAATCAGCAAAAAAGAGATGACTTAGATCTAATACATGTCTGCCAAGTTACAATGTTTGATGTCTAATAAGTACACATACTCACTCACACACGTACATACACACACAAATATATGTGTGTATTATGGAAGTGTGTATACATGTATATGTATAGATTGGTATATTTGTATATATGTATATGTGTGTATCCATATGTGTGTCTATATACGTACATATATATATACATATGCTATTCTTTCACTCTCAGATTCCTCATCCATGTATTGGGGATATACAGTAATATTTTTAGTACTGATGTCACAGTTTTTATTTTTAAAACTCAGATGAGATAATTACATAAAATATTTTGGAAACATAAACTATGACAAATACTAGCTGTTATTAAATGATTTTTCCCAGTCACACAATCACTCTCTCCTTCAAAAACATGAAGAAAAACAAGAATCTTAAGTTGGAAAGAGCCACAAAGATTGCCTAGTCCAACTAATACTTTGAGTAAAATTTCTTCTGTAACAATGACATCACGCTTACATGGAAACAGACTTGTACGTAGGGAACTGTGTGGTCATATATTGACTTGGAAAAATCTTAAAATAACATTATCTATGCTCCATTTGTATTTTTATTTGTTTTGTTAAATGTATCCAACTACATTATAATTTGTTTCTGGTCACACTCAGGACTGTTACTGACTGTCTGAAGCTCACAGGACTCTCCTCTGTTCTGCAATAGAACCTGATGACCAGGGAGACTAATCTTGCCAATCCAAGAGATATATAGCATTTTTATTGGCAGGGACAGGTGTCAAACCCAAGTTCTCCTCATTCTCAGACTAGTAGACTTTTTACTAGAAGCCTCTTAATGTGTTGGAGGGAAAAATAATTTTAGGTGAACACTAAGGTCATGGGGAGAAAGAGAAAACCAAAGTAAAATAAGCAAGAAAAAGGGCAAATATATACGCATAGATTTATCAATCAATATTTATGAAGAGCCTACTATGTGCATAAAGTGTATGCACATATATAATGTATGTAAATTACACATGCATATATATATGCACACAGATACATATGCATATGCACTCAAACATATGTGTGTGTATGTGTGTGTGTGTGTGTATATGGACATATCTGTGTGTGGTTATTTCTATAAGTGCCCTTGTGTAAGGAGCAAGAAGATGCTATTTAGAACATTTATTAATATTTATTATAAGCATTTATTAGTATTCAGTGGAAATGATCTTTATTTTTTCCTCAATAATCCACATAAAGTCCCCAATTTTTCTTCTACACTGCTGGTGTAAATTCCTGAGTAGTAAAATTTACATCTCATGTCCTTTTTTTCCTGCCACTGACATTAGCATTTTTGCATTGTAGAGAGATACAATGAGTCCCTAGGAATTGAAATGACTTTTTGTTTGTTTTTTTCTTGAGTTTAATCTGAAAAAAAGGAAATTGGGAATGACAGTTTCTTAAGCTCTTCTCTGGGATAAACTTTCCTTTACGGTGTCATCTAAGCATATCCACTTGATAATTCCACATTTTCATATCCTTCTAGTGATGTTATCCCCATTTGTTAAAGGAAGTGTCACTTATGGAGGCTCGGGGAGGGGTCTTGCCCCTCTGGACCCCTGTTCCTTTCCCTACAGCGTGGAATTCTGACAAAACGACATATGGTACTTATTCTCTTCTGATGCATTTGTTTCCTGATGCCTGCTGGCTGGCAGTAACATAGATATCCCCAAACCTCCTCCACCTGTTTATTTTCCAACCACAGTCTGCCTAAAGCATTTCCTGCCGATGTAGCATTGTGTTAGAATCTCCTTAAAATTCTAAATAAAATACATCTGTGAAAACTGGGATTCTATTTGATGTTCCCCATCACACACACACACACACACACACACACACACACACACACACACGCACACTAACCTCAACACCCCCATCCATCAATACTCTGGTTCATTTTTCAAAGGAGAATGTGCCACTTGGGTTTCAGTTGCCTGACAAATAGAAATCTTAGTGAATGTTTACTGACTGATTGAAATTCAGATGTGAACTTAACTCCTAATTATCCGGTAGTAAACTATCTAGGACAGAATTACAGGATTAGCATTGAAGACTTGTTTCTAAATTCTTCTCCTGAAATATGCTAACTGAGGTAGCTTAGCCAAATCAACTTGTTTTTATGTGTCTTGGACAGCTCCTTAGGACTGAGTGTAGACCAATTGTGGGCTGCTTTGGCTGAGTTCTCATGCTGGAGAAAACTCATATCTCTCCACTATTTGCATAAATTCTTTAGTTTGCTCTCTTCATAGAAAAATATTATAGAAATTTATGAAGTCAAGAAATATAGTTGCTTGTGAACTTCATTTTTACTAATGAAAAAAATGTAAAGCTTTGAAGTTACCTGGCCATGATCTCATAGATAGTAAGTAAAAAAAAAAAAAGATGGAGTTCAAAACCACATTCTCTTACTACAAAGGGAAGGAATGAAATCTACTATGTACCTATCGTTAAATGTTTTAGAAACATTATCTCATTTGATTATTATCAGAAAACTTGGAGATCATCAATCTTGGTTCCCCCATTTTATACTTAATGAAACTGAAAAAGAAACTACAGAGAAATTTAAGCAATTTGATCAGGGTGACATAAGTCAACTTAGAACCCAGGTCTAGAATATTCAGTCCTATGTATTTTTTACCATTCCTTAAGTAATTGGAAGAAATACTACAGAGGTACATTTTTTGTTAAACCTTTCTTGTACTATCTAATACAGGGGTTCTTAACTTTTGAAGCATAGAAGAGGGGTTGGGAAAGGAAAAAAACAGAAATAATTGTGAGAAAATAAATGCCAAAGAAGCAGAGGAAGAATAGTTTTGTTGGGTTTGTTGCAAAGTCTCAGGTCAAATACATTTCTCGTAAAATTTTGCCATTTATTTGAAGTTGGTTTACAGGACAATCATAGAACTTTGTGTGTGTTTGTGGGGGGGTATAATTAGCTAACTGATAAATGTTCACAGCTTTCCAATTCCTCTTATATTTTCATGAGTTTTGAGATAATCATAGTCACTCATTTGGATCACAAACTTGATACACAAATTAAAGGGTTGCACCCTGTCCAAATACTGGAGGCTCTCCACCCTAATGGAAGGTAAGATGCTTGAATTTTCCTCTCATACACATCTCAGTTCCCAGGGAATATTCTTTTGAAATTATCTACTCATTCTGAAGGAAAGTTTGAATTATAGACATCAGAGTAAGAAAGAGAGGTAATATGTTTGTGTTTATTTCCATTAATCATCAGAGGTGATTTCCCTTTTGATATGACTGAAGCTAAAATGTCTTTTGAAATGACTGAGGATTTACGGGTAATCATTTCCCTTTGGTCTGCTTTTGAGAGATTTCTGCCCTCTCTTGTGAGTTTTGAATAAGGTCAATTCTTTCAGTCAAGTGTCATGATCACATAATTAATGATCGGAATTCTTTAGCATATACCTCAACTAGGTAGGAGACAGAAACCCTAGCCAAGAGTCTTTCCTTATCTAAGAATTCCAGAATATTAAGAAATGAAAATTTCCCTGGAATTGTGATTTTGTTTCTTCCCATTATTGACTAAGTTCTGAGTAAATGGTAGAATCCTGTGAATTATCATTGATTAGTAATAAAGCATTATTTAATTCAAATTCTAATGATAACACTTACCCATTCCTTAATAAAAGACTTTCTGAGATTATATTAGCCAAAGTCTGTAGTTCTGATGCTTTTTTATGTTTTTATTTTAACTTTAATGATAAATTATTAATATTAATAAACAGTATATATAACAGAAGCTGATAGTTCAATAGTGCTTTCCTTATAATAATCAGAGACTTCATTGGTTTATTCCAGGATGGTCAATTAAGATATCAGCCCACTGCTTATCATTGCCCTAACCAATCAATCACTTTTGGGTTAATTCGTTAACATATCAACATAAGTACTCATTCCAGTTACAGTAACACTTTGAGACCCTTGTCAAAGAGACGACAGGCAGAGATTGAACCTAATTTGAGTCCCTCTCCACCTTGAATTACCTTGAACTGCTTGAGATTCCTAACTTTATTGTCCCATTGGTTTTAATTGGACTTTCTTTCCAATCCAGTCATCCCTTACTCCAAGGTCAGGCAAATTTTCACATATCAAATAGTAGGTCATACAAGTTTCTGTGACTTAGCCAGGACTTGTGATTTCATTAGTATACAGAATTCCTGGTAAGGAAATTCACTTGAATCAATAACCTAGCATTATTTTGCAATTTATAGTCTTATGTGATTGCCTAGGGGCACTGAAAGATTAAATGATATGTGCCCATATTCACCCAGTTAAGATGTGTTAGTACTGAGACTTGTATCCAAGTCTTTTTACTCTGAGACATTACTGCTATGTTGCCTCTCTCTTTTTGACCATTAAATTTTTGAGGATATTCTCATTTTTAGATAATAATGATAGCAACAAAAAACCTTAGTGCTTAAAGGATTGCAAAATCCTTCAAAAATTTCATCTCAATATAGCCTCACAACAGTCTTGAGAGACAGGAGCTAAGATCTTCATTTTACCAATGAAAACACTTCTACAGATAGAGATTAAGTGACTTGACCATGGTCATATAGCTACTAATTATTTGAGACATGATTTGAGCTGAGATCTTTCTGATTTTAGATCCTGTACTTTAGCCACTGTACCAACTAGATATCATTAGCAGCAGCAACATCAATGTCAACACTATCATCACCATCAACATCATCATTTGTATTAGTATTCTAAGACCTATAGAGTTATAAATAAATATATGTGTATATATGTTATATATAATGCTATATATTATATACATATATATGCACATATATACATATACACACAAACTCAAACACACATATCTATGTACATGCAGAGAGAGAGAGAGAGAGAGAGAGAGAGAGAGGTCTGATTCGAAATCCAGCTGATTAACAACTTTTCCATATCTATTAAGCTTTCAAGGTAATTTTGACTTTCTGGTAATACATTGCCATTTACGAGATGACATATTTAGTAGAATAAGTAAATAATTCATACTCCACACAGATTATGACTCTTCTACAATGTAGCAACCAAGTCATTTCAAGAGGCATATCAAAGTTAAGTGACTTGTCCAGGGTCACACAGTTAATAAATGTCAGAGATGGGATGCTCCAGTGTCAATCAACTCATTGCCTCCTAATCTGTTTATAGTTATGGAATAATATAAGCTATAATACATGGAATTTAAACTTGAAAGGGTGGTCAGAAAACAACTAAAATGACTCATTAATTTGTCATATGAGAAAACTGAGTGTAAGAAAATGGGAGTGATATACCAGAGATCACTCTTGGAATAATTTGCAGACTTTAGTTTTAAACCCACATCTCATTGAAATCTAGTTGGTACTTATTCAATCTGCAACGGAAAATCTAGAATTTCTAAGAAAAGGGGATAAAAAAAAACCCAGATTACCTAACTTGAAATCTGAGGCCAGATTGTCTGCTATTGTACTAACTGACCTTCAATAAATCATGAGCCACTAAAACTTCATTAAATTACCTACTCCTTCTCTGAAGGCTCTGATCATATGGAAGTACGTACATGACTATGATAACTTTAGCACTTAGCATAAATGCTAGTAAGGCTAAAATTTCATCCTGATAACAAACTGTAGACTATGGTTGGAGAACACTTATTTCCCAAGCCCCCTTCTAGGAGAATTCTATCTGTTGCAAGGGTGGAGGGTAGAGAAGGAGCTGAGGAAATGGAACAGATTGGTTTGTGACTGCTGGTAGGGAGCTGAGTTGCTTCACATGGTAATTTCCTATTTTAATGATTCCTGATAATTGGTGCTAAGTGAATTTGTTTCTATGTTGAGAAAGGATTGTTGCAAGTTTCATCAGTGCTTTTTAACTTTGGTGTCCTGTGATAAAATTCTATTCATCCTAACCCAATCACAGTTTTGACGGGAATGAAGAACCTTCCTATGATACTGGTATCCTATTCTTTAAACTATCTATAAGGAAGAAAAAGAATGAAAAGGGGAGGGGTTTGGGTCCAGGAAGGGAGAGACATTTGACACAGATAGCACTATAGCCTATTGCTCTAAGTGGCAAACCTCGGAGTGGGAGTGGATCAGAGGCCAAACCTACATAATCCAAATCTGGAAGTAAATCTAGGTTGTCGTAAGTAAAACAGACTAAGAAAAAAATAAAATAAAAAAAACCAACAACAAAGCAAAATGTGTCAAATACTTGTTGCAAAGGCTCTTGTACTGAAGGATTATCACCCTGTCTTAGAAAATAGCCAGGAGGCTCTTCTGATTTTAAGATCTGAAATCCAGATGATTTGATTTGAAGCATTTTCTCATATAAGGGATATTTCCTTTAGACATTTCTCTCATTTCAGTTCATCCGAAGACTAGGTTGTGACCTTTAGTTCTTCACCTTTCATGTCATCAAGTGAAATAGATGATCTATCTCAGTGCAAAAATCTGTATTTAAAGTTAAGTTTGAATCTCCCTGCTTTGGGGAAGGGTCCCATTTTAATTTTTATTTCAACAGGTTTGTTTTTTGTTTTTTGTTTTTTTTTTAAATTTTATTTATTTATTTATTTTTTTTACATTCATTTTCACAAATTTTTGGGTTCCAAATTTTCTCCCCTTTTATCCCCTTCCCCCACCCCAATACCCCAAGCAATCTAATTTTCCCTATCTCCAATCTGCCCTCTCTTCTGTCATCCCTTCCTTCTCTTCTCTCCATCTTCTCTTTTCTCCTGTAGGGCCAGATGACTTTCTATTCCTCATTAACTGTATGTCTTCTTTCCTAGTTACAACAACAATATTAAACAGTTGTTCCTAAAACTTTGAGTTCCAAATTCTCCCCATCCCTCCCTCCCCACCCATTCCCTTTGGGAAGGCAGGCAATTCAATATAGGCCCTATCTGTGTAGTTTTGCAAATGACCTCCCTGATAGTCCTGTTGTGTAAGACTAACTGGATTACCATCCCTCCTAACCCGCCCCTCATTGTTTCTCTTCTGTCTCTTGATCCTAGTCCCTCCCCAAGTGTTGACTTCAAATTGCTCCCTCCTCCCTTTGCCCTCCCCTCCATCATCCCCTCCCTTGCAATATCTCCTTCTCCCCCACTTTCTTATACTGTAAGATAGGTTTTCATACCAAAATGAGTGTGCATTTCACTCCTTCGTTTAGTCAAATGTGATGAGGGTAAACTTCTTGTTTTGTTTTTTTTTTGTTTTTTTTTTTCTCAGCTCTCCTCTTTTTCCCTCCACTAAGAAAAACTCCTACCTGCCTCTTAAATGACATATAGTTACCCCCTTCCATTTCCCCCTCTTTCCTCTCACTACATTTCTCTCTCACCATTTACCTTAGTTTCTTTTAAGGTATGGTCCCATCCTATTCAGTTCAATCTGTGCTCTCTATCTCTGTATGTGTGTGCATGTGTGTATGTGTGTGCATGCGTGTACATGTGTATGTGTGGTCCCACCAACTACCCAGATACTGAAAAGTTTTAAGAGTTAGAAATATTGTCTTTCCCTGTATGAATGTGAACAGTTCACTTCTGGTAAGTCCCTTAAGACTTCTCCTTGCTGTTTCCTTTTTCATGCTTCTTCTCATTCTTGTGTTTGAAAGTCAAATTTTCTTTTCAGCTCTGGTCTTTTCATCAAGAATGATTGAAAGTCCTCTGTTTCATTGAAAGACCATATTTTCCCTTGAAGTATTATACTCAGTTTAGCTGGGTAGGTGATTCTTGGTTTGAGTCCTAGTTCCTTTGCCTTCTGGAATATCCTATTCCACGCCCTTCGATCCCTTAATGTAGAAGCTGCTAGATCTTGGGTTATCCTGATTGTATTTCCACAGTACTGGAATTGTTTCTTTCTAGCTGCTTGCAAGATTTTTCCCTTGAGCTGGGAGTTCTGGAATTTGGCCACAATGTTCCTAGGAGTTTCTCTTTTTGGATCTCTTTCAGGTGGTGATCGATGGATTCTTTCAATACTAATTTTGCCCTCTGGTTCTAGAATGTCAGGGCAGTTTTCCTTGATAATTTCATGGAAGATGATGTCTAGGCTCTTTTTTTGATCATGAGTTTCAGGTAGTCCCATAATTTTTAAATTGTCTCTCCTGGATCTATTTTCCAGGTCAGTTGTTTTTCCCATGAGATATTTCACATTCTCTTCCATTTTTTCATTCTTTTGGTTTTGTTTGGTGATTTCTTGGTTTCTCATAAAGTCATTAGACTCCATCTGTTCCATTCTAATTTTGAGAGAACTATTAAATTCAGTGAGCTTTTGAGCCTCTTTTTCCATTTAGCTCATTCTGCTTCTGAAAGCATTCTTCTCCTCATTGGCTTTTTGAACCTCCTTTGCCTATTGAGTGAGCCTATTTTTCAAGGTGTTAATTTCCTCAGCATTTTTTTGGGTCTCCTTTACCAAGGTATTGACCCGTTTTTCATACTTTTCTTGTATCTCTCTCATTTCTCTTCCCAGTTTTTCCTCCACCTGTCTAACTTGCTTTTCAAAATCCTTTTTGAGCTCTTCCAGGGCCTGAGCCCACCCGCCACCCCCCTGGGGTGTCTGGGGTACTGAGGCCCCACCCTCCACGTCTTTCTCTGATGGCAAGGATACGTCCTCATCATCAGATCCGAAGGTCGGGATCATTTGCATTTGTTGGAAAAAACTCTCTATAGTCTTATTTCTCTTCCCTTTTCTAGGCATTTTCCCAGCCAGTTACTTGACTTCTGAGATTCCTTTCCACCCCCGCCTGGATCCGCCCAGCTAGTGCTTGGCCTCTGAGATTTAAATGAGCTTTCCTCCTGCCGGCTGTCAATCAGTGAGCTTTAGTTCAGGTGCTGGGGTGGGGGCAGGGCCTCCTCCCAGACTCTGATCCCTCAGGGGCTTTATGCAGAGACTTTCAGGAATGGAGCGGGTGAGGGTGCGGTGGGGGGCCCTCCTCCCAATCTCAGTTTCCTTGGGGGCTTTGAGCAAAAGCCTTCGGTAATAGAGTGGGGTGGGGGCAGGGCCGTCTCCCAGGCTCAGCTCTGTCAGGTTTTATGCGGGAATCTTCCGTAATGAAGATCCTGCCTGCTGTTGGGGGATTCCTGAGTCCTGGGCCGCTACCGCCTCAGCCACCGCCCACACCTCTGCCTCCGCCACTTCCTGCCCCCGTCTCTGCCGCTGCCGCTACCTCCCGAGGGGGCCCGAGTCACGGAGACGCCCTGCTTCCCCTCTCCTCCAGCTCGGCCTTCTCTCTCACTGACCTGTAGCTTCTGTGGGCGGAGGGACTTTCCCGGCTGCCGGAGCTTCCGTCTCTGAAGCCTGCTCGGATCAGCTTCTCCTTGGGCCGGGGCCAGGGCAGCGTTGGGGGTGGGATCCACTTTCCGGGGTGCGCCGGACCCTGGGGACGGGTCTCCAGGGCTCCCTGGAACGGAAATCTCTTCCACTCTGCTTCTGCACACCTTGTATTGACCCAGAAGTTATGGGGGACTCTTTTTACATTAATTCTATGGGCTTTTGGTTTCAGAGCTCGTAAAAGTGCGTCCTTCTACTCCGCCATCTTGGCTCCGCCCCTGTTTTGTTTTTTTTTAAGAGAGAAAATATATGTAAAGAAGTAGAGGCCACCAAGAGATTAACCTGAGGGGAGAAAAATATGTTAGTTTAAAAATCTGATTCAGGAAGACTTTACAAGCTACAGACATTATAGACTTCTGAATGTTCTTTACTAATTCATAGTCCAGGGAATATTTCTTCATTAACTGCACATTTCACATTAATTGGCTTTACTAGAATTTTTCCACTGATCTGCATTTGATTCCCATGGACAAGTCACTTGGGTTTCTTGGTCTGTAGTTTGTGGGGATGAGGTTGGATAGAAGGACTGTAAGGACCATTTCCATTTTAGAAATATGATCCTATGCGTTTAAGTACATATTGTGTCCCAGACACTGTGCTCAGTAAATGAAGATGAGAATCTCTGGACATTTCCCTTAATAGAATTCAATATATCTTTACACATTGAATATGGTAATTGCATGAAATTCCTTGGCATATGGACTGGTATTGCTATCATTACTGCAATTTTTCTAAACATGAGGAAAGCAAAGCAAACTGAGGTTTGACTAGTCTTTTAAGGGAGAGTGAGAGGTTTCTCAGATGAATTCAGACAAAGCAATCAGGGGAGGAAGAGAGTTGTTCCCAATACAGTAGCAAGTAAAATCTCTTTAAAGTGTAAAAGGAAATCAATCTATTTATCAATTATCTATCATTTAATATTAAGTGCTTAATATAAATCAGACAATATGTTAAGTTCCAAGAGTTCAAACATAAAATCAAAAGAGTCCCTGATGTCAAAGATTTAAATTGTTTTTTTGGTCAAGTGATTTGCAAGTCTTTTTAAAAAAAAATTATTAATTTACTTGTTTTCAGTTTTCAACAATCACTTCCCTAAGTCTTAAATTTTCTCCCCTCCATACTTTCCCCCTCCCTTCTGGAGGCTGCTTACAATCTTCTATGAGTTCTACACATACATAAAAATTTTACATTCTACACATACATAAAAATTTTACATTCTAATGGGGATGGGGAACAACATGTACAGAGAGATGTATGCACAAAGCAGATAAAAATAAAATGCAAGATAATCTCAGAGAATAAGGCACTAGTAGATAGGCAGAGATAACAGAAAGTGGCATTGGAGCTGATTTTTGAAGGAAACCAAAGTTTTTGGCCCATCCCTATAAGTGTTGGGGATGGTAAAAAAAAAAAAAGTCAAATTTGAAATGAACTTTAAATGTCACAAAAGAGTGATATTTGATTCCAGAGTGTCACTGGAGTTTATTGAGTAGGGGTTTACATGGACAAAACTATTTCAGGAAAATTACTTTGACAACTGTGTGAAGGATGAGTTGGAGAGGCTTCCCCAATAATAATGAGGAAGTTTAAAAGAGGGGAAGGTTTGGCAGAATAAAGAGGAATACCCTTTTGGGCATGCTGAGTTTGAAAAAAACTGTGGAACATCTATTTTGAGAGGCCTAATGTTCAATTTGTAATACAGCATTAGAGCTTCCTATATAAATTTGGGAGTCATTTGTATAGAGATGTTAAATGAACCTTTGAGAGGTAATGCACACAGAAAGTAAAGATGTTGAGAGAAAAAAGAAGAGAATTCGGGAGAAAGATCTGTGAGAAACTCACAGCAGGCATGATCTGAAAGAAGTTCCAGCAAAGGGCAATTAGATAGGCACGTTGGACAGATAGGAAGATATTACAAAAACCCAAAGAGGACCGAAATTCTAGGAGGAGAAACAAATCAAAAGTGGCAAGTGCTGTGGATAAGTAAAGAATGATGAGAATTGGAAAAAAAAGGATTTACATATTGTAATGAAGAAATCACTAATGACTTTGTTGAGAACAGTTACCATTGAATGCTTAGGTTTTAAGTTGTCTTGTAGAAAGTTAAGAAGAAAGTAAGAGGAAAAGTAGAGGCTCTAAATTGAGATAACTTTCTTCAATATTTTACTGAGTTAGGGCAGAAGAGGTATTGGATATGGAGATTCTTAAGCTTTCTTGTGTTATGGCCCATTTGGCAATACTATGAGCTGTTTCTCACGACTGTTTCTTCTTTTCATTTATCATTGGAGAAATTGCTAAATTTCAGTTAAAAGTTAGTAAAAATAATGACAGACTTTTTTGTTTATTTTCCTGAAACACATGAATTTTATCCATGGAAAAGTTGGTTTAAAAAAATAATCTAAATGTTTTGATGATTTTTATTTCTTTGTTAAGGATACTACTTTACAATTTTTGTAGGAATCAGGAGAGTCTGGCTTTTAGTTCCTGGGTAATAAATCATTTTATTAATAATACCAACATATTATTAATAAAGTAGGTTAGTGACACTCAAATGTGAAAAACTTCTCATGGAAGCCACACAATGTTTACATAACCTTTGAAGTGGAGATGTTCCTGGGGGTGGTGATTGATTTTGATTGGTTATAAAGTAATGAGAGAGAATGAATATTATAATGAGGAGGACCTAATCTATTGAGGGGTTAGGCAACAAGACTTTAATCAAGTCATTACTTCCAGATCACTCCCAGTCTTGGGCAATTTAGACAAAGGATCTATACTTCCCCACCCAAGCCTGAGTAGAACATAATGGGCTAGGTTTTGAGTTTCACCTTAGATTAAACTCCTTGTAAAGTTGGATGGGGTAGCAAAACCCAGATTGAGGAAAATGCTAATCCTTTCAACCATCATCAGTCTTGTACTTTAGAGGCTCAGCCTTGAAAGGAGGACGTTAGAGAAAAGGAGGAACTCTGGAACCCCCAACCCCCAAATTGGTTATTAATAATCATTTCTCTGGAGAAAAATAATGAGGTGAAAAGGGAGACAGTGATGATTTGGGAGTGAGGAGGATTGTGGGAGCAATCTGATGAAGAAGATAATATGTGATATGGTAAAGTAAATATACAGAGGTTATTGTTCTTCGTGGGGAGAAAGACCTCTTCTTCCAGAAATCTGAAGTAAAGTATGACCTGGTAAACAATTACATTAAGGAACTCAGGTAAGAAGGAGAGCAGAAAAGGGATTTCTTAGGAACTGGCACTGATTTTCTTCATAAAGTTTTAGTCAAGGTACTCAGCTGAGATGGCAAGAGAAGATTGTACTATGAAATTCTAATGGAGAGAAGAAAAGATCTCAAACAACTGCTGTGGTGACTAGGACAGCAAAATATTGTGGATAAGTAAAAACATTGCTTTTTTGCAATGAGTTACAAGTCAGTTGAGATTAGATAGCTTAAACTGGTAAATTCCCATGGTAGTGAAACAAATAATGTCTGAGTTTAAAACCCTAGATGCTATTGTCATGTAACATATATCTTGGCTCTTTAAAAATAATTGAAACTTATCTAATGTTTTGAAGTTTGAAAAATGCTAAACATGTTACATCCTTTTAAGCTCACAACAGTACTGGGATGTAGGGACTATTGATATTAATACCCTCATTTTACCTATGAGGAAACAAAGCCTCAGAGAGATTGAGTCTTGTCCTTAGTCACATAGCTAGTACATTTTAAAGGATATGAATCCAGGTCTTCCTTAACTGAAGCCTAACACTGTAGTTAACCCCAATACATTCCACTAGCACCAATAAACTAAAAAATAAATGGTCATGATTTAAAATTTACTTAAGAAAACTGAAGTCATAATTTTTTTCCCCAAAAGATGGAAAAATAATAATAAATGCCAAGAAACAAAAGAGTCTCAAATTTCTCTGTCCTACTTATTCTTCCTCATCTATTTCTTGTCTGCTCTCGAAGTAAAATATAATGAGTTAGATGTAAATGCATTCATGTCCCTGGAAATGAATCCATTAAAAATGAAATACCTAATCAAAACTTTTGTTTTATTTCTTGAGTCTTTCATTGAGTTTTGAAGTCTCAGTTGAGATATATTTAAAAAAAAAATACCTGCCATGCCACATGGTTTAAAACTCTCTTTTCAAGCTAACGAGTAGGAGTGCAATCTAAATATGCTTAACATATTACATTATTCATCATTTTGTTGTAGAATAAGGTTGAGAATAGGGACAAAAAGAAGAGCTGGCTGGATATAGGAGAGAAAATTATACTCTTTAATTAAATAGTAGAAATTTAAAGGATAGGGATGTGTCCATATTGATTTTTTCCTGAATGTATAAACATTCAGTTACCTGAATGTAGATGTGAACTAGTTACATCATATATATGTGGTCACATTCCTGGATCCATGGAATGTATGGTCAATAGCCTATATGTTTGTATCAATACTTGTTTGTATCAACAGTAAGTAACCTGAATGTTTTATGACAATTTTTCTGCATGAATATGTAACCAGTTTTCTGTATACATCTGCTTAATTACTTGAATTTATAAATATGGTAAGTTTTCCAGCATTTCTAATCTTCCATGACACCGATTTTATACTCTTGAGATTTCAGGTTGAGGAATTCCATAGCTCTGTGTTGGTCTACAACTGTGCTGTGAACATCCTAGGTTAGGCAAGGTTCACTGATAATTAAAGGCAGTATCTGAAGCACATAGAAATTGTGTCCCATATGGGTATAGGATAACTGCTATATTTTAATCCAATTTGACAAAAAATATTGAATACATACTACATTCAAAAAAAATGTGCTTGAGTAAGACATTAGGGATATTAGGAAAAAAAGACAAACAGTGCCAGAACACAAGTAGACATTGTGCTAGGGAATAAAAAACATCATGAAAGGTTTTTAGGGTTAGATATATGCTGATCTAAGGAAAAGGGATGGCTTGATTTGGAGCAAATAAGACTGGGGAGGAGGATCCATTCATGATCGATGTGTCAAATATGTAAAAGTTTGTCATGTGGAAGAAAAAATAGAATCATTCTGTTTGCTCCTAGAGAGCAGAACCACAACCTGCTGGTTGTGTAAGTTACAGAGAGGCATATTTCAGTTTGATGTCAGGGGTAAAACAAAAACCTTCTTAACAATTAAAGCAGTTCAAAAATGGGTGGAATGAATTTTCTTGAGAGGTTTGTTGCTTCCTTAAAACTGTCTCAAAGACATCTTTGGAGTTCTTTAAGAGGAATCTAAATTACCATTTGTCTGCTAGGCTATAGTAAGGATTCCTTCATTGATAGGTTGGGATAGCTCGTTGCGTAGGTCTTTTCCAATCATAAAATGATACGATTCTTTGGTAGTGGATAACCTATGTAACTAGGAGACATGATGAGTCAATTTCAAATCTAACTTTATATCCTTACTAACTGACCCTGTTCAAGTCACTTAAAATCTAAGAGCTCTAATTTTCTCCAGACTCATAGGGTTGCTATGAAGACTGATAATTTATGTAAAACTCTTTTCAGTCCTTAAAGGGTTTATGCCTTTTCTTGTGAAAATATAAATTACCATCACTGCAACTGTACATCTTCTCACTCCTATACAGGCTTACTTGAAGAGAAAATTGATGGGAGGGCTCAACAATCAATTACCAATGGTTACTTTATTATCTTTACAAGACGGTTTTATTGTATTACTAAGAAAGGACCCCTTTCAAATTAAGCACAGTTTTGTTTGTGTGTGTGTGTGCACACATGTTTGTGCAAGCCTGCCTCTCCTCCACAGCCTTCCAGTCATTGCTGAATGAATCTCTGCCACATTGAGGGGTAGGTCAAAAAGGTTAATGTGGAAATGTAACAACAAGTTCTTTTCCTCAGCATCCTTCAGGGCAAAAAACACTATTAAGCATTATTCTTTTCTATGCAGAAATTCGCCCTTGAAAAATTTGCAATAAAAGAAATGAGAAGGCTATACAACTTTGTATGTGTGCATACTTAATATTCATGCTTATCTGTTTCATATTTCTAATCCATTAACTTGTGACATCATCAGATTTATGAACCTTGCAAGTGCCTTAAAGGCAAGAAGCATGTCATTTTTCATATTTTGTCATATCTAAATATTTCTAGAATCTAGCGCAATACTCGGAACATAGTAGGTATTTTTTTTCTCTAAATATAAATACACTCAAATTCTTTCTATCACAAGAGGAAACTATCGTAAAACTATGCTAATCCTAAACATTATACTTGGCAAGTTTTTGCACTTAGGACAAATACTACAAACCACATTGGAAATATGGAGATTTCCTGATAAACAGAGACTTTCATTGGAGGTGAGAAGTCGGGGAGAACCAAAGTGTTTATTCCAGTATGCTGCCTGATATCTTATATTTTAACAATTATTTTTTTGTTAACTACATGCTAAATTATGCTGCTGAAAGACTTCAAGTAACGTCCTAAATGTGTTACACAAAGCCACAATATTCTCCCTCTTCTTATACTTCTTATAATTCTTGTTTTGGAGAAAACCTTGTGGTATAGTTGCAGTAACAAAATTAAATCTGTTCCTGCACTAAAATTGTGGGGGGGAAATTATTTTCTTAGTGTTTCATTTAAGGAATGTTATATACAAGTGTTTCTATTACCCCTTCTCACCTGTAGTCATGTATCTTTATAAGGATAATTGAGTATAGTGCCCCTATCCATATATTCCCTGCCTATTTAATGACGCCAATACTAATTGAAAAGCTTCTATGGTGTCATCATCCTATCAATAAATCTGTATATTTATGGTACTTCTATTCCCATAGAATCTCCATGTTTTGACCCGTGTGCTGTTTTAGCATTGGGCAATAAAAGAGAAAGGAATTATATCTTTCAATATAAAACCTTTCCCTGCTCATAAACATACATTTTTCTTGTCAAGCAAAGCAATACCTCTTTAAACTTTCTTCTTTAATTTCCTCCGAAGTGGCTTTATACTGTTTAAATTGTATAATTCTTTTTAGTAACTCCATTGTTGGAAGATCACTTAATCACACAGTAAAAGTGTGAAGCTTTTGTTTTCATTTTGGTGTTGACCTTCAACATTATGACGTGACTTCTATTAGATCTGAAAGACATATTTTTTTAAAGTCCTTAATAACAATGCTTGTAACTGCCAGGCTAAAGCTTTTCCCCCTTTCCACCCTTCTCTAAATCTACTAATATTTTTTTTTCACTTTGTAATCTATTTTCAACATTCAGTGATGAAAGCCAGATATGCTAGATGCACAATAGGTTTGATAAACTGGCAATCTCAAGAATGACAATAAGCCAGACATTTTTTTTTCACATTAGTAGAAAACAGTCTCTTAGCCAGTTGCATGTCACCGTCTGTAGCTCTAGAAAGAATGGATGAGATGTATCCCTACAGATAGGATTGAAGGCAGGTCTATGGGCTTGGTACCCAACTGCAGAATGATCTGAGTGATATTCAGAGAACCCCTTGGTATTGTATGTAAGAAGTAGGGTCCTTTTGAAAAAGGAAAGGAAAACAAATTTTTAATCTTTCTTTCAATTTAATTTGAATACACACACCGCATATTGTGTACGTATATGTGTGTATGTGTGTGTTAAGCAAATCAGTCAATCAATCACTGTGTACAAATAGGGTTTATGCAGCAAAGATAACCTTAGAAGGGAAAGTTCTAAAGATAGAGGAATGGTTAAGGCCTAGGTAGAAGGTAGAATTTGAAAGGATCCTTGAAAGAAGATTTGGATTCTGACTCGAAAATAAGGAAGATGAAATTTTCAGGAACAGAGCTAGAAGAAAGATCTGGCAATGGGAGATGGAGTGTCATGCTTGAAGAACAGCAGATAGGCCATTTTGGCTCAATTGTACCAAACATTAGGGTAGAAACCTGCAACATACTACATAAGGCAGTTCTTCTAAATATACAATGCACTGCTTTTTGAACATTGTTTCCATTCAGAACTCTCTTCTGGTTTTGGGTTTCATTCTACCAAATTCTCAGTGATATCTATAAATCATAGTTTCCAAAACTTTCTGTGTGGGTGGTCATTAATTTTATTAATATTTCATTTGTGAGTATTTTCTCTTGTGAACTTCTCATTGCATCAACTGCTACTCATTCATTAAGAACACTTTCTAGGAAGAGGGTCCTGTTTCAGTATCTGTAAACAGTTTTTGTTAACATTTTGAGGTAATGAGTAGACTCTGACTTCACTCTCCTTAAATAAGACCTGTTAAATTTTTGGCTTAAGGTTCCAGGGGTACCCTAAGATATTTGGGTTGGTTCTCCTCTGCTGTCTTAAATCAAAGCCCTGATTTTGTTCCCTTTCTCCCATTGTCTCCAGTGACCAGTGCTTCAGATCCATTTAACTGTACAGCATCAATGAACTCTATAAAAGTATATTTACTTTGAAACTAGGGCAAATACAAATGTATAAAAACTCCCCAGCACCCTAGTGAATACATTCTCCTTTTTACCAGAAGTATCAAACACCTCCCTAATATAGCCTAAACTTGCTTAAAATATAATTGGAAATATTTAATAAATAAATTTTTATACAATTAAACATAGATACACTAGAGTTTAAAATTAAGTAAGTAGGTGAATTGCTAGGATACTTTTGTCTATTTGTGGCCTTATTTGTATTTGAATTTGACACCACTGCCCTATAATATCTCAGTCTCTGGAGAGAGTGAATTCACTCAGAACAGTTTAAATATCACATCAGTTCCACCAAGTTCATATCCAGAAGCAGAATGATAGCCAGATAAGCCCTTGCCTAATGGATTAGGCTGGATTGAGTACTAGATATCATTTCCAAAGTTCATGCTTTGCTGCTTGTGGCATGATTGCTGCACTGGCTAGAGAACTCAGATTTTGGAACACTGAGGCTCCAGCATTCCAGAAGACTTGTTCTCCTGACCTTTCAAAATTCACATGACAAAAACCTCTTAATTCATCTTTTTCATCTAAAATTTGAAAGGAGAAACAAGGAAGCAAAAAAGACTAAGGCTACATCAGCCTCACAGGTACCTCTTATAACATTGCCTCTTAGTTCATGTTTTCAAATCAGAAATAAATATCTGAAGTTCTGCTCATCTATCAAGTATCGAAATGCCCACTCCCAGTACATTCTAGCTATAGATCTGATCCATAGACTTTTAACCCATGTTGAGTGGACCAGAAGCAATTGCAGAATGGCTCCACATGGTCAGATCTCTCCAAGACATTTCCATTGCATCATTACAACTCTTCAAGTAGTAGAGACTCTAGCATCTTCCATGTGGTGAATAATATTAGTGGCATTCTCCACATATGCTTTAGAATGCATACACATAACCATATTTAATATAATTTGTTTCCTTTGTAATCTTATGTATTTTATTTTTTTGTGTGTCAAATGTTACTCTGAGAAGAGGTGCATAGACATCACTAGACTGCCAAATGTTTCAGTGACACAAAGCATTTTAAGAACCATTGTTCTATGGTATCCAGCTTAATGGATATGTATGACAAGTTTCATTCTTCCCCATTCTTTTTCATTTAAAGCCATTTTCATTAGGTTTGGAAGACACCAGTCAAATATATTGCTACTCTTTGTTAAGTGCTATCTCCATCCAGGAAACTGTCATTTCTAAATTTTAATCCTCAATCCAAAAATACAGATCTATTCTTAGACATTTGTTAAGTTTCTCTACATTCCCACTTCTCACCTTTTTTCCTCGTCTGCATTTATTTCATTGGCATTAATGAGATAAACACAACTTGTCCCTTTGTTGTTGTATTTTCTTACCTAATACTCTGTAATTATTAGCAAAGGGGTGTGTGTGTGTGTGTGTGTGTGTGTGTGTGTGTGTGTGTGTTCTCTTTTGGTAGTGTTATCTTACCTATCTTTGTTTCCTCATCTGTAAAATGAGAATGCTAGTCTAGATGTTTTCCACTATATTGTCTGTCTCTACATCTATTAACCTATGATGATCATTTTGACTGTCATTTTGAACATCTATCTTAGACACTAAGCTGTGACATGAACAGTGTGGAATATTGATTTTTAGTGTCCCACATGCCTTTGCTTAGACATTTGATAGCAAGTTGGTGCAAGGTTAGATAGTAAGTTGTTCATGGCTTTAGGTGGGGATACTATGAAATATTTTTATTTTGCCATTAAAAAAATAGGAAGCATGGTACAGGGAAATAATGTTTTTGCTTTGGAGTCAAAGGGCATGAATTTTATTCCTCAGTCCAGATACTTTATGTCCACTTAGAAAGATCTGGATATCTCTTAGGACCTCAGTTTCCTCATATGCAATAATAAGTAGCTATTGAAATTATAGTAAGCACCTAGCTAACACAGTGCATAGAGTGCTGGGCCTAGAGCGCAGAAGATGTGAGTTCATATTGAGCCTCAGATACTTCCCAGCTGTGTAACACTGGGTAAATCATTTAAACTTTGTTGCTTCAGTTTCTACAACTGCTAAAATAGCAGTGATATTTGGTGAATACCTATCTCACAGAACTGTTGTGATCAAATGAAAGAATATTTATAAAATTCCAGACACACATTAGGTATTATGTGAATGCTAGTTTTTATTATAGTATTTTATATACACTATCTCATTTAATGTTCAAAATAACTCCGTGAAGTAGATTCTCTGAGACTCAGAGAGTTTAAATGTTTTGTCACACAGTTAGGTACCCGGGGTCTAATTTCTAAAGTCTTCCTCACGGGCACTGTGACACCTAGCTACCTCTGCAAAAAGAAGCAATTGGTCTAATGATTTCTAAAACCCATCACACTCTAACTCTGGAAATTAGTTATTTTTTTGAAGAAATCTGTACTAAACAAGTACTTTCTGTGAAACAGTGCTTTCAATATTCAGTCCCTAGAAAAAATATACCACATTCTTAATGAATTACTAATTTATTTTTAGTCTTGCCTGCCATGTCCTTTCCTTTGAAAAATTGCATCAATTCTTAATCTACTATCTAGACAAGTAAAGCATGTTTTCTTAAGAGAAGATCTATTCAAACTCATTAATTACTATTGAATCTATTTTTAAAATGTTGACCATAGTTCCCTGATAACTAAACAATATACTTCTCCCCTCTCCTCCAAGGTGTTTTGACCATCACTTGTCTTGTGTTATCCTCTAGGGAAAAATGACAAATAAGGATTGTTTTCATCACGAAAGTGAAGAGTTACAGATATTTAATAGTGTCCCAAATACTACCCAAGAGCTTTATAGAAAATAATGAAGAATGCTATATTTGCTTGATGCTGCAGAGAAGATTGATCATGTTAGAATTGGCAAGGACACTAGGGAAGCAAAATATTTTTCCCTTAAAATTCTCAGTGAATTCTTTAATAACAGCAAATGGTTAGAATTCCAGCACTGGTCAAACTCCCAATAGGGAAGTTCCATTATCAACAGTTAGTAGACCATTATTTACATATTGACAATCAATGCACAGTTAATGCTTCCACATTATAGGGTTTAGGGGCATATTACTTCCATCATGTGAAAATTATGTATACAAATTTTTCGCCCTCCCTTCATACCAGAGAAGTCTGATACTTTTTCATTTTCTTTATAAGAATTTTATAATACTTTATTGCAGAATTTAGGGTAAGTACTTGGGCACAGGCTCTGCTTCATCTGCTGGCCTTTGCATGTCATCAGCTGATTCCATAAAACTCTAAAAATTTCCCATTTAATTTCTTATGTCAACTGGCAATATATAGAAACCATGATGGGAGCATCGTAGATGTCTCCGACCTCCTGAATGACTTATTCATAACCTTTTTTTTTTTTATTTAGCAAAGTATTTAACTAGAGACTAATAGTCAGAGGCAACATGGGCTATGTGTTGAAGACATAAAGCAATGTGTCACAGTCATGGGCTTCAGTACAGTTTTCATGTCTGTATTGTTTCAAATACAAGTAATAAAAACAACCAAGTGTTAGGTGGCCATTTTATATTCTTAGTAACCCAGACCCATCTCAAAATCATTGCAAAAATATAGGTGAATGAGGATTAATTGGATATTGTTGGATTGATAATAAGAAAATGCTTTAGATGGCCATAAAGTCCAACTACTCCAATTTAACAGTAAGGAAAGGGAGACCAAAAGAGGGGGAATGATTGCCCAAGACTTTGTAGATTGTAAGTAAATAACATTATTTATACATAGGTTCAAATCCTGGGCTCACTCACTCCACTCCAAATTATCCAGAACCCTCTGATTATTTGCTCAGTGTAAGTGAAATTAATCCTACTTCAGATTCCATTCCTTCAATCAAATCCTTTTCTTTGTCTATTAGATTTTAGACAATATTTCTGGCCTCCATGAAGTCATATTCAAATATTTCAGCGTAGCAGAACGGTGATCATGGTAAATGTCTTCTTAAAAAGTACTTTAGCATTTGAAAAATCCCCTTCCTACATAATGCTATTTGAACCTTGCAAAATCTCTGTGAGGCTTGTGTTACTATCCATATTTTGTATACAAAGAAATTGAGGCTATGCTAAGTTGGGTGATTTGTCCAGAACCATACTGTGAGTCTATGAATGGTTCTCAAGCAAGGCCTTTAAAACCAAGGTAACACTCCATCCACTCTACTAAACCTCCACACTGGTGCTTATACCATCAGTCCACTAGTTTTGGTACCATCACACTGGAGAAATTTTTTATGAAACTATTCATAGAATGGGTCTACTTTTCAGAGAGCATTCTGCCTAAATTATAAAGAAACTTCTCACCAATTGTTTGGCCATCTAGTAAAGGTAATAAGTTAAGCAAACAAGCATTTATTAAGCACTTAAAATCTATCAGGCAGCGTGCTAAGCTGATGGGAAGAATTCTTTGTATCAACCCATTAGATAAAAGATGTTTTCCATGTGGCTCTCAATCACGCAAGTTTATGACAGTTCTGTTGTAAGGTGACCATAATAATAGCTAGAATTACGTAAGTCTGCAAAATGCCTTAGAACTATTATTTCATATTATCCTCACAACAACCCTGGGATCTTGGTGCTATTATTATCAACATCATTCTATATATGATGAAACTGAGAGAGATGGAAGTTCAGTGACTTTTCTACTGCCATGAAGCTAAGTGTATATTTGCTAGCAAACTAGAGACGACTAGATGGGGTTGTGAATACAGACTATTGAGCCTGGAGTCAGGAAGACTCATCTTCCTGAGTTCAAATCTGCCCTCAGACACTTACTAGCTCTTTGACCTTGGACAAGGCATTAAATCCTATTTGCCTCAGTTTTCTCTTCTGTAAAACAAGCTGGAGAAGGAAATGGCAAATCACTCCCCTATCTTTGCAAGAAAACCCCAAATGAGTTCACAAATAATCAGACACAACTGAAAGTGACCGAACTACAAATATAAGGCTATCTTTGAACTCATGAAGTTTTATACACAATTGCCGCAGGAGGTTAGGGTGTTTGCTCTCAAGTAAATAACCAGTAATTTAAATTTATATTTGGTGCAGTAAGTGCCTAGCTATCATACTTCCCAGAGTATATTTAGGGGAAGAAATATTTGTTGCATCTTGAAAATGTAACATATATTTTACTGTGAAGAGAGGTCTCATGAAAAATGTCAAATTGTTTATTCTATTTATGCTTCTATACTCCAGAGTTTACAAAGATTCTTTAAAAGTTATTTTCAAGCTTTTTTAAACATTAACAGAATTATGCATTTCCTATATGTACACACATACATGCACAGTTATATACAATCTCTTTCTCTCTCTCTCTCTCTTCTTTCTTTCTCTCTCTCTCATGCATACATACACACACACACACACAGACAGCAACTGTTTTGTGGTTTTTTTTTTGGGGGGGGGGACTCCAACTCCAAGGAAATGAACCAAATTTTTTCAGTTATGGATTACTTCATCTCTTCTTTCTTCTTCTTTGCAAATAGGGTTGTACAAGTGACTTTGATTTGAGCATATTGTTTAGGGAAAAGAAAACTAACTTTAGAATGACAAAAGATAGTAAGAACTTCCAAGGATAAGTGATTAAATAATGCGGGGTAAAGACTTATGAATGTTTTTCTTTCAGAAATCTTGGAGAATCTACAGCTTCCATTGAAATGACAAGGAAATAAATCACAGGGGAAATATCAAATACCATACTTCTTAGAGTGTCACCCCAATACCAAGTAATAAATTATCAGAAATCATTGTGATTTAGAAACAAGAAAAGGAGTTTAATGATAACTAGAATACAAATGTAGCCACACCTTTGCAATAAATGAGTGAAATTATTCTTTTCTTTCCATACTAGTGACTCTATTGACCATTCAGATGCCTTCACGGAATATGCAGACCAGCATTTTGACTTTAACATTTTAAAAGTGCTTGTAGCTCTGAAAAGTGGAGGAGAAACTGTTGAGCTGTGTGTACATGTAAAATATTAACAATCCTTCATTCCCTTTTTTGTTTTGTTTATTGAAACTTCTAAGCAAAAGAAAATATATAAAACTACATATGTTTATAGGTAAATATGTGTGTATGTATGCATACACCTGAATACATATTTATACACATAAATAATATACTTGCATATAGGATAACACACATGTAATATATGTATGTGGAATATAGAGAGACAAAGATATAGATAATATGCCTTGAAATGCAAAAGTTTGCAGTATTTTAAGAGAAATGCCACATAGCCTCAAGAAAAAGGAAAGACAAACACATTTCTAAAGCCCTATCCATAATGTAAGTTTCTCAGCTCTATGGAACTTACATGATATTATGCATGATTCTTGAGATGGACAAGTTATTTACTATATTGCAAGAATGGATTCAAACATTAACTGAGCTAAAATGTATATTTTATCCTTCATTATTTCTTATATTAATGTCTAGCAATAATATGGGTTAAAAACTTTAATTTTATATCACAAACATTTCTGAACATACCATTCCTTTTAAGAATCCAGGGAATCTTCCTTTTAATAGGAAAATAATCATTTTAGAAGAAAATAAGTAAAACAATGCATGGAACATGTCTGATAATCTGTGAATCATTCTGCATATATTAATCCATGCCTCCAAAAAACATAAGAGAAGATAGTTCATTTCCTGACTCTCTTCTATAATCAAATGTGTCTATCATAAATATATAGAATCTGCATGGTATGTGATTTTTACAAAGCTTTCAAATGTGACAAACATTTATTTAGTCAGTATTATGTACAAAGTAGTGGAATAATAGGGGAGTGCATGTCAAAGTTTAAATAAGATGTGGACCCTGAATTAAAACTGTTTATCTGACTTCAAAGGGTGCTTTTCCCTTAAATTAGAAAGGAGAATTAATTTTTCTTAGCTATTTAATTCCTATATTTGATTTCTTGTATTTCTCCAATCTAATGATTTTGTGATAGATTGGTGCCCATATTAACACAAATTAGATTTATTGAAGAATATTATTAAAAGCAATCAGAAGCCTTAGGAAGTCTGGAAAGGAAAGATGTCACAAATAATCTCAGTAGAGTGAGTGGGGTGGTAACTTTAAAAAAAAATGGATGCCTAGCCTTCATTTTTTGTACAAGAGTAGTCCCATTTCTAATGTGGGCTAATATCAACTCCCTTTGGGGATGTTCATAATTAGTTAATTAGAAAAAGAAAGGAGAAAGGAAATTGAGGATCAGATACCGAATAGCTTACTTAGGTCCTGTACTAACAAAGATAGAGAGGATAAACTCCAAAACTCCAGCTTCTGAGATACAAACTCATTATTTAACAAAAGCAATTGGGAAAATAGGGCAATGGTATGGCAAAAACCAGGCATACACTGTGTACCAAAACAAGGTCAAAATGAGTACATGATTTAGACATAAAGGGTGATACTACAAGCAAAGTAGGAGAACAAGGAACAGTTTACCTGTCAGATCTTTGGAGAATGGAATAATTTATGATTAAATAAGATATAGATAACATTATTAAATGAAAAATGGATGATTTTGATTGCATTAAAGTGAAAAGTTTTCATACGAACAAAGTCAATGCAACCAAGATTAAAAGAAAAGGAAAAAGCTGAGAAACAATTTTATACCCATTGTCTCTGATAAAGGTCTCATTTCAAAAAATATAGGGAACTGAGTCAAATTCATAAGAATATAAGTCATTCTCCAATTCATAAATGGTCAAAGTATATGAATAGGCAATTTTGGAGGAAAAAATTAAATCTATCTATAGTCATAAAAAATATCCTAAATCACTATTGATTAGAGGAATGCAAATCAAAACAGTTCTGAAGTACTGAATTTACACCTATCAGACTAGCTAACATGACAAAGCAGAAAGATTGACCCTGTCATCAAATAAACTATCACATGAGAAAAGTGTTAGACGTTTTCTTCACCTTGAGAATAAATCTAGAAATGATATGTAGTAGTTACAAAGATACAATATAAACTTCACATAAGGAACAGAAAAAAGTGTTGGCCATGGTCAAATATTTTAGTAAGAATTTCTTTTTGGAAACAACTTTTACTAAATGTCTCTTGAGGTCAGTGAAAATTCTGTGAGTATAAAAATGTTCTTATTCTTTGGGGGCCCAAAGCACAGGAAGTCAATATGACTTTTTAAAAAAATTAACCACAAAGTATCCTTCTTTTCCTGGTATCGCCTTTCTTAGATTCCAAATCCTTCTCAATTAGTCAGTCCCATGCCCATTAGGTTTAGTATTTTATGTTCCTTTTCAAAAGATAACCTTAGCTAACACTAGAAAAAAAAGTTTTCTTTAACTACTAAATATTTATGAAGACTAAACAAATGGTCAGGTAAACCTGTCCTGAGACATCTTGTAAAAAATTGGAATGCACCAATATCTATTGGTTTGCTTTGTGGTTAAACACTAGCTCTCTACAAAGCTAGCTGCCATGTTTTCATGTGAGTTGTGTGATATTAAGTAGGAAATTTTATTTTGTGGGCCTCAGTTTCATCCTTTGTAAAATGAGACGTTTGAAATAAATTATGACAACTTAAGTCCACTCCATATTTAATATTTTTTTATAAGTAGGGATAGGAATTGTTGTTTCATGCCTACTCATCCCCTTATCTTACAGTTCTTTATCCTGAAACTGAGAATGTGCTTCGCCAAACTCCATCTCAATATGACTATCAAATATTTGTAGGTTTCTTTCAAATATTTATTCTAAGAGTTTAAAGAATATTAGGAGGCTTTCAAGAAATTTTCATTTACTTTATTTTAGAAAAATTGAAGTTCATTTTCACAATTAAAGTGAACAATTTAGTGTGTATTCTGGAGCTAAAATTCTAAAATTATCACCTTACAAATACATACAAAAAATCCAAAACAAAAAATGATTTTTCAACAAAAAAAGTACAGTTTTGGTTTCACTGGTAATCAAGCGCCATCTGAAAGCTTCAGGTTATTTATTTAATTTCTAGAACAAATTGCTAAAATGTACTGGGGTGGGAAGGAACACCAGGTTATTCAGTCTTAAGTCTTTTTATGGATCAGTTATGTTCCTTAACTTCAGGCTTACTCAGGAAGCTTATGCACTGACTCTGTTTTATAGAAACATTCTGAAAATTGACCAAGAATGTAAAATGTTACAAAGATCATTTCTATTTGAAAATATATTATTTAAAATTTGTACTCTTTGTTTTTGGCGATGTGGAAGACTTTATTGACTGAACATTTGAGTAGCATATACAGGATAATTTTCCTAACAGTAGAAAATTAACTTCTTATCAAATCACTCACAGGAAAAGAAAATGTAGACAGTGCAAAGAAAGGGAATCTTATCTCCAGGGCAAAATCCTTGGAATAATACAATCCATCATTAGGGAAATAAAAAACATTGTTGGTATGAATAAAGTAGACTTGAGATCATTACTAATCCATGTTTTGAATCTAAGGTAGTCTATAGCTGCTTAGAAAGCAATTAATACTTCTCATTTGTAAAGAAAACTTTTACTAAAAGTTTGTAGGATGGCCATGCTTTCACAATAAACACATCTTTAGTCCTGGGAAGATTTTGTCTCCCCAGAATTTAAAGCATCTTTATAATAACCCTGAAACACTAGAACATGGAATACTATACTGTGTAATGTTGGCATTCCATAAACAGTCTCTCTGTCAGAAAGTAGAAGGCTAGCTAAGCATTTTTTTCTTCAGTCTTGACTTGTTCACAGGTTTCTTCCTTTAATACTTTTTAAAACATATCCCAAACCAAAATATCTTTGCTCTAAACCTGACTTCAATTTTTTTTTTCCATTGTCAAAACTTCATCATCTTCATCAGAGTTTTGGGACCTTATCACTCAATCTCATTCCTTTACCCAGAATATACACCAGAGTATCTCCATCTCTATCTCTGTCTCTGTCTCTGTCTATCTATAAATAAGACTGACCAGTGGTTTTAAAATTAAGCCCCCTGTCAACCTGCAAAAGAGATTTGCTACAATGTTAACAGAAAAATCATCAGACGGTGGATAGAGAAATTGACCCTGTATGCAGCACGGTGTTTGAAGCACTGTAGGTACTTAATAAATGTTTATTGGTTGATCGGATTCAAATAATCCAGTGTCTATTATATTTTTGATCCTAAACAAGTCAATCAACTTCTCTGTACCTCAGTTAAGTTTCTATTCAAGGTCTGAACTGTGAATTTAATTTTCTTTAATGATTGTATTTAAATATGATTAATATCCTTTGTAATACTGTGTATTTTATTTCATACCTTTAAAATACTTTTCTGAGGAGTGGGTATGCTTCGCTAGGTTTCCAAAGGGTCTGTGATACAATAAAAGGTTAAGAACGTTTGCAATAAAGCTTAAATGTAATATAATCTTCCAAAGTGGAGAAAGTTTTTTATATGTAAAATTATAGGATTTTTGCATACATAAATCCTTCCTCTCTCCAGCACATTAGACATTTATTTAATGTATTACTACAACCAATGATTCAGCTTTTCTTAGTGGAAAGAATACTACACTTGAATTGAGGAAGGCTTGGATTTGAATCCTGCTTTGGACATTGTATGACCCTGGGAAATTAATTAGCATAACTTCTTTCAAATTCATATTCTTCATATGAAAATGTGAATCATAATAAATACAGTCCCTCTTTTCTTACTGGCTAAGAGTCATGGCTAAGGGTTTCATTAACTGGTGGCTAATGTGCTGGCAATGTTAGTTTCTTAACACTTTAGTATACTGGTTTGCCGATAGCATAAAAGTTCACTCACCAGGACAGTATCTGAAGCTTTTGAAGCTTGGCATTATTTCCCACAGCTTGCATTTGAATGTCAAATTCAGTGAAGCCAGCATCCCTTATATGCCATGATGAAGGCTCAAAAGTTCTAGAAATTTTATCAACACAAAGAAATAAACTAGATTTAGTTTAAGGCAAATTCATATCAGGTTCATTTATATCTATAATGGATTTGCTCCAGGGTAAAACATTTTTGCCAATTGTCTCAGAAAGAGAGGAATTAACATGAAAATGACAGCAAAGAAAGATGTGCAGACTTCCTTCAGCCTTGAAATCAATCTTTCTATTTTTGTCTTTATTTATATTTTACCTACCAAACTTTCCATATATTGAGGGAGGAGGATGGGGACAAGGGAGAATCTGAAATACTGATAAGTTCAAAAATAGCAGTAAATAATAACAGCGCTGCTTTCCAAAGGACATGGAATTCTTATTATTCCTAAACAATGCCTCACTGTAATACGCTTTTCAGTCTTTCCAGGCATGCTAATGTGAGTAATTTATTATTGTGCTATTGTGGGCTTTTAATGCTTGACTGCTGAAATGTGTAAATGATATTTCTGTTTACTCCAACAACAAGCTATAAACTACATTTATCTCAAGCCAAGCTTCTTTGTTTGTGGTGGGGAGGGGGGAGAACAAGGGAAAAAATGACAACAAAATATAACAGCCTAATAAATAAATGAGGTAACGTTAACAGGTTTGAAGGTTCTATTCTGCTCTGCACAGAAGCTTTATATGAATAATATATTATCTCTGAATCTTTACACTTTTTTAAAGGGAACATATTAGCTACCAACCTCAACTTAATTAAATAGTCTCTGCAGTTCTTCAATTTATATTTTGAGTTCACTTATTTTTATACTCCAGGGAAAATAAATGGAAAAAAAAAACAGTTGGGCTTTATTCTTTTTAAGCCTGGGACTTAAGATGTTAGACAACTCATAACGTGTCACATTCTTGTCCTTCAACTTTCCTCAAATTCAAACACACACACGCACACGCACACACACACTCCCTCCTCTCCCATTCAGGATTAGGTTTTATGTAGGGTAGAAGGACAAAATATAATCCTGGGTAATTCAATTTGCATTTAAATTCTTACTGTGTGCTATGTACTTGGCAGTGAGGGTGAGATTAGTAGTGGTTAGTACAGGATACAATATGTAAAGACGATGAAGTGAGTTCATTGAGGTAACCATGAGGAGGTCATTTTAATTCCTTTATGGCCAGAGCATCCCCTTTACTTTGTCTTACACATGTTTCAATTGAAGTACATTACCATACCATACAAAGAATACATTTATAATGAGTCTCTATGCATTAGAGGGATGGGCAGAGTATTTTTTTGGATCATACTAGGAAGAAAAAGAGAGAAGATGTATAAGATATTCATGCACATCTTTATACATTCTTCCTTAAATTAATGGATAGAAATTGAGGTAAATTCTGATGGCTTGATTTCAAAGGAAGAAGTTCAGGGACCATAGTATCCAATCCACAAATGAAGAATAATTTCCACTACATCACATTTCAGGTTGCCATCCAGCCTTTGCTTGAATACATCCCCAGAGGTGAATGCTGTTTCCCACAGCAGGCAGACCATTCTACTGTGCTGGAACACTAATTTTAAGGAAACTTTCCTTTTAATTTTACATGGTCCAGAACAGATCATTCTAAAATTCAGTGCTCCTGTTAGTATTCTTTTAGGATTCCACTATAATTTTTTATATTTATGCCATTGCATGAATTTGTTTCTGTCCTCCATGTGCTCCATCTTATTTGGACAAAGTGTCCTATTTTAAATTCACACAAGCCTCTTTACAAAATTCTACATTTTCATGCTCATCCAAATTGTTTCTTTTTTATCTTCAGGATTGAAATTTTGAGAAGTTCCTTTATAAAATTTTAGACTGTGAAGTCTTTTCTCTGAATCCTGTGAAATCTCTTATCCCTCAAACCCAGGATGCCTGTCAAACTATGTACAATTTCTTCTTTCTCCATATATTCCCAGATCAAATGGTGACTCCTTCATTATAGCAGTCAGCTTCATTATTTGTGATAATAAGATCACTAAAAGTGCTCCAAGAGTTCATTTCTTCAACCTAGGAAGTATGAAGTTATTACCAAGTAAAAACAATTAATCATTAGCTTCCATACTTTTAACACAATGAGAGTTGCAATAGATTTTGATCATGGGAAGCTTCTGTTACTATCCAATTCATGATCCCCCTCCCGCCTTATTTCTGTCCATGTTATTGATATGATACTGTCTTGTTATTTCTGCTTCTGATTCCCTGAATCATCACTCACTTATACTCTGTTATACTTACCTACCTACCTGTGGACATCATATTATATGCTTAATTTATAAAGCTAACATAATACTCATATGAATAAATTCTCTAAACCTGCATTGATTAGGGAAATGAAAATTGAAACAACACTGATGTTTGGCCTCACATCTCTTAGATTGGCTAACATGGGAGAAAAATAAAAAAATGAAAAGTGGTGGAAGTGATGTAGAAAGATTGGGACACTGACATACTGTTGATGGAGTAGTGGTGAACTGGTCCAATCATTCTAGAGAACAATTTGGAACCAGGCTCAAAGTGCTACAAAGTTCTGTCTATCTTTTGACCCAGCAATACCACTACTAGATATATTCTCCAAAGAGAGCAAAGGAAAGAAAACAACCTATTTGTACAAAGAAAAATTTATAGTGGTTGTTTTTACGGTGGCAAAGAATTGGAAATTTAAAGGATGTCTATTGATTGGAGAATGGTGGAACAAGTTTTGATATATGATTGTAAAGGAATACTATTATGCAATAAGAAGTGATGAGCAGTATGGTTTTAGGGGGAAAAAACTAGAAAGTCTTACATCAATTTATGCAAAGAAAAGTGAGCTGGAACCAAGCAACCATTATATAGGGTAACAACAATATTGTAAGGATGATGAACTCTGAAAGATCTACCTATTCTGGTCAAGATAATAATCCAATATAATTCCCAAGGACCTTTGATAAAAAAAATACTGTCCAATCCCAGAGAGAGAAACGATAAACTCCGAATGCAGATTGAAACATACTTTTTCACCTTTATTTCTATTTATCTCTATATTTTCTTTTTCAACATGAGTAATACAGAAATATATTTTGAACGATTTTATATGCATAAATGATAGCATGTTGCTTTCTTTCTGAAGGAATGAAGACGGGGCAGAAGGTATGGAGAGTATTTGGAACTCAAAATTTCAAAAAAATCAATTTTTTTTTACATAATGGGAAAATATCTAATGAAATAAACTAAAAAGTACTAAAATACATAAAGCTAACATCATCTCATGACTGTATTTGTTTCCTTTTGCCCACATTATACCCTTCCATAGATATTTAAGTAAAGAGGTTTCAATAGACCAGTTGTAAGTGATACCTATGAGGTCAAATTTTTCTGATTTAAATAGGATCTAATATTCATCTTGTTTATTAGCAATAGTTTGAGCATTTATGAAAAAAATCATAGGTCATAAAT
Source organism: Bettongia penicillata ogilbyi (assembly GCA_023548195.1). Classification (NCBI taxonomy): domain Eukaryota; kingdom Metazoa; phylum Chordata; class Mammalia; order Diprotodontia; family Potoroidae; genus Bettongia; species Bettongia penicillata. Next base: position 11,265,099 of record JAJHZJ010000470.1, on the reverse strand, counting down.
TTTTTTTATTTTTTACTCCATTTCGGAAAATATCTGTAACTTCTTATCAATTTCAGGACCTTTCCATTGCTATCCTTCTTTCTCTAATCTTTTTCTAGAGTATTGAAAGCTTAATTGAACTGTGCTCTACTCTATTTTTTTACAGGTTAATACATTTCCAATTTGATCTCTGAAACTTTGGGTAAATACATTATTACACCTATCTATTAGTTGTATTTCATACTTGGTATGTAGCGTCTATTAGAATAAGTCTTAAAGTTCATAGACAATATTGAGAATGTGATTTTCACATTATGCCTTTTTTCTTCTCCAAAGGTCCTTGCCTTTTTTGAAGAGTGATGAAAATACCTCCTGTATTTCCAAGTTCTAAAAAAAATACATTCTAGGTTTCTTGTAGAAAAATTATTTGTATTTATATCAATCATCAAAAGTGAGCAATAATTATCAAGATTGACTACCCTTAGAAGATTTTTTTTTAATCATGTCATGAATATAGGACTGGAGAAGGTAGTATATCTTTTCATCCTAACTATTTTTTACATGTAGCTATATTAGGCAAACACACATGAATGTGATTTTTAATCTAAAGATTAATCATTTTATTCCATTGTCCCATTTGTATTTTTCTTGAGTTGAGAATACTAGCCAAAAAAAGAGTGTTACAAGTCAATAAGATGTCTTCATTATTTTTTTCAATAATTATAAATAAACTAATTATGGAACAAAAATAAAGTTGCTAGACATGGCAGAGTAAGATTAGGCATGTGATTTCACTGGCAAAAGAAATCCTCAGATGATGAAAATCTTTATGATAAAGCATATCACTGTCTTCCAAATTTCTTATGAAATTTGCTTGAAACACAGTGAGGGTAAGTGATTATGATCAGAGTCACCTAGCCACTGTGTTTCCAAGGCAGGACTTGAAATAGGAGCACCTCTACCCCAAAGTCAGTACTCTACCTCTATGCCAACATTTTCTCTCTCAAAAAAAAAGAAAAGACATAAAATTAGAAAATGAATAAACACTGATTTCTAAAAAGAAAATTCCTCTCTCCACTTTCATTGACTGTTAAAAAAAAAGAAAGAAATAAACAGTAACTCCATTGATAGTCAAATGAAAGTCTTGAGTCTAGGAAACCATCTTGAGAACTTATAAAAATTCGCATATTTTTATCTTAACCTTCTAGATTTGTTTAGTTTTATTGATGAAGATTTAGGATATCCCAGCCCACGGAAGGTGCAGTCATTTTAAGCATCACAATGAAGAAACTCTAAGAGAATTTTTCCACTTTTTTTCATTGAATCAACACCATTCATTAACAACAACAGAAGCTGTGGTCAGTCATTTTTACTGCCAGCAAAGCCATGGCAGATTCATACAAATGTAATTGTTTCAGCTTTTCCCAACTCTAATTGTCACAGGGCTCTGATGGTTGTGCCACAAGGGTAGAGAAAGGCAGAATTGGATGTCGCAGCACTTTAAAAAGAAACATTCAAGTGAAGAACTACACTTCCATCCCAACATACTTTGAAGGACACCTTTTCCTAAATTTATTTTGTATTTCACTCTTTTAAAAAAATACATGCATTGAAAAAGCATTTGTTAAAAGTACCTATAATGTGCCAGGTACTTTACTAGGTGTCAGGATTATAAAAATAAAAATGAAACAAATCTTATTTCAAAAAATTGTACACCTTCTAAGGGGAAATAGCATGAACACATGCAAATCAGTGCATACTATTGGGCAATGGAGATGGGAGGCATCACTAGTAAGTTAGAGATCAGGAAAGGCTACGTGACAAAAGCGGCATCTATGTCAAATTTTGAAGGAAGACAGATATTCTTTGATTCTTCCTTCCAGATAGAGCATATTAATTCATTTATCCAGTCATCTATAAACTTATGCATTCATCACTATTTATCTGTTGCATTCTAACACTGTCACATATATTTATGGTTTCTATAAAATATGCTGTCCTCACCAATGAAAAGAGAATTTTTTTCCAGTCTTTTCAGAAAAAAAAAAAAAAAAAAAAAACACGAACATTGACTGTCCTAGGCCATTAATAGATAAAGTTTTCCCCTCAAGCTATTCCAGACCAAGAAAATGGTATTACTGTAAAAGATTGGCTGCATCAGAGCTATTTGCTCCTTGGTATGTGTGATGTAGCATTAAGGTCTAGAAAATAGCAGTTGCCCGGAAACTTCATTATACTTTGAAGAACCTTTGTTGAACTCTATCTTTTTCATTAGAATCATACTGTTTTATGATCAAGGAAGATCAAGTTCTAACAGATTTTACTTTTACTGTCTGAACTATAACTCTTACTTTAAAGATACTGTCTGATCTTGCAGTCTAAATTAATGTGAAATATGTAATTCAGTGAAATACAGTAATGATGCCTTTCATTTGAATTTTATTTAGAAATGTGCATTTTAAAATGTACAGAGTTCTGCTGGTCAGTGCAATATGTATCAAAAAATTAAATAAAATTCTTATAGCTTTTATAAATAATCTGTCCTTAACATATTATTGGAATTTCTATTCCAAATGCCATCTAGGCCAATACTCATGCATTACTCATCTCTGAAAATAATACCACTTTTTCATCTTCAAGTATACTTCTTTCTAAACTGTAGTTCTTTCCTTGTAATTTTCACTCAAAAGGTTGTGAAAGGAGTGAGACTAAGGGACAGCAAATGCTGGTCCCCAACATACCAATAAAATTCCTAAATTTTAAGTATGTGGACAAATCCCTTAGTAAGACTTCCTTGACTCGATTTTATTTTCCGTTGGGGGATTTACCCATGCATGAGTTATCTGCTATTGTTACTATATTGGATTAAGGGAAGAAAAGAACAGCAACATGGTAAGAGATGGGGAAGACTTGTGGTCAGGGTTGAATGAGGAAGAAAAAAGATAATGGTCAGTTGCATTGTCTAGAACAAAGGAAGGCAGTTGGCAGATAAATTGACAATTGTCATTTATACTTATTGCAAACTGTAGTAGCAATAATAATAATTAAAATGATGATATTTTCACAACTCCATGAGTTAAGTGTAATAATTCCCATATTATAGATGAGAAAACTGAAGATAGGAGAGATCAATTGACATTTTCAGGGATATAAAACTGAAAAATATTTGCTGCAAAATTTGAACTTATCTTTAGGACTGTCAATCCAATACTTAGTTCATTATGACACTTAGCTGGTCTCTTAAGAGCAATGCTAGTTTGCATTTATAAAGGTAGTAAGGTACAGGAGAATGAATCTAGCTTGGTTACAAAGGACAAGGCTTCATTTCTTTTACATTGTTTTTTGACAGAGTAAGTCAATTTTCTTCCTGGTCCTCAGTTTCTTACTCTGTAAAATGAAATGTAAAATGTAAAATGAAGAAGTTAGTCTAGAATGCTCATTTCTTGCACTTCTAAATCTATCTTTGAAAAACTTGTAGAATATATTAGAAGGAAACTGAAAAAGGAAACTATTTCAAAAACATCAATATGTGTTCCTGTGAAGGCCATTTGGATTAGTGGAGAATGAGCTACTTCTACCCAAGAGCCGATACATGGTCCCATGCAAATCACTTCCTTGTCAGGACCATGGAGAGAACTTGTTGATTTTCATTGGCAGATGAAATATCATTTTTGATGTTCTTATTCTTTTTTGCTGTTGTTTTTGTTTTAAACCACTGCATTGCCTACATGGCTTATATCATAAGTCTAGACCAATAACCAATCACACTCTTTTATTTGAGTGAATGAAAAAAATGCATATATGCACATATCTTTGAGATCCCCCTTTGATTTTTTAAATAAAGTGAAATTATGTGGTCTTAATGTTATTTCTGAACTACTATTGCTTTTCAAAGAATTCTTTTTGAAGGAAGTAAAGTTTAAGATCTTGATTTTTAGGTCATTTCAAAAGAAGAGCTTTGAAAATGTCACTTTTACATTATATTCTCACCTATCCTGATGCTTCTCATATTATAATAAATGTCATGCTTGGACAACTTCATTGATGAGAAAAAAAGCTAACAATTATCTGAATAGTCAACCTGGATTTTCATTCTCACACGGATGGTGCAAGAAAAGAACTATGCAAAGACAATCAGTACTATTTCCTATGATAAATATGACAAAAGTAAGCAACAATAACCATCCCCCAAAATCTCATTAACTAACATTTTCACAGAACAATCAATGGTAAAGGACTTTTTCTGTTTTTTTTTGTTTATATTTACCATGGAATCTTGAAAGATTTTGATGTATGGATGAGATATATTTTCTTGCGAAAGTGACTTAAAAAATTTTGTTCAAGGAAATCAAATTTTTGGTTACCCAACAAACGATAAGAGCAATGGGTTTGTAAATTATCTATAACTTTCAATGTAAAATCATTTTTTTTTTACTGATTGTTGGTTACAAAGCAAACAGTGAGAACAATGCATTTTTTTATTCTCTATGTCTTTCAGTTAGAAGGTAGATGACATAACGGAGAGACTGCTAGGTCTAGAATCAGGAAAACTTTTCTTCTTGAATTCAAATATGGCCTCAGAGATTTGTTAGCTGTTTAAGTTTAGGCAAGTCACTTACCTCTATTTGCCTTAGTTTTCTCATCTGTAAAATGAGCTTAAGAAGAAAGTGACCAAACATTGCTGTTTTTTGTCAAGAAAATCCCATATAAGGTAACAAAAAGTTGGACACAACTGAAATGACGGAACAACAAACAAAGACACTAAATGTGTCTAAAAAGAGTTCATATACATTGTGGATATGAGCTTATAGCAAATCATAAATAATGAAAAACTCTGAACAATAAAGGTAAAAAAATCACAAAAGAATTGTATGAGAGAAAGAGAAGATGACCACCTTTTCACATGTCAAAGGAGAGGGATGATGGATAGTTGTCTAGAGTTTGCCACTGGGACTCTAAGGGTGTCTGGATTTATGTGATTGATGTTATTTTCAGAACGCAGGAAAGCATCCTGGCATCAATAGGTTGTAAAGTGAACCACTGGATAGCACTCCCAATATGATTAGATCATAGAGCTAAGAATGTTTGATTCTGAAAATTGATTTGTATCTTCATGGGGGATCCTTGAATTGATAAGATCATATTAAGGAGTGGAAATGGAGATCTTTGAAAATGAGAAAATATTACATGAACCATATTCAACTGAATCAGATGAGGATAATCTTGGAGAGAGAATCTGCAATTTTAATAGAATGCATAGATACTAGGCAAACAAACTCTCCCTATATGGTCGCATCTTCCTTACAAATGGTCTTAGAGGATGGCTGGAAAACTTAGAGATAATTGCCCTTCCCAGGATTTCTCAGCTAGCATACATCACAGACGAAATTAGATCTAATGTCATCCTACCTTTTGGAGCATCTTTTTATCCACTATGCCTGCTACCTTTGTTTAATTGATTTAGAGAAGGGAAAGCATTGAAATGAATTTTGAAGTGTGATTAAAAAATTTGTTTTAGAGTGAGAAGATAAATTCAAGTTTCAACTTACTTTGTAATTCTGTAAACTTTGCCAAATCACTTCTCTTATCCTATTCCATTACTTCTCTCCAACTCAGACTTTACTGAGATTTTTAACTGTAAAATAAGAGGGTTAATCAAGATAACCTTTCAGGTCTTATCTAACTACAGCTCTAAATGCAATAAGAAGAATCTACTCTTTCATTTCTAGGTATTGTGGTTTTTATTTGAATTCCCCAAGAATCAAAAAGGCTAAAAGTTTTCAACTGCAGAAAAGTTTTATACCACTACATTCTGAGTTGATATTTACTATTCAAATGTGTGTGTGTGTGTAATTTGATATATAATATAACTTTGTATGTATATATCTAGATGTATATACACACATAAATATATACACATATCTGTATACATACACATATATGTGTGTATACATATATACATACATATATACATACATATATATACATACACACACACACACACACATATATATATATATATAAATTCCAGGTTCTGTCTCTATGATAATCCTCAACTGATTCAGTTGAATATGGTTCATGTAATATTTTCTCATTTTCAAAGATCTTCATTTTCACTTCTTAATATGATCTTATCAATTCAGGGGTCCCCCATGAAGATACAAATCAATTTTCAGAGTCAAACATTCTTAGCTCTATGATCTAATCATATTGGGAGTGCTATCCAGTGGTTCACTTTACAACCTACTGATGCCAGGATGTGCTAGCATGTGGCTCCCTTTTCTATACACATGTATATGTTTATATATGTATCTATATATTTGTATATATGTGCATATACATATATGCATACATATATATATGAATTTTCCTCCCATGATGCTAAATATCTGAGGATATTTATTAGTTCTTCTTGTCTTCCCAAAAATTCATCATTGAAGACTTCCCAAGGTGCTGAATTACAACATAAAAATGAAATAGATTTCATTTTATCACGCAGGGAAATATAGCCTATTATTGATATGGGAATCATGCATGATCACCCTTTTACTTTGTTTTTTTGACCACCAGAGTGTTAGATCAGAGAAAAGAATTAACAAGAAGATTTTTAAAAAGCACCAAAATAAGAAAACAACCACAACCAAAAAAAATGCTTCTTGTTATTAAAACAATTCAGGATTGACCTATTTAAATAAATTACTAATGGTGAAGATGGTTAGTGTAGATAGAAAATTACATTGATATTGATTTTAATAATTTTGTGTAAAGGTTTATTCAAGTGTCCAAATACTAAAAATTCCTTAAAAAAATGTTTCAAAGTGAATAAACACTTGATTTAATTCCCAAATGAAAAGAGTTCAAAGCCAAAAGCAGCAAAATGGTAGAATATAAACATTTGTAATAACTGATAAAGAAAGGTGAATATAAATGTGAGCATTAAATTTTTGTCTCACAAATCAGTAAAATCAAACACACAATGTGAATATAGAAGTTTAAGTAAAGTTATGAATGAGAGGCCAACATAAATTAGGCTAGCCTGCAAAAAAATTTAAAGATGAAGGTGAAAAAGGAGAAGAAAAAGAAAAACAACTGGAAAATATTTGCAAAACTTTTTTTGACAATAAGGATAGTATTACCATATTTCAATTATTATAATGCAGCTCTGAATGTGCTTATGGTTATGAGGTAGAAATAACATTAAAGAAAATAAGGGGAAAAATCAATGATACCAACCTAAGAGTACTTAGAGGAGAACCATACAGAGGGAAAATGGGTGTAAAGCTGTTGAAAGATAAATTCATAAGACATCTGAGGAAAATAATAATATCAAGGAATTTTGCATTTACTTATTACTAGGGAAAATAAAAGAAAGATGATCAAAAGGATATCCATGCTGATTCATTTGCTTACTTCAACATTTACAGAATTTCTTTTTAATGATATCATGTTCACTACACACTGAGGACATCTTCAGTGAAGCATTCAGAACAGACAGTCATTGAATAAACAATATTCCACAGAGGAACACATCTTTACCCTGATACAAATGATTAAAAATATTTCAAAATGAAGATATATCAAAAAGAGATAAGATTATTTGACAACCCCCTCATAAAAAAATATTAGGCATCAATAAAAGATCTATATCCTAGAAAAAGTAGCCAATATGATGGAGAAGATTGAGAAGAGAAGGTAAATGGGAAAGATAATTCTTTCAGCAAGGTTCAGCACATCTTTTTGGAGGGTGACATTGTGATAACTATATCAGACCCTGGAACATTTAAGGTCTCATTGAAAATATTTCTAACTTCTCAAAATGCTTTTCTCTGATCATCTACCCAGGGAATACCAAGTGGATGGAAACATTTTATGGCCAAATTATATCATTCAACTGAATAGACACTGTAGAACTTGTCTATCAGTATGTAATTCTAAGAAAGAAATTAAAAATCTATGTATAAGCCCCAAATTAAATTGAAGACACAAAGCAGAATTGATTGCCCTAAAGAAGCTTCTAGACTTTTTAGCAAGGATAGATTTCTCCAGGAAAGAAAGAACCATATTTTTAATACCAATACTCTACTCATATCTTCATCTGGGTCACAGCAAACAAAAGTAGAGCCTTTCAAGAATTGAAATGTGTGTTAGTATCTCCATTTTACAGATTATGGAATCCAGCCTCAGGAAACTTAGATGACTCATTAAGCATTGTGCTACTAATAAGTATGAAATACGATTTGATACCAGGTCTCCCTAACTCTAAGTCCCACATTGAAAATTGTTATTTTTATTAAATACCAATCTCTGACAAAAATATGTTTCCCAGTTTCTAATTTAAGAACTAAACATGCTCCCACTATAGCTTATATCCTAAAACTAATGGAATCAAGTTTAATTTTTCTTTTAATTTAGAAGTTTTTTCACCAAGGGAAACTTTTTCTTGTGCATTTATCTTTGTGGAATTTACTACTTGCCTACCATTTTACTAATTTGACTACTAACCCTGAATTTGAGTGGTTTACTTATATCATCATTATAGTCATGGCATGATGTTTCTGAGTATAAAGATTCCAATTAAAATGTGTTTATCTCTGTGGCATTTTATCTTGGGGGTGTTTTGTGTATAAAGAAAACAAAATGCTCCAAAGTCCCTATTCTAGAATATACAAGGAAATATGTTGCTTCTTAGCTATAAAACAGTGAGAAGAAAAAAAAATGAAGCAAGTTCCTATTATATAATTATATTGCTATTTACCCTCTCCTACTCATGTATTTACTAAATCCTGAACCTAATGAGAGAATAAATTGTAAAAGAAGCAATTAAACACTATTCTCTAATACACAGTGGGATATACACTTCAAAATCCAATACCAATCCAGTACCAAACCATGTAATATGATCATACTTAAAAAAATACTACGATTAGCTGATATTTCATCTCTTCATTTAGAAGAGAGCAATGTGAGGTTTTAAATTCACATTTTGCAGCTTTGGAGTAATATTTTATATTTATATGTAACAGCTAAAAAGCTGCTGGATTGAGACATAAAGCCATCTCTTATCTTCTCTCTGCCTCTAATCTTCATGTAAGGTTTTCAATGAGTTCAAATGAGCTCTGAACTTGTATCAGTTGTAGAGGAATGAGAAAGATGAAAACTAAAACTATTAGGAAAATCTAAGACTCTTGCAACTTTTTTACTCAATGAACTAAGAAAAAAATATACTGAATTAGACACTTTTTAAAAATCGCCATGACTTTTGAATGCTGAATTTAAAATAAGTTATCTTAATATTATATATATATATGTATATACATATATATATATATGTATATGTATATACATATATATATATAAATGTTCTTTCATTTGTTCATTCATTTCATTGCAAGGAAAACATGTTTAAAGCATCTAATCTTTGTTAAATACTTATGGGAGATTAGAATATACTACAATTTTCATGAAGACAGGGATTGTATCTTATCCCATTTTTGAAATTTACTTTGGAATCAGGCACTGCATTTTACACACATATGCTTCATAAAGGTTGTTGAATTTATAAATGAATGAATGATTAGGGGAGACACAAAGTTATGGCAAGACAAGGTCTCTGCCCTCATGAAATATCTTACATATAATCTGTTTTATTTTACGCAAAATTTTCTATTCATTCCTTTTCTTTCTCCCTCTACTAAGAGACTCATGCCATATAAAAATCATATATTTAAGAGAGGAAAATCATGAAATAAGAGAAAAAAATCAGAGAGGCACCAATACACACACAAAAAGAAAAAAACATCTAAAAATAAATGTAATACCCTATATACAGGCACTTCTCATCCATGCAAAGGAATAGGGGAGGTATCTTTTCACATACATTTTTTCACTGCCAAGGTTGTTGTTTGTAACTTTGTGATATTCACCTCTTGGAGCTTTCAGTATAGTAGAGTTTTAAGACATAGCAAGATAGTTCTAATGCAGAATATCACATTGTGAATGACTTTGAGAGTTATTAACCACATCATTAATAAGTAAGATAAATAGGAATGACTTCATGTAGATTACAGTCTTTCTCTGAGAGCTGAATGGAACAAGGCATTTTAAGTGATGGAGGTATGAAGAAAGAAAATTCTAAACATTGAGCAATTTCTGTAAAGACATGGGGATAGCCAGTGCAATGTCATGTACAAAGGATTACAAGTATGTCAGTTTGAATAACATATAGAGCATATGAGGGGGAATAATATTAAATTTTTACAAAATATATAATTTGGAGCTGAATTGTGAAGGACATTAAATGCTAAATAATATATATTTTATCCTACAGGCAAAAAGGTGTACCTAAAGCCTTTCAAGAGATGAGTGATATGTGAAGATTTGTACTTTGAGAATATCTCTGATGAAACTGAGTGGAAGATGGATTGAGGAGAGAACAACTGGAGGAATAGAATTTTTTTAAGAGGTTATTGAAATAGTTCATAATAAAAGGCAGTGAGAACCCGATCTTGTACGATGGCCCTATAAATTGTGAGAGATGGATGTTGTGTTCTAGAGATGTCAAATATTTGGATTTTATATGAGTATGATGAATTGTGAAGAGCTCAACATGATTCCAATTGCACATCCAAGCGAATGGTCTACATAGAGTTCAGTCCATGGAAAACTGAATAAATACTAATTGAACAAATACTAAAATGAGGAAAGATTGGCATTCTCAGTGGAAAGAGAGAAATCAAAAAAATTGGGGTGACTTCTGAAAGAAAAAGATGATTATGTTAATGTTGAACACGAATAATTCGTTTGAAGTGAATACAAGATGGAAAAGTCCAACATACAGTTGGTGATGCAGGAATAGAACTCGAAAGAAAAATGATATCTGGATGTGGAAATCTGAAGATCCTTGGCATAGAGATGAATACAGAATCCATGGAGGACAATGAGATTTCCAAGGGGGCAAATGTAGAAAAGAAGAATAGACAATCCAAAACAGAGGCCTAGTATACACTTATGCAAAGAGAATGAGCATACATGAGGATCTATGAAGGGAAAGTCTCTACAAATAAACTCTGTGAATTAATCTTGCTATTTTTCTTATCCTTATTTCATAAATGAGGAAAATGAGGATATAAATTGCCCATCATCGCACCACAACCAAATTATAGGAATGTGATTTAACATAGTTTGAACTTAATGCTCTTTATGTTCACTTTTTTTTCAAATTCTATAATAAAAAAAAATCACATAGAATATTGCAATGCTTCCCAGTTAAATATAGTTTTGTAAGAGGAATATTTTCTAGATATTTCTGAATTCTTGCTGTAATATCTCAATATAATTAAAAATTCAGATAAATGTGTAAGATAAGAGCAGTCATGTACACTGGTTAAAAATCAAGAGGGTCTTGCAGCTGGGTATGAGGAGTATTGAGAATGACTTTCTTTGTAGAAGCTATAATGCTTAGGGCACTGATCAATTAAGAATAGTATTGCACAGATGTTATCCTCTCCCTCAGAGGAATTTTTAGGACTCATATATATATTTCATTTTCCTGTTCAGCATCAAATCAACTTATTCAGTTTTGTGCAAGTGAAACAGACCTTACTCAGTTCAACATGGTTTGAAATTAGGTCTCCACTTATTTCTAGTCCATTTTTTGTTTTTGTTTTTGTTTTTTTAATGGAAGAAAATCAGCAGGCACATATGGCTATGTGGAACACTGCCTTCATATACCAAATGTTACTGGTTTTTCACAACAAAACATTTCAGGAAAAGCTATCTTCCACCAGTGTAATTTGGCATACAGTGAAAGGACTTTTTTTCTGCTCAGTGGTTTCTTGGATGTTTTGTAAACAGCCCATCTTTTCTGGTTTGACTTATAACCCAAAGTTCGGCATTCATTTCAAACATTTCTAGAGTCATTGTAGTATAGTGTTTAGTTTCTATCCACTCAATCTAGGTTCTAATTAGGTAGATTAAGAAAAAAGTCCATTTTTGAAAATTATTGGTTTCTATCATGACTAGAATATTCTTTCTCCTTATCACTATCACTTGACAGCCTTTGTTTTCTTCAAGTCTCAGATGAAATACCACCTTCTTTAAGAAACCTTTCTAAATGCTCCCAAATCTTCTCTGTAAAACTCCCTCATAAAAATGCATTCTGTTTATGTCTTGTTTGTAATAATTATTTGCATGCTATCTTGCACATAGATTGTGAGTTCACTGAGAGCAGAAATTTTTTTTTTTTTGCTTTTCTTTGAGTCCTCAGAATTTAGTGCAGTGCCTGGCACATAGTAGATGTTAATAATTACTAGCTGGTTGACTTAGCTTTTCTGGACCACAGTTACCTCAGCTGCAATATACGTGGACTTATATTACAGGGTTATTATGATCGAATAAATAATATATTCAACGAGCTCTATAAATCTTGAAGAATTATGGAAATGTCAGCTATTAATAACCTTAAATTGGGAGAATAATATTCTCCATAAATGTCAGAAAATTCAATTCAAGTAGTTGTCAATCATTCACTATGTTTACAGAAGTCTGCTAGGGATTAGGGATACAAAGACAAAAAGTCTAACAAACATGGCCCCCCAAGAAGCTTATTTTCTACTTGGTGGACACTACATAGAAAAGAATAAGCACATAAATTAATGTAAATGCATGCTGAGAACAGAAACAACTATGTCCAACTTATTGATAATGAACATTTTAGTATCTACCTCTGCCACTTCTCAGTCAGATGACTCTGGTGGACCATCCTCGAAGTCTTTCTGGTGTGGAAAACCTGCTACACTATAGTGGCAAAGCTTTGGAGAACCATAGTGTGCTTGTATGCCATAGTGTGACATTGGAGAAGAAATTTCTGAAAGATATTGCTAATATTTTTTTTTTCAATTGTCCATAGCAGCTAAAAATGACCTCCTCTGAGGTAAGAATTTGTTTGATTTTGGTTGAGTATTCTCCTAACTTCAAGAACCAGAAATCCTGTCAGTGTTGCAAGAGAATTATTGAAATTTCTGCAGCTTAGAGTTCTAGGAACATTCCTCTGGCTGAGTCCTAGAATCTCACCATTCTGTGACTAAATAGTTGCTTCATGTTGCTAACCATTCTAGCTCATTGCTCACTTGCTAAAACTGCTGAGGTTCAGGTATGTTTGGGAACCCCAAAATAGCAACACGCTGGGTCCTGCTAGAATAAATTCGGACCAAGCCTTTTGAAAGTCAAAGAAAAACAAAGTTTATTAAATATTTGCCACCTTGGATTGACTTTTAAGGAGCCTAATTGTTTGTAGCACTCAGTTGGCAAGTGAGCCAGATAGAATCTCAGCTAGACAGAGTCTGTGCTGGATTGGAGGCAGGATGGAATTTAAATACGGAAAAAGACTCAGGGAGGCATCTAGGTGTTGCCTGGTTCTCCTGAGGTACTAGGGATGGTCTTGATAGATCAAACCCAGATTCTGATGCCAGTGGCTGGTAATCCAGTCAATCCACAATTCAGGCGGCACAATTTGAACTTCAAGAGAATGCTAAGTAGTCAGGAATATCAAAGGAAGAGAATGCTAAATGGTGATCAGATAGTGAGTATCCAGGCTGAGAGAAATGGAAGAGGAATCCAAGGAGCCCCACCCTCCCCAAGGCCAGACTTTCCGGGACATTTGCAGATAAATGTGACAAAAGTCCTCCTGATCCAAGGGGTAAAGCTCTTGGCTTGAGCTTGTACCCCATCCAAACTGTTTCTTTTACTGCTGTTTGGTTAAAGTCTATGGCAAAAAATAAAGGATTAGTTCAAGATATGACTGTGCAGTCCTAAATTATATTCATGAGCAGTAGTTCATTATACTAACCTTTTTCACCTAAAACAGTGTAGGCTTATTTCCTTCTCCTTCATTCCTGCTTCCCCTACTTAACAATAATTTCAGGATTTGCAAAGCCTTATTGTTCTCTGATCCACAAAAAATCTAAATAATGTAAATAGGTTGAACTAAGGGTAACTAATTTTTAGGCATTAAGAGGACACTTTTGGCGGTGGAGTACTTCCTTCCCAGCATTCACTGCTCTCAGGGGCAACAATTTCTTCCCTTTAGCAGCTGCACTTTTAGAAAGATTGAAACTCAAGATTATTATTGGAATAATCATCTGCCTTCTTCCTTCACTCTCTTCCTCCCAACTCACATCTGATTGCTCCTGGTAAAATGTTTTGCTACTTACAGAGGTAGTCGGGTGATCCAGTGGATAGAGTATGGTACCTGGAGTCAAGAAGATTGAGCCTAAGTCACTTAACCTCTTGGTTTCCTCAATTATGAAATGGGAATAATATTAGTAAATAGTGCTCAGGGTTGTTGTGAGTAGGGCGCTTGACGCATAGTAGGTGCATCGTAAATTACATTTTCTTTTTTATTCTTCCAGCTTTGTCATTCAAACTTCCCAATTATCCAAATTCTTTGTCACAATCAATGTCTTAGGTTGGGAGATAAAGTCTTTCTGAATGGAGTGTGAGCCCTCTAGGGGTTTACAATCCTGACAGCTGAAACATAACGTGCTTTATCTGAATAAACTTGTATATAAACAAGCTACCTTCCTTGAGATCAGGTTGAAACACTCCCTAGAAGAGATAATGTGTCACTTGTCAAGGGAAGATGCACTGAATCAGGACAGTACTGGCTTCCTTCAAGAATTTCATTTTATGAAGTAAAGTATAGCAGGAAAAAAACAGATTGGGATAAAATCTATAAATATAATAGGGTAGAAATAATATAGAAGAGGGATTTCATAATCTAAAAACTTTACTCTCATGTAGGGTATAGACAGACTCATGCAGAAATTAGAATGAATAAAACCCATGATTTGGAGAATAGGCTTCAGAAAAGATTAGAGAGATAGAGAAATTAGCAAAAGGTTAATGAAAAGGAAGACTTCTTAGAAAAGAGTAGAATAATAAAAGAGTTTTATTTATGTTGGAGGAGAAGAATGATTATGAAATACTCCACTACATGGGCAGGAAAAGAAAAAGGTCAAAACAAGTAGAAAAATGATGGGAAATTTTCCTAGTACTTTAATGAAACTGAAGAAATACCGAAAACTTTGGAAAGAGCTGGTAACAGAGCAAGAGTAGAGCTTGTGAGAATAGACTACCATTCAAATATAGTAAGCAAAACAAATCAAAAAGTGAAGATGGTGACAAATAGGGAGAGGATAAAAGTGAACACACACAAAAAAATGGGGGAAAACTACAATCTTACTGATTATAACTTCAAATATGAAATCATCACTCAATTAATTTAATAGTCACAAAATTGATAGGGAAAGAAAGACCAATTTTTCTATGAAGAAAATCATATCTAAAACAAAAATAACAAGTTAGCACACATGTACCATGTATTTGGTCATTCTCAAAACAGGATATGCTATCATGGTATCAAATAAAGCAAAATAGAAAGTCATAATGTCAAAAAGATAAAGATATGTATGTACAAAATGGGATAGCATCTAAACTCATGAAGGTAAAGTTAACTGAACTGATGGTAATAGTCAGTGAAGTTGTCTGAGCTTCAATTATCAAAGAAAGGTACACTTATTTTAAAAAGACTGCATCTGCGTTTTATGGGAGTGAGGTAAAGCAGGTAGGAAATTGATGTGTTCTATGGCATGAGAACACAGAAAACCCAAAACATGAAGGTTGAAGCTAAAGAGATTATGGTACTTTTAGAGATTATATGGAAAGAGCACTGGAGGGAGATTCAGAAGTCATGGGATTAATTTTAGAAAGTCAACGTTTCTCTCAGGATTTCATCACTATTCTGAATCCTGTGATTCTCACAATCAGTTAGAACATGACTTTTTTTTATAGGACACCTATTTATTCCCTTCACCGAAAAGAAATACCTCAAGACCCAAAAAAAAACTTATAATAGGATATTGATAAACATTTAAACATAAGGTGACACTCTACTCCTTCTATAGTTCCCTTTCAGAAGCCTGATACTAAAAACATGGACACTACCGTGTTGTCAGGCTGGGCCTTGAGTTGAGCCCCTTGGTATTCATTGTCGATACAGGGTATACCTCCAGTAGTATAGCCAGCCCTGACTGAGGCACCCAGGAGCTCTCATTCTTTTTCTTTTAATATATAATTGATTGATTATTTTTTTTTTCAACATTCATTTCCATGAGGATTTGAAATCCAAATTTTCTCCCCATCTCTCCCCACTCCCCACTCAGGAAAGCATGCATTCCATTCACCCCTTCCTCCACTCTGTCCTTCTTTCAATCAACTGCCTTCAATTCTCCTCACTTTTGTTTTCCTGTAAGGCAAATAGATTTCAATAACCCATTGCCTGTGCATCATATTTTTCAGTTACATGCAAAAAACAATCTTTAACATCATTTTTAAAACTTTGAGTTTCATATTCTCTCCCTTCCTCCCTTCTCAGTCACCTTCATTGAGAAAGAAAGCAATTCAATCTAGGTTATACATGTGTAAGCATGCAAAGCATTTCCATAACAGTTATGCATGAAAGAATAACCACATTTCTCTCTGTCCTGTCCTGCCCTGTATTTATTTCATTCTCTTATTTGATTTATTCTCCCACAATAGATTTTGCTTCTGATTATCCCTTTCCCCAATTTACTGTCCATTCTATTGTCTTCCCTCTCTTATCTTCCTCTCTGCCTTCCTGCAGGGTAAAATATATTTCCATAGTGAATTGAGTGTGATATTCCTTCCTTGAACCAAATCCCATGAGAATAAGGCTCATTAATTCCCTTTCATATCCTCCCTCTTCCCCTTAATTGTAAAAACTCTTCCTTGTCTCTTTTATGTGAGATGATATACATACACATATGCACTCATATTATTTGTGTGTGTTCGTCCTTCACTACTGAGGAAGACCATGCCATCAAAGAAATAATGACAAGACTTGGACTTGAGTTTGTTTTTTGAGTGAGGGAGAGCTATGCAGGTCACCAGTCTCACTTCTCCAGAACTTCTGAATCCAGTGACCAGATATTCATCAGGATGACTGGAGATGACCCAGGATGAGGCAATTGAGGTTAAGTGACTTGCCTGAGGTCACACAGCTAGTGAGTGTCAAGTTGTATGCGTGGATCTTCCTCATCCAAAAACCTTTTCACAAAGAAAGTAAACTAGAGTCTTATTTTTCACTGTTTTGTAGCATTTTCCCATACAATTACTTGACTTTTGAGCTCTTTGTCAAGTGGAGGGTATACTGCCCCAGGCACCAGAGGTTTCATGCAGCTATTCTATGAAATATCTCCCTTATTCTCATCTTCTCTCTTTTCTCGTAGAACAAGACAGATTTCTATACCTGATTACCTGTATTTCTTATTTCTCTGCTGCTTGCAAAAATAATTCTCAACATTTGTTCCTAAAACTTTAAGTTTCAACTTCTCTCCCTTCCTCTCTCCCTACCAATCTCCACTGAGAAGGCAAGCAATTCAATATAGGCTATACCTGTGAAGTTATGCAAAAAAATTCCATAATAATCATGTTGTGAAAGACTAACTATATTTCCCTCCATACTATTCTGCCCCCCATTTATTCTATTCTGTCTTTTGACCTTATCCCTCCCCAAAAGTATTTACATCTAATTACTCCCTCCTTCTCTTTGCCCTCCCTTCCATCATCCCCTCAACACCCCACTTATTCCCTTCTCCTCTACTTTCCTGTAGTGTAAGATAGATTTTCATATCAAATTGAGTGTGTATGTATTCCCTCCTTAAGTCACATGTGATGAAAGTTTCACTTTTCCCTCTCATCTCTTCCCTTCCCCCTTCCATTGAAAAAGCTCTTTCTTGCCTCATTTATGAGAGATAATTTTCCCTATTGTAGTCTCCCCTTCTCCTCCCAATATATTCCTCTCTGATCCCTTAATTCTGTTTTTTAGATATCATCCCTTCCTATTCAACTCACCCTGTGCCCTCTGTCTATTTGTATATAATTCCTCCAACTATTCAAATACTGAGAAAAGTCTCAAGAGTTACAAATTTTATCTTCTCATGTAGGAGTGTAAACAGTTAAATTTCAGTAAATCCCGTATGATTTCTCTTTTCTGCTTTCCTTTTCATGCTTCTTTTGATTCTTGTGATTGAAAGCCAAATTTTCTATTTAATTTTGGTCTTTTCATCAAAAATATTTGAAAGTCTTGTATTTCATTGAATAACCATTTTTTCCCCTGAAGTGTTATATACTCAGTATGGCTGTGTAGGTGATTTTTGGTTTTCATCTTAGTTCCTGTGACTTCTGAAATATCATATTCCAAAACCTTTGATACCTTAATGTAGAAGCTGCTAGATCCTGTGTTATCCTGATTGTATTTTCACAATACTCAAATTGTTTCTTTCTTGATGCTTGCAATATTTTATCCTTCAACTGGAAACTCTGGAATTTGGCTTCAATATTCCTAAGATTTTTTTCTCTTTGGATCTATTTCTGGAGGTGTTTGGTGGATTCTTTTAATATTTATTTTACCTTCTGGTTCTAGAATATCAGGAAAGTTTTCCTCGATGATTTCATGAAAGGTAACGTCTAAGTTCTTTTTTCATCATGTCTTTTAGGTAGGCCCATAATTTTTAAATTGTCCCTCCTGAATCTATTTTCCAGATTAATTGTTTTTCCAATAAGCTATTTCAAATTGTCTTCAATGTTTTCTTTCTTTTGGTTTGGTTTTGTAATTTTTTGGTTTCTTATATGGTCGTTAGCTTCCATCTGCTCCATTCTACCTTTTAAAGAACTATTTTCTTCAGTGACCTTTCGAACCTACTTTTCCACTTGGCTAATTCTGCTTTTTAAAGCATTCATCTCCTCATTGGCTTTTTGGACCTCTTTTGCCATTTGAGTTAGCCTATTTTTAAAGGTGTTATTTTCTTCAGCATTTTCTTGAGTCTCCTTTAGCAAACTGTTGACACACTTTTCATGATTTTCTTGCTTCGCTCTCATTTCTCTTCCCAATTTTTCCTCCATCTCTCTCACTTGATTTTCATAATCATTTTTGAGCTCTTCCATGGCCTGAGACCATTGAATATTTATTTTGGAGGTTCTTAATGTAAAAGTTTTGACTTTTATGGCTTCCTCTGATGGCATGCTTTGTTCTTCCTCATCTGAAAAATGGAGGAAAATGCCTGTTCACCAAGAAACCTTCTATAGTCTTATTTTTTCCCTTTTTTGGACATTTTCCCAGTCTGTTACTAGATTTTTGAGTCCTTTGTCAAGTGGAGGGTACACTCTAGGGACCTGTAAGTTCTCAGTTCCTCCAAGGTGGCACAATCCAGAGAGAGAAGTTTACTCCTTTCCTGGCCTGTGCTCTGTTCTAGGAGCAACCACAAGCTTTTTTACCCAGGATCTGCGGGTAGAATTCCTTCTCTGCAACCACCTCCAGCTCCAGCAACCAGAGCTCCTCCTCACCCCAGTATCACCACTCAGGACTGAGAATCAGATCAGCTACTTGATTACCCAAGGGTCTTTAGGCTGAGTTCTCCAAAAGGTGATGCTTCCACAGTGGCTACCACTGCCCTGGGCCTGGGTCTAGGACCAGAACTTTATTTCTTCTCACCCAGGTGAAAGAGCTTTGTCACTGACCTTTGAAGCTGTCTTTGGCATTTGTGGATTGAGGAATCTGAGAATTGCAGCTCCTGAAGCCTGCTCCAGTCCTGTCCCTGCAGTACCATGTGGTCAAGGCTTGACTACACTTAGCTCTGAGCCCATGTGATAGACCTTTCCTGTTGGCCTTCCAGGCAGCCTTGAGCTGGAAATCTCTTTCACTCTGTTGTTTTGTGGCTTCTACTGCTCTAAAATTTGTTCAGAGTCATTTTTTCTGATATTTTATGGGCTTTGGGAGTAAAACAGAAGCAGGTTCGTCCTTCTACTCCACCATCCTGGCTCCCCTTGTCTGTGAGTGACCACAAGTACTCTTCTCTGCCCTGTAAATGATAGTAGGATTCCCTCTGCACAGCTGCTACCAGTGCTGCCATACCAGCCCTCTTCCCCACTCCAAAACCACCACTCTCGTCTGAGGTCCAGATCAGTTTCTTGATTCCCTCATTATCTGTAGGCCAAGTTGTGCAGAAGTGGCTGTTACTGTGGCTGGGGCTGCAGCCACTGGGGCTAGGGCTGAGGCTGGACCATTCTTCCCTTTTATCTGGGTGAAATGCTTTCTCACCGACCTTTGAAGCTATCTTTGGCATTTGTGGGTTGAGAAATCTGGAAGTTATAGCACCTCCCCACGATTCAGCACCATGAAGCCTGTTGTAGTTCTGTCTGTGCAGACACAGCCCAAGTTGGGCTCTGCTCCACTCTGAGCACAGTGCAGTGGATCATTCCTGTCAGCCCTCCATGTTGTTTTGGGCTGGAAATCTGTTTTACCTTGTCATTTTTTGGTTTGTGCTGCTCTAGAATTTGTTTAGAGTCATTTATAAAAGTATTTTAAGGACTTTTGGGGGAGAGCTGGAACAGGTCTATGTTTCTACTCCACCATCTTGGCTTCATCCCTCATAGAACATGAATTCAGGAAGCTATTACTTTCCTTAAACATCCTTTTTAAAGCCTGGACAATGAAAATATTTCTCAAATATTTGAATTTTACCAACCAGGAAAGCAAGTTATGGAACTGTCATGGGGTGATTTTCATAATCTCTATTCCCCTGAAATCTCTATAATTTCTCAAGACAGAATCTTTTGTTCTTGTATTTTTTGCAAATAATGCCAAAATATTATATTAATATTTAACCCAGATTCATATACAACTAGTGACACTTTGTGCCCCAGATGAACAGTATAGTCCAAGGAACAATATAGATATACTTAGTAGGATTTACATTTTCCAAAGTCAAATGAACCTTTCAAACAATTTTTGACCCAAACAATTATATGACTGACAGTAGATGTCATTGGAATCCTCTATTCTATCCATTTTGTGTCTGGGCGGTCCCCAAGCTAACAGTTCTTTCATAATACTTGGTGTTCTGCTTCATAAATTAAGAATCATACCAAAAGTCTCCTGGGTGTATTTGTAATTTACAACTAGTTTCCATTCAAAAGGAATTTCAAAAGTAGTAATCAACTAGTAAACCAAAATGGACATTAATGGATTTCTAGGATCTTTTTATTGACATTTTACACTTGAAAAATAAGATATTTCAGATGTTACATGTAAATGACTATTTGTTTAGTGGAAATGCACATGGAGATTTATTTGTATGATATATTTTGAAGAAACTAAATTCAATATAAGTTTTTACACTTACTTTCTTAACTCTACAAAACTAAGAAACAAGAACCTAATCCAAATTCAGCCAATGTTAGGTGTTTACTACATGGTAGGTTCCAAAGACAGAAAAAATATAGTTATTATCTTTAAACAAAATTTTACTGTGGGAGGTAAATATGTACATCAATAAGTAACTCATTATGTCTATATATGCATAGATATGTATACATGTGGCATATGTGTGTGTATGTGTGCAATATTTACTTCTGTTTGCAAGGTTGTGATATTCCTTCCAGTCGAAGATTCATCTAGTAACCTGGGAATTTCAATATTCTTGCTCTCTCACAAATCAAAACATGCTTTAGCTATTAACAATCAAGTGTGATTGGAGGGCTGGTCTATATCCAGTGACATTGTCCATGGGGAAAGCAATCATTCCATCTGTACTTTCACTGACACTTTAAGTCTTCACATTCAAAGTTCTAAAATAATGTTACAGCTGTCTTTACCTCATTACACAGTTACTAGGGGATTGTTTCATCTGGTGTACTTTGCCACCGTGTGTACCTTTAACAAGCAATCTGGCATAAGCCTTCTGTTTATACCAGTGGAAAGCCCAGGATTGTAATATATCACTGGTATTGTTAATTACACTGCTATGTCAGGCATCATAAAAACTTAGAATGCCAAAAGGAATATCAGGAGGATTAGTTTTTACATAAGCTAAACAGCTTTAAAAACTAATGCTGGAATAACCAAGGTTACATCATAGTACATTTTCCTACCTGAGATTTAGGTTGGATCAATATATGTTTTTGGCTATGTCCAGGTTTTCAAAACCCTAACTATCCCATTACAATTCTTCTGGTGGACTCTGACTTTTCTAATGCTAGTCTGTAGTATATATTCATAGGAGAACTTCAGAAATTAACTCTGCCTTTTAATCAATACATTTTTTAAAAGGTTCATAGAGTGAATATAATTTTTAAATGGAGGGGCTACTTGGAGATATTTACCCTTGCAATGGTACTTAAGTGTACTCTGTAAAAGGAAGAGAATGTTCAATCTTGAGCATATGTTAAAATGCTAGAAATGAAAAGAAGTAAAATGTCACATTTGGTCCCCAATTAATATCCTCATTATTCAGAATCAATGAATGTTTAATCTGGAAGGGGCCTTGGAGATCATCTGGTCCAAACCCACAATTTTACAAATGATGAAACTTGGGCTTAGTGAGGTAAAAGTAAATTCATTTATACCTGGGAAAATTGGTGAAGGGCATTGCAAAAGATTTTAAGACATCCTCATTTCCCACGATATTAGATAGTTCTGAGAGAGAGCTTTCTCTTAGCAATCTTATTTACTGGAAACTGAGAAAAGAGAATGTAGCTCTGTTCCTGATGCTAGATATATGGCAAATGACATCCTCCTACACAAAACTCGACAATGTCTCAACATTGGTGAACAGCTTTCCTCATTGGTGAAGCAACATCATTATCTTAAAATGAAAGCTATATCTTTACAGACAGAAAACTAACAAGCTATACTTAGTTTCTCCAAAACTAAACTGTTATAATTACAGGCATACAAATTCAACATTTGCTTTAGTATTTTTTTTAACATTTTTTGCCATTTATTTCACTGACTAGAAAAAATAAACACTATGAAAATAAATGCAGTCACTAAAATCTCAGAGATACTTGAAGATATGAAAAATATGCAAAACTAAGGTATTAAACATTTGGATATTCTGGAGATGATAGTGATGATGATGATGTCATGATGATGATGATGATGATGATGAAATGTGTCAGAACAAATTATTTTAGCAGTAGATGGAACTCTCAGTAAGAAGAGTTATTTCACCAAAACAGAATAGTCAGCCAGTTAGCATTTATTAAATACAAACTCACCTTTAACCACCTTTAACCACTGTTCTAAGCATTGGAAACACAAAATTTTTGTGTTATTCAATTTTTAAGATTTGAATTCAATCTTTCTTAAAGATTCTGCTTGGTGGAGATACTGGAGTACCTTGGATTTTCTTCATCAGCTCATTTTACAGGGGAGGCAACTGAGGCAAAAAGGGTTAAGTAACTTGCCCAGTGTCACACAGCTAATAAGTGGCTGAGGATAAATTTGAACTCAGGAAAATGAATCTTCCCAACACCAGGTCTGGCACTCTATCCACTATAATACATAGTTCTCAACTACAGAGCATTCAATGCAAACAATTCTTGCCTTCAAGTTCATGCCATTCTACTTAGAGAAATAAGATTTTCAAAATAGGACACAGATATTAAATGAAAAGTAATTTGGAATAAGAAAATGTTAACATTTGAGAAGATTAGAAAAAGTTTTCTCAAGAACATGATTTTTTTTTCTTTTCAAATGTATTTTCATTAAACTAATTTTTCAGATTACATACATGATTCTTTTTAACAATCATTTAAAATTGTTTTCTAAATTTTCTCCCTTCATCATTCTAACATCCTTGAGCAGTGATGTCATTAAAACATATTTGCATATGAATCATGATTCAAAAAATAAAAATAATAAAAACCCCAAGAAAAACAAAAAAAAGATAAAAATGTATGATTCATTCTGCTTTCAGACTCTATTGGTTCTACCCCTGGAGTGGATAGGTAGCATTTTTTCATCATGGATTCTTTAGAATTGCCTTGGATAATTCTCT
The DNA here is from genome assembly GCA_023548195.1 of Bettongia penicillata ogilbyi. Classification (NCBI taxonomy): domain Eukaryota; kingdom Metazoa; phylum Chordata; class Mammalia; order Diprotodontia; family Potoroidae; genus Bettongia; species Bettongia penicillata. Next base: position 11,241,202 of record JAJHZJ010000470.1, on the reverse strand, counting down.
TGATCAGAGAGATCTGTCTTCAGAATTAATCCTCCTTATAATATTATTATTAGTGTGAATATGGTTCTCCTGGTTTTGTTCACTCCACTTTGGAACAGTTCATATAAGTCTAAGCCATTTTTTTTGTCATTTGGTAAAACACTGCAGTATATCCATCATAATCATATAGCACATCTTGTTCAGCCATTCTCCAAATGATAGGCATCGCTTTAATTTCCAAATCTTGGCTACCATAAATAAGTTGCTCTAAATATTTTTTTAGATTAGTGGGATCTTTCCTTTTTTTCTTGCCCTCCTTGGGATAAAAAAACTAGTAATGGCGTTTCTGGGTGAAAAAGTAAGTGCAATTTTATACCTCTTTAGGTGTAATTCCAAATTACTCTTCAAATGAGTACTACTCATAGCTACTAAGAGTACTACTACTACTACTACTACTACGTTGAAATACTTCGTAACTAACAACAGGGCAAGTGTTCTAGTTTGCCACATCTACCCCAGCATTTGTCATTTTCTTTTTCAGTCATGTTAGCCAATCTGAAAGGTGTAAGTTGGTATCTGAGATATTTTCCTTTGAATTTATCTGATCATCAGTGGCAGAACATTATTTCATTTGACTATTAATAGCTATGATTTCTTGAAAATGGCATAGTTTTTAAAGTTCTGATTTCCAATTCTTTCTCCTATCCTCTTACATTTTGAGAATGAATTAATCCCATTCACATTCATAATAATTATTACTGACTACATTTCCCTTCATTGTCTTTGCTGCTTCAGTTTAGGATAAGGATCATGATCATTATCATCACCATCATTACTACTACTACTAGTGGTAGTAGTAGTACTACTACTACAGAATAATGAAACCATAATAATATTCTGAGTCCCTAAACATCTAAACTAAAATATAAAATTAATTTGCACCAGAGATTAAATGATTAAAGTAATCTCTTTAATTAGGAAAGAAAAGAAACCGCAACTCTTGATGTTCAATAGACTCTAGTAATTTTTAGGGAAGCAATATGGTAGAGGGGAAAGCAGGCTAACTGCTTAGGCATAGGATCTTATATTTCAATATCTCATATCTAAAATTTACTATTATTTACTTATTTTTGAGTGAGAGAAACTGTTTGATAATTATGATAAACTTTGACACAAGCTTTCTAGGGCCTTGAAATATCTAAAATAGAGGTGAGAGAGCAAGGAGGGCAGGACAAACATAGACAGAGAAACAGAGGATATAGACAGAGATAGAGATAAGTATAAAGACAGAGACAGAAACAGATAAAAAATGAGAAAGAAGAGGAAAGGGGAGGGAAGGAAAAAGAGGAGGAAAGTAGAGAGATAGAAAAAAAAATGAGAATGATGCAAGAAAATTATCAAAATAGCCTGGTAAAAAGAAGCAGAAAAAGTGAAAAAATAGCACCTTAAGAAAACAATTGGCCTAATGGTTGAGAAAACGTACAAAAATTCACCAAAGAAAAGCATTACTTAAAAAGAATTGGCCAAATGAAAAAAATGATACACAAACTCATGAAAAAAAAAAACATGTTAATCGTTAGAATTAGGCAAACCAATGACTACATGAATCATTAAGTAACAATACAACAAAGTCAAAGAAATTATTAAAAAAATAAATGTGTGAAATATCTCATTGGAAATATAATTGACTCACAAAACAGATTGAGGAGAGATAATTTAAGAAATGTTGGACTATGTTAAAAGCTGTGTTAAAAAAAAAAAGCCTGGATATCTTTTAATAAATTATTAAGAAAAACTCCCTAGATATCTTGGAGCCAGAGAGTAAAACAGAAATTAAAAGAATCCACTAAACATCTCCTAAAAGAGATCCTAAAGTGGAAACTCCCAGAATTGTGACAGTCAATTTTCAGAGCTCCTTTTTCAGAGATAATATTACAAAGAGATAATATTACAAATATTAAGGAAAAAGCCACATATCATGGAACCACTGTCAGAATAGCGTGAGATTTAGCAGCTTCCACATTGAAGCATTTTAAAATTTGGTACATGATATTCCAGAAGGCAAAAGAGCTGGGATTATAACAAAGAATAACTCTATCTATCTATCTATCTATCTATCTATCTATCTATCTATCTATCTATCTGTCTGTCTAGCTAGCAAAAGTGAGTACAATACTTTTTTTCTTTTTCCAATTTATTTATTTTTAGTTTTCAACATTCATTTCCTCAAGATTTTGAGTTGCAACTTTTTCCCCATCTCTACCCTCCCCCCACTCCAGAATACCATGTGTTCTGATTACTCCTCCCAATCTACCCTCCCTTCTATCACACCCCTGTCTTCCCTTATCCCCATCTTCCCTCTTTTGTTGTAGGGTAAGATAGCTTTCCATATCCCATTACCTGTATTTCTTATTTCCCAGGTATATGCTAAAACAATCCTCAACATTTAGTCCTAAACCTTTGAGTTCCAACTTCTCCCCCTTCCTCCCTCTCCACCCATCTCCACTAAGAAGGCAAGCAATTCAAAATAGGCTATATATGTGTAGTTCTGCTGAAGCCTTCCATAAAAGTCATGTTGCAAAAGATTAATTATATTTCCCTGCATTCTATCCTGCCCCCACATTTATTCTGTTCTATCTTTTGACCTTATCCCTCAATAAAAGTGTTTACCTCTAATTGCCCCACTCCCCTCATTTTCCCTCCTTTCAATCACACCCCCCCCACATCCTGCTTATCTCCTTTTCCCTTATTTTCCTGTAGTGTAAGAAGGATTTTTTCATAGCAAATTGAATATGTATGTTATTCCCACCTTCAGCCAAAGTAAGTTTCACTTTTTCTCTCTAACCTCCCCCTTTTCTTGCCTTTTTTATGAGAGGTAATTTGCCACATTCCATTTCTCCCTTTCTCCTCCCAATATATTCCTCTTTCACACCTTACTTTTATTTTTTAGATATCATCCCTTCCTATTCAACTCACTCTATGCCCTCTGTCTATATGTGTGTGTGTGTGTGTGTGTGTGTGTGTGTGTGTGTAATCCCTCCAACTACCCAAAACCTGAGAAAAATTTCAAGAGTTATAAATATGATATTTCCATGTAGGAATGTAAACAGTTCAATTTCAATAAGTGACAGTTCGATTTTAATAAGTCCCTTATTATTTCTCTTTTCTCTTAACCTTTTCATACTTCTTTTGATTCTTGTGTTTGAAAGTCAAAATTTCTATTCAGCTCTGGCCTTTTCATCCAGAATGCTTGAAAGTCCTCTATTTCATTGAGTGACCATTTTTTCCCTTGAAGTATTATACTCAGTTTTGCTGGATAGGTGATTCTTGGTTTTAATCTTAGTTCCTTTGATTTTGGAATATCACATTCCCAGCCCTTCTATCCCTTAATATAGAAGTTGCCAGATGCTGTGTTATCCTCACTGTGTTTCCACAATACTCAAATTGTTTCTTTCTGACTGCTTGCAATATTTTATCCTTGACCTGGAAACTCTGGAATTTGACTACAATATTCCTAGGAGTTGTTCTTTTCGGATCTCTTTCAGGAGGTGATCAGTGAATTCATTCAATATTTATTTTGCTCTCTGGTTCTAGAATATCAGGGCAGTTTTCCTTGATAATTTCATGAAAGATGATGTCTAGGCTCATTTTTTGATCATGACTTCCAGATAGTCACAAAATTTTTAAATTGTCTCCCCTGGAAAAGGAGAATAAGAATGGGAAATAAATATCACAAGAAAGAACCTTGGAAAGAAAACTCTTACAGTAGAGTGGGAAATGGGAGTTGATGGTGGACAATGCTTGAATATAACTTTCCTGTGTGTGTGTGTGTGCGCGTGTGCGCACGTGTGTGTATGTGTCTGTTTTTGTTTCTGTGTCTCTGTGTGAATGTGAATGGGGTAAGTTCATCCATGAAACAGGAGCAGATGACCGAATGGATTAGAAACATGAATCCAACAACACATTGTTTACAAGAGACATGCAGAGTTAAAATAAGGAGATAGAGCATAATCTATTATGCTTTTTCAGAACCAAAAGAAAGACATGGGTAGCAATCACAACTTCAGACAAAGCAAAAGTAAAAATAGACCTAAATAAAATATATATACATATATGTATATGTATGTATATCTATATACATGTGTATATATACATATACACACATACATACACGCACACACACACATATATATATGACATATATATATATATATATATATATATATATATATATGAGCAGGGCAATGAGGGCAGGACAAACATACCAGTGACTGCGTCCAGGAAATTAAAAGATACTTGCTCCTGGGAAGGAAGTCTCTGGCAAATCTGGACAGTATACTAAAAAGAAGAGACATCACTTTGCTAATAAAGGTCTGCAAAGTTAAAGATATGGTTTTTCCAGTAGCAAAGTATGACTATGAGAGTTTGACTATAAGAAAGCTGATTGCCACCAAACCAAAATTTTCATTTCTGGTGCTAGAAGACTTGTGATAGTCCATTGGACAATAAAAAGGTCAAATATCAATACTAAAAAGAAATTTTTTCAGGCTATTCACTGCAAGGCCAAATACTAAAGCTGAAGGCTGAATACTTTTGTCACATAGTAAGGACAATGGATTGGAAAAGACCCTGACATTGGGAAAGATGAAGGCAAAAGGAAAAGGGGATGGCAGAGAATGAATGGGTAGATAGTGTGTTGAAAATAATGAAAATGAACATGGAGTGACTTTGAGAGAAAGGGGAGGATAGAAGGGAATGGCATGCTGTAGTCCATGGTATCACTAAGAGTCCGACATGATGAAACAAAAAGGAGAATTTGTTGTTGTTATTGGTGTTGTTACTGGCTGCATTTGCTATCTATACTCCTTAATAGGAAATGGTAAGAAAGGCGGGAAACTTGAAAACAATGAAAAGATGAGTGCTACATTTGTGTTTAGGAAATGAAGAGAAATACCACCTCGAGATTCTCAGTGCTCTTTCTTCTCTTGTTCTGCTCTGATTTCTTCTGACTTTCCCCATTCTCTGATCTGAATGCCCTTACAATAGATTCTGGTTTCCCAAAGCAAATGTAAGAGCAGTTACGTACATAAGTTAGACACTTACAATTCAATGTTATGGGATCCAAACTAAATTTAGATATCATCATATGTGTATATTTACTTTGTTATTAAGTTTTATTTAATGTTAATTTCAATTTTCGGTCATTTATACTCTTTATATGTAATTGCTCATATCACATAATCATCTATGAACAAATTTAAAAATGGAGAATGTTGTTAAATTTTTCTCATGGAATTTTGATTTTGAGTCTAAAATTGTTATATCTTTTCCCCCAACTTCTCTTGATTTTTGACTAAGAAGAGGAGAACACAAAAACATAAGAACTGGAAGGCATTACAGAGTTCATAAAGTATAATTCCCCATATATCCGTGTAAGACATCGAGTACTCAGATATTTACTTCCATTTGTGTAAATATAATATTTATTATACTATGAAGGTCAGAACATTCTAACTCCTGAAGTATTGATCTGAGAGTAACGATTTCCATTGTGGATAAAAATTTGTCTATATGTCTGTTTGAGTGTGTATGTACAATGTGGTTATGAATGGGAGAGAACATGAGGTGAACAAGCAGACAGGTATACAGATGACTAAAAATAGGATATTTACCTTGTGCTCTGGCAAATATTTCATGCACTGAAAATGAATTGAGAAAGAATATACTAAGAAAAATATTTTTTTCACTGCTACATGAAAATCCCACAACATCTAGCAGATAGGAGAAATACAGAGCTATGTAGATGTGTTTGACACCTTTCAGCCACACTGTATATACTTCTCTCAGTTCCTTGAGAATCTCCCCTGAAATTCACACCATCTTTCCCTGATATCTATCACATATCTATCTATGGGAATATTAAATGTCAGATTTATTTGGAGTAACTAAAAGGTTATCCAATAAACTTAAAAGAAAATTAAATAAATGAAAACCAAACAAGAAAATGTTCAAATATAGCTGAATTTGAATAAATAAAATGTGAATGTATTTTGAAATTGCAACGCACATTAATCTGATTCATATTTCAACCTTTCTTGACAATTTTTTTATTTAACTTTTTACATTCATTTTCACAAAATTTTGGGTTCCAAATTTTCTCCCCATTGTCCCCTCCCCCACCCCAATACACCAATCATTCTAAAAATTTCCCCTATCACCAATCTTCCCTCTCTTCTATCATCTCTCCCTTCCCTTGTCCCCATCTTCTCTTTTGTCCTGTAGGGCCAGAATCTATTTCCCATTATCTGTATTTCATATTTCCTAGTAGCAAGAACAATACTCAACAGTTCTTCCTAAAACTTTGAGTTCCAACTTCTCCCCATTCCTCCCTCCCCACCTATTCCCTTTGGGAAGGCAGGCAATTCAATACAGGCCATATCTGTGTAGTTTTACAAATGACTTCGATAATAGTCATGTTCTATGAGGCTAACTATATTTCCCTCCATCCTATCCTGCCCCGCATTGCTTCTATTCTCTCTTTTGATCCTGTCCCTCCCCAAGTGTTGACTTCAAATTGCTCCCTCCTCCCATTGCCCTCCCTTCCATCATCCCCCCCACTCTGCTTATCTCTTTCTCTCCCACTTTCCTGTATTGTAAGATAGGTTTTCATACCAAAATGAGTGTGCATTTTATTCCTTCCTTTAGTCGAATGTGATGAGGGTAAACTTCATGTTTTTCTCTCAGCTCTCCTTTTTTTCCCTCCACTAAAATGTCTCCTGCCTGCCTCTTCTATGAGAGATAATTTGCCCCATTCCATTTCTCCCTCTCTCTTCCCAATATATTTCTTTCTCACCGCTTCATTTTTTTAAGATATGATCCCATCCTATTCTATTCACTGTGTGCTGTGTCTCTCTGTGTGCGCGTGCATATGTGTGTGCATGTGCGTGTGCATGTGTGTGTGTGTGTGTGTGTGTGTGTGATCTCACTAACTACCCAGATAATGAAAAGTTTCAAGAGTTGCAAATACTGTCTTTCCATGTAGAATTGTAAACAGTTCAACTCTGGTAAGTCCCTTATGACTTCTCTTTGCTGTTTACTTTTTCATACTTCTCATTCTTGTGTTTGAAAGTCAAATTTTCTTTTCAGCTCTGGTCTTTCCCTCAAGAATGCTTGAAAGTCCTCTGTTTCATTGAAAGACCATATTTTCCCCTGAAGTATTATACTCAGTTTTGCTGGGTCGGTGATTCTTGGTTTTAGTTCTAGTTCCTTTGACTTCTGGAATATTCTATTCCATGCCCTTTGATCCCTTAATGTAGAAACTGCTAGATCTTGTGTTATCCTGATTGCATCTCCACAATACTGGAATTCTTTGTAGCTGCTTGCAATATTTTCTCCTTGACCTGGGAATTCTGGAATGTGACCACAATGTTCCTAGGAGTTTCTATTTTTGGATCTCTTTCAGGCGGCGATCAATGGATTCCTTCAATACTTATTTTGCCCCCTGGTTCTAGAATATCAGGGCAGTTTTCCTGGATAATTTCATGAAAGATGATGTCTAGGCTCTTTTTTTGATCATAGCTTTCAGGTAGTCCCACAATTTTTAAATTGTCTGTCCTGGATCTATTTTCCAGGTCAGCTGGTTTTCCAAAGAGATATTTCACATTCTCTTCCATTTTTTTTCATTATTTTGGTTTTGTTTTATGATTTCTTGGTTTCTCATGAAGTCATTAGCCTTCATCTGTTCCATTCTAATTTTGAGAGAACTATTTTCTTCATTGAGCTTTTGTACCTCTTTTTCCATTTGGCTAATTCTGCTTTTGAAAGCATTCTTCTCCTCATTGGTCTTTTGAACTTCTTTTGCCAACTGAGTGAGCCTATTTTTCAAGGTGTTATTTTCTTCAGCATTTTTTTAGGTCTCTTTTATCAAGGTATTGACCCATTTTTCATGCTTTTCTTGCATCTCTCTCATTTCTCTTCCTAGTTTTTCCTCCACCTGCCTAACTTGATTTTCATAATGCTTTTTGAACTCTTCCATGGCCTGAGCCCACTGGACATCTATTTTGGATGTCTGGGATACAGAGGCCTTGACTTCTATGTCTTTCTCTGATGGTAAGCATTGTTCTTCCTCATCAGAAAGGAAAGGAGGAAGGATCTGTTCACCAAGAAAGTAACCTTTTATGATCTTATTTTTTTTTTCCCTTTTCTGGGAATTTTCCCAGCCAGTTACTTGACTTCTGAGATTCCTTTCCACACCTACCTTACCTCCAGATACACCCCAGCTAGTGCTTGGGGTCTGAGATTCAAATGCTGCTTCCCAGCCTCAGGGCTTTCAGTGGGGTCAGGGCTGCTATTCAGTGTGAGAGATTAAGTTCAGGTGCTCAAGTGGGGTCAGAGCCACCTCACAGGGCTCAGTTCCCTCAGGGAGTTTACTTGGAGATCTTCAACAATGGATCTGGTCTCCTGACTGCTTTGGGAGCCCCTGTCCTCTGTTGCCTCTGCTGCTGCCTCCCAAGGGGGCCTGAGTTATGGAGACACCTTCCTCCCCTCTCAGCCAGCCCAGAAGTCTCTCTCACTGAGCTGTAGAGCCTGTGGGTGGAGGGACCTTCGTGGCTGCCAGAGATTCCATCCCTGAACCCTGCTCTGATCTGGTCCTCTCTGTGCCACGTGGCCAAGGCAACACTGGGCTCTCCTCCAGGTCTGGTGTGCGACAGATCTTTGGTGTCAGTTTTTCACAGCTCTCTGGAACATAAATCTCCTCCACTCCATTGTTGTGTGGTTTCCACTGCTCCAGAATTTGTTGGGAGTTCCTTTTTACAGGAATTTATGGGCTGTAGGTTCGGAGCTAGCATATGTGAATCTTTCTACTCCGCCATCTTGGCTCCTCCCCCCTTCCTTGACATTTTTAAACACAGTTATGTTGAATGGGATACTCATAAAAATCTACTAAAATGGGTTCAAGTGTTGTGTGTGCATTTGCATTAGACAAAAGAACAAAAATATTTTGTTCCCAAGATAAATAAAGCTGTTGTAAGAACAGTAAAATGACTGAAGCCACATTTTTTTTCTTCCTTTGTTATGGGATAATGTAGATCCTCCCCTAAAGTCCTTGTTCAATATTTATTCATGCTGTGATGGTGACTGGAGTTTTGTATTTTTTTTTGAAAGCATTACCTCTAGAGCGTAAACTCTAGAGAAATGGAAAAGTTTCCACTATTGACTTTGACCTGAATTTTCACATATTTCCTAAGACAACAAGCTTAATAATGTTGAAGAAAGAAATCACAATGCTCCATGAATTGTGGGTTTTGATCTGTATCAGAATATAAATATTTACCCAGTTGAAATCAGAGATTCTTGAAACATGGTGGTAATCAATGTGTACATTTACAACTGCAATCATTATCATCATCACATCATTCATGTAGTGTTTTAATGTCTGTAAAGTGCATCACACATATAATCTTATTTCATGGTAGCGTCTTGAGTATATTTTTGTGAGTATTCTACCATAAATACTGCCAGTTCAGGATAGTATCATACAATGTGGATTTGTAGTTCTAGGACTTATCTCTTCTATTATTTGTCTGTATGATTGTAGATATGCTTTGTCATCTCTTATACTTAGTTTCCTCACTGAAAATGATGAGGGTTAGGGGGAAGAATATTGAAACTAGATGGTTCAGTGGATGAAATACTGGGTCTAGAGATCAAAAAACTTGGGTTCAAATTCAGATTCAGACACTTACTACCTGTAGGACTCTGAGCAAGTCATTTAATCTCTGTTTACATTAATTCACTAGAGAAGGAAATAATAAACCATGGAAGTATCTACAACTTTTTAATGAGGTAGCGAATTCCATTTTTTTAAATAGTGTACTGCTATATGTATGTAGATCTAAATAGATAGATACATTGATATAAATAAATATATAGATAATTATTTGTATATGCATGTGCACATACACATATACACACATATGTGCTTATATTTATTTTTATATAGTCAATGGTGAGCTGCTGAAATTTTGTGAGTTTATTATGTGTGTCCTTATAGATCCAATGGTCTAAAAAATCTGTTCTCTGCTCTCATCATGTTTCTACTTTTGAGCCTGCATTCAAATGTGTATATCTTTGCCCCATTTCTCCACTTGTTGCTGATTCTTTCCAGGAACCTCTTGGATATGGAAACATGACTCATTCTCTTGATGTTTTTATTTGTTTGGTTTTTTTCCTGCTCAAGTTCTTAGCTCCACCCACATTTAGCCCCTTTTGCAGGTGGAACCCTGTATTGCTCTCTAAAATCACTGTGATAATTATATTTGCAATTTTAATTTTTTTTTTATTTTAGACCTAAGTACTAAAGCTTACATATATAATAAAAAGAAAAAAACAAATTAAAATATTTAAAATGAAATGTAAAATAAGAAATCAAAAAGGCATGTGCATAGAAAAAGTATGAGAGGATTCAAAATAGACAGCAACAAAGTTCCATTTCAAGAAAGCCATATAATAAATTCTGTGCATTGGATTGAGAATTGTCTTTCTTTACTTCCTTACAAGTTGTCTTTTGTTCTCTGATGTACACTTTTTACTTTGCTCTTTTTTCCCTTTTTCTCTCCCCTGCCTCCCCTCCCTGGTAATTTAAATGGGGAGATCTTTCCCATTCATTAATAGGCCCATATAACCTGCCTGGGCCTGAGCCACATGGAACCTGTGGTGGGAGGAGTTTCAGAGAAAATTTGGTCGGAGTGGTGAGAACAGAAGGATGTAGGCAAGCTGGCTGCTGACTAGACTGAGTGAAAGAGCTTGTTTGTGATTTGTTTGACAGGGCTGGTTTGTGGGAAGCCTAGCAGGGGAAAGGCTTGGGGCTGGTGTTGTTCTCTGCATTGTTATTGTGTATGGATTTTTTGTTATGTTATTAGATGTCTCTCTTTATGGTAGGAAAGGCATTTCTTTATGGAGTTGACATTGATCTTTTTAGGACATGGATGGATTTGGCTTTCTGGTGTCTGAATTAATTTTTTGGTTCTGTCTTTGATGTGGAGAGTATGTTGTATTTTGAGATTCAGAATTGTGCCAGGATATTCATGGCCTCCATGGAGATGCTTACCTCTTCACAGGGAGGAAATATCCTTCTGGAATTTTTTCTTTAGATCTCTTCCAATTGTCCTGGGGGGAACCATTGTTCTGAACCTGCTCTCTATGTTCATCATGAGGCACAATTTTATCAATTTTGTAAGAAAGTCTTGAAAACTTGGAATTTTCTTATCTACTCCACCATCTTCCTGGAATCCTCCTATATTTTCACTTTAAAAAAAATATCTATTAGTAACTTAAGATGCCCATTCACATGAGAATACAGAAGTTGTAGAAGGATAACAGAGGAAGAGAGAGACACACAGAGAGAGACAAAGAAAGAATTCTCTACCCTCAAGTTTACCTTTAACTTAATTACTAAAGAGGACATCACACTGTTGAGAGAATAAAACTTTTTGGTATATGGAGTTGTAACACAAAGATGTAGCCAAATCAAAATATTAATGACATATTCTATCACATTTTTTTTTGCTGTTGTTGCTAATTTTGAGAAAGATTTCATTCTTGAATTTACACATGTACAGCACTGTATTGGACATATGGTCAACTACCACCACACCTGTATAGCTACATTTTTGACAAAAAGTGTGACTAATGAAATGGGTCACATTAATTACAAAATTTGAAATTTCTATCTATACCTGATCATGATCCTAATTTCCCTTCCATATGCTCATCCAATTCTTGAAGAATTCCAAGGAAATTAGCTTATTACTTTCTAAAGGAACAGATTCTTCTTTTAGAAAGAAGATACTAAGGAATCTCATTTTTTTCTGTCCTTTCTAAAGCAATATTGTGCCATGGCAGGAATGATAACTTTTTTCCAAATTTTAATGCTTAGAACCAAAGTTGGTTAGTTGTGAGTTGGTATAATATTTCTCATCTATAACTTTTTTCACTGTATTTCATTGTTTGCTGGGTATGTATAAGAAAAGTTTAAAAAAACCGATCAGAAATATTATTAAATTCAATTTGATAAACATTCATTAAACACCTACCTTGTGCCAGGAACTGAGGGAGAAAATAGGGACACAAAGAAAAAAAAAGAAATATTCCCAAAATTCAAAAAGCTTACATTTTTCTAGGAGAGGGAAAGAAACATATGTTCAGAATAAATACATGCTAATTTCCAGAAATCAGAGTACTTCAATTAATTCAGATCAGAATAAGTCACTTTTAGGAGTCTGCATGCGGTTTGATCCTTGAGAAAACTGTACATTTTACAAGGAAGAAGTAAAGAAAAAGTACATTACAGGCATGGGAAATAATACTTCAAAGACTTTTTTTTTAGGTCAGAACTAACTTAGGCCATTCTGAGGATTCAGTTTTGAAGTTAGGATGCAAGTAGACACTAATGGAAAATAAAATACAATTAAAAAATTACTAGTCACAAAGGTTAAAATGATATAATTCCTAAAATTAAGAGATCCTAAATCAGGTAAAAGAGCTATTCTATGTAGCTCCACATTCATCACCACAACAGATCACATTAAACATGGAAAAAATCTACACTAGAAAAATCTACAGTAAAATCTCTGACTCTAGGACCCCATAAGCTGACCCTTTTATATCTCAGGGAGGTGAAAACCAAATTGTCTCCCTATGTCCTAAAAAGATCAATGTCAACTCCATAAAAGAAATGCCTTTCCTACCATAAAGAGAGACATCTAATAACATGTATGAAGAACAAAAAGGAGGCCAATATGGCTAAAATAAAGTGTATAAACAGTCTAGTTTTCAAGATCTTTTATTTCACTTAGAGGAAAATGAATTTTATCTCATAGGGAGTGATATTTTTTATGGCAAATTATATAGAAAATAGATTGTCAAAGTGAGACCAGAATCAGAACACCAATAGGAACTTGTTGTAATTGTTTATGCAAAAAATGGTGAAGATCTATACACGTCCTCATTAGTAGAGAAGGGAGTTGAAGTTCTAGATTTTGTTTTCAGATCAAATTGATACAATTTAGTTCACACCATAAATAAACTTGGATTGCAAATATTAACTGATAGCAATGGCTATCTTTTTGTGTGTTTTTATTTCTGTTGAACTGGGCTGGTGATTTCATTGGTGTAGAAGGCACATAAATTCTCTCCACTGATTCAGTATGAGAATTATTTTATAAACTAATTTAAAGAATTGTTGGAGGAGGGATGGCTTAAAGATTAAGGAATTTAGTTGCTATTATAGCAACTAGCATGGGTTGGACATAGAACTTAAACCTTCCTGTATCTAAAGGTGCACCACTTTCCACTATGCCATACTGCCTTTTATGTTAGGTATTTTATTAAATGATGATGAACATATCTTCAAGAACATATCTTCTACTATATGTGCATACTTAAAATACCTTTTCACTGTTATGAACTCAAATTCTATGATTATGTTCAGAAAGAACTTGATAATCCCAGATTTTACTGGCAATCATGAACACAAAGTTATTTTAGCATTTTAAGCCATATGAAAATTGGTCAGATCTGTGTTCCCTCTATTTTACAAAGCTATCTGAGACTTAATAAACTTACACAGGAACTGCAAGACTCAATAGTCTCTACAAGAATAGCTAGCACATTTTTGTAAGTTTATTTTTCCTTTTTGGATTAGGTTTATTCTACATAGAAAAACTGCTCAGTCAATAATGTTCATTGATCATCTGTTCTGTTCCAGCTACCCTTTTATAACTGATGGAGATTGTTGTTTACCCTTCATTCTCAAGGAAGACCATGGCATCATGAAGGTGATGCCATGACTTGCAAGTGAATGCAATTTAAGTGAGAGAGGTCTGTGCAAAATCACCAGCCTCACTTTCTCCTGCAGAGTCATCTGGCTCCAGAGGCAGGACACAGATCAGGACAACTGGGGACAGCCCTCTGTGGAATACAAAAAAAAAAAAAGAGAGAGACTAAAGAAAATCCTTGCCCCCAAGAAGATCACAGTATAAAGATAGAGACAGCAAGCAAACTGCATACTGGTTAAATAGGAAATAATTAGCAGTAGGAAGGAAAAGGTGTTGGAAACACTCCCTGAAGAAGATGAGATTTCATCTGGGAACTGAAGGAAGCCAGGGAATCAAAAATGTTGAGAGAAGGAGGGAGATAATTACTGGTATGGGGGATAGTAAGGAAATACTTAGACCTGAGAGAGGGAGGGCAACATGGTGCTGGACGGGTTGCCCAAAGTTATTTATCTTTAAAAGGTAATGTTTGGAATTGGACTCTAGCCTCTAGCTTTACCTGCTCTTAAAATATCTAATGGGTAGAAGTTTTGACTCATTAAATGAACTAATTTAAAATAATCTATTATTGTCATAAAACAAAACAAAACATGTATGCTATTACATACATTCTAGAATAAGTCTCTATGCCCATTGGACATTTTGGAATAAACTACATTTTTAAAAATGAATCATTTTTCCTCAATATTAATGTGACCAATTCACAAAATAGCCTTTAACATAAATACCTTTTCTTCATGATTTTCCTTGCCTTCTCTGTGTACACTTTGGTTTTCTCAGAATTTTTAGCCCATCCTCACTTTTGCATATTTTTATTTGGCTATGAAAGCAATAAAGAATTTTGTGCAACTTTGCAGGATATGGATATTACTAAATGCATTGTCTATTAATATTGACTCTAAGAATTCACTTCAGATAAACTGAGGAAACAATTATTAGGTTGATGACCACATACCAAGCACTATGTTAGATTCTGTGGATCCAAACACAAAACAAAATCTAAATGAAACTGAATTTCTTCTCTTGGAAAATGCTAAATTTTCCTGGAGGCAAACATAGATAAGCAAATAAAAATATATGCAACATAGATACAAAGTAACTGATAAGAATGATTATAACAATATAGACATCTCTAGAGGTACATATCCTGTATTTGGATTTTCATTGATCCTACTCCTCTCATGAGGAAAAGTAAACAGTTCCCCAGGGTATTTCTACATACACTGTTCATCATTTTGCATGAATATTTGGGTGGGTATTGCCCACACTGAATTATTTTATATTTATTTTGCATATATTGTGCATTTTGTCTTTATGTGCATATTCAATGTCTAACAACTGGAAAAATCAGGAAAGTCTCTCCATGGGAGATGAAAATGAAACTGAAACTTGCACGGAGCTGTGGATTTCAAATGACACATAAGTGAATGAAGAACATATAAATATGCAATTCACATTAGTGGTTGTTGTGTTTGTTCTTCCTTCTCCAAGAGGTCCATGACATTGAGACGATGACATGACTTGCAGTTGACTTAGATTTGAGGGAGGGAGAACTATGCAAGGTCACCAGCCTCACTTTCTCCTCCACAGCCATCTGAGTAAAGTGGCCACATATTCATCAGGACAACTGGAGGTGGCCCAGGATGCAATAGGAGAGGCTGGTCATTTTAGGCTAAGGTCTTATCAGATTCTCACTTTGAGTGAGATATGTGTATTCAATGAATAGACCTTCCTTAATTAGTTACTCAAGGAATGACCCCTTTAAAAAAGAAAATCAAACTAGAAGGGGATGACCTTCAGGTTTCCTGAGTAAAGGAAAAACAATTGCTATTTAGTATTTACAATCACTCTGTGCTAGGTGGGCAGAGGGACCTGTTCCATTTAAAATATCTAGCCAGTAAACCAAAAGAAAAAAGGCAACCTTTGGTCATGAAAGTATACCTTCCAATGGGTTAGTGCACCACAGGCAAGGACAGAGAGGAGAGGAGGGGAAGGGAGAGAATAGGAGGGGAGAGGAGCAAACTGCTACTCACTCACAGGTTGTGTTTGTCATTCCTGCCAAACTAATAATAATAAAAATTAATGCTTGTATATCTCTTTAACGATTAACTTATTTCATCCTCACAAAAGTTTGGTAGATAGGTGTTTTTGTTTGTTCCATTTCATAGAGGAAGAAACTGAAATAGACAGAGGTTTTTGAGGTTATATTGCCTGAAGTCAAACATATAATGATTTTCTGAATCTGGATTTGCACTATCTTCCTAATACCATATCCATTGCTCTATTTACTGTGCCTTGTACTTATAGCTGTCTTGAGTCCAGCCTGGGAAAGGCATGGAGATGGAAGATGGAATTTCATGTGTGCATACATCAAGATAATTTTGTCTGAGATGTAAAGTGTGTGAGAGTAATTACAAATGTCTAGAGAAGTTGAAGACAAATTGTGAAGGACTTATGCGATAAGAAAAGAAGCTGATACTTTATTATAGAGTTAATAGAAACCATTGGAGCTTCTTGAGCAGGACAATAATGAAGTTAAGAGAGTCTCTCACAGTTGCAGATCACCTGAGATAATTTGACCAGTTAGACTGAGGAAAGATGTAGCTCTCAGGTAGGCAGAAGTAAGATATAAATATTATTGAATTGTGTACATTCAATATAAAAGGCCAAAATGAAATGAAAATAATAACATCCACAAAATAAAATGTTTTTTTTTCTGTTTCAGCCTGGTTTACTTTGTGTATTCATGGATATAAATGATCTAGCATCATTGACTTTTAGTACTGGCATAAACTCTAGAGATTAAAAAAATATTTATTCGTTTTAGATAGATAAGTTAATGCTCTGAGGGTTAAAAAGTCTTACTAAAAGTGACACAAATAGTAGCAGAAATACTACTAAAATCATCATATTAATTTTTATTACAGTTCTTTTCCCATGATACAACACTCTAACCCCAGACAACACACCACTACATTTTTGAGATTAATTAATTAAACATATTTGGAAACCTTTGCTGTTGCTGAGAAAGTACTTTAGTGATTAAAGGAGTTAATGTCTCTTTAAAAATTCCTCCAATAAATTACAAGGATATAGTTTATGTGCTCCAAGAACCTTGATCATTGTTCATGCTTATGTGGAAAATAGACTATAAAGGAAAATCATTGGTGTATAAATTTGATGCAATTCTAATTGTATTCAAATAAGAGAATGTATAGACATTATTGGGCAAATTTTAATCTTATAAATCTCTTAGGAAGTCACATGATCTAATACCAAAAGGGCCATCTCCACAGTCATTTTTCTTTCCTTCTGTAGTGATGGTATCTTTGAATATAATTAGTCCCCTGGAATCTAATAGTTCTATAAGAAGCTTAAAAATTATTTCTTCTTAATCACCGTTCAATAGCCACTATCCTAGGATTTGTTATTTCCCGCAATGACAGGGGATCCTTTGCTAACAAAAAATAGACATTAAAATGTCATTCATTATCAGACTTGCAGAAAAAAAAATAAGTTAAGGATATCATCAAATTGCTTGACCCTTCATATTAATCTTGAGGTTCAAAGTCAAAATTGATTTCATCCATAAGGAGCATTATTAACGAGCCATGTAATCATGGTAATTTCTGGATTATATATAGAACAAATTAAGCTCCACGTAATCCCTGTTTTCTAGATGTTTACAACCTAGCCAAACAAAATTTCAGTGTGAATAGACAGAAATGCTAGTTGGGAGGGAAATGCAAATCAATTACATTAGAGATAATGCTTACAGAATGAAACAATGATAGGGTTTGTTCTTTTGATTTCCCATTGTAGAAAAACTACTTTAGAATGACTAGATAACCAGTAGGCAAAGCGCTTTTATTTTTCTCTCCCTGAATCCCTTTGGACTATATGGGTTTCCCAAGTAGCAAGAGAATGGTATAGAGAAGAGTAACAGGGAATTTTTCTTCGAAGGTTGGAAACCACTCTCTTGAAGGTAAGTTAGTAATGCCTTGGATAGAGTTGGGAAGACCAGAATTCAAATCCAGTCTCATACATTTATTAGCTATGGTCTGACCTTGGCCAAGTCACATATCTGTTTCAGTTTTCTCATCTATAAAATGGTGATAAAAATAGCTATCCATATGACTATTATGAAAATTCAGTGAAGAAATTCAAACTTTAAAATGCTATGTATAAGTCCTAGGTAGCAGTAGTCATCAGTACTGTTCCCTGAGTTGCTGAGTATATTTACCATGAATATTTAATCATCCTGAAGACTCTGCCACCGACTTCCTATATGTGGCCTTTTCTTTATAACAGCTCATTTGAAGGGTAAAAATGATAAGTTAGTTTCTGTGTGCATGTTTTTTGAAGGTGGAAGTACTATGAAATGAAAAGCTCACCAGGCTAGGTGGAAGTCTTGGGTTTGAGTCCTGGTTCTGACATTTAGTAGCTGGGAGGTCTTTGCCAAGTTATTTTCTCTCTCTCTGGGATATAATTTCCTTATCTGCAAAAGCAGGAGTTGACATAGAGGATTAGTAAGTTTCCTTTAGGTTCCTAAATTTGGTGATTTGTGGCCTTTATAATGATTTTGTTCTATGAGTCTGAGGCCAGTGATTGTGGCTTATGAACCTCAGCTGGAAGACTTGCTTCTTGGGTTCCATTTTTCATGTCAAATATAAGCATATGAATACATACATGTATCCATCTCTCTCTCTCTCTGTATGTGTGTTCCTCTGTGTGTCTCTCTGTCTCTGCCTCTCTCTCTGTTTGTCAGTTTGTGTGTATGTATATATCATCAGCAGCAGCAGCAACAACAAAGATTTACATGGTGCTTTAAGATTTGCAAAGTGCTTCAAAGATATTATCTCATTTGGTACTCACAACAACCCTGGAGGGGAGTTGCTAATATTATCCTCATTTAGCAGATGAAGATACTGAGGCAGATAGAAATTAAGTGACTTATTAAGGGTCAAATATCTAGTAGGCTTTGAGACCATATTTGTATTCAGGTCTCCTTGACTCCAGGTCTATCCTTATATCCTCTGGGATGCCTAGTGAATAGTGAGGAAATTGAGATGAGGATAGTGGAACTGGAACTCTGATTTCACTTGCAAAGGGATATCTCAAAGGAGAAAATTCTTGTTGTCAAGGTAGATTTTCAACAATTAAAATCTTAGGCTATGTCATAAGACAATAAGGTACTAAGTGATTTGCTTATGGTCATATAACCAGTAAGTATCAGAGCAAGGAGATGAAGTTAATTCTTTCTGACTCTAAGATTAGATCTCCATCCCCTATCAAACAATAGTCTCTTACTCTGTCAGCCTACTCTCCCTATCATCTACTGGTTTGCCCTAGACACTTGACTATTATTGTTTCGCATCTCATCCAACCATTCACTCAGGTTATTTCACCATCTATTTCATGTTAATACCCTTCTTGCCAGAACAAAATATCCCTTAAAAGTTTAACATTATGTGAAACTATTTATATAACTTATCATTTAACTTCTTTGTTCATCATGTGCCATGTAGGCTACTACAAGAAATGAGTTCATTTGACCTAAGTAAGATAATTAGATTTTAAAAAAAGGAAGAGACTTTATCACTCAAATTCAGCTCGTCTGTTACACAGATGAGAAAACAGAGGTCTGTGGGAAAAGTGACTTACCTAGGAAATCTTTGTCTCAGGTTAACACCACCTACCTCAAACAGAATTTACCTGCTTATCAGAATTCTAAACTCATATAAGATTATTATGACCATTGGTCATACTTTAAATTCAAGAAATTTTCCATACAGCTAAAGAAGTGCTAAGGCATTTTTCCCCTTTTGTGAATAAACATCTCTAAACACTTTAATGGAAACATTAAATTCCAATTTACCTTATTTTCCTATGCTGCAGAGTCCTTTTAGCAGAAAAAAATACTATTGAAAGAAACATGGCTATTTTTCTTGTCTCTTGCTATTATTTTTCTCTTCAAACTCTTAATGTTTCCTACAAGATAACAAAAAAAATAATCCTGCTTATCTTGAACAATGGACAATCCAGACTGATGACTAAAACATTCATTTTTCCCTTTCTCTCTTCTGTTTTTTTTCTTTTATTTTTGTAAACTTTCTACATTCTCACTTCTCTTTTTGAATACATTAATCTGCTGCATACTAGTCAAGAATTTTCTTTGTTCTTTCATTCTTTCCTTTATGCCATTTTTCTTTTCTTCTTTCCTTCCTTTCTTTTTTTCTCTCCTTTAAAGTGAACAAAGGAACATCCTGAAGCCTTTGGAGTACCTGTGAACACCTGATATTTTAGTTTTATAGGGAGAACTATATAGGCAGAAACCACTTCAACAAGCATTCATCTGCACTTAACACATATGGAACATTGTGCTAGGTTTTCAAGGTACAAAGACAAAAATGTGACAAGTAATTTTGCTTTAAAAGGGCTTCATTTGACTGTGAAGTATAAAATAGAAGTTGGATTTAGACCATATCAGACTTGAGATGGAGAAGCAAAAGCAGGTATTTGAGAGCAAGAATGTCAGGTTTAAGGAACTGCAATTTGGTTGGAACATAGAATGAATGAAGATTGATGATTTGACATAATTCTAGAAAAGTAGGTTGCAGTCGGATTCTTAAAGGCTTAAAATTCCCCAAGAAGAAAAGTTCATATTTTATCCTGGATAACATGACAGGTTTACATTGTATTCTGGAGTCCCTAAAGTTTCTTGAGGTGAGACATTGTGTAGTCAGTCCTATGCTTTAAGATTATTTTTGGCTTCATAGAGAGTAGACTGGAACAATTTGGAAATAGGAGATCATTTGGAAAGCTACTGAAATAGTGAAGAAGTGATGAGGTCCTGAACTCATGGGGAGTCAATGTAAGTAAAAAGGAGTCAGACACAGGAGATGCTATGGAAGGGAAGTTGTAAAGAGTTTATGGACGACTGGATATGGACTGAGGAATTTTGGAATAGTCAAGGGTTGAGAACAAATGAACATACAAACATGATTTATTTGAAGACTCAAGGAACTTAAAAGAAGTAAAGAGAAGAGAAGGGTCTGAGAAGAATGAAACCTAAACAGCTTTTCATAGTACATCGTGACTTGTTCCGTGTTCATCTTTCACAGCTCTCACCACCTATACTTCCTTTCTTTCTACTTTTACCTGCTCATGCTGAAGATTCTTCCCTGCTTAAATTGTGCCCCACATGTGCAAACAACAGAATTGACACCTATCTGTCCGCACTTTATCCCTTACTTAATCCATTTTTCCATGCTCAATACAAGGTATGTAGAAGTATACTTCTTTATAAATGTTAGGAAAGCAGAGATTTCACAGGTCACTAAGGGGAGGGAGAACTCCTATTATGAGGAAGAAACATTATAAAGGAGAAATCTCAAAATATCAAGAAGCACAACTATTATAGACCCTAATAGAATTTTAGAAAGCTCTCAGAGTGTTTGAAATGTTTATTAAAGTAAAAGGCAATAAATAAATCAACATTTAAAGGAAAAAATAAGAGATCAGAGGAGCAAAAAATTTAGAGCTTAAATCTGGAAGTAGAATCTAAGAATCAATCTTGACCAATCCCATGATATTTTTTTAATGAAGTGGTTGAAATCAGGAGTACTCTTCTGATCTATTGGTCCAAGGAAAATGTGGGCATTACGAGGCAGCCAGGTATTGCAGTGTCAAATCTGAAGTCAGGGAGACTCATCTTCCTGGATGAAGATCTGGCCACAGATATGTACCAGCTGTGTGACCCTGGGCAAGTCACTTAAATCTGTTTTCACTTGTTTATCATTTGTAAAATTCAGTCAGAAGAGAAAATGGAAAATTACTCCAACATTTTTGTGAAGAAAACACAAAATAGAGTTATGAAGAGTCAGACATGACTGAAACAACTGAACACCAACCACATTTTGGGATTGTATTTCACAAATCATCCCATTAAATTTGCATGGATTAGTCCTATGGTAGCCATCCTATGGGCCATTTGTGAAGCCTGTCCTTCTCCTTGTCCTCTTTTAATAAAAATGTGCCTGAGAAAGTGCATAGGAGAGTTCATTTTACAGCAAAAAAAAAATTGAAACCAATTTAAAGAAAGTGTTACTAATATGAGAAGAGGTAGGGGAGTGTACAAGAGCCTCCCTTTCTTTGCTTCCACATTTGTCAAGCTCGGTTCATCTGCAGGTGTGTAGCTAGTTTGATACATCATTCTTCAATCTCCATTATCTTCCTTTTTTACTAAAGAATTTATGTTGGCCACATTATTTTATTTTTTAGAGGAATGTTCAAAAATAAGTAGATTTGGTTCCAGAGATTTAATTAACTAAGGCCATATATATTGGATTTCATACAATTTACCTATTCAAATAACATATTCATGAAAAAGGGATGAAAATGGAAGCTCACTGTGAAACAGATCCCAATCCTTTCTTTTATTCAATTAATAGATGGAAAGAAATGTAATATTAATATAATAGACTATTGAAATCAGAAAGAACATAGATAAAGAGAGCTTCAACTTCATTAAAGTGTACCATTTGAAAGACAGTGAGTAAAAGATACTCCTTCAAAGTCTGATTTGTTCTATTACACGTTAAGTAAAATAGCTATTTTTGTGAAAAATATCTGTACAACAAGTTCTTGATATTGGGAAAAGTTCATAAATTCTATGTCAGGATTAGTTTTCAATATTTTCATCCATATGCACTTGGCCAACTAGTATGACGTTAAGGGTCATGGAAAGCATAAAAGATTTACAATTGCTTTGTGAGGACTCTGTGTGTGTATGTGTGTGTGTGTGTGTGTGTGTGTGTGTGTGTGTGTGTGTGTGAGAGAGAGAGAGAGAGAGAGAGAGAGAGAGAGAGAGAGGGAGAGGGAGAGAGAGAGAGTTCATCACTGATGTATATATTTCATTTTAAATAACATTTTCTAAAAGAAGGAAAAGGGAAGAAAAGTATGTCTAGTGATCACAGTTTTGGACTGGGAATTAAAGTGATCTGTGTCCAAACACTTCTAATGGCACTTGCTACCTATATCCTTAAGGAATCTCTTAAAAATCTTTGAATGTCTGTTTCATTGTTATTGCTGTTCTTTTTGGGTATGATCATATATAACAGACATTTTGTTGTCTCATTGGTGATATGTGTAAATTTCACTCCACGTAGCAGCTGGAGAAATAATTTCTAAGTCCTGATGTTTAGGTGCCATTTTAAGCAAATGTTTGTTATTCTAATGATAATGCCATTTAAAATTAAGGACATACTTCAGTTCTAGATAGTTTTTATCACCCATAATGAATGATTTTTACTGGTCCATTAGAATACCTTTCCCAGAATTCCCAAATGAAATTGAATTTATATATGTCATTTCTGATCAATTACTTTCAATATAGCTGATACATAAATCTCTTTCATATTCCAAAGAATGGAAACTGTTCCTTTCATCATGCCTTTATTCTTTGAATATTTGAATAGTATTTTTGCTTACTTGTTTGTTTTTCAGCGATGATTCCTGATCTGTAATTTAATCTTTTCACACAAACATATTGTGTGGAAAATTCTGCTACAATTATATACTAGCAAATAGGCAAATAGTCTGTAATTAAAACCTTGGAGTCTTGTCTGGTACTCTGAAAAGTGAAGTCATAATCTAATGTTAACCCCGTATGTTCCGGAGATGGAACTTGAGGCAGGTCTCTGACTACAAAGCCATTTGTCGCTCATTCTTCCACATACCCACTCTTCAATGTTCATATAATATTTAAAAGTAGAAAAAAGAAATGACACAATTTTCTCTACACAGCTCATCAAGATACTTAACATTTTAATATCTTATTTTGTTATATAGTTTAGTCACACATAAAATTTTTAACTTGTACTTAAAAAACCAGTTTTAAATGCTCACCCTCTCTTTCCTCTCCCTTCAGTTTGAGAAGGCAAGCAATCTGATATCAACTGGCCAAGTGAAGTAATGCAAAACACATTTCCATATTAGCCATGTTGCAAAAGAAAATAGACAAAAATAAGAAAATATAAAAAGTTAAAATTCATGCTTCATTTTGCATTCAGAGTTCATCATTTCACTCTCTGTGGGTAGACAACATTTTTCCTAATGCGTCCTTGGAAACTGTGCTGCATCATTGTCTTGATCAGAGTAACTAAGTCTTTAATGGTTAGTCAGTCTATTAATATTGCTGTTACTGTTTACAGGGTTCTCCTGATTTTGCCCACTTCACTTTTCATAAGTTCTTCTATGACTTCCCAGATTTTTCTCTAACCAATCTGCTCATCATTTCTTATAGCAAAATGATATTCCATCACAATCATTTAAAGTTGTTTAGACATTCCACAGTTGTTGGAAATCCTCTCATTTTCCATTTTTTTGGCACCACAAAATATCCACTATATTTGTACAAATAGATATTTTTCCCATTTATTTTATATCTTTGGAATATGGACCTAATAATGGAATTGCTGGTTCAAATAGTATGCATAGAATTGTAAGTCTTTTCATATAGTTCCAAATATTTCTTCTGTTTGGTTGGAACAGTTTCTAACTTCACTTATAGAAAATTAATGTCCTGACTTTTCCACATTTCTCATCAGAATTTGCCATTTTCCTTTTCTGTCATGCTAGCCAATCTGATGGATGTTAGGTGGTATCTCAGAATTGTTTTAATCTGCATTTCTTTAAACAGCAGAGATTTAAAGATTTTTTTCACGTGACTATTAATAGCTTTAATTGCTTCTTCCAAAAATTGTCTGATTATATGGTTGATCATTTCTTAACTGGGCAATATCTCTTATTTTTATAGATTTATCTTAGTTCCCTAGAAAATGCAGAAATGAGACTTTTATCAGAGAATCTTGTTGTGCAACCTCCCCAGTTTTTTGTTTTCCTTCTAATTCTGGCTGCATCAGTTTTGTTTGTGCTTTTTAATTTTCTGTAATCGGTATTATCCATTTGTTTCCCAACAGCCTCTCTATTTCTAGTTTTCCCAGCAATTTTTGTCAAGTCTTGAGTACTTGCAACAAAAGCTTGGGTATTACAGTTTATCATGCACTGAGATTTCTATTGCTATTTGATATAGTTTGTTGCATACCTAATCTATTTTAATTATCCTCTACTATGTCCCTTTGCCACTATCAAAGCATTATTATGACTATCACTTTGTCATGTAGTTTGAAATCTAGCACTGCTATTCTGCCTTCACATTTTTTGTCAGCTCTTTATATTTTTGATCACTTGTTCTTCCATATTAATTGTGTTATTATTTCTAGTTCTATGAGAAAATCTTTGCTAGTTTGATTGATATGATGAATAAGTAAATTAACTTTATGTAGAATTTTCCTTTTATTATATTGTTTGGCCAAATGCTGAGCAAATGGTATGTCTCCAGTTTTTTAGAATTAGCTTTGTACAAAATGTGTTTCATCATTGTATTCAGAGAGAACTTTACAGGTAGACTCCCTTTTGTTTGTAATCTGTATAAATGCTGAAGACTTTATGTGGGTTTACTGTATATCCTGAAACTTAACTGAAATTGTTAATCATTTCAAGTATCGTTTCAGTTGATTCTCTAGGATTCTCTAAGTATATGATTATATCATTTGCAAAGAATGACAATTGTTTCTTCATTGCCCCATTTTACTCCCTTAATTTATTTTTCTTCTCTCATTGCTCTAAGTACAATTATTAGGACAATATAGAACAATAATGATGAGAATAGTCATCCTTGATTCATCAAGTTTTTCCTCATTACAGATAATGTTTGCTCTTAATTTTAGTTGAATATACTTATCATTTTCAGAAAAGCTCAATTTATTCCTGTGCATTCTGGGGATCCACCTCTCCCCCCACCTTAAATCAGGAATAAGTGTCATTCATTTTGTCAAAGGCTTTTTTGGTGCTGTTGCATTTACTGAGATAATTACATCATTTTGCTGCTTTTACCTTTCATATAGTGAATTATGCTGCTATTTTTCCTAATATTGAATCAAGCCTGTATTCCTGGTGTTAAACCAACCATGTAATAATATACAATATATTTCTTTAAATTCCTTACTAATATTTTATTTAAAGGTTTTGCATCAATATGCGCTAATAAGATTGGTTAATAGTTTTCTTTTATTTTTTTTACTCTTCCTCATTTAGTTATCATTGCCATATTTGGAATTTAAAAAATAGAATGCGTTCTTTAAATATTTTTAAGAATTTATATAACGTTTGAATTAATTGCTGCTTAAATGTTCAGCAGAATTCACTTATAAGATGACCTGGGCCTTGGGATTTTGTTTTTCTTAGAGAGAACATTGATAGCTTACTCAATGTCTTTTTTCTAAGATAAGGTTGTTTAAGTATTGTAATTCCTCTCCTGTAAATCTGGGCAATTTATATTTTTGTAAATATCCATTCATTTCACTCAGATCATCAGTTTTACTAGCACATGATTTGTCCAAAAAAACCCCATCTATAATTGCTTTAATTTTATCTTCATTGGTGATGCATTCACACATTTAATTTTTGATACTGGTATTTCTTTTTTTTTTCTTTCAAAATTGCATTACCAATGGTTTATTTTTTTTACAGTTTCTTTTACAAAACAGCTCCTACTTTTATTTATTATTTCATGTTAAATTAAAATTTTACTAATTTCTACTTTGATTTTTTCAGGATTTCCATTTTGGTGTTTAATTGAGGATTTTTAATTTGTTATTTCTGAAGGGCTTTTTAGTTGCATCTTCAATTTTTTCATTGCTATTTTTCTCTTTTATTGACATACATATTGACAGATACATGTACTTGTTATATTATAATAAATATAATATAATT
The DNA here is from genome assembly GCA_023548195.1 of Bettongia penicillata ogilbyi. Lineage (NCBI taxonomy): Eukaryota > Metazoa > Chordata > Mammalia > Diprotodontia > Potoroidae > Bettongia > Bettongia penicillata. The sequence continues at coordinate 11,214,551 of JAJHZJ010000470.1, read as the reverse complement.
ATAGTATAGTATATTATATACATGTCCTTAGTACTACTTGGACAGAGACTCACAAGTTTTGGTATATTATCTCATTGTTGTCATTTTCTTTAATGAAATTATTGACTATTTCTAGAATTTTGTCTTTAACTCATTAATAGTTTAGTGTTAGATTATTTAGTTTCCAAATCACTTTTAATCAATGTGTGCACACAAAAACACACATACACACTTCCAGTCTTTATAGAGCTTACTTTTTCCTGAGGAAAAATTATATTCACTGAGATGGAAAAAGATAAGAAATTAATTTAGAGAAGTTTCAGATGTATTTGTGGTGGGGGTGAAGAGAGTATAACTTGGGTAATTAGGAAAGATTTCTAACAGGAAGGAACATTTGAACTGAGACTTGAAGTAGCCAGTCTAATAAAAATGACTTTTTAATACTCAGAGAAGCCAAAATATTTATTTAATGTCATAAAGCTAGCATGTCCTAAGTAAGGGAACTTTGGCCTATTTTTATTAAAAAAAATCATTTGCACAGTATAAATAATGTTTGTGCACAGTATAAATAATGTTTGCATTCTCACTAATGAGAATTTTTTCTTACATATTTGTGAAAAGAGAGGGCCTTTATTCTGCATGTGAATACAGATTTATAAAATCAGCATTACTACAGATCCACCTCAGATTTGTTGGCAGAGTAACAAATGCGTATATAGGTCTCATGGTTAGGTAATCATTAAACATTGTTAAATCATCATAGATACAAATATATACAAGGAATTATATTAATGGAAAATAGTGGCTGAGATCTTAATTGCAAGAGTTAACAAGTTCTAAGGAAAATAAGCCCTGTAGCCCCTCCTCAACCTCCTTAGGTACTAATCTCCCTGAGATTAGGCTTTGAAATAACCTAAAATGTCAACTTTTCAAAAACAAAACAGAAATTAATTACTCTAGGACAATGATATCAACTTATCTATTATTTCCAAGACTTTCAGGATACAATTTAATGATTAAAATTGGGAAGCAGTTGCATGCCACTCAAAATTCTTTCTTTTAACCTGCTAGCAAAGAAATTAATTTATTCCTAGTGTATTTGGTCCTAGCAGGTAGGAAAAGGAATATGTGTTCCAAAGAGGAAAATTAAATTTTTATTTGGGAGGAGGAAGAAGGAAAAGAGAGGAGGGAAGGATGGTGCATAATGAAACATGGTTGGAAAAGTAAGATAATATTATCATAAAAGTAGAGATGAAAGGGATCTTTGAGATCATCTAGTTCAACACATTTTGCACATTAGGAAACTGAGGCCCATATACGGTGATTTTTTTTTGCTCAATGTCACAAAGTTAGGAGTAGGATACAAACCCAAATAATATAATTTCAAACACCACCCTAGGATAGAGATAGATTGTGAAGCACTTTAAATGGCAGACAGAGCAGTTTGCATTTTATTCAAGAGGCAATAGTATTACAGAGTTCCTCATTTCACTGTCACTTGAAATGTTATATGATCATGGTCCAGAGATAGAAGAGACTTCAGAAATAATCTAATTCAACTCTCTTATTTTATACATAAGAAGCTGGGATTCAGTGCACTACAGTGAGTTATCCAAGGTCACTATTGTAGTGGCAGATACTTAATATAACCATAGTTTTCAAGGACTGTTAATATTTTACACACCTGAGATGCTTGAATATGAATCAAGGCACTAACACAATCCAGCTCTGCCCCTGACCCTCTTTCAAGAACAGGAATGTTCTCCAATGGGTCACAAATTGAGGAGGCGTTTCTATGTCACAAACTTTTATTTGTACAGACATGCAAGTTTACCCTTTGATTCAATATTGCAGAATCAAAACTTAAGGAGTGCCCTGAATGTTTATTAGGATAAGTTGTTTTTCCCAACTGACATTTTCTAGCCCAACTCTCCAATGTGCATCAGTATTCATCACCTACAAAGAGCAGGAAATGAGAGATTATATATGACTGAACATGTGAATTGGTTTAGGCAGAGATAAGGTTCCTAGCATTTCGAACCTGGACCACTCTTCTTGTTGCTTACTTGTCTTTGTGCTGGAAAAGGAATAAAATATTCAGTTTCTCCTACTATTTTTTTCCTTGCCATTGAAAAATGAGTAAGAGACAGGTAGCTCTCTTCTTGGCTACAGAAGAAGTAAAAACCCCATCTCTTCATGTTTTCCTTATTGACCTAGATCTTTACTTGGAAATCAATCCAATCATGGATGTCTGGATTTGCAATCCCTCCTCTTTTTCAATCACTTTTCCCAAAGTGTTAGAAGTTGAAAAAGTTTCCTGAAATCCAAGTAAGTCGTTTAGAGTCAGACAAATATAATTTTTAAAGATACAACATAATTTTCTTTTAAAAAGAGTAATGCCTTTCATTACTGCTTAAGGATTATTGGTAAAAATGACTTTAGCTTTAATATATTGATCTCATTGAAAGATGCATATACCATTGAATAAATTATTCACCCATTAATCCATAAGCAGAGTAGTTCAACTGAGTTCAGTAAATTATTACTATCCTAGGAATTCTTTTATATGGAGATTCTCATTGAATAACTTTCTATCTAGCATAATGTATATTAACATTTTTATATCATAGAATCTTCGAAAGACTGATAAAACTGATGGATATCTCAGAATAAAATTTTTAAAAGCATATAATAAAATATGTATGATGACAAAAGAAACTAATTATATTGAAATACAGTCATAAAGTACTTTTCTAATATTTAAAGATCCCAGGGGAAAAAACCCAAAAATCTAGAATAAAGCAGAATAATTATTTTGTGAATTCTACTTCATTGACCTACTAAAACTAAACGCAAGTTCCCAGGCATCCTATCCTTGGCGATAGCAGATTGTCTTTTCTCCTATTTTAGCAAGCTTTTTACTAACAGTAATTCAGAAAGGACATTTTTGTTCAGAAATTGATAGGATCAGACTTTTGGATTTTAGAGATTATTTTGGCATCTCTTGCAAGGATAAATTCCAGTTACAGTATGAGTCTATAGAAGAGGTAGTGGAAGGTATAAACTGGTTGACTTTTATGAGTCAGCTAAATGGCATGATCGCAAGAAACATTTTGATGACAAAGTAAATGTTTGAACTCTCCTCCTAGTGGACATAAAAGAGTGAATGATGTCCCATGTTCTTCCAATTTGCTTTCAATTTCACTCTTTATATCAAGGTCATCTATTCATTTTGACCTTATCTTGGTAAATGGTGCAAGATATTGGTCTATGCCCAATTTCTGCTTTACCATTTTCCAGTTGTCCCAATAATTTTTACCAATAATGAATTTTTATCCCCAAATTTTAAGTCTCTACACTTGTCAAAGGAAGGTTATTGTATTTATTTGCTGCTATAAATTGTATGTCCACTCTGTTCCAGACAGTTTCAATAATTACTGTTCAAATAACAATTCAAACATAGTTTGATATCTGACATTGCTAAACTTTTTTCTTTCCCATTTTTATTACTTCCTTTGCTATTATTGACTTTTTGTTCTTCTGAATGAATTTTGTATTTTTTTCAAATTCAGCAAAATATTTTGGTAATTTAATTGGTTTGACATTAAATATGTAAATTAGTTGTTAAAATGATTCAATAACTGGATGGATGAAATGATGATGATTTACAAGGTGGAATTCTTGAGAAGAGAAATTCTTCTCCAAAGGAAAGTTAGTGAGTTCTGCACTAAACACGTTGACTATGCATGCAATATTGTTGCATCAACCCAGAGGTATCTACCAGATAATTGGCAATGTAGAACTGAATTTCAGGAGAGAAATTAGGACCAAAGTATAAGTGAGTTAATGTCACACCTTTCACTTTTAATAGGTGTTTAATCTTGGGTAAAGTCCTCAACCTCTCTGAGAACTACATGCCCACATATAAAATAGGGATAACATTATTTCCAGATTAATTTAAAACTCAAATAAGATAATGTATATAAATCACTTTGCAAACATAATTGTTATTTTTAACTTCTTTTTCTTAATTTTTCTGCACACTTGAAAAGTATTTCTAAAGGAAAAAAGACAGAATATTTTTAAAGGACTCTGATAAAGTAATTTAAAATCTTAGTTGTACTAAAAGTGTTAAAAAACATTTCTCTCTCATAGTCACTTTTTAGGCTATTGCTTACATTTAAAAGTATTCTTACACAAAAAAACCAAGACTTTAGAACATGTGGAATAGCTGTGGAAATCCTGTTCTTCAAGGAGAAAGAATTAAAAAGGAAGCCCAGACTTCACAGGCTTTTGGCCTGGTCTGCAGAGTTTCTGTAGGCATTTTCATGTAAAATAAAAATATAAGTCTTTTTTACCCCTACTTTGGACCTCCCACTTCAGACACACACATCATTACATATATAGAAGAAAATTTTACAGCTTATGCCAAAATATTGTGGATTTTATTTAAATCAATTGGTAAAGAAGTAATGGTGTAGTGTGTGTGTGTTCTCTAGTTTTGCTTTCCAGGAGATTTAAAAGTTATATATTAAATTTAAAGAATTCTTTACGTGGCTGGAGCAGATCATGTTTGGGGCAACGTAAATGCAATGTAGGTAACATGAACAATAGCTGTATCCAGGCAGCCAACATGTTAACATAACACTGATTAACAGTGAGGTGAAACACTGATGGAGGTCTATCATGGATAGAAATAGAAAATGCCTGCAGATAGAAAGGTTTCTGCTTTGGTACATAGAAAAAAATTAGAGACTATTTGAAGCTGAACCCAGAATATCATTTCACAGGGCTGCAACTCACTCTATGGAATAGCTTTAAAGTGAAAGAATACCTTTACTCAGATATGTTACTCAAAAAGGCTTGTGCCACTTGGACTTTGCTCCAGAGTATTAAATTTAGAGGAGAAAAAATGAAGATCATTCAATTTTCAATGACCTAGAAATCACCATAGTAAATAAATCTTCCTGTTCAACTTAGTCTTAAAAATTTTTGCATTTTTTTGACATCCTGAATTTCAAAGTTGATTTCAGGATATAATGTGTGCTAGTTTGCTCTCATTATGTATCATTCCGCTTGCCTGGTAAAGTAAAATTGATAGCATGGACTCTGCATATACTAACTATATAGTAAATTATTTAAACACTTGTTATCTGCCACAAAGACAATTTAATAAAACAAGGCACTGCTAAATGTGGAGAAGAGATGATTGCTTATGTGATATCCAGTAAATCAAGTATAATATCTGTTGGAATATCCAATGGAAACCAAAGCAATACCCAAACAATATGTAAAATTCAGATTTCTGAATATAATAATCAGTCTATCAACACTAGTAGTTGAAACTCTATGACTCCAGGAGGAAATGGCCATAGTTGTAAATCAATTTAATTAAAGCTTATCTGATTATTTTTTCATTCACTCAAGGTCCAAGTTGTCTTGAATATCCAGTTAGAAATTTTCAGGACAGTGAGGATAAGCATGTTGTTATACTGAAGTGAGAATACCTTCAATTTTTTTCTGGATCAATTTCTCTATATATCAAGTAATATATATATATATATATATATATATATATATATATATATACACATATATATATGCAGTTTTGATATGATTTAAAATTGATGAGAATTAAATTGAAGAGAATTTGAATAAATGAGCACAAAAAACAATTGACTTATGGTGGTAATAAACAATGAGAAATTCCAGGAAATAAATGGGAAGGGAATTTTCCATCTGTCACTACAGGTGACTGATTCCACATCTATCTTTAGAAATGAATAGAGGTCTGGGGAAATTGATTGTCTAATTTTGCTACTAGAATAATTTCATAATGGATTATTTCATCCCTTTCATTAATGAAAAAGAAATCTGGCTGTGTTACCAGGGTTCTTGGCATCATGTACACAATTAACAGACTTCTAAAACCTATGTGTGTATACGTAAATATATATATATACATATACATATATACATACAACCACTTTCATACATATACATACACATCTGTGTGTGTGTGCAAATTTATAAATTCCTGGCTAAGAACCACTGCTATGTAAAAGAGTGATTTCTTTTGTCAAGAAAACCCAACTATGATAGAAAAAAGTTCAAGATAGGATTTTTTTAAAATTCTGCTTGTAACAGATATCTAGAGAAAACAATGTAATGGGAAAATACTGATCCCCCTTGATTCCCAGATGTTCAGGCAATTAAGACAGGAATGAATTAACCCAGTCAGTAGTTGAAAGAGCAATTAATAAATATGTTATTGAAAACTGTTTAAGGTAGTGGTGTCAAACTGAAAGAGAAATTGGGCCACTCATCTGTATGTAAGAATCCCTATGCATCATATATTGACAATTCTAAACTGTAATATTATCTATCTTTATTGTATTTTTACTTAAATATTTTCCAATTTCATTTTAATCTCATTGGGCTGAACTTTGGAGTGTTATGGGCAATGTGTTTGACAGTTCTTGTCTAGCCCACTGTGCTAGACATAGCACATAGACATGTGCCCACTGGACATAGAAAGACAGAATGAAAGGAAAAAGGATACTCCTTAGAAGGAATATGACACGTATATAGACAAATAAGTATAAATATGATAATTTGAAACAAAAACAAAAATGCATGCCACTGTACAGGAAAGGTTGGGTAAGAAAAATCTTTGGGAAGGAGGTGGCATGCCACTTATGTATGGTGTGAATGACTCTGTGATGGACAAGTGAGAATATAAATATGAGACATGGAGTTACATGTTTGAGGAACAGCAAGTAGACTGACTTTCTTGAGAAATGAAATGGTCTGAAAAGGAAAGTACTGTAAAATAAGTCATAACATTAACTAGAGGCAGATAAAGGATTAGAAGATGGCTCATTAACTAGTTTTGTAAGCTATCAGTCATTTCTTAAATTATTAGCAAGTAATTAGCTGACAAACATATATAGTTCTACTGTGAGGGATAAAAGAGATATTTACCTCCAAAATGAGCTTTTTAAATTTTTCTTCTCCATTGATTAACTTTAGTTTATTCTGCATATTGCTTGCATATGAAGTTATTGTCATATTTTTTTTCCTCCCTTTGATTGTAAGCTTCTTGAGAACAGGGACTCATTTTTGCCTACATTTTTTTTTTATATCCACTACTTAGTAGAATGCCTGTCACATAGTAAGTGCATAAGGAATGTTATTAAGGGATTGAAATCCTAAAAGTTAGCCTTCAATTGCAGATATTATCATCAGTTTTGGTATCATTGTTCAGTCATTCCATTATACCCAACCCTTTGTGACACAATGGACACAGCATCAAGCTCTTCTCTCCTCCACTGTCTCTCAAAGTTGTCCAAGTTCATCTTCATTGTTAGCATGACACCAGGTATCAATTTCATCTTCTTTCATTCATTTTCTTCAGTTGTAACCTCACCATCTTTTCAAATGAGTGCTGTCTGCTCATTACTCGGCCAAATCATTTAATTTTCACATTCAATATTTGACCTTCTAATTTCTTTTAGTATTGACTGCTTTGATCTCATCTAAACTCTTTGCTTTGGTCAATATAATGAATCTGTGTTAAAGAGAGAGAAGAATTCTATGAAATGACCTTATGGTTAGATAATAAAACTGAATTTGACCATTTTTCCAATTACATGTGTGTATTTAATTCTTTTCACCTATCCACAAGTACACTTATCCTTCTGGGACCGCAAAGCATGCAAATTTTAAAAAAAATCTGAACTACCTAGATTTTCATAAGCTCACTTTTTTTAAAAGACCTGGAATTTTTCTGTGACTGTGTAAAAAAGTTAAAAATTCATTAGCAAATGTATTATTTTTGTCTACAATTTTTAAGTCAGGCAATAAAGGAAGAAAACCCTATTTAAGGACAGGGGTTGGGGTGAACTTTTGTTAAGGGCAAACAAATAAATAAAAGAAAGCAAACAAAACATATTCTTGTCCATTCTCCACTTCTCTTTTTATAAGGATGCATCCTAACCACAAAGGAAGTATCTGCTTCCTTAGATGCTACCATGGACACCTAATATAGCTACCTATCCCTGCCCCCATAGTTTTAAACAGGAATTTCTACAATCACTTCAATAATTGCAGAAACATATCCAGTTTGGGAGACGATAGAGAGGAGATTTGCCGGGTAATTTACTGTGTTTTGGGGAAATAGGACATTACAGAAACCTATTTATATCCAACTGATATTTTCTCTTTTCCTGGTTAAAGAATAAATTGAATTATCAACTTGTATTATGCTATACACTTTCCATTCACATTTAATTTGAGGCCTCCTAAATCCTCACCTCAACCCCAACTACTCACTGGTAATTGAGAAGAACAGATGTTTAGTAATAAGGTGCATCCTTACTTATACCAAAAAAAGCACATACATGTATTATCATTAAGTCAAGCTCTAAGTTCTCTTGCCTCCTGTTTTTTTTCAAAGCAGGTACAGGAATATTTTGCTTCCTCACATACTTATTGGAACACAAATTTCAATTTAAATGGTGAGATTATACTCAAACCAATTAGGCTTTTTACAAGGGTCAAAGAAGCACCAGCTTCTATCTTCCTACACAGAACATGAGTCTGAATGGCATAATTATACTTCTGAATGACAAGACTTCACTAACAAGAACAGAAAAAGAAAATTTCAAAAATGTATAAATCAGGACACTGACTTAGTGAATTCTAGTATTGGCATTCAAGCCCCAAAACTAGGTTTTCCCGACTTCAATCTGAGCTCTCATTTCCTGCTGCTCTTCTTGACTTGCATATTCTTCCTTGTAAATTAGACTGCTCACTGTCCCTTTTACCTGTCCAGAAGCATTTCACTTTAATGATTTTGCTTCTTTTATTTCTAGTATCTGGATTTCCCTTCTCCCACATATCTTTGCCTCCATAACATATGGAATAATCTTTACGCTTTTGGAGTTTGCGTATCTCTTTTCTTGTCACATGCCAATTTTCCTTTTATTATTGCTATTGTAGCTTTTAGTTTCAGTTTTCCATGTGTATTTAATAGTATATCTTCCTTGTAAGACAATCAGCTTTGTGAGGGCAGGAGTCATGTCATCATTATATCTTTCCATCTGTCTATCAATCTATCCATCTATCTATCTATCTATCTATCTATCTATCTATCTATCTATCTATCTCTACATATTTACTGAAAGACTTTCTAATTGCTTAGATGAATCTTTGATTTCATTAATATGAATCTTCTCTCAACGAATGCAAGTGAAGCTGCTGGAAAAGGAGAAGAGAAAAAAATGTGGAGTGGAAGTACAGGAGAGAGACAAAGAGAGAGAGAGAGAGAGAGAGAGAGAGAGAGAGAGAGAGAGAGAGAGAGAGAGAGAGAGAGAGAGAGGGAATAAAGAAACCAACAGAAACCAAGAGAGATAAGAGACCTAGAAAGACTGGCCAGAATAGGTTTTGAAAGAACAAATACATTACTTAAATGAGTTTTTTTTGTTTATTTCTTACAAAACGTCTTGATCTGCAATTATTTCTTTTGTGAATATCGTCATTCTCTTTAGTTCATTTGTAAAATATAACTTCTAGGAAATAGACTTGAAATATGTATAACTTCTATGATTATCTCCAATTATAAGATTTATTTCATTTACATTTCATCTCTGCAGTCTTAAGACACGTAGCTGTTCCTTGGCTTTTATGATCTAATTTATGTATCATTTAGACTTCTGTTGAAGAATTTCATAGGAATTCAATTTCCATTTAAATATTTGAAATTTCCCAGGGGAAAACAAACAAAGAATTTATAGATGGAAAAGGCGCAAGAGACCACATAATCAAAATCACATCCTAAAATAATCCCTAGTACAAGTTTGACAAACGCTTATCTACTCTCTTTGCAGATTTCAAAGAAAGTGGCATCACCTCTCAGATTTCAGACTATAAGTTCTTTTTTTTGGACAATTATAGGTATTAATATGTTTTTTTGTTAATATCAAACCTTAATTTGTCTAATTGTGACTATACTCCTAGTTCTAACTTCCAGATTAAAAAAGAAAAAAGCCAAATAAGAATGGAACGCCATGTTGGATAAATATTATGAAGAGAACGTGGATGAATTGCTTAGAAAAATTGTTTTCATTTTATCCTAAAGAGGGAGCTACTGAAGTATTTTCAACAGACAAATGGTCAGATAGGAATAGAAAATTGAATAAGCAGCCTGAGGATAAAACAAAGTTGAAAAAAAAATCACTGTTTTATGAATTTATTATTACCTTCATAAAGTCAAAAAATTCTTTTTAAAAAAGTTCTCCGTTATCTATAAATAACATGAATGTTTCCAGTTATCCATGAAATGTTCTTAAATTGTTTAACCAAAATTAAACAAATGTTCTTCTCAAAATGCTTGACAAATGGTTAGCCAGCTATCACTTAAACAACACTAGTCAGACATAATGTACTATTTAATGGAAGAGCATGTTATACTTATTAATAGCTATTATTGTTAAGTAGAGGAGCTTGGGGGAAGAGTGAGAAGGAACAATTAATAAAGTAATGAATATAAAATGTTTTCTCCAAATTCCATTCATTATCCCTTGTTCTTCCCACTTGAACCAAGTAAACTCTCATTCTCTATGACAGAATTTCTGCAATTATATTGAAAACCCACATTTTAATAGCATTATTATTGTTCAAATATTTAAATTTCATAAAATTATAAACAATGCAATAAATCATTGACATTTATTTTGTTTCTATTGCATTTATTTCTACTGCTTTTAGCATAGATTCTGATCCTTTACAAATACTTAATAAAGCTGTGTTTTTTATTTATTCATATCAAAAAGCTAAACAATGTGTGTGAAAATTGCAATTAAAATATTTGTTGTAAGACTTATTGTGGGATTCACCTTGCAAGCAGAGTTCATGATATTGCAAGTGTATTTCTCTTAGTAAAATTATTGATTTAAAAATTATCACATTTATTTGAAGCACACATTTCTCCTAATAAGTTGTCACTCATTAAAAGTCACTTAAAAGAAAAGAATCAGAATTGCAGAATTATCAGTACATCACCATGACTCTCATATTCACATCCAAAAAACCCATAAAATAGTGCCTCAAACAAATCTTGGAATAACAAAACCAGCAAAAGATTGAATGAAAAAATCTTTTAGCTTAAGAAACTTAGAAGATCAGCAAAAATGGTCTACCTTGCTTAGGTAAAAGGAAAGCACAATCGAGGACAGAGAGAATTCCAGCAAGCCAGCATCAACTTCCATCTCAGCAAACTAGTATTATATCCTAAACCTAGTATGGTGGAGTTGGCAAAGGCCAACAGCAGGACCCCTTACATGCTTTAGCACAGCCAGAGGAACTGGCAAATTCTAGTTTTGCGAACTACTGTGTCCTTCCTCACAGCCCTATGCAAACAAGTAGACTCCAACCTAACAAGTGCTTAAGCAAACAGGCAGCTGGCATTACTGGGTGCTGCCAAGTGTTTCGGTATAGCCTTGGACTAACAGGTAAACTACAGTATTACAGTGGCCAGTAACCCCAGGCAAACAGGAAACCTCCAGTGACCAGACCTCCACTTGCTTCAGTGTAGCCTTGGGTAAAATGGTAACCAACCACCCAAGGTGCCTAAGTACAGTTGACCAAAGGGGAAAGTATAAAAGTGAATTGATGAGAAATGAAAAAAAAAAAAAAACAACCTTAAAATTACAGTTAGTCAAATGGGAGTTAATAGCTCAATGACACATCAAGAATCAATCAAACACTTTTAAAAGAATGAAAAAAAAATGAAAGAAAATGTAAGGTGCCTCAAAGGAAAAACAACTGACCTGAAAAATAGATCCAAGAGAGATAAGGTCAGAATCATTGGAATACCTGAAAGCCATAATCAGAAGGAAGACCTGGATAGCTTCTTTCAAGAAATTATTAAGGAAAACTGTTCCAATATCCTGGTTCAATGATCAACTCAGGAAAAAGATCGCAAAACAAAACCTTCGAGGAAGATTATCGTCATATTACAGAATTATCAGGCCAAGAAAAAAATGCCACAATAAAATACAAAAAAAAAAATTCAAATATTAGGGAGCCACAATCATGATTATGCAGAATTTGGCAATTGTAACATTAAAAGAGATTACAGAAAGCAAAAAGACTAGGACTACAACCAAGAATCACTTATGTAGAAAAAAAATAAGTGTAATACTTAAAGAGAAAAAATAGAACAAAATAGAAGAATTTCAAATTTCGTAAAGAGAAGACTAGAATTAAACTACAAATTTGATCTCCAATATCAAGACACAAGAGAGAATCATAAACCGGGAAAAATTTAAGGTTCACTCAATCCCCCTCACCTTCTGGGGCAATAAAATTAGAAACTGAGGGGATGACCATAAATTGTGGCATGACTGAACAAGTTTCATCATGTGATTATGACGAATACTACTTTACTCTAAAAAATAATGAGCAGATGATCTTAGAAAAACCTCGATAGAGCTGCATTTGGCTGATACAAAGTGAAATGTACTGTACACAAAGTAACAACAATATTGTATGATGATCAGCTGTGAGAAACCTAGCTTTTTTCAGCAATACAACAATCCAAGACAACTCTGAAGGACTTATGATGAAAAATGCTAGGCATCCTAAGAAAAGGAACTGATGGTGCCTGAATACAGATTGAAGCATACTTTTTTGTTTTACTTTATTTTTCTTGATTTTCTTTTCTGTCTATGGTTTCTTTCACAACATGACAGTTAGGGATATGTTTTGAATAACTACACATGTATGCCCTAAATTGAACTGCTCACCTTCTCAATGGGGGCATGCATGAGGATGGAGCAAAAGAGATAATGTGAAACTCAAAGTTTTAAACCTTAATAGTAAAAATTATTTTTATATTTAACTGGGGAAAATAAAATAAAATACAAAAAATAGAATAAAATCTGAAAACAAACAAAAGTGTCCATTATTATTAAAAAACACTGGAGAGCATAGGAATTAAGTGACCTTTCCTTGAAACAAAAATCGCTATCAATCTAAGACTATCAGCAAGAATTATCCGTAATGGAGAAATGCTAGAAACCTTCCCAAAGGATCAGGGGTGCAATATTATTGCCACTATTGCTTAATATAATATTAGAAATATTAGCTATAGTGATAAGAGAAGAAAAATAAATTGAAGGATTTAGAATAGGCAATCAGGAAACAAAACTATTACTTCTTGCACATTGTATGATGATATACTTAGAGAAGCCTAGACAATCAACTTTTAAAACATACTATTTGAAATAATAAACAACTTTAGCAAAGTTGCAGGATATAAGATGAACCCACATAAATCATCAGTATTTCTATTAACTACCAGCAAAGGTCAACAAGAAGAGAGAGAAAAAAAAAACAAACTTATTTTAAAATAACTATAGACAATAGAAAGTATTTGTGAGTCTATGTGCCAAGAAAAACCCAGTAAGTATATGAACACAATTATAAAAAGAAATAAAAATGCTTTTCACACAATAAAGTCAGATCTAAATAATGGAGAGGCTGAGTCAATGTATTAAAAATGATAATTGTGCCATACCGTATTTACTTATTCAGTGTTATATGAGAAAACTACCAAAAAATGGAAGAGCTAGAAAAAAAATAACAAATTCTCCTGAAAGAACAAAAAGTCAAGAATGTAAACAAAATAAAAAAAAGGTGTCATAGCACTATAAGATATCAAATGATATTATGGAGTCGTAATTATCAAAACTATCTGGTAATGCATAAGAAACAGAGTGGTGGATCACTGTAGGTACACATGACATAGTAGTCAATAACCATATTAACATAGTGTTTGATAAATCCAAACATTCCAATTTCTGGGTTAACAACTGAGCATTTGACAAAAACTGCTGGAACCAAGATGACAGAGTAAAAGCAAAGACTTGCTTGAGTTCTCCCCACAAACCCTCCAAATAACTGTTAAAATGATTCTAAGCAAATTCTGGAGCGGCAGAACCCATAATATGACAGAGTGAAGCATATTTCCAGCCCAAGGCAACCTAGAAGGGTTAAAGGAAAGGTCTGTTGTGAGGGGCTCAAAGTGAAATGCAGTCCAGCCTGGGCCATGCTGGCACAGACAGGGTACAAGCAGGGTTCCGAGGACTGAATCATTGGCATCTATGTCAGTTTACATATTTCTCAACCCCCAAGTGCCAAGGACAACTTGGGAGGTCAGTAGAAAAAGCTGCTGGAGTTATGTGAGAGAGTAGCATAGTCTGTCCCAAGCCCCAGAATGGTGGAGACTGGAGCAGCAGCAGCGGCAATTTCTAGACCTCTAAGCCAACAGACTATAGGGGGATCAGGCAGCTGATCAAAGCGGGATTGCAGGAAACTCTTCGCTGATACTGAGACAGGATTCTCTTGTTTTGCCCTGCTTGGGTATGGGTCATAGTCTGGGTGGGGTCCTGGGGTGAGGAGGACTGCTGGTGTGGTGGAGCTTGTGGCAGCAGCAGAGAGAGAATCCTCATAGTTCTAAGAATAGAATGCTTGAGGTCAGTCATAGACCAGAGCACAGACCAGGAGAGAAGGAAACAACTCTCCTTTGACCATACAACCTCAGCTAGAGTTGAAAATCTTCAGATCCTTAGAACTATGTATGAAAACAGCTGCACAAAACCCCTGAAGCTTAGGACAGTACACCTTCCCCCTCCACTGGAAGCAGAGAACTACTTTGACAAAGAGCTCAAAAGTCAAATAATTTGCTGGGAAAATGAACAAATAAAGGGGAGGAAATGAGACTATAGAATTTTCCTTTGATGACAAGAAAGATTGAAACATATAATCAGAAGAAGACAAGAAATTGAAAGCTCTTACATCTGTAATTCTTATGAAATTTAAAGATCTTCCCCATCCATTAATAGGCCTCAAATCCTTTTGTTAATTTCTATTGAGGCAGTGGGTCAGAGGGTCCTGTGCTCCAGCTCTGAAAAGTATATAAATACTCTGTGGTGAGGATTTTTGGGGGGCTTACTCATTGGAAGTGTTTGGCCAGATATGACTCTGGGCAGCCACTAAGGAGCCCCCCAACTTTAAAATCCCAGATATTGGTGCTTCTCTCTCTGGAAAATACACATGTATGGTCAGACAGGTGGAAGTCCTGACTGTTGACTTTTATTTCTCTGTATTTTCTCTGAAATTCAGAGTGCTTTCTTTTCCCCTGAACTAAGTGAATGATATATGTGCTAGATCAAAGTAGATTGTTGACTGCTCAAAAGCTGCTTTCCCTTTAGAAAAACAGATCTAAGATCCTGTACAGCAGGCGCTCCTGTGTGTTTCAGGGTCCCATGCCATCCCAACATAAAAAGTCTCCAAAAAAAATATGAATTGGCCATGGAAGAGCTCAAAATGGATTTTGAAAATCAAATAGGAGAAACAGAGGGAAAATGGGAAGAGAAATGAGTGACACAAGAAAATCATGAAAAAAAATGAATCAACAGCTTGCTAAAGGAGAACCAAAAAGATACTGAAGAAAATAATACCTTAAAAATAGACTAACAGAAATGGACTAACAGAAATGGCAAAAGAGGTCCAAAAAGTCAATGAGAAGAAGAATGCCTTAAAAAGGAGAATTGGTGAGGGAATTGGGGAAGAGTCAAGATGGCAGAGTAGAAAGACACACTTGTAGAAGCTGTCCCCCAATATCTCATAAATTACCTGTAAAAAATTAATCTAAACAAATTCTAGAGCAACGGAAGCCACAAAATGAAGGAGTGGAATAGATTTCCAGCATCAGACAGCCTGGAAAGCTGACAGGAAAGTTCTATCACACCAGGCTTGGAGTGGAGTGCAACCCAGCATGGGCTGCAAGGCACAGACAGGACTGGAGCAGATGTCAGGAAACAGTATTATGAGTAGCAGTGGCAGTTCCCAGATTTTTCAACCTACAAACGGCAAAGACAGTTTCAAAAGTCAATAAGAAAACCCTTTCATCTCGGTGAGAGGGGATCAAGGCCCACAGCCCTGGCACCATGGTGGTGGCAGCCACTGCAGCTGTAGTGTCCACTTTTGGAGCCCTCAAGAAGATAATCTAGTAGGGAGTGGCAGTCTTGGGATGAGAAGAAGTGGAGATGTGGTGGAGCTGGTGTTGGAAGTACAGAGGGAACCCTACTTACAGTTTCAGGGCAGAAAAGAGTGTTTGTGGTTGCTCACAAACAAGAGCACAGGCCATAAGAGGAGTAAACTCCTCTCCCTTGATTGTGCCACCTTAGAGGAACTGAGAACTTACAGGACACAAGAGATGTCTCAGAGAAGAGTTGATCAAAACCTCTGAAGCCTAGGGTAGTATGCCTTCCTCTTTTTGACAAGGGACTCAAAAGTCAAGTAAGTGGCAGGGAAAATACCCAAAAAATGGAAAAAATAAAACTATAGAAAGTTACTTTCTTGGTGAAAATGTTTTCTTCCATTGTTTTAATGAGGAGGAACAAAGGATACCACCAGAGGAAAACCTAAAATTCAAGACTTCTACATCCAAAACCTCCAAAAAAATATGCAATAGTCTCAGGTCATGGAAGAGCTCAAAAAGGATTTTAAAAATCAAATAAGAGAGGTGGATGAAAAATTGGGAAGAGAAATGAGAGCCATGCATGAAAATTTGAAAAGTGAGTCAAGAGCTTGCTGATGGAAACTGTATAAAATGCGGTTTAAATCTATTTAAAAATAGATTAACCCAAATGGCAAAAGAGGTCCAAAAAGCCAAGGCGGGGAAGAATACATTTAAAAGTAGAATGGGCCAATAGAAAAGGATATTCAAAAGCTCACTGAAGAAAACAGTTCTTTAAAAATTAGAATGAAGCAGATGTGAGCTAATGATTTTGTGAGAAACCAAGAAATTATAAAACAAAACAAAAAAAGTGAAAAAAATAGAATACAAGTGTAAAATATCTTATTGGAAAGACAACTGACCTGAAAAATAGATCCAGGGGAGATAATTCAAAAATTACTGGTCTACGTGAAAACCATGATCAAAAAAAGAGCCTAAACATCATCTTCCAAGAAATTAAAGGGATATTGTAGAACCAGAATATAAAACAGAAATGCAAATAATTCACTGATCACCTTCTGAAAGAGATGCCCAAAAGAAATCTCTTAGGAATATTGCAACCAAATTCCAGAGTTTCCAGGTCAAGGAGAAAATATTACAAGCAATCAGAAATAAATAATTCAAGTACTGTAGAAATACAATCACGATACCAAAGGATTTAGTACCTTCTACACTAAGTGATTGAAGGGATTGGAATAAGATATTCAGAGGCCAAAGGAGATAGGATTAAAACCAAGAATCACCTACTCAGAAAATACTATTTATAATACTTCAGGGGAAAAATGGAATTTCAGTGAAATAGAAGACTTCCAAGCATTCTTGTTGAAAATACGAGAACTGAATAGAAAATTTAACTTTGAAATACAAGAATCAAGAGATACATTAAAGGTAAACAAGAAAGAGATGCCTTACAGAACTCATTAAAGTTGAAATGTTTACATTCCTCCAAGGAAAAATGCTATTTCTAACTCATGAGACCTTTTTCAGTTTTAGCATCATTAGAGATATATGTGTTTGTACATGTACGTTATTTATGTGTAGGTGTGTATATGTACATGGTTGTAAGTGTATATGTATGTATGTATGTGTATATATATACACACACACACACACACACACACACAGACAGAGGGCATTGGCTGAGCTGAACATGAAAGGAGAACACTTAAAATACTAAAATTTATTCTTGAGTTGAATGTAGTATGAGTAAAAGAATGGGAGAAGTGGAATGTAGCAAATCATCTCACATAAAAGAGGGGAAGAGTTTTAACAATGGAGAGGAAGGAGGGGAAGATGAAAGGAAGTAAGTGAGCCTTATTCTCATGAGATTTGGTTTAAGGAGGGAATAATACACATATAAACTCTATTTTAATCTGCAGGAAGGCAAGGAGGAAGGGGATAGGAGAGGAAAAGTAATAGAAGGGAAGGTAAATTGGGGAAAAGCATATTCAGAAGTTAACATGATTGTGCGAGGACATGTCAAGGGAGAAAATGGAATAAGGATAGAAGAGAGGCAAATGTGGTTAGTCTTTTACAACATAACTATTATGAAAGTGCTTTGCACTGTTACACATGCTTTCCTACACTGAATTGCTTGTTTTCTCAATGAGGGTGGGTGGGGAAGGAGGAAGGAGAAAGTATGGAACTTTATTAGGATCAAAACTTTAGCAATGAAAGTTAAAAATTGTTTTAGCATGGAACTGGAAACTAATATATACAGGCAATGAAGTATAGAAATCTAATTTGCCCTACAGGAAAATAGAAGGGAAGGAGGATGGAAGAAGGGTGGGTAACATAAGGGAATACAGACTGGAGGAAGGGGTGGATGGGGTGCATGTTGTCCTGGGGTAGTGGTGGAGATAGATGAGGAGAAATTTTGGAATTCAAATTCTTGTGGAAGTGAATGTTGAGAATTGAAAATAAATACATTTTACAAAATTTTTAAAAAAGAACTACCCAATAGAAAAGGAGGCTTAAAAGATCACTAAGGAAAATAATTCCTTCAAAATTAGAATGGGGCACATATATGCTAATAACTTTATGAGAAATCAAGATATTATAAAACAAAACAAAAATAATGAAAAAAATAGAAAATGTGAAATATCTCCTTGGAAAAACAACTGACTTGGAAAATAGATCCAGCAGAGATAATTTAAAAAATATTTGACTACTTGAAAGTCATGATGAAAAATAGAACAGAAAACACTTTTATAATGGAGGGCAAGGGGGGTGAGGTGAGAGGGAATTAGTGAACCTTATTCTCATTGGATTTGTCTCAAGGAGGGAATAACATACATAGTCAATTGGGTATGAAAATCTATCTTACCATCCATGAAACAGGGGGGAAGGTGATGGGAGGGCAAATGAAAGGAGAGTGTACTCATAAGCAAACATGCTTAAGGAGGGACATGGCCAAAGGAGAAAATAGCATAAATGTGGGGCAGGTGGGGAGGAGCCAAGATGGTGGAGTAGAAAGACTCACGTATACTAGCTCCAAACCCGCAGCCCATAAATATCCTGTAAAAAGAACGCCCCACAAATTCTGGAGCACTGTAAGCCGCACACCAACGCAGTGGAGGAGATTTCCACTCCAGAGAGCCCTGAAAAACTGCCACCCAAGGTCCATCGTGCACTGTACGGCAGAGCCCAGCCCTGGCCACATGGCCCCAAGAGGAACAGATCTGAGCAGGCTTCAAGGACGTTTTCTCCGGCAGCCGGAAAGGTCCTTCCACCCACAGGCACTACAGGTCAGCTAGAGAGACTTCTGGGCTGGCCGAGAGGGGAGAGGAGTATCTCCATAACTCAGGCCCCCTTGGGAGGTAGAGGCAGTGGTGGCCTGGAACTCCCAGAGCAGACAGAACCTCAGATCCATTACTGAAGATATCCACATAAACCCCCTCAGGGAACTGAGCCTGGGAGGCGGCCCTGCCCCCAGATGAGCACCTGAACTTAAGCTCACATTGAATAACAACCCTGCCTGCAGCTGAAAGCCCTGAGGGTGGGGAGCAGCATTTGAATCTCAGACCACAAGCACTAGCTGGGCGGATCTGGGGGTGGAGAGGAATCTCATAAGTCAAGTAACTGGCTGGGAAAATGCCCAGAAAAGGGAAGAAAATAAGACAATAGAAGGCTACTTTCTTGGGGAACAGATGTTTCCTCCTTTCCTTTCTGATGAGGAAGAACAATGCTTACCCTCAGGGAAAGACATAGAAATCAAGGCCTCTGTACCCCAAACATCCGAAATAGATATCCAATGGGCTCAGGCCATGGAAGAGCTCAAAAAGGATTTTGAAAATCAAGTTATACAGGTAGAGGAAAAACTGGGAAGAGAAATGAGAAAGAGGCAAGAAAAGCATGAAAAATGGGTCAATACCTTGCTAAAGGAGACCCAAAAAAATGCTAAAGAAAATAACACCTTGAAAAATATGCTCACTCAATTGGCAAAAGAAGTTCAAAAAGCCAATGAGGAGAAGAATGCTTTCAAAAGCAGAATGAGCCAAATGGAAAGAGAGGTTCAAAAGCTCACTGAAGAAAATAGTTCTCTCAAGATTAGAATGGAATAGATGGAGGCTAATGACTTTCTGAGAAACCAAGAAATCACAAAACAAAAAAAGAAGAGTGAAAAAATGGAAGAGAATGTGAACTATCTCATTGGAAAAACAACTGACCTGGAAAATAGATCCAGGACAGACAATTTAAAAATTATGGGACTACCTGAAAGCCATGATCAAAAAAGGAGCCTAGATATCATCTTTCATGAAATGATCAAGGAAAACTGCCCTGATATTCTAGAACCAGAGGGCAAAATAAATATTGAAGGAATCCATTGATCACCACCTGAAAGAGATCCAAAAAGAGAAACTCCTAGGAACATTGTGGCCAAATTCCAGAGTTCCCAGGTCAAGGAGAAAATATTGCAAGCAGCTAGAAAGAAACAATTCCAGTATTGTGGAAATACAATCAGGATAACACAAGATCTAGCAGC
Organism: Bettongia penicillata ogilbyi; assembly: GCA_023548195.1. Classification (NCBI taxonomy): domain Eukaryota; kingdom Metazoa; phylum Chordata; class Mammalia; order Diprotodontia; family Potoroidae; genus Bettongia; species Bettongia penicillata. The sequence goes on along the minus strand of JAJHZJ010000470.1, from coordinate 11,193,999 downwards.
TTCTACATTAAGGGATCGAAGGGTGTGGAATAAGATATTCCAGAAGTCAAAGGAACTAGGACTCAAACCAAGAATCACCTACCCAGAAAAACTGAGTATAATACTTCAGGGGAAAATATGATTTTTCAGTGAAATAGAGGACTTTCAAGCATTCTTGATGAAAAGACCAGAGCTGAAAAGAAAATCTGACTTTCAAACACAAGAATGAGAAGAAGCATGAAAAAGTAAACAGCAAAGAGAAGTCATAAGGGACTTACCAAAGGTGAACTGTTTACATTTCTACATGGAAAGACGATATTTGTAACTCTTAAAACTTCTCAAGATCTTGGTACTTGGTGGGGACACACACATGCACACACATGTGCGCACACACACATACAGAGGCAGAGAGCACAGAGTGAATTGAATAGGATGGGGCCATATCTTAAAAGAAATTAAGGTAAATGGTGAGAGAGAAATGTAATGGGAGGAAAGAGGGTGAAATGGAATGGGGTAAATTATCTCTCATTCAAGAGGCAAGCAGGAGACTTTTTAGTGGAGAGAAAAAGAGGAGAGCTGAGAAAAAACCATGAAGTTTACCCTCATCACATTCGACTAAAGGAAGGAATAAAATGCACACTCCTTTTGGTATGAAAACCTATCTTACAATACAGAAAAGTGGGGGAGAAGGAGATAAGCAGGGTAGGGGGAGATGATGGAAGGGAGGGCAATGGGAGGAGGGAGCAATTTGAAGTCAACACACAGGGAGGGACAGGATCAAAAGACAGAACAGAAAAAATGGGGGGCAGGATAGAAAGGAGGGAAATATAGTTAGTCTTACACAACACAACTATTATGGGAGTCATTTGCAAAACTACACAGATATGGCCTATATTGAATTGCCTGCCTTCCCAAAGGGAATGGGTGGGGAGGGAGGGATGGGGAGAATTTGGAACTCAAAGTTTTAGGAACAACTGTTTAGTATTGTTCTTGCTACTAGGAAATAAGAAATACAGTTAATGGGGAATAGAAAATCATCTGACCCTACAGGGCAAAAGAGAAGATGGGGACAAGAGAAGGGAGGGAGGATAGAAGAGAGGCCAGATTGGTGATAGGGGCAATTAGAATGGTCGGGGAGAGGGGACAAATGGAGAGAAAATTTGGAATCCAAAATTTTGTGAAAATGAATGTAAAAAGTTAAATAAATAAATTTATATTAAAGAAAAAAATAAATGTGAGGCAGGATAGGATGGAGGGAAATATAGTTAGTATTTTACAATGTATCTACTATTAAAGTGTTTTTGCATAACCACACATATATAACCTATATAGAACTGCTTGTCTTCTTATTAGGTATGGGTGCAGAGGAAGGGAGAGAATTTGGAACTCAAAGTTTTGAAATGAATGATAAAAATTATTTTTACATACAACTTGGAAATAAGACATGCAGGCAGTGGAATATAGAAGTATATCTTGCCCTACAAGACAATAGAGGGGCAAGGGAATAAGAGAAGGAGATGTGTGATAAAGGGAGAGCAGACTGAGGAAGAGATAAACAGAATGCGTGCCTTATTGGGGTGGGAGGAGATGGGAGAAGGGGAGAAAATTTGGAACTCAAAATCTTGTGGAAGTGAATGGTGAAATCTAAAAAACAAATCATTTAACAAGAAAACAAACCAAAAACAACAGCAGGTAAAACTGGGAAACAATAGGACACAAACTCGGGATAGGCCAACATCGCATATTGTATAACAAGATAAGGTCAAACTGGGTCTGATTTAGATTTCAAAGGCAACACCAAAAGCAAATCACAACAGCAAGAAATAGTCTGCTTGTCAGATCCCTGGGGAAGGGAAGAATGCATGACCAAACAGGAAAAAGAAAGCATTACAAAATGCAAAATAGATAGTTTTAATGATATTAAATGGATAATATGGATAAACTTGGGATACATCATTAGCAGTGAGATTTTATGAAACAGAGAATATAAATGTTGCGCTCCCCTTCTTCATATCATTCCAAATTGCTTTCCAGAATGAATTCACTGTACCACCAACAATGTTTTCATGAGCTTCTCTTTTTTTTGTATCTTTTCCAAAATTGACTTTTTAAAATCCCTTTAACTTATTTTCAAATTTTCTAAGATAGAAGAATTTTGATTATCTTTCTCTTTTTACATTTGTGATCTGGCAATAGTTGCTCATATTTTTGTAATGGCTCAAAACAAGATCTTAATTAAGCGAAATAAAACTCCATGTGACACATTAATAGAGAAGTTTATAATATGAATGTTTCACTTTACATGTATGCAGGGAATTCTTGTTAAGAGAACAAGGCAAATATGCACATCATAGAGCATATGAAGTCACTCTTTCTTAGGTTCTCCAAGGTTCCAGAAATGTTCTTACTGAAGATTCAGAGATTAAGAATGCAGATCCTTCAAGAGACAAAACCATGAGAAGTTATGTTGTTCAAAAGTTGAAATAAGATAATTTTTACACTCTTAAAACATGTCAGGTATTCATAAGTGGCTAGAAATAAACAGAATTCAGGTTTTCTTGTGATATATTAAAATAAATTTGCAGACATGGAATCATTGAGTCTTCACTCTTCCTCATTTTCTACATGTAATCACTTGGCTAATTTTGTCAATTCTGTCTCCGTAATACATCATTGATATGTCCTTGGCATGGGCATCTTTGCAGTTCACACTCTTATCACCTCTAGCCTGGACTATCATGAAACACTGAATTTTGTGTCCATATATAGTATGTCTCCTCTATCATGTATCACCCCCAGCTGTTAAATCAATATTCCTGCAGCACAGGTCAGGTGATGAATCCATCCATTTCAAAAAAACTTTAATGGCTTTCAATTTTCTCAAGGATAAAATACATATTCCTCTGGAAGTTCTCAAATCCTTCTGAGTTGAACTTATTTTTCCAGTCTGATTTCACATCACTTTCCCCACATATTGTATGTCATCAAAATGACATATTTTCTGTTCACCACATATAAAATTCATCTTCACTCTCCATGGTTTTGTATAGATACTTCATGTGGGATGTGAATGCAATGTGGAATCTTATTTCTCAAACTTTGCCACTTGCTGCTATTTCTCACTCCCTACAAGATTCAGCTCAGATACCAACTTCTACATGATGCCTTTATTCTACTAGTTGTTCGTATGTTTTCCCATCCCAATATTAGTTTTTATCTACTTTATATTTTCTCATCTGTATGTATCCCTCTTAAGAACAGAAAATCCTTGAGGACTGTATCATTTATTTTTTTCCCATTTTCGTGCATAGTACATTGTACATAATAAATATTCAAGAGATATTCAATATCTGTCAGTTATATTCAATGATAGAGGACTTAAAAATTACAGACATATTCACCCAGAAATTAAACGTTTAATTGAAATTTTGCTCTCTTGATACACATACATATACATATATACATACATATATTTGCCTCAAGAATTTTTCTATTCTAGGAATTATGAAACTAGATGCTATATTTGCTCCGTGTCCAGACTGTATGCATTGAACAGAATGTAGATCAGCCTTTATAGGAATCCAATGGTTGATGGTAGACATCATTCTTAAAGGGGTGACCAGAACTTGAACTGCTGAAAACATCTCATTTAGAATAGCTTCATTTTGGTTTCACCTTCTGAAGATTTAAAAGAGCCACAAATGGAAAGAAGATTTTTTTCCTCTGTCTATACAATTTTGGAGTGGTCTGGTATTTTTTAATCTCTTAATGTAGCTATGTCAAATAAATCCTCCTTGATGGTTGACAAATTGTATTAACTAAGACTATATATATATGTTAAGGTATTTGTTACAATCTTAATGATTGTGTTACCTTTGGGTTTCCAATAATATTTTGCATCCTTTGAACTGTAGTCATGGGCTACAGTGATTTCTAAGATAGGGTTTTGTTTAGTGTAATTTTGCAGCAATAAAGTATAGACCTGTTGAAGACCTGCTTAATCATTTCTAGAAAGGTTACTTTCTCACATGGGGTTATACTTAGAAACTAGGATAGCTACTATCAGATGGCTGTTTTAATTAGTTGATTGTCTACTTAGGTGGTAAAATCATTTTTTATCATGGATAAATGAAAAACAGCAGAGGTGAGATATATAATTAAAGTTGAAAAACTCTAAATAAATATTTTTAGAGGATTAAAGGCTATCTTCAAAAAAGCTGGATAAAGGAAATATAATTAGAACCAAGGACTACAGAAACAGAACTACCTATTTTGGAGTGGATATCTCTCACCTAAAATCAGATCATCTAGCCCTACCTCTGTCACTTACCAGCTGTTTGATGCTATGCAAAACATTTAGCCTTTAGAAGAGGGAGCTTTTTCCTTGAGACTTTACTATCTCTAAGAATTCAAAAGTTGACTCAAAACAAAAGAAAGCAAAATAAAATTGCTTTTAGGAAAATATGTCAATGACAGTAGACTTATCCATTGACCTAATGATTTTTTAAAGAAAGAAAATCCATATTACAATTACATGTAAATTTATGAAAGCCCTTTGTGCCGTCATTATTGTTTCATGGCTACTTAAACATCAGTAAGTTTTAAGTAATCTCCTTCTTACCTCTTCCATTTAAAACAATTAGCTTTGTATAAAAGTTCACTCAGGTGACATCTCCTATAAGAAGCCTTTTCTAATGTCTGCTAGATGTTAGAGATGTCTCTTCTATTTATGTAATCCCATGCTTACATCTTGTGTTCTGCTAGTAAAAGTAAGTTCCTCAAAGATAGGATAAACTGTTTATTTTGTCCTTGATTCTCCATCGTCTATCTTAGGATCTTACACGTAGTTGAAGCTTTATAAATGCTTGTAATATTGAACTAAGTTAACAAAACAAGGTCATAACACTGACTGATAATGAAGACATCAAGAAATCAAAAGGAATTTCATAGACTTTCAAAACTTGAGCTCAGTCTATATTTCTGCTTTCATAAGAATAGGAATTTGTGAACTCAGAATTACAATGAGTGCCTAGGTACTTGCAGATGAAATAATTCATGAGATGCACTACAAAAATCAATGACATTATGTACTTTTTATTTCTGAAATGGAAGAGCTATCTTCTCCACATTCTCCCTGTGCACTGTAACTATAAACAAATTCTACCTTCTCAGAACTTCATAATAATCTTTTCCCACTATTGTAGACCAAATGAAACAATATGTATAATGGTGTTGCCCAAATGGGAGTTTCTGCAGAAGAGTAGAGCTATAGTAAGTAAATTATATTTTTCTATCAAGAATGAGTTCAGAGTTAATAAGATGGAGAGTAATCCACAAGGAAGACTGATTTCCTATAGATGATTACATCTTGCTGATTTTACTGTTTATGGATTACAGTCTTCTGACTATGTCAATCCCTAGAAGATTTCATTTCTCCATAAACTGTAACCATATTCAATCAATATAGGTGTATCTACCTAACTAAATAGGAACAAATAAAAGTGGATGAAAATATTATCTAAATTATAGTATATAAATGGATAGAGAGCTCATGAAGCTTATCCATCAATAAGCTATATATGTTCAATATATCCTAATACTGCATAATGACTAAACACAGAATTGAATAAAAGGAAATGATTGATATTGTTTCCGGAAAATGTACTTTAAAAATAACAGTACTTTAGTTTTTCTCCAAATTACTTCAAAACAATTTTCAGCCTTCATTTTTACAAGATTTTGAATTCTGAGTTTTTCTCCCTTCCTTCTCTCTCCTCTTCTGAAAATGGTAGGCAATTTGATATAGATTATGTATTTGGTATTATATAAAACATATTTCTATATTAGTCATCATTATGAAAGGAAAAATAGATCCAAAGGAAAAATACAACACAAAAAGAAATAAAGTAAAAAAAGTATGTTTCAATCTGCATTCAAAGTCTGTCAGTTCTTTATTTAGATGCAGACAGCATTACTCTTGGTGGGTCCTTTGTACTTTTCTTGGATCATTATGTTGTTGAAAAGAGACAGGTCTTTTGTAGTTAATTAGCTATTAGTATTCACAGTTGCTACTGCTGTATGTATATTAATGTACAATGTTTTCCTAACTCTGTTCCTTTCACTTTGCATCAGTTCATACACGTTTTTCCAGATTTTTTTTTCCTGGAATCTGCCTGTAAATCATTCCTTTTTGCACAATCCTATTTCATTACAATCAGATGCCACAGCTTGTTCAGACATTCCTCAATTTTTTGACATTCCCTCTATTTCCAATACTATTTCATCACAAAAAGGGCTGCTAGAAATAAAAATCTATTTTCCTTATGTTTTATGATTTCTTTGGAATACAGACTAGTAGTGATATTGCTGGATCAAAGAATATATATAGTTTGATTGTCCTTTGGGCACAGTTCCAGATTGTTCTGGAGAATGATGGGATCAACTCACAACTTAGCTAATAGTGTATGCATAAGTGTTCCAATTTCCCCACATTTTCTCCAACATTGATCATTTTCCTTTTTTGTCATATTAACTAATCTCATGGGTGTGAGGTGGTACCTCAGAGTTGTTGTGCGTTTTTCTAATCAAAAGTTATTTAGACCTTTTAGCTCTAGGACATATCAACTTTGTATTGAATTAGACAAGTTCATGAAACTTGGGAAGGGGTTTCTGATCCTGGATGGGCGGTCATAGGGACACAAAACTGCCATCAAGAACCTTGATGATGCGGCATCCAACAGACCCTAGAGCCATGACCTGGTGGCATGTGTATACCCTTCTGAAGCGACGACATCTATGGGCAAAAAAAGATTGCCAAGAGATCAAAAATCAAGTCCTTCATTAAATTTTATAACTATAACCATCTCATGCCCACCAGATACTCTGTCCTATTGGACAAAACAGTTGTCAAAAAGGATGTGATCCATTACGCTGCACTACAACATAAAGTAAGAATGGAAGTCAAGGTCAAGTTTGAGGAAAGGTACAAGGCAGACAAAAAAAAGAAGTGATTCTTCCAGAAGTTATGACTTTAGAACTACTGTGTAGGTCAGTAAATAAAACATTTACAAAAAAAGAAACCAAATAATTTAGAGACATTCTTTAAATTCCTACAGATAACTCTGATTTCTTCACCTGAATACTGCCTGTTCATATCTTTTGAACATTTATCATTTGGGGAATGACTTGTATTCTTATAAATCTGACTAATTTCTCTATATATTGAATAAATGAGGCATTTATCAGAGACATTTGCTGTAAAGACTGTTTCCCAGCTTTCTGTTTTCCTTCTAATCTTGGTTGTATTGGTTTTGTTTTTGCAAAAAGTTTTCCATTAAATATAATTAAAATTATATATTTTGCATGTTATAGTGTTTACTTTCTCTTGTTTTGTCATGAACCTGTAAGTCATTGTAATGAGAGTTAAAGATCTTACCCAGTCCATTAATAGGCCTCAAGTGGAGCCCATTAAGGGAAGTTTGATTAGGGGAGGCTTGTTTTGCAAGATGACAATTAACCTTTTGTTAATTTCTAATGAGGCACTGCATCACAAAGGTCATGATGTCCCCTGGTTCTGAAAAGTGTACTTATACTCTGAGGTGAGGTTTACTTTAGGGTTTACTCTTTAGAAGAGGGTCCATGTACCATACGAGACTTTGGGTTGCCATTTAGGAGCCCCTCAGTTTAGAAAAGCCAGATGTTCATGCTTGTCTCTCTGGTAACTATGCATTTATGTAATAGCCAGACAGTTGCATCTGTCTGTTGATCTGTGATGCATGTTTTCCCTCTGGTCACACATTTAAAAGTCCTACCTGTTGGTCTTTTTTCTCTGCTTGTATTTTTTCTGTTGTGATATGTTATTGCTTCATTTTCAATGGTCCCTTTTAGTAAGATGTAATCACTTTCCTTATATCATTTAATTAGGTCAATTTTTGTTCATTTTTGATCAGGATTACTACTCTTGTTTTTGTTTTTGTTTGCTTGTTTTTTACTTCAGCTAGAGTATAATAGGTTCTGCTTCAGTTCCTTCCCTTTACTCTGTGTGCATCTCTGCTTCAAGTGTGTTTTTTTGTAAACATAATATTGAAGTATGTTGGTTTTTCAATCATTCTGCTATCTTCTTCCATCTTATCGGAGAATTCAAACTATTCACATTAAATTATCATTACCATCCTTGTATTTCCTTCCATTATGTCTTTCCTCCTGTTTGTCTGTTCTCTCTTTGCATCCTTTCCCTCATCACTAGTGCGTTGCCTCTGTCTACCACTTTCCCTGGTCTGTCCTCTCTTCTATTAGTCCCCTTCCCTTTACTTAATATATTTCCCTCTTACTTCCTTGTTAGATGAGATAGATTTCAAATGATTGTGTATAGCATTCCCTTTTGGATCCAATACTCTTGAAAGTAATGTTTAAGTGATGCCCCTTGTCCACTCTCCCATTTCCTCTTCCAGTCTAATAGGATTTTTTGCACAATTTCATGTAGAATCATTTATCACATTCTACCTCTCCCTTCCTTCTTCAGCCATGGTATGCTCCTATTTCTCATCCTTTAGTTATTTTTGTCATTCTTTCAAAGTCACCTTATACCTGTGCCCTCTGTCTATGTATCTTCCTTCTAGTTGTATCATAAGTGGTACAACTTTTAGGAAGTGCAATTATCTTTCCATGTAGGAATGTAAAGAATTCAGCTTCATTGAATCCCTAATGTCTTCTCTTCCCTTTTTACCTTTTTAGGCTTTCCTTGGGTCTTGATTTTGCAGATCATTTTTTGTTCAGTTCTGGTCTTCTTTTTAGGAAAGTTTGAAATCCTTCTATTTCAACAAAAATTCATTTCCCCCCCATGAATTATTATGCTTAATTCTGCCAGGTAGGTGATTCTTTGTTGTAATGTTAGCTCCTTTGTCTTCTGAAATACTGTATTCCATAACCTTCATTCCTTTAATGCTATTGCTGTTGTCCTGTGTATTCCTGACTGTGACCTCATGAGATGTGATTTTTTTCCCTTCCTGGCCACTTGAAGTATTTTTTCCTTGACCTGATAATTCTGTTATTTGGTTGTAATGTTTCTAAGAGGTTTTATTTTCATTTTTTTCTGGAGTTGATGAATGGATTTTTTCAATATTATTTTGCCATCCAGTTCAATGACATAAGGAGAGTTTTCCTTTATCATTTCTTGAAAGATTCTGTCCATGTTCTTCTTTTGATTATGGCTTTCAGGTAATCCAATAATTCTGATGTCTTTCCTGTATCTATTTTCCAAGGCAGTTGTTTGTTGAGACACTTTACATTTTCTTTCATTTTTTTTATTCTTTTGAACATGTTTGATTGATCCTTGATGCCTCATAGAGTCATTACTTTCCACTTGCCCAATTCCAACTTTTAATATTTTTTTCCTAAATTAGCATTTGAACTCTTTCCCATTTGATCATTCCATATCTATTAAGGAGTTTTTTTTTCCCCCTGTGGATTTTTGTATCTCTTTTTTCCAATTTGGTTGATTCCATTTGGTTGATTCTAGCAGTTTTCCAAGCTACTAACTTTTTCCCATTATTCTCATTTCCTTTCCAACATTTTTACTCTACTTCCTTTATATGATTTCCAAGTTCCTTTTTGACATTTTTCATGAGTTAATTCTGGGATTAAGACTGCTTCCAATTTTGGGAGAGGAGTTTTGCCCATGGGTATTTTGACATTGTTGTCCTTTTCTGAGTTTGTGTCTTGGTCTTCACTGTCACAATAATAAATTTCTATGGTCAGATGCTGCCTTTGTGGGAGTTTTGGGGGACTCTTTTCTTTTCTTTTTTTTTTTAGTTTGAGCTCTACTCTTGTGGTAGATAGGACTCCCTGCCAGGTTCCTCATACCAGAGTCTGTAAACCCTGGCTATTTGCCAGGTGCTCCACTCATGTTGTCTTAGGGGCCCTGGGGGTCCTTCATGTCTGGTGCTAAACTGAAGCGGTGTGTTGGAGGAAGAATGGTTTTTCTGGAGGCCATAGTGGTCTGGCAGCTTACCTGGGCCTGAGCCAGAGTCCTAGTACCTGTGCATTCTGAGGCTGGTGTGGTGTCTCTGTGTTTTCCTGGTGCTATACTGGAACACATGACAGTCTGATGGCTGGCCCACTGTTTGTTTACCTGGAATTATCCAGAAGCGAATCAATGTGTAGCTACTGGAGGTTGCCTATTTGCACAGGTCTATGATGAAAAATGTGATGGTTCTTGGATCAGGAATCTGACAGCTCCTCACCTACACTGAGACACAAAGAGGGTCATTGTTGGTGTTTGCTTGCTCCACCACACTGGGGCTTATGATCTTCTATTGATTTGATGAGGTAAGCCTTACTGCTGGCTTGCTAGGACGCTTCCTGGGCTGTGTCCCTTTTTAACTGAGTGAGGTAGAACTTTCTCACAAATATTCCAACTTTCTTGGTCTTAAAAATGTCCCACCACACCTTTTTGGCTAGTTCTGCCGTGACAGAATTTGTTTGGGGGCACTATTTTATGTCTTTTTTTTTGAGGTGGATGTTGTAATAATACTTTTAATGACCTTAAATGGCTCCCTGAATCAAAGACATATCCTTTACACATAAACATTTTTCTAGTAATTTTGTATCACTAGAAGACATGAAATAACTCAGTCTTGGGAGGGTGAAGGTATTTTGTAGATATGAGTAATTTGTAAAATATTACTAGTGAATAATTATGTAGTACAATAGTACTAAATATGTGGTCACATATATGTGTACTTGGAAGAGGTACAATCATCAATCAAAGTAGTCTGAACTGTCATAGGGATAACCACTGACCAGTCTAACTCCATGTTGTTATTCCAACAAATTCAACCAATCTACAACATACATATGAGGGAAAAGTATAGGAAGGAATCAATGCAAATGAAAAACAATTAAATGGAATGGGTAGTTTGAGATCTGAACTACTAGAGTGTTAGGGGCCAAGCTCTGGACCAGCCTTCAGGAGCTGGCTCCACCCTCAGGGAGCTGGCTCTGCCCTCAGGGAGGAACATGGGCAGGGCTCTGGCTGGGGATATAAGGAGCTGTTCGGGGAGGGATTAGAGAGAGATGTAACCAAGAAAGGGATGTAGAAGGACGCCATCAATAAAGTGAAGAGCACTGACATCCTCGGGTGGGCGTGTAGTCATTGTTCCCTCCGTGGAGGAGGGGATAGCCCTGTCGCGCAGCTAGGCCACACGGTCGCACGGCAGGGACCGGAGACGTCCGAAGACCTGGAATAAGGGTAAGAATTCCCAAGCAAAGTTTGGGGTAAGGAATTGGGCCCTGTGTTAGAGTACCGCCTGGAATATTGGGCTAAGACTCCGCTTGGCTTAGTAGCCAAGTGAAGGCTGGGGATTAGCCCTGAGCACTAGAGAAAATACCCACACCACAGATCCATCAAAACAACAGAGTTGGAAAAAAAAGAATATGGAATACAACATTTCAAATTTTCATTCTGCTCTTGATACTAGTGGTGTCTAATGTTTTGACAATTTTCTCCCAATAAGTTTTTGACTATAAGAAATTAAACATCTTCCTTTGGTAGGTTTGGAAAGAGGGGAAAAAATATGGAATAATTATGAGGGGAATAAAACATCTACACACCTGAAATAGGTTAATGACCAGCAGTTCAGAACACATTTCCATATTGACCTAAGCTGTACCTTTTATACTCCATTTAAATTAGATTAAGATAACAAAATAGCAAAATAAAAATCACTAGTCATCATTGCAAACATTGTAATGCAAATTTATTGAATGCATAGTACTGATAATTTCTTAAAAAATAATTAATAGCTTTCCCAAGAGATGACAGACATACATTATGAGAAGTTGAGTCTAACACTGTTGAAATAAATTCCTTTGTTTCATATTTCTTCCCCACATAATTTCCTATCAATAATTAGGTAGTCTCATGCTTCTAGATAATTATATCTAATCATCTTTCCACAGCTGTCAGAGTCTCTCAGTTCTTGTTGAATTCTTGCTCTATTTTTTTTTTATTTATGTATGTACCTTAATATGAAAAATTTCTGATAAAACTGGGTTAGGGTTTCTTGTTATATCATGTTCATTTGTTATGAAATGTAAGTACTGAGTTTTAGATATAGATCCATTAAAATATATTTATTTCTCTACATTTTATTTTTTATTGAATCAATTTCTCTATTAATTGTAGTAGAATAATTTGGGGAAGATTCATGACTAAGGAACTTTGTAGAACCAAGAAATTGGTTGTAGTTGTGTTTTATGTTAAAAATTTCAGTGAACTTAATGTTTATTCACAAGTTTTCTTTTGGAACCCTGAAACTGTTACTATCTATTTCTTGCACTTTTTATCCAATGTGGTGCCATTAGTCCCTGCTAAAACAAGGTCAGGCTTCTGGTTTGAGGTTCTTTTCTTTTTGAAGCTCTCTTTCTTTCTCCCTCTCTCTCTTTATATATACATACATATGTGTGTGTGTATATATATATATATATATATATATATATATATATATATATATATATATATATATATATATATATATACATATGTGTGTGTGAATACTCTTTGAGTCTGTTTATTCATGTAGCTCCCAATCTACATAATTAAATTATAGCCTAGTCCAGATAATTTTTTCTAAAAAGTATGCTGATATATATATATATTGAACCACCTAATAGCCATGATAAAAAAATACATCATCTTTCAAGAAATTATCAAAGAAAAGTGCCTTGATATTCTAGAACCAGAGTGTAAAACAGATCTTGTAAGAATTCACTTACCACCTCCTGAAAGAGATCCCAAAAGGAAAGCTCCTAGAAATATTGTAGCCAAATTCTAGAGCTGCCAGATCAAGGAGAAAATATTGCAAATAGTCAGGAAACAAATCTAGTATTACAGAAATACAATAAGGGTAACACAAGACCTAGCAGCTTATAAATTAAGGCATTGGAGGGCTTGGAATATGATATTCCAGAGTTCTAAGAAGCTAGAATTAAAACCAAGGATCACCTACCCAGCAAAAATGAGTATAATATTTCAGGGGAAAAGTGATCATTCAGTGAAATAGAGTACTTTTAAGAATTATTGATGAAAAGATCAGAGCTGAATAGAAAATCTGACTTTCAAACACAAGAATCAAGAGAAACATGGAAAGCTAAACAGGAAAGAGAAATCATAAAGGACTTACTAACATTGAACTGTTTACATTCCTACATGAAAAGATAAGATTTGTAACTATTCGGACTTTTCTCAGTATTAGAGTAGTTATAGGGATTAGATACATGTAGACTGAGGTCACAGGGTGAAATGAATATGAAGGAATAATATCTAAATTACTAAAATGAAGGAGTGAGAGAGGAACATATTGGAAGAAGGAGCTGATTTAGAGATAAGAAAACTGGCCTAGATTGGTGAGATTTCCCTATATTCACACTAAAAGCAGGCAGAATTTGAATCCCAGTCTTTCTGATTCCAACACTCTTTGGGTCATCTTACACCAACAATGGCTTAATAAGTAAGACTTATTCTAGGTGTCAATAACAAAAAGACAAAAAATGAAATGCCTCTTGCTTCAAGAAATTATTATATACCACCAGGGAAAACATAAACAAATATATGTAGAATAAATATGAATTAACATTTTGAAAGGGAACTTTCAAATATTTGGAAGTGGAAGTTAAGGGAGGACTCCTCTAGAAGTTGAAACTAAAATGAAATTTTGAAGTGAAAAAATGTCCTAATTGGGAAAGTTGAGGAGGAAGTGACTTTCAAGCAGTGCAGTTAGTTATACTCTCTCTAAGCCCAATGCCTTTTCAATTTCAGGTTTTGTAGACACGCTCATCAAAGAGCATAGCTTAACAAAACTAAATCAGAGCAGAGGTAGAAAAGCAACCAGGGTCTAATTTAGGAAGATAATAACCCTGTCCCTCTGGAGATGATGTTAGGCCATTAATGGTAATTTCTTGGTGTAGTCAATTGACCTCAAAACTTCCTCTGAAAGACTGTCAGCTTCAACATTCACATTTTTAAAAATGTTTTGGGGTAGGGGGAAAGAGGGAAAATTGCAATTTTCAGTACATTGTCAAAAATGTCAGGATTTTAATATCAGCACCGAATGTAATACCATTTTAGTGTGTGCTGTCATACCCAAGGGTTTCAAAGGAGATAGTGTGTAAAGAGATGACATTTTGCTTCAGAGTGATAATTATCAGCTCTATCCCATCACAGACCAATCACCACAAAACAGCCATCATGCCAATTATCCTCGAAGCAAACTTTTATGTGAAGTTATTTCTATTTGAGAGAGGATGTTCTCAATGACAATGATAAAATAATAGTAATAATAGTATATTCCATCCTTATCTTCTCTGGAAAAAAATCTAGGTACTACTCATAAAGGCCTATGATACTCACATGTGTATAAAGCTCTGCATGAAATATGAAACTCTCACAGTGAAGCAGGATTTGCTTAATAGCACACACTAGACTGTCTAAATTTACAGAAGGAGTAAGATTTTCTACTCTTTTAAAGGAATGTGCATGATCTCACAACATGTTCTTTGAAGTGATGCCAAGAGTCCCAAATAGAGCAAATTAGGTATTTGGCACCTTTCAAGGAAGCCTAAAAAAGATGTTAATCCTTATACTCTCCTTAGGGGTGCACTATTCTTGACTGAGATAATGCTAGAAAGGTTATTCAGACATCTTTCGTAAGCATATTTTGCATGGGGGGTAAATAAAAGAAAACAATACTGCTTAAAATCTTCTGCATGGAAATTATGCCTCTTATTACAAAGGCAGTATTGTACAATGGAAATAGAACTCTATTTGGAGTCAGAGTCAGATTGAAATTCCATGTCTGTCACATGTATAAAAAGTTGGGCAAATCACAGAAATTTTCTGGGTCTCAGTTTTATCATCAGTAATATGAAAATGTTTGAATAGATTGGTTTTAAGCTCCCTTCCATGTGTAAACCTATGACTGTATACATATATACATGAGCATATATACATGAGAATGATTTAAACTGGAATGTAAGGGAGATTTTAACAAAATTAAAAAATTCAAATGAAGAGGAGTATGATATGCTGATATGATACAGTGATATCTATTTTTGAGTTAGAGTACAGAATTTTGAAAGCTGATCCTAATCTTAGGCTTGAATTTCCTCATCTGTAAACTGATATATTTGGTATAAATTATCCCTAACATCCTCCCTAGATATAAATATATGAACCTGAAGTCCTCTACAATAGGAAATGGAAATCATGGCTCATAACTAGCCTTTTTTTTCTTCTTGCTAGTTCTTATACATTTTTTCTTAGGAAATATGATTTGAATCTTTGAAACCAAAGAATTCTTGTTGAGATCTCATGAACCCTTTTGATTGGTTCAAAGGAGACTCATTAGGTTTTCTAACTGGGAGACTTGGCATCAAGCTTGAAGGATTCAAAAATCTAGGTACTACTCTAAAAGGTCTATGATATTTGCAGATACATCATATCCCAGTAGAGAGTGATGTAAAAGTATGCTTTATTGTTCTTCCATAGGGGAAACATTCCTAATAATTATTGGCTTATAGTTTCCATATGTTGTCTAAAGAGACCATAAAAAATTCCATATATTTCCCATTGGACTAGCTACATAACACATGGAAGAATATAAATGTTAGAATATCCAATCTGTTCAAAAATTATTGTAGTATATGGTTTATGTTTTAGAAACTCATTTTGATCTTCCATTCAGAGACCTTGAGCTAGAGCTGTATATAGCCAGAATCTGCAACTTCATTTGTAGGGGAACTCTCTTTACCAACACAAATTAACCACCCATTTTAATTGAGAAAAATAAGCCCTAAGACTAAGTTGCCTGAGGAATATAGAGGTTCCGTGAGTTGGTTAGGATCACACAGCTAATAAATATCAGAGATGGGTATTAATCTCAGCTTTTCCAGAGCCCAGCCTTTGCACACCACCTGCTAGACCATGATCTTTTTATACGTCTTCCCCTCAAAACAGTTAGTGTAATTTTAAGGTTCAATGAATCATTATTGCACTTGGATTTTGGGGGCACATTATATGTATAAATATACTTACATTTGAATGTCACAATCACAACATACATTGTATAAAGGTTGGATCATATAAGTAAAATCATTAACATTAGAGACAAGGACTTGATTCTGATGATAACTTCATCTCATTTGGGAACTTGACAAGAAACACTATTGACTCAAATTGTGTTTCCTCCAAGATGAGTTCAAACATCTCCTATGTAAATAATAACAGAGTATCTGAATGAGACTCTCAAAGCCAAAACTTCCTCCATGATAATAATACATTGGGAAAAAAAATGACCCTTCTATCACCAGAGTGGTGGGGTCTATTAGGACAGGATGCTAACGATATTGTCAAATGTTCTCACTATGCCCATTGTTTCTACTCAACTATTTTTCTTTGCCATAAGGAAGGTCCTATTGTGGATAGAGGAAAACTGGAATATCTAGAATTTTTTTAAAAAGACAATGACGCAATATATATGAAATGAATCAAATATGTTTGGTTAAAGTAGATGACCATGAATCTCCTATCGAGATCTAAATCCTAACATCTTATCATTTTAGTTCTTAATTCTGCCCCTCATAAGAAACATTATGCACTTCCATTTTCTATATTCATTTGCCTATGTGTTTGAAGTATAGTAGAGATAAAGATAAGCTTCTGATGGGAGGAAGTGTCATATTTTTATAATATTTTATTCCATTTTATCTCCCCTCGATTCCCCATTCTAGACCTCCCCCTAGTGCCTTACACATAACAGATATTCAAAAAATCTTGCTGAATGATTGGATGATTGCCTCACCTGTCTTGACGATAGCATGATTCCCTATAGAGTTGGGGAAAATGCGTCTAGGGCTTTTTTATCATTATTCTTCCATTCTACAGCAGAACACTACTGTCTCCTTTGTTTGATTTCTTCTTAATTCTTTGGATGAATGTTGTTACATGGTGCTGAAAGAGAAAAGTATTATCAAGACTTTTAATACTAAATGCATTTGGAAACTTAGATGGGTGCAGATACATAATTTCTGCCACTTTAATGTTTATTATGTATTGTGTGTATTGTATTATGTTGGGGATTTTATATATTATGTTTTGGGTACTGGTACCTAGAGTTTTTTTCTACATAATCCATTTTTTTTCTCTTTCTTTCCACTATGATATATTGTAAACTTTCTCCTTATTAAAATAAAACGTTAAAAATAGCTTGCCTGAATTTCTAGCTCAGAGTAGAGTTTCTTAAAAGCAAAGACTATTTTAAAAGAAAAAAGGAAACTAGGAATTAATACCACATAGAGGAGTAAATTATTGTTACTCTAGTCCAAAAGGAGAGTTAGAGTTAAAGTAGCCAATTACACCTGGGCACCCAAGAAAAAGAAAAGCCCTGAAAAATAATTCCTGGAAAATGAATACTTCTTCCCTTTGTATCTAATTCTACTATTTGGAACTTGAAAAAGGACTTTGTTCTGCTATGCACTTTACTCCGGTACTCTAGATATTCCTGACATTATCCATGTGGTCACTTTCTCTAATGGTGCAGATCATAAACTATTTAAATCTTTCTAATCTTGTTCAATTTTTATCCATAAAGTGTCCATCTGTACCTATTCATAAGAATGGTGGCTTTCCTCTTAGTCTTTTAATATTTCAAAGACATCAATCAATCTTTGGTATAGTCTATGATATTTAACAAGCCTGTTCTTAAAGATGTTTTCTTGAGCATTTTTTGGGTTGCTTTCAACACATTGTTGACTCGTTTTTCATGATATTCTAGCATTGCTCTCATTTCTCTTCCAAATTTTTCCTCCACCTCTGTTACATGATTTTCACAATTCTTTTTGAGCTCTTCCATTGTCTAAGACAATTGCATGCTTGTTTTGGAGGTTTTAGATATAGAATTCTTGACTTTTATGTCTTCTGATGCTATGCTTTGTTCT
Source organism: Bettongia penicillata ogilbyi (assembly GCA_023548195.1). Taxonomy (NCBI): domain Eukaryota; kingdom Metazoa; phylum Chordata; class Mammalia; order Diprotodontia; family Potoroidae; genus Bettongia; species Bettongia penicillata. The sequence goes on along the minus strand of JAJHZJ010000470.1, from coordinate 11,176,029 downwards.
TCCTATTCTGAAAGGATGGAAAAAAATACCTGTTCACCAAGAAAGTAACCTTCGGTTAAGTAAGTCTTTTTTCCCCCTTTTTTGGGCATGTTCTCAACCTGTCACCTGACTTTTTAGTTATTTGTCAAGCAGAGGGCATACTTTAGGGAACTGTAACTTCTCAGTTCCTCCAAGGCAGCACAATCAAGGGAGAGGAGTTTCCTCCTCTCCTGGCCTGCATTCTAATCTGGAAGCAACCACTAGCTTTTCTGCCCAGGATATGCGAGTAGAATTTCCTCTCCAACGCCTCCACCAGCTCCACAATGTCAGTACTCCTCCTCACCCCAGGGCTGCCACTCAGGACTGAGACCCATATTGGCTGCTTGATTCCCCCAGGGTTTTTAGGTCGAGGGTTCCAGAAATGGATTCTGTGCCATAGTGGCTGCTGCCACCCTGGGGTTGGGGATGAGGTGGGACCCTGCTCCCTTCTCACCCAGGTGTAAGAGCTTTCTCACTGACCTTTGAAACTGTCTTTGGGGATTGTGGGTTGAGAAATCTGGGAATCACAGCTGCTGCCCATGATTTCACTCCCTGAAGTCTGCTCCAGTCCTGTCCCTACCCCATGGAGAGGCCAAGGCAGGGCTGAGTTCCACTCCAAGACTGGTGTGATAGACCTTTCCTGTTGGCCTTCCAGGCTGCCTTGCACTAGAAATGTCTTTCACTTTGTCATTTTGTGGCTTCTGCTGCTCAAGAATCTGTTTAGAGTCATTTTGACAGGTATTTTATGGGCTATGGGAATCAAGCTACAGCAGGTCCATCCTTCTACTCAACCCTCTTGAGTCTGCCCCTCTTCTCATATTTGCCAACATGTTGTAGCCTAATTTAACCTACTAGATATACATTGGACTTTGCTCATTAGAAGTTTTAGATTATTTAGGAATTTGTGTATCCTATAGATCCCAGGAAAAGAAAAATCACAATGCTGCTAAAAGAAATCTGACCTGGATCCTGCGATGATCATTCTTTTTTGGTCTTATTGATTGATTGGCCCTTATGACTTTCATTGATACATTATATAGAGAGAGACAAAAAATTAAGAGATTGACAGTTGAAAGGGATCTGAAAGGCCATCAAGTTCAACACCCACACTTTTTAAATAAAGAAAGTAAAGCACTGTTTGGTCAAGTGATTTGCCCAAGGTCACATGGCTAATAAATATTTAAGGCAGGATTGTAACCCAGGTATTCTTGATTCAAAGTTCACTTCTCTATCTGCTACATTCAGCATTAAATGATGTTAAATGATGTTCTTGAGGACTCAGATCAAAGATTTGTTCTTTGGTAATATATCTTGTCATTAAAATGCATAGATTACTCAAAATAATTTATGAGTTCATCTGTGTAAGATGATGGCAGCTTCAAGCTCTCCTTACCTGGCTATTTTACATGATTTTTGTCCATGTTCCTCTAGAAGTTCCCCAAAGGGGGGGCAATCATCGCTTTTGTTGGCATCACAAAAGTGCTGGTGGAAGACATGGATTATTGCTTGGTTGTGCTTCACTTTTATTACTTACTTATCTTCTCTTGCACTTTTTATAGCCACCTTTATTCTGCCCCCTCTCCATATTTCATATAAGCATATACCCTTTCCTTAACTTCTGGGTAAATCAGTCACTCAAAAACCATTTATTCCATACTATGTTATTGATATTTCCTATGTTCACTGCTAGGAACACAAGTATAAAAGCAATATAGTCACATATGCACAATTCTGCCTGCTATGCAATATTCATCTTATTAAAATGTTAGAAAAATGCAGAACCACAAAAAATTGCATTTAAAGAAAATTCTTCTGATTTTCTTTGACCCCTACCTCCCTTAGAGAACATACTCTCCTTCTTTGGAAAGTAGCCTGTCAGTACTCTTTGGGATTTAAAAATCTCTCTCTCCCTCCCTCTTTTTCTCTCTTTCACCATTATCTATGTATCCATCCATTCATCCATCCATCTATCTATCTATCTATCTATCTATCTATCTATCTATCTATCTATCTATCTGTCTATCTATCTACCTATCTATCTGGAGAGACAGATATATCTATATATCTATATCTATATCTATATATATAAGCATATATATTATATACATACATATAAACTCATACATAAGTACATAAACACAAATCTGTATATATATATATATATATATGTATATATGCATGCGTATTCACATATATAAAATTTATGATCTGTCATAGTAAGAAGGTTGTTTCCATTTAATATACTTGACTGGCCACTCAATGATCTTAACCATGCCTAAAACTGTTTTAGTATAGTATAATATAGTATGGTATGATGTGGTGTGGTGCGGTATGGTATGATATAATTTAGTATAATGTAAAATGATATAGTAGCCGTAGATTGGAAATTATTTTTTATGAGATGCAAATAAGCATCTCATATGCTACTTATCAAAGAGCTAGACAATAAATAAAGAGCACTGAAAGGTCAAATGATTTTTCCACAATCACAAAACCAGTATATGTGAGAGGCAGTACCTAAACTCAAGAACTTTCTGATTCTAAGAATAGTTTTTTCTCCTTACAATGATGTTATATTTATATTTGGATTTCAGCAATTTTTTTTAGGATATAAAATGTCAGAACCATTCTCTGAGCTACTATACATTAATATTCCTATTTTATGGATACTATTATTACTATACTATATAGTATAGTATAGTATATAGAATACTATAATATTCCTATTTTATGGATAGTGATGAGGGTGATTATTTTGCTTGCACTAGTAGAAAGTTGCCCACTGAAAAATTAAACTCCCTAGGTTTTCTAATTTTTTTATAGTAAAAAGCAAGTTTATTGAAGTTTGAAAATAATTCATTTAATTGATGCAGTCTATCTGCTCTGTGTCTGCTTTTTTCCTCAAAACAGTGACCAGGACGTAAGGCATCCATTTGCTTACAATGGCCATAATCTGTTCTTTGAGCAGAAGTACAGCGTTTGTTGCCTGCAAGTCCCACCTCCTAAACAGCACCAGAGGAGACAGTGGTAGAATAAAGTCTCTTTAACAAGTCTGTGGCAGAAATAAGAGGAACCTGTGCCACTGTCTCTCTGATTCATACGCTGTAAGATGGCTCAAGGAGCCTAGATCTTTTCCATTAAATGCTGCGGTACTGAGGTGATGGACCAAACTGGAAATATCTGCAAATCTCATATTGACTCCCTGTCATGTGAAGGGATGGATTCTGTGTGCTGCATTCCCAATGGGTGCTACTCGGGGTCAGACGTACTCATCAGCATGCCCCATCCCAAATGGAACCTGTGCTTGGCTTTTTCGTTCCTCTTTTGTAACACTTGGGGGCAGTTGTTGGGCTGAGAATTTAGTGGCTACAGAAGTGTGGAAGCATACTTCAGCAGGGATTCAGCAGAGCTGATGATTAAATCTGTGTCACTGGCATCACTACAAAAGGCAGAATTAATGGTGTCTAGCAAATTTTCCTCCTCCATGCTGACCAGTTCTGTTGCATATTCATGGATGTGAACCACACCAAGGAGCTGAGAATGTCTGAGTGGCAGTAAGCAATAAACCCAGAAGGAGGAAATCTTTGCTATGCTATATTGCTGTCAGTGGTCTCACTTACGTGTGAAGTAGCCACCACTGCTGACTGATTTTAGGGCCAATCTACATTTTGGATTCCAGCATCAGGCCTGTACGTAAGGTAAATTTTAGTGTAAGTAAGGTGGATTTTATTGTGCATAAAGTGATTTTTTTTTTGGTTATTATTTCTCAGAGGTCAGTTTCACAGGATCCATAGTCATAACAATCAACAGTTATCAAGTATTAGATATGACTTTGCACAGTTATGGGTCAAAACATCTCCGCCATGCTTGCACAGAGTTATATAATGGTAAATAACATAAACATCCACCATGGCTGTGCAGTGAGACATAGGGATGAGGTGATGCAAACTTGTGAGGCTATTGCTGGCAATATGCTTTGTCTGTTGACCTATAAAACAGATGATCACTAAGTAGTGAATGGGGAACCCTTAGGGTTGAATGCACAAATGCTATGTGTGTCTCAACTGGCCCCCAGTTAGGCTTGGGGGGAACCTTAGGGTTGAATGCACAAGCTGGAACGCTGTGCATGCCTTGATTGGCCCTCATCAAGACTTGGGGGAATCTGTGTTTGCCTCAACGGACCACCACTGAGCCTTGAGAGGATTTAGGGGAAGCACAAGTTGTGCTTGTCTTGATTGACCCTATGGAGATGTCGGGGTATTAGCCCCCTACTTCTCTACCACCCTTGTGAGCAAGGTGGTTAAGAAATAATGTAGGAGTTTGTGCTCTCACTATCAGAAATCTTTTTCTGAGAAAACTGGACCAGAATAAAGTAAGATTATTAACCCCTTCTTAGTGTCTTTCTTGTGTGACCAAATCGAGAGTGAACCTGCGCCAGCAGCCCTCAGGTGTGCTCTGTTTTATCCCTTACGATGCTGTACCCCTGAGTTTTGACCATGCACCAATCAAGAATTTGACCTGATAGCAGCACGTTTTGTAGTGGCCAAAAACTGGAAATCAAGGGGATGCCCATCAAATGGGGAATGGTTGAAAAAATTATGGTATATGAATGTAATGGAGTACTGTTGTGCCATAAGAAATGATGAACAAGAAGACTTCAGGGAGGCCTGGAAGGACTTATATGATCTGTGCTCAGCGAAAGGAGCAGAACCAGGAGAACTTTATGCACAGCAACAACCACAGAGTGCGAGAGTTTTTTTCTGGTAAACTTGGATCTTCATAGCAGGGCAAGGACATTAAAACAAAAAAACATTCCCATTGGTCTTCTAAGGCAAAATGCCTTCCACATTCAGAGAACGAACTATGGAATTCAGTCACAGGAAATAGCAGATCATTTTTGAGTGTGTGTGTGTGTATTATGTTTTGGTTGTCTACACAGCATGACTATAGTGAAAATGTATTCAATAGGAATGTATGTGTAGATCCTATATGTAATTATATGCCATCCTTATGGAGGGAGCAGGGTGGTGAGGGGTAGGTGGGGGGGGGAATCTAAGTTTTATGGTAGTGATTGTAGAACATTAAAAATAAAAAAAGAATTTGGCCTGGAACTGGTGACCATCTGCTAAAGGAACTTGAACCCACAGACTGATTTCTGCATTGAATAATGAACCAGGTCAGGTACAGCTGATTACTGTGCAACCTCCACTTGATCGGGGACAGCATCTAACCATTTGGTGATAGCAGATATAATGACATTATTCTCCACTATATAGCTCATATCATTGAGCTCATCTTTATCAAATATTATTAGAATATCTGAACAAGCATCCCAAACCTGCATCTGCTGAAAAGGGTTTGTATCTCATGTTGCAGATGTGATCCCAGGCACCAGAACTGCTAAGGAGAGTCACTGAGCCAGGGGTGATGAAGCTGACTCCGTTGCTGTAAGTTTCTGGGAACTTCTCAAAAACTTTGATCCTGCTTCTAGTAACAGAATTATCTTGTCACAAAAGTGAACAAATGTTGCATCCCAAGGCACAGGCCATGGTGGACTCCACCATGTCCCTGCTGACCACCACCACATCATAGACAGCCTAGTCTGGCCCCAACAGGCCACTCAACCATATCAGCCTGGGCAGCCGTGTCCCTCCCAAGGTTGCTTCAGGGACAACCAGAGACCAGGTCAAGCAGGTGCAGGCTGCCATTGCCGAGACGGTCAGGTTTCTAATTCTAAACGCAGTTGTCTTAGCACTGCGCCAGATCATCACTATCCATATAGAAAATGTGGAGGAGGTTTGTGTTGCCTTCAGCAAGAATCTCTTCTTTTCTGCAAAACAGAGGACACAAAGAAGACTTCAAAATTAAACTCATGTTTATAGGAGGTGGCTTTTCCCCCCAAAAAAAGGCCTTTTATTGCCCATCATTTTGAAATGCTGCCAGCCTACTTGAATACCTTTATCTGCAGGACAACACAGGTGTCTGTGTGCCTTTTAACAGCTTTCATGTGAAATCACGAAACACGTTAAACTTTGAGTGGACATTCAGAATGCTGCTGAAAGAAAAAAGTTGTCCTGCTTCTCCGTAATGGAAGTTTTCGTTATTATTATTAACAGCTTTTACCGTTAATCGTTTTCTTTCAATGGGCAGATCACCATACACTTACTGCTTAAGGGAGATGGACAAGTAATGTTCATAATTTTTTGTTGCTAAAAATTTAACTGTTTATTTCTCCTTATTTACAAAATGAAGTATTTTATTAGAGTGGAGTGATGCATAGATATTATTAAAGACTTTATTTTCATGATTAGTCTTTTTTATGTAGTGGTAAAACTTTTCTTTTTGCTAATTGCATTTAATACAACTCAAGAAAAAGCAAAACTGACATTATTGTTGATTGAAATTGACATGATCCATTACTCATTTTGCATCTCTCAGCACATGTGCAGGATTCCCATGCACCAGGTGGACATGATTAGCTTGGATGTGGTTTGGCTGACAGAGGATTTCCTATTGGCTCCACTATTCTTCTACTCAATCCTCACAGAAAAATGGAAGACAATGCTGTCATACTGAAAAAAAAAAGTAGCTGGATAAAGGGCTTTTGTTAGACACATACAAATACATGCTCAAAGATCTCTTCTGGTGATTTCTATTAAGGGAAAAAAGTTCATTTTAGACAAAGTGCTATTTGTAAAACATATAGGAAATGTATCATGACAAAATGAGACCACAGATATGTAGGAACCTTTTAGATCCATTTGTCTAATTCTCTTATTTCATACATGAGGAAACTGAGAATGAGGGTGAATAATTTACTCATCTACAGTCTACAAATGAAGAGAGTTGCTTTGGAACACAGAGTTTAAGCTTTTTTATTTTTCATCCAGGCAATAATTGGAAAAATATGATTTGAGCCTAGATCTTTTGAATTTGAATTCACTTTTCTCTCCATTATATTATCCTTTTAAGAACATGAGAAAAGTCTGTTTAGGTGAGACTGATTATATATTTCCAGTTATTCATTTCTCTCGATATGGAAGTGTTTTTCACAAAATTTAACATCTGATGTATGTTATGCATTGAACTGAATAGATCCCATGTGATAGAATGATGGAAGGATAGGAGTAAGAACCATGTATGGTGAGAAGGTACAGGTGAGTTGTGATTTGCAATGATAGAAAAATCACTCACATTGGTGAAGTATCTCCATTCACTAAAGTACAAAAATGATTCTGAAAGGAACTCATTAGGCCCTAGAGCATAATGTATCTAAGATAGCTTCTTACTCTGTCTACCTTTTCTCTGGGTTCTATTACTTAATAATAATGATGAAAACAATAGCACTCATTTCCAAAAAAACTTTGTCAGAAGCATCCTGTAAAGGCTTTTGTGTACATACGAGAGGCACTATGACCCTAAATGGATGGCCCACTTATGGTTTCATAACTATTTAAAATATGATCAACTTGGTCATGACTTCAAATCCAATTCCTAGTCAAGGCATTTTCTTCATTTCTTTTCCACCAAAACTTCTGATTCACTAGTCTTAACAAATATGGCCCATGTTTTTCACCTTCTTTTTATGTATTGTCTTCCTTCATTAGAATATAAATGTCTTGAGGTCATAGATAATCTCTGTTTTTTGCTCATATTTGTGTCTCCAGCGCTTAGTAGAATACCTGACACTTAGTAATACATGTTAGTTACTTATTTATAATGCCACGATTACATCTCAAAATTCATTGTCAAATGTTGCAGGAATATACTTTGCTATAACAGCACAAACTTGAAGCTTCACATAAAAATAATTTTAATTTAATGATGATTGTCACAGCCCCACATATAGAAGCACTGAAATAAAATTTCTTCAGTGACTTCTCTTGCTAGAAATGTTATCTCACTAATTACTATTAAAATATAATTTCAAAAAAATGACTTCTTATAATGTGTTAATGGTATTGATCAAACTACATTAATGTTCCTCAAAGCTCTTGAATGTTGGAAGAGTATGAATTAATTCAGAAATTTTGATATGCCATAATTACATTAGGCGTAATTGTGTTAGAAAAGTCAATGATACTTTTGAACATGAATCATTTATTTAAGAGTAGAAATTAGTATTCAGCAAATTAAATATACTTTTCTCTGAGACAGATATGTATTTTGAGTAGATTTGGTAGGATAATAGGCAAAATTTTCATTAAGGAAAACTTAATTTGGCAAAGAATTTATAAAATCCTAGCGGTGGAATACTGTATTCTCAATTGTATTCCAAACTTGGCCATTGAATTCATGAATGAACTGAAAAAAATCATAGCTAGAGGATATCTATGACCTGCATAATTATTACACAAATCTAAGAATTTGATTCAGAATCTCTGAATAAATTAGCCAAATATGGATGACTCAGAAGATCATTTAGAAATCCCAAAGGAAATGAGTAAATTTGAACATTATAGTTAACTCAGACATATAAATAGGAGTGGATGGTATGTCTTATACTTTTAGAATGATATAAATTATTCAAAATGATAGCATTTTTAAAAGTGAAGGAAATAGAAATGTATGTATATAAAAGATCTATTAATGTTAAGAATTCAAAGTAGCAAAGGCATGTCATATGATGGTGTGCTAATTTTGATTTTTAGAAAATATTATTTGATGACAGATTATAAGTGATAAGACTACAATATGAAGTCACTTAGACTAAGTAATACTAATGAATATAAACATACAAATGGTGATAGCCTGAACTTTTCTACTGTCCTGACTCTCACTTTCTGTCAAACACATGGATGTTCATAGCTCAAAGCAGTACATAGAAACCCATTTTGGTGATCCCCAAATATGAATTCAGATATTCACACAACCTATTGTCTTGATTAGGAAATTCCAATTCCTGAGTCTGGTATCAATAAGTGACCTTGAGGATTTCCCTATGATACCTGTTCTCAATCAAGTCCATTTTTTTTGTATAATTTATTCATTTTCAGTTCTTAACATTCACTTCCACAAGAACTTTAATTCAAAATTTTCTCCTCATTTCTCCCCACCCCCACCACAGGACAGAATGCACCCCATCCACCCTTTGCTCTACTCTGTTCTCCTTTCAATTACCCACCCTTCCATAACTTTTCCCCTCTAGTTTCCTGTAGGGCAGAATAGATTTCGATGCTACATTGCCCGTGTAGCTGAATTTCCACTTGCGTGCTAAAACACTTTTTAACATTCATTTTTAAAGTTTTGAGTTATGATATTCTCTCCTTCCTTCCCCATCCATCCTCACTGAGAAAACAAACAATTCAATATAGGTTGTACATGCATAACAATGCAAAGCACTTCCATAATAGTTATGCTGTAAAAGACTAACCACCTTTCCCTCTGTCCTATCCTGCCTTTCATTTATTCCCTTCTTTCCCTTGACCTGTCCTCCCACAATAGTGCTTGCTTCTGATTATCCCCAATTTCCTGTCCCTCCTATTATCTTCCCTCTTCTACCTCTTTTCCCCTTGCCTTACTGCAGGGTAAAACAGATTTCCATATCCAATTGGGTGCAGGTTATTCCTTGCTTAAGCCAAATCCCATGAGTGTAAGGCTCACTTATTTCATTTCACTTCTCCACTCTTCCCCTCCATTGTAAAAAGTCTTTCTTCCCTCTTTTATGTGAGATGATTTGCTACATTCTATCCCTCCCTTTCTCTTATTCCTAATACATTTCATTCAACAGCAAATTTTATTTTTTTAGGTATTTTCCCTTCATATTCATCTCATCGTGTGCCCTCTATGTATGTATAGTCATAAATATCTATATATGTGTATATATATATATATATACATACATGCACACAAGCACACATGGATATACACATACTTACACAAATATAATATGCACATACATATATACCCATATCCATCTCTTTCCTATTTACCTTTTCATGTTCCTATTGACTCTTGTATTTGAAAGTCAAATTCAGCTCTGGTCTTTCCAAGAAGAATGCTTGGAAGTCTTCTATTTCATTGAAATTCTACTTTTCCCCCTGAAGTATTATATTCAGTTTTGCTTGGCATGTAATTCTTGGTTTTAATTCTATCTCCTTTGACCTCTGGAATATCATATTCGAACCCCTTCAGTCCCTTTTTGTAGAAGCTCCTGTGTTATCCTGATTGTGTCTTCACAGTAGTTTAATTATTTTTTTCTGGTTGCTTGTAATAGTTTCTCTTTGACCTGGGAAATATGGAATTTGGTTAAAATATTCCTAGGAGTTTTCCCTTTTGGGATCTCTTTCAGGAGGTGATTGGTGAATTCTTTCCATTTCTATGTTACACTCTGTGTCTAGAACATCAGGGCAGTTTTCTTTGATAATTTCTTGGAAGATGATGTCTAGGCTCTTTTTTTCATCATGGTTTTCAGGAAGACCAATTGTTTTTAAGGTATCTCTCCTATATTTATTTTCCAGGTCAGTTGTTTTCCCAATGAGATATTTCATATTGTCCTCTATTGTTTCATTTTTTGGTTTTGTTTTATAATTTCTTGGTTTCTCAAAAAAGTCATTAGCTTTCATCTGCTCCATTCTAATTTTTAACAAACTATTTTCTTCAGTGAACTGTTGAACCTTCTTTTCCATTAGGCAATTTTTTCTTTTTAAAGTATTCTTCTCCTCATTGGCTTTTTGGATCTCTTTTGCCATTTGGGTAAGTCTATATTTCAAGATAATATTTTCTTCAGCATTTTTTGGGTCTCCTTTAACAAGTTGTTGACTCACAATTTTTTTGCATTGCTCTCATTTCCCTTCCCAAGTTTTCCTCTACCTCCCTTACTTGATTTTCAAAATCCTTTTGGAGGTTTTCAATGGCCTGAGACTATTGCATATTTTTTTGGAAGTTTTAAATGTAGAAGCCTGGACTTCTAAGTCTTCTTCTGATTTTATCCTCTGTTCTTTCTTATCTGAAAGAAAGGAAAAAAATACCTTTTCACCAAGAAAGTAACCTTCTATAGTCTTCTCCCCCTTTTTGGACATTTTCTTAGCCAGTTACTTGACTGCTGAGTCCTTTGTCAAGTGAAGGGTATGCTTGGGAATTTTGAGCTCTCAGTCCTTCCAAGGTGGCACAATCAGAGGAGAGGAGTTTACTCCTCTCCTCGTCTGTGCACTGGTCTGTGAGCAACCACAAGCACTGTTTTGTGCCATGGAACTGTGAGTAGGATTTCATCTCCAGGGCCTCCTCCAGCTCCACCACACCATTACTCTTCCTCAGCACAGGACTGCCACTCAGGCTGAGTCCAAGATCGGTCACTTGATTCCCCCAACATATTTAAACTGAGGGCTCCAAAGGTAGATGGTGCTTTAGCAGTGGCTGCTGTTCCCCTGGGGCCAGAGTTGGGGTCAGATCAAGTTCCTTTCTCACCCAGGTGAAAGAATTTTCTTACTGATCTTTGAAACTGTCTGGCATTTGTGGATTGAGAAATCTGGGAACTGCAGCTGCTCCCCATGATTCCATTCCCTGAAGCCTACTGTAGTCCTGTCCCAGCCTTGCTGCATGACCCCACGGTTGGCCTGTGCTCTGCTCTGAGTCTAGTGAAATATGCCTTTCCCTTTTGGAATTCTAAGCTATCTTAGGCTGGAAATCTCTTTCACTTTGTCATTTTGTGACTTCTACTGCTTTAGAATTGGTTTAGAGTCATTTTTTAGAAGCTACTGGGGTAGAAGTAGAGCAGGTCTGTCCTTCCACTCCATCCTCTTGGCTCTCTACCAAACCCATTTTTAAGGGACAAATCTTCCCTGTTAGGTCCCTATTTTGAGCATGAATTCCTACCAAGTCTTTCTATTGTGCATGTCTCTCTCATATGAGTAACCTTAGCTCTGCACAGCTAAATCTTGGCTGTTTTGTCATAGTGTGTGTGTGTGTGTGTATGTGTGTTTGTGTGCATGCACTCACATATCTGTACATGCTTCTATTTTTACCTTCTCACTGTGCTGCATAGTTATAATGTCCATGGTTTTACTAGTTTTCCAAGCAGTTTTCTGGAAAATGTCAAACCCAGGTCTTTGCTCTAACTTGAGCCATGAAGCCAAATAGAGCAGGAGGACAGAACTATGTGATGCAGAAATAGAAATGATATTGCAATCTGACCCCAGAAGGAAGAACTAAAATGAAAGTATGGAAATAGTAGAGAGGCAGATTTTAATTTTGCTATAAAGGTAGGGGACAATTCCTTACACTCCAAGATATTCCCAAATGGATAGATTGCCTCAGAAGGTAGCAGGTTCTCCTACAATGGAAGTTTTAAAATAAAAGTCAAATGAGTTTCTAAAATATATTACTACTTTTAAAATTAAATTACCAGCAACATTTCAGAGACAAAATAAGGCTAAGACAAACTAAATTATAGGGATCCTCTCACTTTTTTTGTTTATAGGATCATAGGTTTTAAGCTAGAAGGAATCTTAGAGGTCACTAAGGTCAACTTAGCTTATTCTGTACAAAGAGATGTGAAATAACTTTGCAAGGAACATGCAGCAAGGCCAGACTAGGACTCACGTCTTCCTGAATCCAAGTCCAGGGTTCTGTTTACCATGCAAGGTAGCTATCCTTTGAGCATATCCCTGCCTTTACCAAAGGAACTGGTGAATCTCCTCAACTCCCCCAATTAGCACAATTTGAGCTCCTGTTGAGTTACTCTAATGCCATACTGTGCTTGTTAATTGTACTTTGAAGTTCTTCCTCTTCTTTGTGCTCCCCACCTTTCAAGCATTCAAGTAACATTATCTGTTTCTTAGAGGAGCAACTCCCAAATCTGCTAAGTATTATGCCAGGTGTTAATTTGATAGAACTACCTGAGTCTTTCCTTCAAGAACATTGCCTTTGAATATACAATATTTAATCTGGAAAAAGTATTTTTTGTTTTTTCATTTTCTTCTTTTTTAGGGAGAAGCAGTCTGAGATTAGTCTGAATTCCTCATTTCATCAATATGAGGAGGTACTCATAAAAACAAATCACTCCACTTATTTAGATAAGAAAATATTTTATTACCTGTAGTCTTAAAGAGTTGCCTGGAGCACTGGGATGTCAAATACATGTAGTCACAAATTTAATATGTTCTAGACAGGAATTGAAAATAGTTCTTCCTGTCCAATACAACTTTTTGCAATGGATTTTATCTTTCTTTAACACAAAGGAGTCCTTCTAATGGCAAGATTTTCAGTCCATAATATAGTCCATGATTCTGTGAGACCAGCAAGATTGATATTTAATAGCAAGTGGGGGACTGATTTATCATTAAAATCACATTATGTAACACTATGTAGTTTCACAAATGATCAGTAATTGATTCTCTAAGCTTCTCCAAATACAACATCATATCATCTGCAAAAAGTTTTAGTTTTCTTTCCAAATTATCTATATCTTTCCTTTGTCCTGCCTTCCATTGCTGTAAGCTGGGATTTCTTGTACAGTACTGAGTAATACAGGTGATAAATCTTTTGCTGCACCCCTAATATTATTGGGAAGGCTTCAAGTTTATCTCCATTAAAGAGGATGGTTGCTCTTGCTTGTATCTTTTTTATAATTTATTTATTTATTTATTTTCAATTTTTAACAATGATTTCTATACGTTTCAAATTTTCTCCCCCTTCCTCCCTGCTCCCTCCCCAAGACATCATGTAATATTATGTGGGCTCTGCACATATATTCTGATTAAACACATTTTCACATTACTCATATTGAACAGAAGAATTAAAATTATTGGAAGAAAACATGAGTAAAACTAACCAAAACTGAACATAGGAAAAGAGAAAATAGTATGCTTCATTTTGCATTCTGACTCTACAGTTATTTCTCTGGATGGAGATGGAATTTCGCATCATGAGTCCTTTGAAAATGTTTTAGGTCTTTGCCTTGTTGTGGAGGACTAAGTCTATCAAAAACAGTCCTCACAGGCTGTGTATGTTGCTGTGTATAATGTTTTCCTGGTTTGGCTCATTTCACTCAGAATCATTCCATATAAGTCTATCCATGCATTTCTGAAGTCCACCTATTCATCATTTCTTATATCATAATAGCATTCCATTACATTCATATACCACAACTTTCTTAGCCATTCCCCAGTTGATGGGTGTTCCCTCAATTTCAGGTTCTTGACCACCATGAAGAGAGCTGCTGTAAAGACTTTTGTGCATGTGGGTACTTCCCTCATTTTTATGATCTTTTTGGGACACAATTTTAGAATATTGCTGGGTCAAAGAGTGTGCACAGTTTTATAGCCCCTTGGGCATAGTTCCAAATTGATCTCCAGAATGGTTTAATCAGCTCTCAGCTCCACTAATAATGAATTAGTCTTCGAACTCTCCCATATCTTCTCCAACAGTTATAATTTTCTTGTTTTTTTCATGTTGGTCAATTTCATAGTAGTGATGTGGTACCTCAGAGTTGTTTTGAACTGATTCTCTAATCAATCATGATTTAGAACATTTTTCATGTGACTATAGATAGCTTTAATTTCTTCCTCTGAAAACTACTTGTTCATATCCTTTGACCATGTATAAATGGGGGAATGACTTGCATTCTTTAAAATTTGACTCAGTTCTTTATACATTTTAGAAATGAGACCTTTATCACAGAAACTGGTTGTAAAATTTCTTTCTCTTCCTAATCTTGGTTGCATTGGCTTTCCTTGTGCAAAAATTTTTCAGTTTAATTTAATAAAAGTTATCTATTGTTCATTTCTTATTGTTTTCTCTCTATTATTTAGTCACAAATTCCTCTAGTCTCCATAAATCTGAAAGATAGACTATTCCTTGTTCCTCTAATTTGTTTACAGTATCAACTTTTATGCCTAGATTGTGTACTAATTTGGATTTTATTCTGGTATAGAGTGCAAGGTATTGGTCTATTCCTAGCTTCTGTCACAGTATTTTTCGGTTTGACAAAGAGTTTTTGTCAAACAGTGAGTTCTTATCCTAAAAGATGGAGTTCCTGAGTTTATGAAACATTACACTGCTGTAGTCATCGACTACTGTGTCATGTGTACCCAAACTATTCCAAAGAACAAACTTTCTATTTCTTAGCCAGTGCCAAGTGATTTTGATGTTTGCTGCTTTATTATATGATCTAAGATCTCTTGTAACTAGACCACATTCCCCAGCATTTCTTTTCATTAATTCCCTTGATATTCTGGACCTTTTGATCTTACAGATGAATTTTTATATTTTTTGGTCCCAGATTTATAAAACAATTTTCTGGTAGTTTTGGTGAGTATGGCACAGAATAAGTAAACTAATTAAGGCAGAAGTGTCATTTTTCTTATATTACTTCTGCCTACCCATGAGCAAATGATGTTTTTCCAGTTGTTTAGTTCTGACTTCATTTGTGTGAAAAATGTTGGGTAATTGTGCTCACATAGTCTCTGAGATTGTTTTGGCAGGAAGACTTCCAGAAATTTTATAGTATCTGAAGTAGCTTTAAATGAAATTTCTCTCTCTTGCTGCTGGGCTGTTAGAAATATATAGAAATGCAGGTGATTTATGTAAGTTTATTTTGTAACCTGCAATTTTGCCAAAGTTGTTTATTATTTCAAGTATTTTTTTTACTTTTTTTCTCTGGGATTTTCTAGGGATATCATCATATCATCTGGAAAAAAAAATAACAACTTAGTTTCTTCTTTGCCTTTTCTAATTCCTTCCATTTCTTTTCCTTCTATTTTGATAAATCTAACATTCTAGTACCATATTGATTAACAGTGTTGATAATGGACATCCTTGTTTTGCCCTGGATTACACTGGAAATATATCTAACATATCTTTCTTATACGTAGTTCTTGCTGATGGTTTTAGGTAGGTGCTACTTATAATAACTTAATGAAAGTTTTCATCTGTATTCTTCCTGTAATTCCCTTAACTTCTGTATTAATTTAGATGCTACACCACTTGGTGTATATATGTTTATTAATGATATTACACTCATTTTCTATGGTGTCTTTTAACCGGATATAATTTCCTCTCTTACCTCTTTTGATTAGATCTAGTTTTGTTTTTGTTTGTCTAGAAGTAGGATTGCTACTCCTGCTTTTTCCTCCCTTCTATTGAAGTATAATATATTCTGCTCCAGTCTTTCACCTATATGCTATGTGTATCATCCTGTTTCAAATGTGTTTCTTGTAAACAACATATTGAGGATTGTGTTTTTTAATCCATTCTGCTATCCTCTTCCCCTTTATGGGAGAGTTCATTCCATTAACAGTTACCCTTATGATTGCTATATGTATCTTTCTCTCCATTACTTCTGCCTTTTAAGTTTTTATTTTTCCCTTCTTCCTTCCCTTCTTTAAAGTACTTTACTTTTGACAATCACTTCCCTCAATCATTCCTCCCTTCTATTATCCCCATTCCTTTTCTTTCCCCTGTCCCTTCCTACTGCCTGTAATGCAAGCTAGATTTCTATACTTAAATGAGAATATCATGCCCTCCTTGACCCAAACCTGATAAGAGTAAAGCTCAAAAAATGCTCATATCCTTCCCTTCTTTCACTCTACTATAATATAATTTTGCACTTCTTCATGTGATATAATTTACCCTTTTCTGCCTCCTCTTTTCCTTTTCTCCCCTTTATTAGGGTTTTTATCATAACTTCAGTTAATTTTATATCCACACCCTCTATCTATGTATATCCTTTTAAATGTCATAAGAACTATACAATTCTCAAGATTAAAAGTATCATTCTCCCTTATGGGAATGTAAACGATTTGGCCACATTAAGTAACAAGTTGTTTTTTTTTTTCTTTTCTTTTTTTTCCCTGTTAACCTTTCTATGTCTCTTTTAAGTCTCGTACTTGAAGATCAAATTTTCTATTGAGCTCTGATCTTTTCATCAGGAAGGTCTGGAAATCCCTTCTTGAAATATTGTGCTCAGTTTTGTTGGGTATTTGACCCTTGATTATAATCCAAGCTCCTTTGCCTTACATAACATCATATTCCAATCCCTCAGATCTTTTATTGTAGAAGTTACAAGGTCCTGTGTGATCCTGACTTTAGTTTCTTGGCATTTGAATAGTTTCCTTCTAGCTGCTTGCAGCATTTTCTCCTTAACCAGATATTTTTGGAATTTGTCAACAATATTCTTTGACATTTTCAATTTGTGATCTCCTTCTGAATCTAGAACTTCTGGGCAGTTTTCCTGGTGATTTCATGGAAGACATTCTCCAGGCTCTTTTGTTTCATCATGATTTTCTGGTAGACCAATTATTCTTAGATTTTCTCTCCTGCATCTTTTCCCCAGGTCCATTGTTTTGCCAGTGAGATATTTTACATTTTCTTCTACTTTTTTAGTGCTTAGATTTTGTTGGGCAGATTCTTGATGCTTCATAGAGTCAATAGTTTCTACTTGCCTAAGTCTGATTTTTAACAAATTATTTTCTTCAATTGGCTTTTGTGCCTACTTCTTTAAAGAGTTATTTCTACAGTTAGTTTTTGCATCTCCTTACCCATTTGACCAATTTTACTTTTTAAGAAGCTGAATGTATTTTAAAAATCGTTGATCACTTTTTCTTCTACCTCTTTAATTTAACTTTGAAATTGTTGTTGAGCTCTTCCAAGAATGCTCTTTGGCCTTGAGATCAGTTCATACTTCCTTTTGAGGTTTCAAATGTGGGTACCCTGTCAGGACTGTCCTCTTCTGAATTCATTTGTCCTTCCCTGTGCCTGTAATAAGATTCTATGGTCTTTGGGTTTTTTTTTTTTTTTTAATTTGCTTCTTGCTTGTGATGGATCTCTGCTTCTGGGGCACTGGTGACTCCGTCACACATTTCTTGAGCTGAGAGGTTGAGAGTTAGGGTTCTGCTAACTGGTTTTGTGTTCTGTGACTTCTGCTTCTTTCAACTAGAAGCTATATAATGCTTTGGCTTATCTGGCACTCTACTGGCTGGTGTGTGCCAAGGTCAAGTCTAGGTGAACTCTGAGTTTCCCCATGGTTACATTTAAGCTCATGAAGTGAGGTGTGGAAAAGAGACAGTCTGGCCATGGGAGGTCCCCTCCTCCCACAGGGCTGCATAATCCTGTCTGCACTGGTGTTTGCCAAATTCCTCTGGCTCTGCTAAGGCACACTTGGGATCCTAGTGTTGGTGCTTACCAGCTCCACACTCCTTAGGCTGAGGATCTCCTGCTGGTCCAATCAGGTGTGGCTTGCTGGGAAGCTTCCAGTCCTGTACTGGTCCACCTTTAGCCACAGCAAGAGAAACCATTCCAACTGTCTCCCTAGCCTCTCAAGCTAAAAGACTGCTTGCTATTTCTGCTGGCTCTATTATTAGAAAGTTTTTCCTGGGGCAATATTCTTTGAATTTTTCAAGGTTAATCAGGGAGAGTGAGAGAACTTACTGTTTACTCCACCATCTTGGCTTCCAGAAGTTCAAATAGTTGACTTTCAAATATTTCGTCTGTGGGCTGATAGTCCCAGGAGTAGCTGTTGTAGCTGTCATGGCCCCTGTACTTTTCTCTCACCCAGTTTTGCTGGACTCCTATCCTGTGCTGAGAGTTTGGGAATCCAAACTGCTGCTGGAAATTCAGGCCACTTGGGACCATTCCTGCTAAGCTATGGCTATGCCCGTACTGGTGAATCTGCCTGCTCTTGCTTTTATATATGTGTGTGTGTGTGTGTGTGTGTATATGTGTATATATGTGTGTGTGTGTGTGTGTGTGTATTACTTGTCATGTTAAGAAAAGTTGAATTGATTCATATGCCTTTTAGTATTTTGAATAGGGATGGGAGTTGCATTTTTAAAGGCATTCTCTCCATCTAACGCTATAACCATATGATTATTGTTGCTGTTGTTACTGATATGGTCGGTTATACCGAAAGTTTTCCAAGTATTTAACCAGACCTAAATTTCTGGTATAAATCCCACCCAGTCATGGAATATATTCTTTATGAAAATTGTTGTAATCTTCTTACTTGTGTTTTATTTAATTTTTATATCAATGTTCATAGAGATAATTGGTTTGTAAAATTCTATCTGTCTTTGCTCTCTTTGGATTAGATATAAAAACTATATTTGTGTCATAGGTAGAATTTACTAAGATTTCTTCTTTACTTTTTTTGTATAGCATTTGAATAAATAATTCCATAATTGTTTGGTAGAATTAACTTGTAAATCAATCTGGTCCTGCTTTTTTTTTTCTTAGAGAATTAATTTTTTTTCATTTTTCACTTAAGATAGGGTTATTCTGTTTCTTATTCTGTTAAACTAATATATATATATATATATATAGAGAGAGAGAGAGAGAGAGAAAATCTATATAGATATCGATATCTACATATAGATATCGATATCTATGTAGATATAGAAATAGTTTTTCTGCTTAATTCCTCCTAAAGTTCATTTAATGTGTTCATTAAGAATTTGGATGCTATTCGTTGCATATGTATTTAGTCTTGATGTCACTTCATTGTTTATTTTGCCTTTTAGCACGATGTAGTTTTTCTGTTGGGTTTTTAGTTTTTGCTTTCCCTGAGATCACGATTACTATCCCTGGCTTTTTAAAATCAGCTGAAGTATAATAAATTCTCCTGCAGCCCATTTTATTAACTGTGTGTGCCTCTCTGTTTTAAGTGTGTTTTTAAAGACATTATATTATTGAATACTTGTTTCTAATCCATTCTGCTATCCACATTTTTTTAGTCCTTAAAATTGGTTTTCACAAGATTTTGAATTCAAAATTTTCTCCCCATTTCTCCACTTCCCCCCACCCAAGATGTCATGTTTTCTGATTACCCCTTCCTCATCTGCCCTCCCTTCTTTCACTCTTCTCCTAACCCCCTTCTCCTCACTTTCTTGTATGGTAATATTGAATTCTATACCCTATTGCCTGTACATCTTATTTCTCAGTGGCAGGTAAAAAACAATTTTTAACATTTGGAATTTGACTACAATATTCTTAGGAGTTTTCTTTTGGGGATCTCTTTCAAGAGCTAATAAGTGGATTCTTTCCATTTCTATTTACCCTCTGGTTCCAGAATATCAGGGCAGTTTATCTTTATAATTTCTTAAAAGATGATGTCTAGGCTCTTTTTTTTTGATGTTGACTTTCAGGTAGTCCAATAATCTTTCATTTCTCTCTCCTGGTTCTGTTTTCCAGGTCAGTTGCTTTTCAAATGAGATATATCATGTTGCCTTCTACTTTTTTTTTCATTCTTTTGGTTCTGTTTTATAATTTCTTGATTTCTCATAGAGTCATTACATTCCATTTGCTCCATTTTAATTTTTAAGGAATTACATATATATAGCAGCTGTCTTTACAGTCACCAAAAACTGGAAATCAAGGGGATGCCTATCTTTTGGGTAATGGCTGAACAAGTTGTGGTATGTGAATGTGATGGAATACTACTGTCATGTAAGAGTGATAAGCAGGAAGATTTCAGAGAGGCCTGGAAAGACTTACATGAACTGTTGCTGAGTGAAAGGAGTCCAACTAGGAACACTTTGTACACAGCAACAACCACAGTGTGTGAGGAATTTTTCTGGTAGACTTGATACTTCATTGAAATGCATGGACTTAAAAAAATTCCAATGGACCCTTGAGGCAAAACACCTTCCACATCCAGAGAATGAACTATGGAATTGGATCACACAATGAAGCAGACCAATGTCTTTTGTATTATGTTTTGTTTTGTTTTTTATGGTTTCTCCCATTCATTTTTATTCCTCTATTCAACATGACTAAGGTGAAAATATATTTAATAGGAATGTATGTGTAGAAACTGTATAAGATTGAATGCCATCCCAGGAAGGCAGCGAGGAGCGAGGGATAAAAATCTAAGACATATCAATGAGATTGTGTAACACTGAAAAGAGTAAAATAATTTACAAAAGAGAAGATAAATTCTTATAAAATAAAATTGGCCAGTTGGAAAAGGAGATTGGAAAATCCGCTGGGAGGGAGACTACCTAAAATGTATAATTGACCAAATGAAAAAAGAAGTTCAAAAGCTAATTGGGGAAAACAACTATTTAAAAAGCTAGAATTTTGCAAGTGGAAATTAATGATTCTCTGAGACAACAAGAATTAATCGGACAAATTTAAAGAATGGAAAAAAATAGTAGACAATATGAAGTGCCTCATGGGGAAAAATCACACAACAAAACAACTGAGTTGGAAAATAGATCCAGGACAGACAATGTCAGAATCATACCTGAAACTCATAATCAAAAGGAGGACCTGAAGAGAATCTTTCAATAAATTATCAAGGAAAACTGCCTTGACATCTTGAAGCCAGATACCAAAATAGACATTGAAATAAAATACTAATATAAAAATATATTTTACCAGATAGGAAATTAGGATAGGAGGAGATTAAGTCAAGGCAACAGGGCAGGGCAAGGAGTCCTGAAGGTAATAACTGCAGACCACCAAGTGGTGAAGCACCAAATTTCATAAAGGAGAATTTAAGTGAGTTATGGCTTCATTACCAAACTAGAGATGCAGAGCATTACAAAATGTAAAATGGATAATTTTGATTCTATTACATTAAAAAATCCTTTTGCCCAAACAAAACCAGTGCAACAAAGATTAGAAGGAATGTTGAAAGCTGGGAGACAATCTTTCCAGCAACTGTTTCTGAAAAAGACCTCATTTCTCAAATATATAGATAAATGAGTTAAATCTATAAGAATACAAACCATTTCCCAATTGATGTGGTCAACTGTTACTAACAGTCAGTTTTCAGATGAAGAAATCAATGTTATCTAGAGGTATATGAAGTGTTTAAATCATTTTAATTAGAGAAATGCACAAAAAGAGAACAACTCTGAAGATCCACCTCATATCTATCAGATTGACTCATATGACAAAAAAAGAAAATGATAAGTTTTGGAGAGGATGTGGGAAAATTGGATCATTTCTGCACTGTTCCTGGAGTTGTGAACTTATTAAACCATTCTGGAGAGCAATTTTGAACTATGATCAAAGGGCAATCAAACTTAGATCCAGCAGAACCAGGTCTGTATCTCAAAGAGATCATAAAAAAGAATAAAACACATACATGTGGAAAAAAAACATATAGCTGCCCTATTCATGGTGGCAAAATGTGAGAAATAGAGGGGATGCCAATCAATTGGTGAATGACTGAAGAAACTATGCAAAGTGAAATGAATAGACCCAGGAAAACATTGTACACAGTATCACCAACACTGTGTGATGATCACCTATGAATGACTCATGTCTTCTCAACAATACAATGATGGGACTCACTAAGGAAGGTGCTATCCAAATGCAGATAAAGAACTTATGAACCCTAAATGAAGATTGAAATATTTTTTTCACTTACTTTATTCTTTTTCCTGCTTTTTCCTTTTAATCGGTGTCTTCTTTCACATCAGTGACTAATACGTTCATAGGTTTTACATTATAGTATATGCAAAACCTATGTGAAACTGCTTGCTATTTTTGAAAGAGGGAGAGGAGAGAAACATTTGGAACTCAAAATCTTATAAAATGCATACTAAAAATTATCTTGACATGTAATAGAAAAAATGAGATACTATAAAAATACTTTAAAATAAGTAAAGGTGTTTGGAGGGGAATTTTGCGACAGCTCACCTGAGTGTGTTCTCTGTTCTGTCATCGTGGTTCTACCAACAGATAGAGGGGCTGTGAAGAAGTGAGGCTGATGACCTTACACAGTCCTCTCTCACTCAAAACAAAGTCAAGTGCAAGTCACGTCATCATTTCTCTGAAGGGACCGTCTTCCTCAGCAACGAGGGACAAACATAACAACCTGTGAGCAGACCCAGCTGCCTGAATGGGGAACCAGCTAGCTAAGTAACTCAGTTCTTTCTCTCCTGTTTCTCTCATCCTCCCCTTCCTTCTCCTATCCAAAGGAAGGCAAATTTAGATGGTCAGAGGATGCCCCAGTTAACTTAGGGTTTACTAGCTACTTCCCTTCCCTTCCCTTCCCTTCCCTTCCCTTCCCTTCCCTTCCCTTCCCTTCCCTTCCCTTCCCTTCCCTTCCCTTCCCTTCCCTTCCCTTCCCTTCCCTTCCCTTCCCTTCCCTCCCCTTCCCTTCCTTCCCCTTCCCTCCCCTCCCCTCCCCTCCCCACCCCTCTCCTCTCCTTCCCTAAACCTTAAACCTACTGCACTCTGAAGCCCATACATTGAAGCCGTACATAGACCCCACCGCAACTCCACTTAAGGACTGTTTTCTGGACCCTTCTGGGTTAAGAATGATTATCAATAGTAACTGTTGCTGCTTCCCTCCCAGCCTGATTTAGTTATTTTTCTTTGTCTCATTAAAGGGGCAATCTCATGACTACTTCTTAAACAGGTCTATTCACAGAATGGGTGCTGTATCACACTAAATGAGTACCAAATAGGCCTTGGCCTAAAGGGGCCAAGATCTCCCATTGCATACAAAGTCAAATGGAAGTCATGTCATCATTTCTCTGATGGCATGATCTTCTTCAGTAACAAAGGATGAATCAAACCTACAGGTGTCCTTTTTCATGTTCTAATCTTGCAGGAAAAAAAAACCAGTTAATCTAATGTAGTGCATAGAATTCTATTTAATGCATTTGAAATGCATTCCATATTATTTCAAATAGTTTGCACCATTCCGATAAAATGTTTTGTTTTTCCCTGTTTTACTTTTTAGAATATACACTAGATTTCTAGATGTCCTGGGTAACTTTAAATAATATTAATGTGGTATATTTTAATAAGTTACTAGCATTGTAGAAAGATGTATGCATTTTATATGCATGTATATGTACACAATATGTATTCACATATGTATATAAACATATCTATACATTCAAATATGTATGTGTGTTTGACATATGCAGACATTTGTGTCTGCGTTTGCAGGTAATATACACATAATATATGTCACATATACACATGTGTGCAATATATATGTAGGTATACTATTCACATGTCGGTATAGATATACACATATTGATTTCATTAATACACACACATAGACACACATTTATGCACATAGAAAACACATTGACTAGATATGCCAAGAGTATACTATTTCACTACTAATTATAATCCCTTAAAATAAATATTTCCCATGTTCAAACTCCTTGAGCATAAAATGACAACAAAAATATCAAACTTGACATCTTAGGAATCCTTGAGTCTCTCCTCTTCCTGAGACAATCAGAAAAAAAGATGTTACCTTTGTTATCAAAGCTAATCCAATAAAAGTAAAGGTCAATAGTTTTTACCCTCAATTTCATATTTTATTTTTCATCTAAACTTAGTAGTTGAAGATGTAGATAAATACTCTCTTCATTTAATTAAGTGACATAAAACAGAGATTGGTTTTTATTTTCCTTTTGCAATGAGCAAACTTTAAAAGCAGAAACCTATCCTAAATCACATGGTGATGTGCTGAAATTCTGTAAGATTGGTCTTTGTTCCTATAACATTTTCATCACTTGCCTGTGGAACATTTAAATGCAATTGGGAAAAGCTCATGCACTGAGCATTAGTCATCAGTGAATACATTTTCTTTAGCCACAATAGCTTACCAAGACCATCTACTAAGCTTGAATAAGATAGTGTATGTAGAGTGCTTTGAAATTCAAATATTAGTATAAAAATGTCAGCTAAGTTTCAAATGGGTTAGTCTCAGACCCTTATATTAAGAAATCCAAATTGTATTCCAAGATACTTCATATGGTCATGTTCAAAAACGAATTTGAAATTTACAGTATTATCATTTATAAAATATAGTATTTGATGGTAATTTTGAAAGTACAAGGTTGTTGTAAGGATAAAATGCAATATCTAAAGTACTTCCAAATTTAAAGTGCTGTATAAGGATCTTCATCTTTATTATAATCCTCATCATATTCATTGTCCTATTTAAGATGCTGAGTTTCAAGTTTGAAGGATTTTTGTTGGAACCATCCAATCAATCATTTCACGTGGATTTATTTAGTTTCTATTGTGGTCCATGTAGTATTTTGGGGATAGAAAAAACAAAATGAAACAGTTCCTGTACTCAGGTAGTTTAAATACTATCAGAATCATTGTAGATATAGGATAGCCTAACATATCTTCCTTGTTTCTTCCTATTTTGGGAAGGGAGGGTACTCCATCAGTTAATAGTGATCACAGCCCCTTGTAAAATTGTGCTGGCACATTGTTTATTTAAAAAAAAAACATAAAAATCTTCACCAACTAATGGCCTATACCCTAGGGATCAATATTTAACTAATTTAATGAAAAGGAACATGGATAACAGATTCACATTCCACTGACATCCATACTCAAAACTCTTTCTGGTTGACATGTCCTATTTACTTCTGGTAGAGCTTTTGGGAATAAATTACATTTTCACATGTTAATGGAGGGACACAGTTGCATTTCGGTGGAGGATTAACTTCTTCATACAATCTGCTCTGAAAAAAAAGAAAATGTTCATGATGATATAAAGTGAGGGATAGGTATCGAATCTTTGAATTAGAGTTTAAATCCCAGATCTGCCACATACCAGTTCTGTTAAGTGGAGAGTAAATACTTATCATCTCTTCCTTCCATTTCTTTATGTACAAGAACATTGTAGGAAATGACCTCTAATGTCACTTCAGACTATAGTTCTATAATTTTAATGAGTTTCTAATAAAAAAAATCCAGAAAGAGGAATGAATATTATAAAAAAAAATATTAATGTATTTTTAGTTTTCAACATTCATTTCCACACTCCAAATTTTCTCTCTATAACCCCCCTCTCCCCACATAAGAACACCCTGCATTCTGATTACTCCTTCCCAAATCTTCCCTCCCTTCCCTTATCTCTATCTTATCTCTTTTCTTGTAGGACAAGATATATTTCTGTTCCCCATTACCTGTATTTCTTATTTCCCAGTTACATGCAAAAACAATTTTGATCATTCATTGTAAAAATTTTGAGTTCCAACTTCTTTCCCTTCCTCCCTCCCCACCTATCCTTATTGAGAAGGCAAGAAATTCAGTATAGGCTATATGTGTGGAGTTTTACAAGACTTCCATAATAGTCATGCTGTGACATACTACCTATATTTCCCTCCATTCTATTTTGTGCCCTCATTTATTCTATTCTCTCTTTTGACCCTATCCCTCCCCAAAAGTGTTTACTTCCAATTACCCGCTCCTTTCATTTGCCTTCCCTTTTATCATTACCCCACACTCCACTTATTCCCTTCTCTATTTTCCTGAGTGTAAGATAGATTTTCATACCAAACTGAGTGTGCATGTTATTCCCTCCTTAAGCTAAATGTTATGAGAATAAGCTCCACCTTTCCTCTCTCACCTCTCCCTTTTTACCTCCATTGAAAAAGGTTTTTCTTGCATTTTTATGAGAACTACTTTACCCCATTCCATTTATCCCTCTCTCCTCCTAAATTCCACTCTCACCTCTTAATTTTATCTTTTTACACATCATTCCTTCCTATTCAACTCACCCTGTACTCTCTGTGTGCATATGTGTGTGTGGGGGGAGGGAGATGCATAATCCCTCCAACTACCCAAATACTGAGAAGAGTCTCAAGAGTTACAAATATTACCGTTGGGTGTAGGAATGTAAACAGTTCAGTTTTAGTAAGCCCCTTATGATTTCTCTTTCCTATTTACATTTTCATGCTTCTCTTGATTCTTGTGCTCGAAAGTCAAATTTTCTATTCACCTCTGTTCTTCTCATCAAGAACTCTTGAAAGTCTTCTATTTCTTTGAATAGTCATTTTTTTCCCTTGAAGTATTATATTCAGTTTTGCTGGGTAGGTGATTCTTGGTTTTAATCCCAGTTCCTTTGACTTCTGGAATATCATGTTACAAACCTTTCAATGCCTTAATGTAGAAGCTGCCAGATGCTATGTTTTCCTAATTGTATTTCCACTATTCTCAAATTGTTTCTTTCTGGCTGCTTGCAATATTTTCTCCTTGACCTGGGAACTCTGGAATTTGGCTACAACATTCCTGGCAGTTTTTATTTTTGGATCTCTTTCATAAAGTGTTTGGTGGATTCTTTCAATATTTATTTTTCCCTCTGATTCTAGAATATCAGGGCAGTTTTCCTGAATAATTTTATGACAGATGATATGTAGGCTCTTTTTTTGCTCACGGCTTCAGGTAGTCCCATAATTTTTAAATTTTGTGGGGGTGGTGCAGAGCTAAGATGGTGGAGTAGATGGAAACACGTACTCTAGCTCTTCCCCCACAGTCCATAAAATACCTGTAAAAAATGACGCTAAACAACGTCTAAAGCAACAGACTCCACAAAATGACAGAGGGAAAGAGATTTCCAGCCCAAGGTAGCCTGGAAGATCAACAGAAAAAGTCTATTGCATGGAGTATAGAGGAGAGCACAGTCCATGGAGTTCATCCCAGCCTTGGTGGAATAGCACAGCAGGTACAGGACCAGAACAGGTCTCTGGGGTGGAATCCTCAGCAACAGCAGTGGTTTCCACATCCTTCTACCCACAAATGCCAAAGACACATCAAGATGCTTTAGACAAAAAGCTTTTTCACTTGGGTGAGAAGGGAGAAGGGCCCTCCCTTAGCCTCAACCCCAGACTGTGGTAGTGGCAGCAGTAGCAGCAGCAGCATTCATTTTTGGAACCCATGACCAAAAGACCCTGGGGGGCATTAAGCAGCTAGTCCACGTCTCAGTCCTGAGTGGCTAGCAGGGAGTGAGGAAGAGTGGTGACTTGTGCGGTAGAGCTTGTGCAGGCTCTGAAAATGTAATTCTATTTACAGATCCAGGGTAGGAAAGCTTTGGAAGATCCCAGACCAGAGCAAAGGCCTTGTGCTCTCCCTTGATTGAGCCACCTTGGAGAAACTGAGAGCTTACAGGTCCCTAGAGGATGCCCCCTTCTTGACAAAGGGCTCAAAAGACAGGTAAATGGCTGTGAAAATGCCAAAAAAAGGGGAAAAAATAATATTAGAGAAGGTTACTTTCTTGGTGAACAGGTATTGTCTTCCTTCTTTTCAGATGAGTAAGAACAATGCTTACCATCAGAGATCTCCAAAATAAATGTGCGATGGTCTCAGGCCATGGAAGAGCTCAAAAAGGATTTTGAAAATCAAGTAAGAGAGGTGGGAGAAAAATTTGAAAGAGAAATGAGAGTGATGCAAGAAAATCATAAGTAAGTCAACAACTTGCTAAAGGAGATGCAGAAAAATGCTGAAGAAAACAACACCTTTAAAATTAGGATAAGTCAACAGTGAAAAGAGGTCCAGAAAGCCAATGAGGAGAAGAATGTTTAAAAAGCAAAATTAATCAAATGAAAAAGGAGGTTCAAAAGGTCACTGAGGAAAATATTTCTTTAAAAATAAGAATGGAGCAGATGGAAGCTAATGACTTTATGAAAAACCAAGAAATTACAAAGCAAAACCAAAAGAATGAAGAAATGGAAGATAATGTGAAATATCTCATCTGAAAAATGACTACCCTGAAAAATAGACCCAGGAGAGACAATTTAAAAATTATGGTACTACTTGAAATTCATGAACAAAAAAAGAACCTATCCATCATCTTTCATGAAGTTATCAAGGAAAACTACCCAATATTCTAGAATCAGAGAGCAAACTAAATATTGAAAGAATCCACTGAACACCTCCTTAAAGAGATCTAAAAAGGGGAACTCCCAGGAAAATTTTAGCCAACTTTCAAAGTTCCCAAGTCAAGGAGAAAATATTGCAAATGGTCAGAAGGAAACAATTCGAGTATTGCGTAAATACAATCAGATAACACAGAATTGGACAGCTTCTACATGAATGAATGGAAGAGCTTGGAATATGATATTCCAGAAGGCAAAGAAACTGGGATTGAAACAAAGAATCACCTACCCAGAAAAACTGAGTATAATACTTCAGGGGAAAATGGTAATTTAATGATATAGAGGACTTTCAAGCATTCTTGATGAAAAGACCAGAACTGAAAATAAAATTTGACTTCTAAACACAAGAATCAAAAGAAGTATGAAGAGGTAAACAATAACGAGAAATCATGAAGAACTTTCTATATTTGGACTGTTTACATTCGTCATAGAAAGATAATATTTGTAACTCTTGTGACTGTTTTCAGTATTTAAGTAGTTGGAGGGATTACACATACACACACACATATAGACAGAGAGTATAGGTGGATTTGAAAAGAAGGGATAATTTCTGAAAAAAAAATAGAGTTAAGTTGTGAGAGAAGAATATGTTGGGTGGAGAAAGGGAGAAATATAATGAGGCAGATTAAGCTCCATAAGCTCTTAAAGAGCCAAGAAAAAGCTTTTCCAGTGAAGGAGAAAAAGTGAACTTTACTCTTATCACATTTGGCTTAAGGAGGGAATAATATGCTCACTCAATTTGGTATGAAAATCTATCTTACACTATAGGAAAGTAGGGGAGAAGGGGTCAAGTGTAGTGAGGAGAATGATAAAAGAGAGGGCAAATAGAAGAATGGAGCAGTTAGAAGTAATCACTTTTGGTGAGGGACAAGGTCAAATGAGAGAACAGAATAAATGGGGGGCAAGATAAGATGGAGAAAAATATAGTTAGTCTTATACAACATGACTATTATGGAAGTCCCTTGGAAAACTACACATATATATAGTCTATATTGAATTGCTTGCCTTGTCAATGGGGATGGGTGGGTAGGGAGGAAGGGAGAGAAGGTGGAATTCAAAATATTTGAAGGAATGTTGAGAATTGTTTTTGCATGCATCTGGGAAATAAGAAATACAGGTAATGGGGTATAGAAATCTATCTTGCCCTACAAGAAAAGAAATAAGATAGGGACAAGGGAAGGGAGGGGTGTAATAGAAAGGAGGACATATTGAGGGATAATCAGAATGCAATATGTTATGGAATTTGGGAAGGGGAGATATGGGGAGAACATTTGGAACTCAAAATTTTGTGGAAACGAATCTATCAAACTAAAAAATAAACATTAGATAAAAGACATATTTGGAGAAGGGTATAGAATCACATTTTAACTAAAAGAAATTAAAAAAAGAAAAAAATAGTTTTTAAATTGTCTATCCTGGATCTATTTTCCAGGTCAGTTGTTTTCCAATGAGATATTTCACATTATCTTCTATTTTTTTCATTTTTTTGGTTTTGTTTTGTAATTTCTTGCTTTCTCATAAAGTCATTGGCTTCCACATGCTCCGTTCTTGTTTTGAAAGAATTATTTTCTTCAGTGAGCTTTTGAATCTCCTTTTCTTTTTGTCTAATTCTGTTCTTTAAAGCATTTTTCTCCTCATTGGCTTTTTGTACTTCTTCTGCCATTTGAGTTAGTCTGCTTTTAAAGGCGCTAATTTCTTTCGCATTATTTTGGGTTTCCTTTAGCATGCTGTTGAATTGCTTTACATGATTTTCTTTCATCACTCTCATTTCTCTTCCAAATTTTTCCTCTACCTCTCTTACTTGATTTTGAAAATCCTTTTTGAGCTCTTCCATGGCCTGAGACCACTACATATTTATTTTGGAGGTTTTGGAAGTAGAAGCCTTGTCTTTTATGTCTTGCTGTGATGGTATGCATTGCAACTCCTCATCTGAAAGGATGGAAGAAAATACCTTCTCACTAAGAAAGTAACCTTCTATTGTCTTTTCCTTCTCCTCTTTTGTTGCATATTTCCACAGCCAGTTTTGACTTCTGAGTTTTTGTCAAGAGGGGGGTATACTCTTGGGACCTGCAAGTTCTCAGTTTCTCCAAAGTGGCACAATCAAGGGACAGGTGTTTGCTCCTCTCCTGGCCTGTGCTCTGGTGTGTGAGCAGGATTCCCTCTTCAGAGTCTCCACCAGCTCCACCAGGCCAGTCCTCTTCCTCACCCTAGAGCCATCACTCAAGGTTGAGATCCAGATCAGCTGCCATATTCCCCCAGGGTCTTTAGATCAGGGCTCCAACATTGGAATCTGCTGCTGCCTGGGGCTGGGTCTAGACTGCTGAGTTCCCTTCTCACTCAAGTGAAAGAGTTTTCTCACTGACCTTTGAAACCCTTTGATGTTTTGAGTTGAGGATTTTGGGACCTGCAGGTGCTGCGGGTGGTGTCTTGAAGCCCACTCCAATCCTGTCCTTGCCATGGCATAGCCAAGGCTGTGCTGTGCTTTGCTCTACTCTCGGTGCCTTTCCTGTCAGCCTTCCAGGCTGCCTTGGGCTGGAAGTCTCTTTCATTCCGATGCTTTGTGGCTTCTGCCAATCTAGAATTTGTTTAGAGTAATTTTTTACAGGTATTTTATGGACTTTTAGGGGGAAAGCTAAGAGTAGTTCTGTTCTTTTACTCTGGAATCTTGGCTCCACCTCTGAGAAGTATTTTTTCTATCTGAAAGAAAAAATAAAATTAAACTTAAAAAAAGCAATTTATAACTCATATTACATTTAAAATTTTCAACAGCCAAAAAGAACAATGACTTTTAAAATTTATTAACTTTCTTAATTTTTCACATTGATGTAACTTCTCAAGCACTTCCCCACCTCAGCACTATTCCAAAGAATGTTGCCTTGCAACAGAATGTAAACAAGTGAAATAAGTGCCATATCTGAATAGGGTATGCTCATTCGATAGATTGTGTGGGGGTGCAGGTGCTATTTCACTGTCAGTCTTAAGTCATAATTGCTCTTTGAATTAATTATGGTTCTAAAGTATTTCAGCATTGGATTTCCAAAGATAATTTTTTGATATAATATGTTGTTCTACTGGTTCTGATTATTTTGTTCTGCATTATTTTACACATCTCACAAAATTTCTCTAAATCCTTCTATTGCATTATTTCTTATAGCAGAAATTATTTTGATCTTTCATTCATATACTTTAATATTTTCAGCCATTCTCAATCAATGCATTTTTCTTTCACTACAAATTGATTAATAAAAGCACAATTATTCCTTTTCATGCAGTAACATCCACAGGGATAAAAGAGAAATCCTGTGTGAAAGACTCCTCAATGGAAGGACATTTCAAAGAGCTCTATACTCAACATGATGCAATGATACATATAGCAAAGCATAAAGCTAGCATGATCTAAGACTTCAATCAATAAAGATAAAGTATCCAGAAAGTAGACAGAGTTCCACTCTTTCCTTCACTGTTCAGAATACATATGGAAAATTCTTCAGTTCCACTTGTCACATTTAGCAAAACCAGTGAGAAGCTGGAATGTAATCAGATGATTGAGATCAGTGAGGCTGATGAACAAAAGTTGTAAAAGCAGAGTCAATATTGGCACCTACTTTTATATAATTAGAGCAAGATTACAAATATGAAATGCATCTCCTCATGAAGTAGTATGTTTATTATTATTGGTGATATGCAGATACTCTAGATGATAACTTATGGAAAAATGTTGCAGAGAAAAATTCCTAGAAATATTCATGAAGGAGACAAGATGATCTTTGAAGTGCCCTCAAATTCTAAGGTTCCATTACTCAATAGGTGAATGAATTTAGATGGGTAACTTACTGAATGATTGCCAGAACATATATTTTGGATGGATACTATGAATTTATCCAAAATTGACTAAAAGGAGGAGAATGAAATTGATTTCATTTAAGAACTTCTGAATTCATTTCAATGATACCAAGACATTTTCTATCATCAAGGCTAATTTACTTCAATGCTAATTTTTTTTCTTTTTTTTTTTAAATATTTTGTGACTGCATACCATCAGGCTATTGGAAGAACCAGTGTTCCATTCACTAAAGGTGAATGGAAAGATTCATGGTCATTAAGCAGTGTGTTATCAATTGTATAGATAGATATAGGCAGATAGAACTAGACCTGTAGAAATGTATCTATAATTTATTCATTCAATAAACATTTATTAGGCATTAACTGTATGCCAGGCATTGTACTAAGAGCTGTGGATACAAAAAATGAAAAAATGCAGTCCTGACACTCAAGGAGATAGATATAGATACTGATTTAGATATATATATATATATATATATATATATATATATATATATATATATATATATATATATATATATATATATATATAGCTATGGATGTAGGCACAGTGTAGCAGTAAGCATCCTGGCATACAAAGGAGGGCCTGCTGCAAAGGTTCTTAGATCTGGTTTTCTAAAAGGAAGCAACTTTTGAGGGGTCAACATTTTTTTTTTTTAAACTGCCTTCACCAACAAAGAAAATATAAACAGAGAAACAAAGAACCACAAGCAGGGCTTCTAATTTTCTGAGACGCAATACATATATCACAGATCCACAGACAGATCCAACTACCTGACCATTACATAAATACAAACATAGTTATCAGAGAATGCAACAACATCTGGCTTTTTAAAGCTGGGGGGCGGTATGGCTACTCAAAGTCACATCTGGTACACAAAGTTTCTTCCAAGCCCCGAGAGGAGCACCTCACCTCAGGTACATAAACAATTTTCAGAGGTAGAAGGCATGGCTCTCCAGATCCAGTGCCTCATTAACAATTAATAAAAGGTGTGGGCCTTTATGCAAAACAAGCTAATATGAAGCCCATTAATGGATGAGGGAGATCTTTCATTAACATAAATTTCATTAACATTACACATAGACATAGATATATACACACATCTGTATGAATAGAAAGAGAGGTATTTCAATAACATAGGGATGGTAAGAAATAACGAATGTTATGCCATATGTTACAATAATAAGTGTCAGATTGAGATGCTATGGAAGAGCAATGTCACTTCTCATCTTTTCAGGGAATTCCATATTACCTCAAGGGCATAATAATAATTCACTTTTTTCATGTGTAGACTTTAATAAATTGCCTTAAAGTTACCTTCTGTGGCATACTGAACATTACTCAACTTCATGTGGTATTTATTTAAGTTACATTGGATTACTTTCTCTTGCTAGAACTTGATATCCTTACATATCCTGGTGTTATACAGAATATTCCATACCACATTCCACCCCTTGATTGTAGTACTTGGTTTCCTTTTTCTTATTTGTCTCATTGTATGTGTTATTTTTAGTAGGTAGCCTTTTCTGAATCCTTTAGCTGTTAGTGTTCAATTCTTCTTTCTCCATCTGAAATGGTCATATATGTGTTGGTCGATTTACATGCTATATCACCCAATAGTATATAAGCTCTTCGTGAGCAGGCATTGTTGGACATATCTGTCTTTTGTGCCAAATATGCTGCCTTGATCACAGTAATAAAAAGACATGGGGTGTACATTTAATTTTTTTTGTGCAAAGCGTACCTGGGTGAGAAAACCCCACTCCTTCACCAGAGTAGGGAAGCCTTTTCTTTGAAACTATCTTTCTTTAGTTACCTAAAGAACCAAGAACTTAAGTGACTTTCCCAAGTCTCACGGTCATTACGTATTATAGTTGGGACTTGAAAGTTGATCTTCCTGAGTCTCATATTGGCTATCTATATACAATTCCATGTTGCTTCTTACACATTGTATGCAATTAATAAATGTTTCTTAGAGTTAACTGGATTACACCAGTAGATGGTACATCAGCAGTATAATTCAAGAAAAGTCAGTAATGTGATATGACAACCAAAAAAGCTAATACACTTTGGGATGCATGAATAGGAACATAACTCCTGGTAACAAAGAGGTGATAGTCTAGTTATACTCTGTCCTGAATACCTCATCTGGGAAATTGTGTTCAATTATGGGTACCATAATATAAGAAGAATGTTGATGGACTAGAGACTGTCGACAGAACTACTGGAATGGAGAAGGGCCATGAGGCAATGCTATATGAAAACTGGTTAAATAAATTCGGCAAATTTAGCCCAGAATGAAATACTTGCTGGACTTCCATGTGAAGGAGGAAGTAGATTTGTCCCATTTGGATAAAGCAGCTGGAATTATGAGCACTGAGTGAAAGTTGCAAAAAACAAATTTAACCTCAGTGTCAGAAAAAAAAAAAAAAGTAGTTATAGAAAGGAGAACTGCCCTAATGTGGAGTGGCAGTTTCCTGTAATTAGAGCTTTTCAAGCAGAGGCTAAATAACTACTCCTCAGTTATGTGATACATGGGGTTCCTTTTGTGAATGGATTGGTTTTTATAGCTGCTGTTGAGGTTCTTTTCAGTTGTTAAATTCTGCAATTCTGTGATCATGTCTCCATTCAAGCAATCACTGAACATTATTATTATGTAGGAGCATGTTTCCCCATTGACAGAATGGTGTTATTTTCAATAAGAGAAAATATGCTGGAGGGGGATATGGGTGACATCATAGTAAATGACTTACCAAAATATGGTTTAAGATTGTAACATTGTTTAGAAATCAATTTCTCTTCCATTGCTAAGAATTGTGGTTTCCCTATTTACAGATCTTTACCTTTATATTTCTTCTCAGAAACATACCAGGAGTACAAATATCAACTATAGACCAAACTAAGGTAGCCTGAGAAAGATTTTTTTTAATAAAAAGGGTTGTTTTGTTTTCAGATTTGTAACGTTTATGGAACACTACAATATCTCTTTTCTGATTCTAAAGAACATATTAGCATTAATATCAGTTGGCAGTACTGTATAAAGCTGACTTGGAAAAATTATTTGTTAAAAGAAACATGAAATTCAGTTTCTATTCTTAAATACAAATTATATATATAATATATGTATCATATATATTATATATAATATATATGAAATTTAGCCAATAGTTCTAATAAATAATGCAGTTCATTGAGATTATCTTAGCTTCTCTAAGCTCAAATATTTTTTTTTTCCAGTTCTGTATCTTGTGTAAACATCCTTCTGTCAATGGGAGACAGCTAATGCTCATCAATTCACTGATGTCACAAACATTGACTAAGAAATTGCTATGCACAAGGTACTGTGTTAATCTTCAGAGATTAATGACGAGAAAAGGAAAGCAAAAGAAAAAAAAAACCTGAAAATAAAGAAAAGGAAATTAAAAGAAAGGAAACAAAAGAAAAAAGGGAAAGTGTTAGGGGCCAAGCTCTGGACCGCCTTCAGGTGCTGGGACTGCCCTTCGGGAGGTGGCTCTGCCCTGAGGAGGAACATGGGAGGGGCTCTGGCTGGGGATATAAGGAGCTGTCCGGGAGGGATGGGGAAAGAGATGTAGGAGACGTAAGCAATAAAGTGAAGTGCACTGGCAACCTCGGGTGTACTGTGTAGTCGTTTTCCCCTCCGTGGAGGAGGGGATAGCCCTGCCGCGCAGTAGGCCACACGGCAGAGGCCAGAGACGTCCCAAGACGCAGGAAAGGTAAGTATAACCAAGCGAGGTCCCGGGGTAGCCCAACCGGAGCCCGGAGGGGTACCGCCTTATCCAAGTGAAGGCCGGGGAAAGAGCCCCGTGCGAGATACCGCCTGGCCTAGTGTCCAGGCGAAGGCCGGGGAATAGCCCCGTGCAGGAAAGGGAAAAGAGCCCATGTCTTCAAGGATGTTTTACTCTAAAACAGTGTAAGTTTATTCTAGGGAAATGGAAAGTCAGGGAAACATATGGGAAAAGGAACCAAGGTCAATTTGGTGGCATTACAGAGTGCAAAGGGATGTAGACCATCCAGAGAAAAAGCCATTGTCAGAAGAAGTTACCGGGATAACAAAGACGGAATCCACACCAGAGTGACGGTAAATAGGTTTTATTGGAGGCCTTGTGCTGAGTCTTGGGCAGTGGTACGGCAGTGGCACAGCTACATGTAGCATCCAGATATACTCACAAGTTGTATAGAGACAGAACAAAGAAGTGTAGTGACAAAAGATGGTCCATGGTCACATGCAATGGGATGAAGCTGGTTTGCTGTTTATAATAACCACAGTGCAAGAAGTTACACGCCCACACTCTTGCTCCTATCATATCAGAGGGAATAATATGCAATGACTCTAGGAAGATAGGTTGAGATCAGGCTGTGTAGCTCTCTAAAACCTAAATAAAAGAGTTTATATTTTATTCTACTGATTGTAATAAGTTTTGGGGGTTCATTGAGTTGAAGAGTTACAGTTTTATTAGCATGTAGGGAAGATTGTTTTAGGGGCATTGTATAAGTATGGAGAGACATAAGATAGGGAGACCAATTGCAGGTCTGTTGCAGTTTATGAGAAAGGTGATAAGAACCTGAAATAAGATGGTAGCTATATGAGTAGAGTATTATTCTAAACCTCACAGCCTCCTAAAATGTTCTACCCTTCCCTCGACTGTCTTCTACCCTTCTCATCAAAAGATGTTTTCTCTTGCTTTATTGAAAATATTGAAACTATTGAATATGATTTGTCTCTAGTGTAACCATTTTCATCTTAAAACTCTTTGGCATGATCTCCTGCTTTCTCTTTCCCCTATGTCTCTGATAAAAGAAGTTGTACTGATTGCCAAAGTCAAACCCTCTGTTTCCACTTGATCCTGTTCTGCTTCTATCTTCTTCAGTAGATTGTAATCTTCAATTCCCCCTCTCCCAACTACAATTTCTTTATCAACTAATTTCTGCTTTACTCTTTCAATTTTCCCCATATTCTTTAAAAAAGGAAGACTTCCCTCACTAGATCCTATCATGCTTTTAAGCTAACATCAAATATATGCTCTCTTTTGCAAACTCATTTTAAAAATAATCTACACTTATTACTTCTACTTCCTTTGCTGTCACTTGTTTCTCACACTTTTCAATCTACCTTCTGACTTCCTCACTCTGCAGAATTATATCTCTCCAAAGTTACCTATTATTTCTTAATTGTCAGATCCACATCTTTATCATTCTTCCTTTGACACAGTTAACTATACTTTAATTCTGATTCTTTTCTCCTTTTTGTGACATTGCTCTACCTTGGTTTGCCCCTGACCTGTCTGACCATTCTTTAATTAATTTATTTTGCATACTCTTCGTACCCTTACTGTGAGTGTTCTCCAATATTCTGTGCTGGGTTCTCTTCTCTCTATATACTTTTCTGGAGCTTAGACTTATTCTTCACTTTATCGCCCAACTGATTTGTAAAGTAGATGTCAAGTCTAAACCCTTTCAAAGAGGAACCAGGAAATCCTTTGCTAATGACTTGAAACTTCTTAAGAAACTACATTGTGACATGGGCACAATGCAGACCACTTTTAAGAAGAGTTTAACCAATTGCTTTCAATTATGCAAAAAGATTCCCAGGGTTGTTTGTGTATTATATTGATATGTTGTTGTCATAAATCGGAGTGATTCATGATAAGCAGATCTGCCATTCTGGTGAGTACAAATGATGTTTTGGTAAAAAATAGCTAGAATTTTAACAGTAAGCATCTTAATGTAAGAACTACTCTTCGAAGTCATTTACAAAATCTTGTGCTTACAGGGGCCAGAATAATTTCTGACAAAATATGGAGTGATTCATGTCAGGATACTGTATATGACATTCCCCCAGTACTACTATGCATATGTATATACACACACACACCAAACCAAATATATGCATACACACACACACAAACCAAACACACACAAAGAGACACAAACGTATCCACATTGTAACAAATCTCATCAAATTAAGTTTACTTCACAGATTACATAGTACAAAATGGGTTGTAAGAAATTTATCATTCAGACCTTAAGAGTTTCTGGAGATGATTCATTACAGGACTGAGATCTGTGAGACCCTTCCTATCATCAGTATGGGTATCAATTTCTACCTGTTAGATCTCCTCCATCATTTTTCCTGTTATAAGCATTGAGAAAGGGAAAGGAAAAATTATAGTGTGGATTCTTTTAGATGTATGTCTTTTATATCTCACCATTATCTGCTCCATTTCAAAGACAAAGATAACTATAATTAGTACTATTATGTTTAAGTTTGAAAGCACTACCTGTTGCTGTAGAGTCTCTCCAATTACTGTAAATGTCCCATACTATTTTCACATCTATATGACTCCATGGTCTAAGCCCAATCCTTGAAAATTCTTTTAACTCAGGAATATTTCATTTGTTTTTTCTTGATGGTGATCCATCCTCAGGAAGATTTCCATCAGGATACCCAATTTGTTCAATAAATTTTTCTAGCTCTTTCATATATTCCAGTGTGACAGCAACTTTTTTGTTTGTTCCTGGTATCAAGTCTGGTGTAATTCATCAGATTTAGTCAGCTAATATTTAATAAGCACCTTTTATGTTCCAGGCACTGGATATACAAAGAAAGGGAAAAGATCCCGAGCCCCAATCTGGTAGATCAGGCAAGCTCTAAGAAGAGGATTCCCCACATATCTCAGCATAACCAGGAAACTGGACAGACTCCATCTCTGAGAATGGTCATGTGCTTCAGCATAGCCTCTGGAAAGTATGCAAACTCCAGGGCCCAGACCTCCATGGGTTTCAGTATAACCCTGAGAAAACAGGAAGTTACCAACCCTACTGGTGACTAAGCAAACAGGCAGGGACCAGCAGCCAGACTACCACAAGCTTCACTGTGTCCCAAGGAAATGCAGAAACATGCCACCAGCCTCAGCGCACCCTAGTCACCAGCACTCAGACCTTGGTACAACACCCTATAAGCTGTCAGACCCGTAAAGCTTCCAGCAACACCAACCACCCACAACTAATCCCCTCAGTGAAGCACCAGATATGAGGGTTCCCTGTGGGACCCAGGGCAACATCAATGTAGCACCAGGTAAACAGCCAGAGCCTGTAGCCCCTGGCCCAAGAAGTCTGAGGCAATACCCCATTCCATCCCAAGAGCACAGTTCAAATTTAAAAGAAAAGTCCAAAAAAATGAAATGCCTTATGCCTTATTACTTCATTTCAGAATTTTTGAGTTTCCTAATACAGTGCATTCCAAGGATGGGATGGAGAACAATATCTCCTAACATCCTGCACATTCATAATATGCTTCATATACAGACTCATACTTACATTGTGGGGTAGAGATTAGTTGCTGGAAAGAAAGAAGGAAGGAGGAAGGAAGGAAGATAAAAAGAAATGAAGGAAAACATTTCAAATATCTATTTATTACAAATGATAATTTCCACCAAATGAGTGAATGATTAACTAGAGATACCAGGAAGAAAAGAGGGAAGGAGAAAGGAAAGGAGGAAGAAGGGAAGGAAGAGAGGGAAGATAAAAGAAAAAGGAAAGAAGGAAGGAAAGGAGTTAGGGAGAAAGGAAAAAAAGGGAATGGAGAAAAGAGAAATAAAGGGAAGGAAATGAAGATGGAAGTGGGGAAGGAGGGGAGAAGGAAGTTTGGAAGAAAGAAGAAAGAAGGGAAATGAAGAAGGAAGCTACGATTAAAGTAAAGAAGAAAGAAAAAGGAATTGAGGGAGGAAGAAAATAAACATTTATTAGGCATCTGCTATGTATCACCCAATACACAATAATATATTTTAGAAAAATTACATGTTGCAGGGATAGATTCATGGGCCTGAATTCATGAAGATCTGAGTTCAAATCTGACCTCAGGCACTTATTAGGTGTGTGACTCTGGGTAAATGAGTTAATCTCTGCCTCACTTTTATTATCAATAAAACAGAGAAAATACTCTCACCTTACTCCCTCCCCCAAGGTGTTTTGTGAGAATTAAATGAGCTAATAATTTCAAAATGCTCAACCAAGTACCTGTCACATACTAAGAACTATGTAAATATTAGCTAATATTATTGCTATTACCAGTCTCCGTGCTAAGTCTTTCACAAATATTGTCATATCTCATTTAATTCTCACAACAAACCTAAGGGATAAATGCTATTTTAAGCCCAATTTTATCTCTAAGGAATCTGAAGCAGGCAGATATTAAATGACTTGCTAGAGTCATAAAGCAAGTAAATGTCTTTAGGTCAGATTTTACCTCAGGTCTTCCTGATTTTAAGTTCAGAATTCCATTGAGTAGCCTGGTTAGGAAAACAGAACTGGTCCTATTATCTATAATCCCTAGAAGTGTCTATCACCTAAAGTCATACAGTCAATTACCCCATGATACATTTTCTAAGTAGAAGTTAGAAGAATGCGAAACTTATAAACACACATATTCAGGGCTTTTTGTTTGTTTGTTTTGTTGTATGTGTGTATATAGTCACATGGAGGAAGAATTGGACTAGTTTTAATTCTACCCAGAAGGCATAAGTAGGAGCAATGTGTTATGGAGAGGCAAACATTAGTTTTATGTTAGAAAACAAACAAGCAAAGGGACAGAGCCAAGACAGCAGAGTAGAAGGACAGACCTGTAGAAACTCTCCCCAGTGGTACATAGAATACCTGTAAAAATGACTCTAAACAAATTCTAGAGTAGCAGAATCCACAAAACAACAGAGTGAAAGAGATTTCCAACCCAAAACAACCTGGAAGGCTGACGGGAAAGGTCTATTGCTCCAGGCTAAGAACAGAGCACAGTTAAGCAGCACACAGGGACAGGACTGCAGCTGGTCTCAGGGGGCAAAATCCCCAGCAGCAGCTGCAGCTGCCAGAGTGCTCCACCATCAAATACCGAAGACAACTTCAAAGATCAATAAGAAAGGTTTTCACCTGAGAAGGGAATTCGGTCTGGCCTCACAAGCAGCAGCAACTGCAGCAGCAACATCCATTTTTGGAGCCCTCAGCCTAAAGATCCTGGGGCAATTGAGCTGCTGATCTGGATATCAGACCTGACTGGCATTCTTGGGGTGAGGAGGAGCACTGGCTGGAAGAGCTCAGTAGCGGGTCTGGACAAGGAATTAAACTTGCAGATCCTGGGTAGAACAGAGTGCTTGTGGTTGCTCACAGAGCAGAGTGCAAGTCAGAAGACGATAAATTCTTCTCCCTTGATTATGCCACTTTGGAGGAACTGAGAACTTACAGGTGCACAGAGTAAATCCTCTTCTTGACAAATGACTCAAAAGTCAAGTAACTGGCTGGGAAAATGATCAAAAATAAGAAAAAAAATAAGACTATAAAAGGTTACTTTCTTAGTGAACAGGTATTTTCTTGCATTCTTTCAGATGAGGAAAAACAATGCATACCATCAGAGGAAGACCTAAAATCAAAGCTTCTGCATCCAAAACCTCAAAAAAATATTCAGTGGTCTCAAGTTGTGGAATAGTTCAAAAAGGATTTTGAAAATCAAGAGAGGTGGAGGAAAAATTGGGTAGAGAAATAGAGTGATACAAGAAAATCATGAAAAGTGAATCAGCAGCTTGCTACTAAAGGAGACTCAAAAAACTACTGAAAAATTAACACCTTTAAAAACAGACTAACTCAAATGGCAAAAGAGGCCCAAAAAAGTCAATGAGAAGAAGAATGCTTTAAAAAGCAGAATTAGCCAAATGGAAAGGGAGCTTCAAAAGCTCACTGAAGAAACTAATTCTTTACAAATTAGAATGGAGCAGATGGAAGGTAATGACTTTATAAGAAACCAAGAAATTACAAAACAAAACCAAAAGAACTAAAATATTGAAGAAAATGTAAAATATCTCATTGGAAAAACAACTGACCAGGAAAATGATCAGGAGAGACAATTTAAAAATTGTTGTACTACCTGAAAGCCATGATAAAAAAAACAGCTCAGACATCACATTTCATGAAATTATCAAGGAAAACTTCTCTGATGTTCTAGAACCAGAAGGTAAAATAAATATTGAAAGAATCCACCAATCACCTCCTGAAAGAGATCTAAAAGGAAAAACTCTAAGAATATTGTAGTCAAATTCCAGGGTTCCCAGTTGAAGGAGAAAATGTTGCAAGCATCTAGAAAGAAACAATTTGAGTATTGTGTAAATACAATCAGGATAACACAAGACATAGCATCTTCTCCAATAAGGAATCACAGGGCTTGGAATATGATATTTGAGAAGTCAAAGAACCAGGATTAAAATCAAGAATCATCTACCCAGCGAAACTGAGTATAATAGTTCAGGAGAAAAAATGGTCATTAAATGAAATAGAGGACTTTCAAAGCATTCTTGATGAAAAGACCAGAGTTGAGTAGAAAATTTGACTTCTAAACATAGGAATAAAGAGAAGCATGAGAAGGTAAACAGGAAAGAGAAATCATAATGGACTTACCAAATTTAACTGTTTACATTCCTACATGGAAAGATCATATTTTTAACACTAGAAACTTTTCTCAGTATTAGGTAGTTGGAAAGATTATACATACACACACACACACACACACACACACACACACACATATATATATATATATATATATATATATATATATATATATATATATATATATATATATATATGAGAGAGACAGAGACAGAGAGAGAGAGAGCACACAGGGTGAGTTGAGTAGGAATGGATGGTATCTAAAAAAATAAAAAAAAATTATGAGAGTCGAATATATATTGGGAGGAGAAAGGGAGAAATGAAATGGGGCAAATTATCTCTCATATAAGAGGCAAGAAAAAGCTTTTTCAATGGAGGAGAAATGTGGGGAGGTGAGAGGAAAAAAGTGAAGCTTACTCTCATCACATTTGATTTATGGAGGGAATAACATGCACATTTAATTTGGTATGAAATCTGTCTTACACTAGAGGAAAGTAGGGGAGAAAAGGATACATGTTGTATGGGAGAGATGAGAGAAGGGAGGGCAAATGGGAGGAGGGAGCAATTAGAAGTAAACACATTTGGAGAGGGACAAAGTCAAATGAGAGAATAGAATGGGGGGACAGGATAGGATGGAGGGATATATGATTAGTCTTG
Organism: Bettongia penicillata ogilbyi; assembly: GCA_023548195.1. Classification (NCBI taxonomy): domain Eukaryota; kingdom Metazoa; phylum Chordata; class Mammalia; order Diprotodontia; family Potoroidae; genus Bettongia; species Bettongia penicillata. Next base: position 11,132,472 of record JAJHZJ010000470.1, on the reverse strand, counting down.
CACAAAATGACTATTATGGAAGTCTTTTGTAAAACTACACATATGTAGCCTATATTGAGTTGTGTGTCTTCTTAATGGGGATGTGTGGGGAGGGACAAGACAGAGCAGTTGAAACTCAAAATTTAAGGAACGATTGTTGAGAATTGTTTTTGCATGCAACTAGGTAATAGGAAGTACAGGTAATGGAGTATAGAAATCTGTCTTGCCCTACAAGAAAAGAGAGAAAATGGGGATAAGAGAAGGAAAGGGTGTGAAAGAAGGGAGGCCAGATTGGGGGAAGGGGTAATTAGAATGCATGGTGTTTTGTCGTGGGGGAAGGGAAAGATGGGGAGAAAATTTGGAACTCAGACTTTTGTGGAAATGAGTGTTGAAACCTAAAAACAATTGAACATTAAAAAAAGAAACAAACAAGTAAACTATCAAATTTACTGATAGTCAGCTCTGAGTGATAATGGTCTGCTTCCCTTCATGTGAGGTTCTAGAAGAAGAATTATATAAACCATTGGAAGAATCTAGGTGGTGCATGCAAGGAGCGCTTTTCCTGGAGTCAGGAATATCTGAGTTCATCAGACACTTACCAGTTGTATGACACTAGGCAAGTCACTCTGCAAAATAAAGATAACAACACCTGCCTCTCAGGGATGTTATGAAGATCCAACAATCTACTATTTGTAAGTTCCTTAGCTCAGTGCCAGGCATGTATTACTTGCTACTAAATGGTAATTTCCCTTTCCCTCCCCTTCTGTTAATTCCTTGCTTTTTACACTTTACGGGGAATTATTCTCATGTCCATTGGTCTGGATAATCTCTGAGATATTATCTAACTCTGAGATTCTGTGATTCTATACAGAGAAAAGTTTATTAGACTTTGTGCGGAAATACCAGAGTTCAAGATCCTGGTCTTTCCATTGTTTTTTCTTATGAGCTCAGGCAAATTATTTTGCTTTTCTGGGCTTCAATTTCCTCATTTGTAAAAGGAAGAAGACTATTAATGGTCTCCAAGATCTATTCTAGCATCAAATATCCATCAAGATAAAGGAAGTGTACCTATTGAATAAGCAAGAGTACAATTTTTATTTTCTAGTTATTAAATTTCTGTTATGGACTATAATTTATATGTGTACAGAGAGCTTCTGAAGAATTAACATTGCAGAACAAACATACACCAAAATAAAATTATATTGCACTTCAGTCACATGACATAACCAAACTTAGGATAAAAGAATCTATTATTCCTTGACTACAATGTTTCCAAGGATAAACATATGTTAAGGATAATAGAAATAATGGAGAATTGGGGGGGGGTTGGCAACAAATTATGAAGTTTCTGGATTTTCCAATTTATTCATATTCAACTTGAATTTTCCCTAGTAGCAGGATATAGTTATGTGGGAGTGGAGGAAAGAGGTAGCCAAAATTGAAAATACGTAACAATTCTTTTAAAAATTGAGAATAATCCAGAAATTATTATAGAAGTCATCAATGAAAAATAGAAAAACTCTGAAAATATTCTAACCTGCTGTGGGCTTCTTGCATTTAGTTTAATTAAAATATGCTTTCATCATCAGGATCATGAGTTACAACAGTAATAATTGTCAAGAAGATTATTTGCACTGACTTTATTTTAAGTACCAAATGCCTTAGGGAAAATGTTTCCATTCCTTGTTTTGGTCCTAATTGGACAATTTTATGTGAGCTAATATTTGTGGTCTGATAAGACTTTCAAGGGAGCCAATTATGTGCTTTCCCTCCCATCAATATTGCAGGATTATAGGTTTTTCTGAGGTCTTTTGTAGCTTATTTGTTGTAAATATTGAGTTAAGGCTTGCTCTCTGGGACACAGCATTTATAGTCTGACTGCAGCTATCACTGTTACTACTACTGATACCTGGAGATTATTGTCAGGAGAAACAATGTTTTAAGGGAAATGGGGAGGGAAAAAAGACTTTACTCAATAAATTTTGTACTTGATTTCATAATATATTAAAGTGAATTTAACTAACACTTGAGAATTTCAGATAGAAGAGGATTGCATCATGTGTCAGAAGGAAGCAGGAGGGAAAAGAAGAAAAAAAAAAGAAATGAAGGGAAATATTTCAAATATCTATTTATCACAAATGATAAATTCGACCAAATGAGTGAATGTAAGTAGAGATACTAGGATGACAATCTAATCCATAGTCCTCAATTTATTCAAGATTTTCTGTCAATTAGTGCTTTTAACACCTAAGGGTCTGGGAGCATCTTCCCTATAATACAGGAAGATATTCAAAGTAGCAGGTGAGGCTGAGAGCTGCTAGACAAGATAAGAATCAGAAAGAGAGCCCTATTTTCTCATCTCAAACTCAATGGCGATTTGAGCTCCCATCAGTTCTTCTCAAAGTAGAGATGTGCCAACATACTTCACTTTCACAAAGGCTAAATATGAATCTATCAATGAAGGAATAAAACTCATGTCCTGGACAAAACAAAGGGATAAAAATAGAATGAAAAAAAAAAGATTCACTTTTAATTTCATGCATTTTTATCTTTCTGATTTTAGATTTTAGAGCTTTTTTTGTTTTACCATTTAAGTATTCCATTTTATTTTTTCCATAATAGGGATTATTTTTTTTCCAATGGATTCAGGTTTCATGGAAGGAAAAGTGATAAATATGTGTACTTTGACAGAAACAATTTCATTGTTGTTTTAAAGTTTAAAAAGTACTTGAATTACAAATGACATCTTTTGTGAATGAATGCTAAAAAGATGTGTACAAGTTAATGCAGTCCTTAGGTCAATTTTCTAAAAGAATTGGAATGCTGAGATTACAGATAGCAAGACTTTGGGTTCAAGTCCTGCCTTTGTCATCGTAGTGTGTGACTTTAAGATGCACCTTTAATCTCTACATGTCTTAGACTGACCCACTAAATCATAGATAAAATTCTTGGTGGAGGAAATTCTCACACTAGAAGTTCCCTAGAGGGATTAAAACCAGAGATCCCTTATCCCTCTTACCCAGTACATTCTGATTCCTTCTCTGAGTGATTAATTTAGCCATTGATGAGAAGCTGGAATAAGGAAAGGATAATCTCAAAGGTGAGAGAACAATTTGAATAAAAACATAAAATACTAGGGAAACTTTTGCACAGGTTCGAAAAGTGGTGCCAAGAAGATTCTTAAACTTTTGTATGATTGGTTTTTCTTTGATAGTTCTGACAACAAAGAAAAGTTTCCCATAGTGACTATATCAATAGTGAATAATTTTTTAGAAAATATGACTTTAGGGAGCAGGGGAGGAGAAGGAAAAGAGACTGGAATATTATTTAAATATTTTCATAACTGTATTTCACCAAAACCATTTCATTTTCTGGAATAATGAAGAGAAAGTGCTTTTCTGCCACTTTCAATTCAGACCCTATTCCATTTCCGGAAGAAAAGTATTGGGTTGCACCTTCTCTGTAGTTGTGCAACATTGGCCGGTGTCAACAAGATTCTTTGGGTCTGTCTATGAGTTTATGAGCCATTAATATATACATATATGGATTGGATCATACTGCCTAGTTAGCAACCATCACTGTATTATAATGTATGTTATAATACATTATATAATAATACCACATGGGAACCCGGCATCATTATTATTTTTTTTCTTGGCTTACTATTTTGGAGGTCTGGACCCCATTATTTTCATTAGTGTAGAGCATACCCTAGGTGAATATTCTCCAAAGTAGATCCACAATCATTTTTCAATTTATAATCTTGGAACTTTTCCTAGGTTTGCTTAGAAGTTGTTACTTGATCAGGATGACACAACCTTTACGAATCAGAGGGAAGATTTGAACTCTTCTTTCTGACTCTGAAGCAGTCCTATATATCTACTGTAACACACTGCCCCTCTAGAATTCCTATGGCAGTATCATCAACTAGTCCATTTTATGCAAAAGCCAAACATAGAAAAAGCCCCCTTATGATAATGCAGTAATGTAAGATATCTAGAGACAGATCTCTCTATCTCTTTTTCTATCTGTCTATATGTTTCTATCTCTACCTATATATCTATACCTATACTATATCTATCTATGTACACACATATAAAGTGTGTGTGTATGTATGTATGTATATATGTGTATATATGGATATATACACATATATACATACATATATATGTGTGTGTGTGTGTATATATATATATATATATATATATACATACATACATACATACATAATTTCTACCCCCTTCCTCACCCTCAGAATTTCTTCTACAGCACACCTTAATTCCTTGGTTATTCCTGGAGCTCTTTCATCCCCATTCAAGGGGTTGGAAATTATCTTCACTGGTTGTCTTTCCTATAACACTTTATAATTTACAGATTACTTTATTTATAATAACCCTGTGAGCAGAATTTAATGGGAATATTACTATTCCTGTTTTACAGATGAATCAAGTGAAACAATGAGTTAATAGGTGATTAGCTAGAAATATTAAAGCATTTGTGCATACCCAGATAACATAATATATACAGTGAGTGTGTTTACTACTATGTAGCTGGGCCTGTCTATTTTATGGGCAATTAGGTGGCACTATGAGTGGATCACCTGGTCTGATGGCAGGAAGATCTGAATTCTAATTTGACCTGAGACACTTACTAGTAACCCTGCACAGATCACTTAGGCTTAGGTTGATCTGGTATTTTCAACAGCAAAATGAACATAATGATAGCACTTATCTTTTGGATGTTGTGTGGATCAAATGAGATAACAATGGCAAAGCACACTAAGGGCTATATAAATGCCAGTTAGTGCTATATAAAGTGCTATATAAATGCCAGTTATTATTAAATACCATTATTTTCTCCTCTTTTTTTTTATTAAACAACGAAATATTGGTTGTAATGTTTTAGTTTCCACTCAGTCTTGTGCCTCTCAAAATTTCCAGGTTCCTGCGGGTGGCTAAGAGAAAATACAGGGACTTAGTTTGACAGAATATCACATTACACATTTATTGTCTACTACATTGCCACTGAGGGAATGGAGTTTATTTTTCTTTTAAACTAATAGAAAGGAAGAAACTGAAATAGGTTAAATGGTTTCCCCAGAGTTAGTGTTGGAAGCCAGACTTGAACTTAGATTTTTGTAACTCCAATCCCATTTTTCTACCCACTGTACCAATACTAGAAAAATAGTTGCTTACATTTAACTGGAATTTAAGTACTTTAGTATTGTCACATCATTGTAATTAACATGAGTTTTGCACTTCTGGTTTGGTTTCCTTAACTCTACATCACTTTGGACAAGTTTTGACTTGTTTCTCTGAATTACTCATATATGTCAATTCTTATGATATAAAAATAATCTTTTATTAGTATAACCACACTGTTTGCTTATCTTTAATTCAATGGAAAACACTTTTCTTTCCTAGTTTTTACTACTCCAAAGAGATGTCTATCCACTTTCATATTGTCATCAATCTTATAAATGTTAAATTTCATTTTCCAAATTTTGGTATCTCCTTTCCTTTTCTATTCATATACTTCTATAATTTGTTGATAGCCAAATATTTTCATAAGAAAAAGGTTAATGTGATTTGTTTTTTATTCCATTTTTCAAATATTTATTTTTGAAATAACAATATTCATTATTTCTCCCTCCCATTGCAATGCTCAACTGAACGTTAAAAATCCTCAAAATAGAAACCTCAAATAAATATGCATAATCCAATAAAGCAATTCTAATATATTTGGTCATGTTTAAAAATGTATCTTGTATTCTTCATGGTAAGTTCAAAATCTCTCTGGAAAGAGAGGTTTCATCTTTAGTCATCAGGAATCATTATTTATTATTTAGAGTTCAGATTGCTAAAATCTCTTGAAGATGTTTTCCTTTATAACGTTCTTGCCATTGTATAAACTATTCTCTTTGTTATGTTCACTTCATTTTGCATCAGTTCATAAAGGTCTTCTCCTTTTACTCAGTGGATATTTGGTTCATTTATTTCAACAAAATATCATTCCCTTATATTTATACGTTATAATTTGTTTAACCAATTCAAATATAAAGGTATTTTGAGCTACCATAAAAGAGCAACTGCAAATATTTGTGTATACATCGGTCATTTTCTTCTTTCCTTAATCACTTTGGGGGTATAGAGTGATATAGCTACATCAGAGTACTCACAATTTAGTAGCTTTGGGGGCAGAACTCCAAATCATTTTTCTAAATTAACTGGACCAATTCACAGCTCCACTAACAGTATATTCATATCCATCTTACCATGTAGCTTCTCAAATATTTGTTATGTTCACCTTTTTTGTAGTCTGATGCCAGTGAAATGTATACTTAGAGTTGAAAACTAATGCCTGTGAAATGGGTACTTAGAGTTGTTTTGCATATTTCTCTAATTGTTAATGATTTGGAACATTTTGATATATGGTTGCTGACAACTTGAATATTTTTCTTTGAAAATTGTCTATTCATGTTTGTTGACCATTTTTTTTTATTGTGCATTAATGATGAGTTAGTAATATGACCATCTTGAAAAAAACATAGGCTTGAGGAGCCAAGATGGTGGAGTAGAAAGACTCAGGTATGCTAGCTCAGAATCCACAGCCCAGAAATTTCCTGTAAAAAGAACTCGCACAAATTCTGGATCAGCGCAAGCCACACAGAAACACAGTGGAAGAGATTTCCATTCCAGAGAGCCCTGGAAAGCCATCCCCAGGGGTCTGTTGCCCTCTGGACAGCGAAGCCCACCCCTGCCCATCCCTGGCCACGTGGCCCCAGAGGAGCAGATCTGAGCAGGCTTAAGGGATGGAACCTCCGGGGGCCACGAAGGTCCCTCCACACACAGGTGCTCCAGGTCAGTGAGAGAGACTTCTGGGCTGGCCAAGAGGGGAGCGGAGTGTCTCCATAACTCAGGCCCCCTCAGGAGGCAGCGGCAGAGGCAGCAGCTGTGGCCCAGAACTCCCGGAGCAGCAGGCAGGAGCTCAGGGTCATTACCAAAGATCTCTGCATAAACCCCCTGAGGGAACTGAGCCTGGGAGACGGCCCTGCCCCCAAATAAGCACGAGAACTTAAGCTCACATTGAATAGCAGCCGCTCCCCGACGCAGATAGCTCTGAGACTAGGAAACAGCATTTGAATCTCAGACCCCAAGCACTAGCTGGGCGGATCTAGGCAGGGGTGGACAGGAATCTCAGAAGTCAAGTAACTGGCTGGGAAAATGCCCAGAAAAAGGAAGCAAAATAAGACCATAGAGAGCTATTTTCTTGGGGAAGAGATGTTCCTTCCTCCCTTCATTTCTGATGAGGAAGTACAATGCTTGCCATCAGGGAAACACGTGGAGGTCGGGGCCTCTCAATCCCAGACATCCGAGGTGGATGTGCGGTGGGCTTAGGTCATGGAAGAGCTCAAAAAGGATTTTGAAAATCAAGTTAGACAGGTGGAGGAAAAACTGGGAAGAGAAATGAGAGAGATGCAAGAAAATCATGAAAAATGGGTCAATACCTTGGTAAAGGAGACCCAAAAAAATGCTGAAGAAAATAACACCTTGAAAAATATGCTTGCTCAATTGGCAAAAGAGGTTCAAAAAACCAATGAGGAGAAGAATGATTTCAAAAGCAGAATTAGCCAAATGGAAAGAGAGGTTCAAAAGCTCACTGAAGAAAATAGTTCTCTCAAGATTAGAATGGAACAGATGGAGGCTAATGACTTTCTGAGAAACCAAGAAATCATAACACAAAACCAAAAGAATGAAAAAATGGAAGAGAATGTGAAATATCTCCTTGGAAAAACAACTGACCTGGAAAATAGATCCAGGAGATACAATTTAAAAATTATGGGACTGCCTGAAAGCCATGATCATCTAGATCAGCCTAGACATCATCTTTCATGAAATGATCAAGGAAAACTGCCCTGATATTCTAGAACCAGAGGGCAAAATAAGTATTGAAGGAATCCATCAATCACTGCCTGAAAGAGATCCAAAAAGAGAAACTCCTAGGAACACTGTGGCCAAATTCCAGATTTCCCAGGTCAAGGAGAAAATATTGCACGCAGCTAGAAAGAAACAATTCCAGTATTCTGCAAATAAAATCAGGATAACACAAGATCTAGCAGCTTCTACATTAAGGGATCGAAGGGCGTGGACTAGGATATTCCAGAAGTCAAAGGAACTAGGACTCAAACCAAGAATCACCTACCCAGCAAAACTGAGTATAATACTTCAGGGGAAAAAATGTTTTTTCAATGAAATAGAGGACTTTCAAGCATTCTTGATGAAAAGACCAGAGCAGAAAATAAAATTTGACTTTCAAACACAAGAATGAGAAGAAGCATGAAAAAGTAAACAGCAAAGAGAAGTCATAAGGGACTTACCAAAGGTGAACTGTTTACATTCCTACATGGAAAGACGATATTTGCAACTCTTAAAACTTTTCAAGATCTAGGCAGTTGGTGGGACCACACGCACACATACACACACACACGCACACACATGTACACACGTGCACACACACATACACAAATGCACGCACACACAGAGACAGAGAGCACAGAGTGAATTGAATAGGATGGGGCCATATCTTAAAAGAAATTAAGGTAAATTGTGAGAGAAAAATGTAGTGGGAGGAGAGAGGGTGAAATGGAATGGGGTTAATTATATCTCATTCAAGAGGCAAGCAGGAGACTTTTTAGTGGAGGGAAAAAGGAGAGCTGAGAAAAAAAAAAAACATGAAGTTTACCCTCATCACATTCGACTAAAGGAAGGAGTAAAATGCACACTCATTTTTGTATGAAAACCTATCTTTCAGTACAGGAAAGTGGGGGAGAAGGAGATAAGCAGGGAGGGAGGGATAATGGAAGGGAGGGCAATGGGAGGAGGGAGCAATTTGAAGTCAACACTCGGGGAGGGACAGGATCAAAAGACAGAATAGAAACAATGGGGGGCAGGATAGGATGGAGGGAAATATAGTTAGTCTTACACAACACGACTGTTATCGAAGTCATTTGCAAAACTACACAGATTTGGCCTATATTGAATTGTGCGCCTTCCCAAAGGGAATGGGTGGGGAGGGGGGGATGGGGAGAATTTGGAGCTCAAAGTTTTAGGAACAACTGTTGAGTATTGTTCTTGCTACTAGGAAATAAGAAATACAGTTAATGGGGAGTAGAAAGTCATCTGGCCCTACAGGACAAAAGAGAAGATGGGGACAAGAGAAGGGAGGGATGATAGGAGAGAGGGCAGATTGGTGACAGGGAAAATTATAATGCTCGGTGTATTGGGGGTCGGGGGAGGGGATAAATGGGGAGAAAATTTGGAACCCAAAATTTTGTGAAAATGAATGTAAAATGTTAAATAAATAAATTTATATTTAAAACAAAAGAAAAAAAGAAAAAACATAGGTTTATAAAGGTTTCAGTGAATTTTATCTATCGTGTGACTTTAAATAGAGAACTCAACCTTATGAACTCAAATTAAACAAATATTTCCCCTGTGATTATGAACCAGGACTCTTTGCTCATTGTACTCTCTAGGTGATTATGTCCTGGAATGACCGTGAACTCCATAGATTTCTGTCAGAACATCCTGAAAATACCTGGATATCGCTCTAATTAGTGAATAACTCTAAAGAACCAGGGTAGACTGACCTGAACAAGCATTAACCTCAGTGAACACTCCTCCGAAGAAAGGGAGTTGCAAAAAGACTACAACTGTTACAGTCTTGGCCAGTTCATTAGAGATAAGAAGACAGACACTCTGAATGGAAGCTTGTGTGAGTAGTCTACTGAGAATGGTCTGTGAACTATTATGCAAAGTGAGATGTAATGAACTGAGGTTAGTCATCGTGTTATATGTGTGGACTGTAATTCCTCAATTATTAGCAGTTCTGATCCTTTCACTTCACAGTAGATTTATTTTATATGCAAGTGTTCTTTATGTCTTATTAAAACATCCACCTACCGTGGGTCTGTTGAAGTTGTAGGGCAATAAAATAGAGGTAAGATGTAGGGGGTAAAAGAGTGAGGACTTTGTCAAATGGAGGGAATTGGTGCCTTAGATGTTGACTTGGTGTCAGCGTGCTTTTAACAATGATGGTATTCCTACTACTCCCCACTCAAGCCATCATGGGCTAGTCCAACGCATTTTACCTTTAGGTTTCTATTTTTAGTACTTCTCACTTGATCTATGCAGTCACATCTCTATTATTTTGAGTTTTCGATTCTTCAACTTTAAGATTTTCATAATAATACTTGTCCTCTACCAAGTTCACAGAAATCACTAGAAATAGAGGAAAAAAAATGTGGAGTCCTGCTCAAAAAAATCTCAACATGAGCATCTAGTTTGCAATTAGTCACTTATCACCAATGAGAACAGCTCTCAGGTGTGTTACTTTAAGTCATCTGCCTGTAGATGCCAATTTGCTGAATCAGCTATAGGCTTGCAGCACAATGCAATGTAATATGGCATATTTGAAAGTCTGGAAGGAGGCCAAGATTCAAGGAAAGGAAATTGTCTATTTTCTAGAATAGTCTTTTATGTTTTGTGGCTTCTTTTTAAAAAGCCCTCATGAGATTGAAAGAACACCAGCATTTTTTAAGAGTATGACTTGGGTGACAGAATTATAATTCTCAATTAAATACATACACACACACACACACCCAAAGGAGATACTAGTTTTATATCTATAATATATTAAAAGAGAGTTATTTTTATAATAGACTGAAATAAAACTGTACTTTTCAGTATGTCTCTTAAGAATGAAACACACCTTTATCACTCACTTCAAAGGAATAAAAAAATACCACTATTTCTTCTGTAACTCATCTCTGAAGTCATTTTGTCCTCTGTAATCTTTCTGAGGGGATGATTAACTAAATGATTGATTATATGGTAAGCATTATGTTGTGACTGATAAATTTCCAGGTCCCAGCCTAAGTTGGTAGTGAAATTGTAAGGTAACAATGTTTTTCACATTCAAATAAGTCACATATATGTGCATATGTATGTATATTTATGATCATATGAGTTTCAGCATTCACCCCTTCCTCCACAGTAATATCATATCACATCACATCACATCATATCATATCATATCACACCACATCATATCATGTCGCACCACACCATACCATATTATACCATATACTATCCTCTAATGTCATATTATGATCATAAATATACATACATATGTACATATATGTGACTTATTTGAATGTGAAAAACATTATTACCTTACGATTTCACTACCAACTTAGGCTGGGACCTGGAAATTTATCAGTCATACCATAATACTTACTATATAATCAATCATTGAGTTAATCATCCCCTCAGAAAGATTACAGAGAATAAAATGACTTCAAAGATGAGTTACAGAAGAAATAGTGCTATTACCTCACAGAAAAGGAAGAGATGTTTTAAGACCAGAAAATTAATGAATGGAAAATTAGAAATGTTAAAGTGAGCAAGTAGATAACTAATGAAGAAAATAGACTAGAACCCAAGGAACAGGGACAAGAGAATGTGCCCAAAGGTTGTATTCCCTGAATCTCAAAAAGGAAGAGACGTCTAAGAACACCTAGGCCAATTACTGGGGAATCCATTCTACAACATTCCCAAGCAGTGGCCATTCATCTTCTGACTGAAGATCTTCATTGATCTACTTCCTGTGACAGCTACATGGCACAATAGATAGAGTTTTGATCTCAGAGTGTGAAAATCTTGCTTCCGAATCCTATTTTGGATATTTATTAACTCTGGGACCCTGTGCAAGTAATTTATGATTTTTTTCTGCTTCAGCTTCCTCATCTCTAAAATGGGGATATGAACATCATCTACTTTCCAGGGTTGTTGTGAGGATAAAATAAGAGAGGAACATATAAAGTGTTTTATACATGTGCAGTATATAACCTTAGAAAAACCAACATGTATGCATACATATACACACATTGCATTATAAAATTATATTATATTACCTTATATTATCTTGAAGCAACTCATTTTGATTTTAGAGAATTTTCATCATCAGGAAGTTCATCAGTACATCCAACTACATATTCTTTTTGATCATCCTTCCCTTGGACTTCCTTCCCTTGGCACTCTAAAAATTGATCATTTTCTCTTGGCACTCTAAATGCCATCTTTTTTTTATTTTCCTTAGCAAATGAATGCATTTAAAGAATTTCTGGATGTGAAAATAATGGATTCTATAACATTAGACATGAAATTACATTGTGTGGGTAGAGTTTGATTTGTTAAGATTCACTGCCAACAACTATATTCATTTCCAGTTGATCTATTGTCACATAGACTAGCTCTTATATAAGGCTCTAGGACCAAGCCTTCTTCTATCCATCCCCCCTTATGATCTGCAGATTCCTAAAACTACATTTTCTTGCAATATTATTTTCATTGACTATTTTTATTGCAATTTAGGCTATACTATTTGCCATTTTTATTAAATCCTTTGGGGGGCATTGCTGGCTTGAATATATATTACCACTGGCATAGTATCAGAAATAGATTTTCACTAAGAACTAGCACCTTACTCAAATAAAACAAACAATCCAAAATAAAATGGCACCATCGTCCCCTTTGCATTTTTCTTTAGTATGAACAGCTATTTACATATAGACATTCTAGTCTATGACTTTTATCTCAGATAAAATAATATTACAGATAAGCTAATGACAAATATTGAATTTGTAGTCAAAAATCACTATTTTTTCATTAGTTTTTACCTGATACTTTCTGTTTCTAAAGTCTCCATAGTATCCCATGTTTCCTTCCTCTTTCCCTGGCCAGAGAGCCTGCTCATATGACAAATGGTATTTTTGGGTGGAGGGCAAGGAAAAAAAGAGTCAGTCTAACTGATAGAAACATTTAAGAAGTTTAAAAACATACCCAATGTATAACACCTCCTACTCCGCTAAGGGATAGGTTAAGGGTATCTACGCATATCTCTTTGAGTCCTACTTGACTTTTATTATTTTGTTTCATTTGCCTAAAGACATTTTTGGTGTATCACGGTTCTTTTCATTTAAATGTTTATAGCTGTTCTGTATGTTGTTTTCTTAATTCTGCTTACATCACTCCGAATTAGTGATCTTTTCATGTTCCCATGTTTTCATCATTTCTTTTTTACAACATGGAAATATTACATTAATTCACAATATTTTTTGACCCTTTCTCCAACTGATGGATACCTGGTTTGCTTCCAAATTTTAGCTATCACTAAAATAATGCTGTAATAAATGTTTTGAAGTGTAAAGAGACATTTTCCTCCCTTACCAATGTTTTCCTTGGGTATAAGTTCAATAATTGTGTTTCTTGTTAAAAGACTATGAACACTTTAATAACTTTATTTGCATAATTCCAAATTGTTTTCCAACATGATTAAAACACTTCAACCTTTACCAACAATGTCTTAGTATGCCTATTTTTCTACAACTCCTCCAACATTGAAAGACAACTTTTTTTGGGGGGGGGCATCTTGATTAACTTGCCTTCTGAGGGATGAAGCCTCCATCTTGTTATTATTAGTGATGTTTTGCAGTAGTTGTGAATAATTTGAAGTTCCTTTGTGGTTTGTTTTTGCTTTGTATTGTTGTTCATATTCTTTGACCATTTATTTGTTGTAGAATGACTTAGAGAAAGTTTTAAATTTTGCTTTAAAATTTTTAATTTTATTTATATATCTTATATAACAATCCTATGTCACAGAAATTTGATAGAAATATTTCCCCACCTGTTTGACCTCTTCTTTTCTTATCTCAAATGTATCAATATTGTCTGTACAGAAGCTTTATAATTTAAAATTCACCCTCCTGATGTGAACAGAAGTATCGTCATCCTTCAGTTACTTTACTTTGATCTTTTTTTTAAAGGTGGCCCTCTTCCCAGTGACTCTCCTTCCCCTCTTCTCTTTTAATATTTTCTCTTCCTCCTCTCTCCTTCAGCTAGTCTTGTTCCTTTTTCTCCTTCCTCTTTTATCAGTTTATGTAAATGTCATGATTAAATGCTATTATTTTCCCCACAATCACCTTTCTTTATCACCAGGTTTTCTGTTTCTTCAAGATGGTTCTTCCTTCCATTGACTGACTTTCCGTATCTGTGTCCGGCGTGTGTATCTCAGCTCGCCAATTATGCATTAAGCACTCTAGAATCATCTATCTATTTTTAGAGCTATTGCAAACATTGCATCATTTTGTCAATTGTGCTTCTAGATGCCATGGTCAATAAAAGAGATGAAATAAAAGGAGATATCGCCTCCCTCCACATAGGGATCTTCTCTAAAAAGTTGTCCTGAACCCAGACTCCCCCAAATTATCAGGTAAAGCTATTTAAAGTCCCCAGAGAACTCTCTTTTTTCTCCTCATGAAATTGTATTATTGCTTTCTGACTATTAAACTGGTGTTTGTACTTTACAAAGGGGTTGCCAGATATGGAAGTTGCTTTGTAGCTTGTGGTTGACACTTTAAACCCTGTCATCTGTGAATAGACTCAGACTGTATCAAATGAGTTTGGAGAAGGGACAAGAATTATATATCTATCTCTTTGAGCAAAGTAAGTACAAATTAATTTCAGGGGGAATCACTATCAACTTGGGATATGAACAAAGATCTCATAACAGGCAGCACCTGCCCTGAGTTTTGAAGAGAATGAGGGATTCCAAAGAAGAAAGCCTAGCAACAAGTAGAATTCCTGGGCCATAAATGAAAGTGCAAAATTGAAGTTGGAGTTCACTGCTACAGTTTTTGTCACTAGTTAAGTACCTTGCCATTAAACATTCCACTAAATTCTTTAGTAGCATGTGATATTATCTAATGTTCAGTGTGGAAATACAAAAGGAAAATTAAATTAAGAAATATAGAGTTTGTCCATTGCGGAGACTAAGAACAGAGTACAAACATGTTAATGTTACCTGTATCAATTCAAGATTTACAACCTTGTAGAAGTGATTTATCAAAATATGTTAAATGAAAAGGACATATGGCACTGACTTGTCAGAAAAGTCAATTATGGTTATGTAGCTTGGGAATAAGCAGGTTTATGAAGAGGAAAAATGGTTAAGTATTAACATTCCAGCTAGTCAGGAGCAGCTAGGTGGAATAGCTGGTTTTGGAATCAGGAAGGTTCATCTTCATGACTTCAGATCTGGCCTCGGACATTTACCAGCTATGTGACCCTGGGGAAGTCACTTAACTCTGTTTACCTCATTTCCTCATCTGTAAAATGAGCTGGAGAAGGAAACGGCAAACCACTAATATTTTTTTGCCAAGAAAATTCCAAATATGATCATGGATGATCAGATATGACTGAACATGACAGAAAAAACAAACCATCAGCCAATCAGTTCAGTACACTGAAAACTAGTTTCTTAGGCTGAGTTAAGAGTGTTATAAAGTTAATGCTTACATGCAGTAGTCTAAAATGGAATGACTATGAACACAGCAGCAGCAATTCATCAGTTGAAGTATCAGAATTGAATGACAACAGAGTTTAAAGCAGCTGTTGCTTTCAATAAGCACAAATATTCCACACAAATTTCTTCATGAAAGGTCTTTTTAGTTTGGTTTTGTACTTACTTTTCTTTTCTTTTCTTTTCTTCCTTCCTTCCTTCCTTCCTTCCTTCCTTCCTTCCTTCCTTCCTTCCTTCCTTCCTTCCTTCCTTCCTTCCTTCCTTCCTTCCTTCCTTCCTTCCTTCCTTCTTCCCTGTCTTTCCTCCCTGTGTTGCTGGGGTGGTAGAGTGAGTGTGTGTGTGTGTGTGTGTGTGTGTGTGTGTGTGTAAGTACTTCTGCCTGTTAAGTGGTCTTCTGCTAATGGTTTATTTTGATGCCTCCTCAAAGAGGTGAGAAGACCATGGGATTCTGAATTATATATTCTGCATAGTAAAACTCCTATGAGTCCTGCCAGGTCAGAAGGGTCTTGAGTATAGATCCAGTAATAGAACATTTGTACTTTCTGGAGATCACTAAATTTAGAAGACTGATCATTAGAAGACTGATCATTAGGTGATGATAGTTTCTCCTCCCTCCCTCACTATTTGGTTGCAGCTTTTAAAAATGTCTGCTAACACATGGGAAGTCTTCAACATCATCAGTAAACAGCAGCAAGAACCACTGTAAAAGACACACTACCATATATGTAGTGCTTTTAGTTTTGTATGGTTCTTTCCATACATTAAGTAATATGATCTTCCTACCGAGAATATGAGGTAGGTACAATAAATCTCATTATTCCCATCTCACAGATGGAGAAACTCAATGTTAGCAAATATGAAGGAGCTGCCCACAGGTGTACATATGGTAAATATTTGAGGCAATATGTGAACCCATGTCTTCCTGACTACAAATAAGTGATCTATTTACTATGCTATGATGCTTAAAAAAAGATAAATGGATATCCGTTTTAATAAAATTTCATATTTCTGCTGTGCTGAAGTTTTTATTGATTGTATCAGCTAACATTTATATAGACCTTTATGATTTGCAAGGTGTTTTATATACATTATCTCCTTTGAAACTTTATGATGTTTCAAACTTATGGCATTTCCTCTGTTTTTATTTCCCTCCATTTTAAAAAAAGATGAAACAAAGAGAGGCCAAATGCTTCATGGTCACAAAGCCAAGAATGTGGTATGAATATTATCAGCAATTCCACCTGCATTTGAACTAATCATACCATCTATTGATGTCATATGTGTATGTGTGAGCCTGAGAAGTGAAATCTAATTTGAACATTTGAAATCCTTATTTTGATTATGTATTCCACATCTTAAGTGTTAAGATAACCAACAAATTGATTCTTCATGCTGGTTATTCCAAGAGCTGTTCACTTTTTCTGGATTCACACATTCTACCTGCTGCCAAACTCTGTGAAAACCCCACACTCCATTGCATTCCTGGCATTCTCCCTAATCTCTCTATTCAAGAATTGATCCATGAAGTATGACATGCTTTTGGTTCTGTTTAATCTCCTGAATTAGATCTGTCATGCCTAGTCTCAATAAAGAATACTGAACATTGGCCAGAGCACAAATTTCATGTTATAATATTTGAAATTCAGACTATAAAAGCCACTGACATTGGCCTTCTTAATTGTTTGACCAGACATTCCCTGCCACATTTTGAGTACTGTAATAAAGGACTACCAGCAATTCAAAATATCACTTCTCCAGCTTTACTTCCAGGTATACCTTTCTGGTTTTTAATTCTTTATTATTTTTTTTTTTCATTTTAAACTTCTCATTTCTAGGGCCATGTGTATTTGTCACTTTTATTCATTCTGGCATTTAAGAGAGTAGAATGGTTTGTGCTGAGAATATCTGTTTTGGCCAGAAGTATAAATTAAGGAGGTACAAGTAAGGTAAACCTTTGTTTTACCATTATTATCCTATGGAAGATTAAAATAGGCAAGTGACCACCACTTTGAAAATGTTGAAACTCATCAATTTATTTTACATAAGTTAGGTAAGGAAGGACAAACACAATCCTGTGAGTAGACTCAGATCCTCCTCTCCTGTCTGTCTGCCCCTCCCCTTCTTTCTCCTCTCCAAACGAAGTTAAATTTGGATGACCAAAAGATGCCCAGTTGCCTTGGGATTTACTGGATTCTTCCTTCCCTTCTCTTCCCTCCCCTTCCCTTATCTTCCCCTTAAACCTACTGCACCCTGAAGCTCAGATACCACTGGGCCCCTGAACCCTACCTAAAGACTTTCTTCTCCTTTAAGAGTGATTATCACTAGTAACTGTCTCTGTTTCTTTCCCAACCTGATGTCTTTTTTTTGCCTCCTTAAAGGGCCCATGCCTTGGCTGCTTCTTAAACAGGCCTATTCAATGAATAGAAGTTACCTCACCATAAGGGAGTACATGCATAGACCTTGGCATAAAGGGGCCAAGGTCTCCCAGTGCATCCTGGGTCATCTCCAGTCATCCTGACGAATATCTGGTCATTGACTCTGGAGGAGAAGTGAGGCTGGTGACCTTACACAGCCCTCCCTCACTCAAAACAAAGTCAAGTGCAAGTCATACCAGACTAATCTATCTGTAGGAGCACACAATAAAATTTGTTTGTTTCATTGGTCATTTGTCCACTTATCTATCTAATTATTTATTCATATTTTTACTTCTTTATTTTCCATTTGGGTTAGCAATGTTTGTGTTTATCATCCACTGGTCCAACGAACAAGAATGTAAAATCATGTTTAAATCTGAGGAGTTATTAGATTAGGAGATTGGGGAATTTTGTAAGTAAGCTATTCTTTACAGATATAATTTTATTCATGCATTGAATAGAATATATTTTGTGAGCTAAGGTTATTTTTTTGCTTGCTTTAACAAAGATCCATTTTTTGACACAAGAATTTTAATGTTGATGTTTCATGAAACATTATACTCTCAGTAGAATTAAACTTAAGGATCACTTAAAAGGTGATGGAGAAACACATTGTAGGCATGAACAGGCATACATTAAACAGAAGTAATTACAAATGAGTGCACTGTAAAGGATATGAGCAAAGACATGAACTATTAGAAAAGAAGATAATTTTGGTTCATGTTGAGAGGGAGAGGTAATTAATATCTCATACGTTCTTCTCATATCCTCACTGTATCAAGGGAACTCATAGAAGGTACTGAGTACATTTTGATGGAATCTCTAAAGGTAACTTACAGAAAGGCATGAGCAAAAATCACACATAATTTTTAGATATGGCCAGGTAACCTTCTGCATCACTGCAATATGGACTAAATCGTAGATCGAACGAGATACTTTAAAATGGATAGAAATACTAACTTCTCTTGACATCCTCTGGTGAAAGTAAATCATAGTATGAATAGGGAGAAAACATTGTTCCTTCACTTTTTAAATACAGGTTATCTTGTACTTTTCGTTGTACTGGATGACATCTTTCTTTCTACCTAATAGTCAGGCAGTCATAAACCAAGCATGAGAAAAAGAGAAATTAGTTTTTCCTTAGACTGATATTCAAATGCTTTGTATTACCAGCTTTATTTTATTTTAGTAAGAAAGTAGTACCCACAATGTAATGTGCATCAATTACTTCATGCTAACTTTTCATAAAAATAGCAATCATCTTAATAAGTCATCATCATGATTAAAATTTATTATAATTATAAAACACAAAATTAAGAGCAAGTAATTAGAATTAATATAGTTGGGGGAAGATAAAAGAAAGGAAGAGATTTCCATTTTAATCATTTCTTTACTTAGGAAAGAACAAGACACATCACTAGAATTTCAAAATAAATTCAGTGAAGGTCAATGGACTCAGTTCTCATCCATGATCATATTTGCAGTACTGTTATTGTTCCAACAATTCAGTGGTCTCTGAAGTCAAGTGACTTGCCCAAGGTCAAACATCTTTCTACTTAAATGCAGGCCTTCACTCTGGTTGTCCTGATTTGATAACAATCTTCTCTCTACTAAAGCAAACTGTTTATTGCTATTGTGCTTGTAAAACATATTTCATTGCATGCTCACATAGTCAAAGCTGTTCTTCAAATAGAAAGACATTTTTGCATTAAAATATTAAACTGATTAAACAATGTAAAGATTGTTCTGTAATAAAACTTTTTTGAAGATTAAAAGTGAACCAATTTCATAAATTGAATAAGGGATAAATATTAACAAAGTTGAGGACAACTAAGTTATCCTGAAAGTTTACATTTATAGGCAAGATGATCAAAGAATCGGGAAATAACCTTCAGAAAAGAGTCTAGCACTTAATATATCAAGGCAGGACTCAAGTGCAAAGATGCCTTTGTACTCAGAGCAAAATATCTTATGAGTTTTGGAAATAGTAGTTCAAAAGCTATTATATAGGACTGTGTTATGGTATTTGCAGACTCATGTAATAACATCTCTAAAAAAGAAACTGTTGCTGGTTGCAATATCAGAAAACATTATCAAATATATCCCTAGTGTCACTTGGTCTTTTGATAGCAGAAGAGTCAAATCCCCATTTAGAGAAAAATCAATGATTTTCTATCATCTATCTATCATTTATCATGTCTTTGCATCTATTATTTATTTACTATTTAATATCTAGACTATATTCATTACTTTCATTTTGGAACAATTATGAGGGAATGCCTATAACATCTAGCGTGACCACTAAATGTAGGTCCTCTTTAAAAGAACTCAATGTGCAACTTGGGTATCAGATATAGATTAGCTTTATTTATTTTCTTCACCTTGTCACATAAAATGCTTAAGATTCAAATGGCCGGCAGAAGAAAATTAATTCATTAACCCATTCAGAAAAGAAAATGACTTAACTAGACAATTACACTCATTACCCCTTCTTCCCCTCCCCCCAGGATGGACAACTTAGAGGACAGTTGAAAAAGAGAACTTGGCTGTTACTCTTTTCCCTTGGACCTGAAGGGCTTGAGAGACTCACAGAACTCTGATTCTGTGGCCAGTGGGATTCTTTAGGCTTTCAGATTTAGTGTAATCTCTAGGTGACCATCTTCTTCAATAGGCAATTTGCTTTAAGAAGAATCATCCTCCACTGAACACTCAGTACTATATGAAGAGACTCTTGACCTAACATATTCCAGATGTTGCTACCACTGCTAGAAATGAATTCCTCAAACTTAATGGTTTATGCTCTGGAAAGGAAATAGAAAAGAAGGCAGCAAATGATTGGGGTTCAACTAGTTTTTTGTAGCTACTTTTGCCTCTGGGTGACATAAGGGAAGATAATCCTCTCCTCACCTTGACTGAGCCTGTAAGAGAAAGAAATGCTTCCATGCGTGCAGTGCGGAGGAATCTTAGTCATTTTCAACACAATTCTCCTATTATGGAAGCTATCATAAATGAATTGTGATGTCTGATACGCATTAGTCCTTATCAAATGGGACAAAGACCTTGAATAGCTACATGTGGCATGTGCCTTTAAGGCAGGTGCCCAAGCCTTTAGAGTGTCCCCTAATCATATCCTATATATACATACATAAAAGAAAACTAATGTATAAAAATACAGAAGAAAAACTTTCAGGGTATTACTACTATTACCATTTTCTAATCCTTGATCCTAAAAGGATAGAAAGGAAGTATGATATTATGGAGCAAGGACTAGATTTGAGTCAGATAAACTCAGGTAATTATCCTCTCATTTTCTATATCACTTTAAAGAAGGTACTTAAGTTATCCGGAGCTAAGTTTACAAAGGGCTCTTCAATCTCCAAATATAACACTTAAGCTTAATATCTCATTGAAAATGATCAGTCTCTTAAATACCACCCATCAATGCATAACTGCATATTCTACCAGAACAAATTACTACATTTACTATTTCTGAAAACATATGTCTCTGTCTGATTTTTAAGTTTATCCTTTGTCTCTAAGGAGGTGAGAGGTGTATTTCTTTTTCATTATTTTAGACTCATGGTTTATAATTGCATTGTAGATTCAGATTCCTTAACTTGAGGTCATGAAATTTTAAAATTACCTTTATAACTGTCTTTCAATATAATTGGTTCACTTTAAATACTTTTATTTTATGTATTGAAAAATATTATTCTAAGAAGAAGTCCATAGGCATCATCAAAGTACAAAGTGTCTATGACATAAACTAAGTGAAAAACCCATGTTCTACATGCTTGGACTCAGTATGCATTTATATAAAATATTGTAGTTAAATACTACTGTCAATTGACAAGAGTTTTAGCAGTAGGAGAAAAGAGAGAAGTTATTGTCTATGCAGAAAAGGGATCAGTTCTTTTGAAATATGTTGATTTTGTATATTGTAAAGGTCTAAAAAATTTTAATGATTTCCCTTATTTTATTTTTCTGCCGGGCAATACTAATTCAATTCAAGGTAATTCCCATAGCCCTCCATATTAGGTAGAGAGAAGAACTCACAGTAGAGATAAGTTGAATATAGAATAATAATCTGACAAATTATTGAAAGCAAAAGCCTAATAATTCATCAGGATATTTCCAAGCAACGTTAGATGGCAAAATTTAAAATGAACAAGGAGACAAAAGGAATATGTATCACTTTCCTCCCCTCAGTACCCTTCACCATGTCAGGTTCAACATGTCAGAACAAGTGAAACTCACTGACACTTAAATAAGAAGC
Source organism: Bettongia penicillata ogilbyi (assembly GCA_023548195.1). Taxonomy (NCBI): domain Eukaryota; kingdom Metazoa; phylum Chordata; class Mammalia; order Diprotodontia; family Potoroidae; genus Bettongia; species Bettongia penicillata. The sequence goes on along the minus strand of JAJHZJ010000470.1, from coordinate 11,110,383 downwards.
TACCATATTATTTTTCTTGACTTTTACTCCTTACACAAAAGGAATACTTCAACAAAAACCAGTAATTTCCAGCTGGGTATATTTCCCAATACACCTTTTAAAGAAAATCCTCAATGTGAGAATGTTAGATCACTGCTTTTTAGCTGGTATTTTATTTTATTTTATTTTATTTATATAATGAGTTTCTTTTCAGAGAATAAGACTTACAGAAAGAGAAACGTTGGCTTGTGGAAGAGATGAATGAACATAATAAGGCTCCTAGTGGAGGGATTTATGATGTATATTTAGCATCTCAGACAACATGGTAAATCAGTGCCAGCACCAATGTAAAAAATGCATTAGATTCCATTTGTTTCTCACCAGCCTCTCTTGGCCCTTTTCAGATGCCATTCCCAAGATTTATATGTCCATTCCATTTCATATTATTAAAAAGTCTATTACAGATTATAAAGCAGCTCTAAAACACAGGAAACGATGCCTCTGTTTTTAGAGTTGCTTATACATAGACTATTTTCAGTCATGTTACATGAAAAATGACAGTTCCCATGAATTCACCAAGACTAAAACATTTAATGGCAGATGCAAGTCACCATCCCTGCAGGTGCTTAGAATATCCAGATGGTCAGTGGAATTTCTGTCATCTATATTATAGATGCTCATGTTCCACTTAAAATGTTTCTTTTTCAAATGCTAGAGATACAAGGTCTTTATTATACTTATAAGTCCAACCTTCCCCTCGGGTCTAGAAACCCGATTTTTTAACATACTGTATTTATGTAGTTATATATTTCCCAATTACATGTAAATTATTTAAAATTGTTAATTCTACATTTTATCCTTCATTCCCACTCCTTCTCTACCCCTTGAGAAAACAATATGATATTAAACTTATAAATGTAGTTGTTCAAAACATATTTTTTCATATTAACTATGTTATAAAAGAAAGCACATAAAGACTCAAGAAAAATAAAGTAATTAAAGAAATTAAAGAATTAATCAGTTTTCTCTCTGGGGATGGATAGCATTTTTCATCATGGCTCATTTGGAATTGTCTTGAATCATTGTCCTGATTAGAGTGACTAAGCCTTTCACAGTTAAATCCTTATTGCATATTGCTGTTACTGTGTACAATGTTTTCTTGGTTCTGCTCACTTCATTTTGTATCAGTTCTTATAAGCTTTGCCAAATTTTTCTGAAAGAAGCCTGCTTGTTCCTTTCTTATAGCACAACCATATTCTATCAAAATCATACATCATACTTTGTTCAGCCATTCCTCATTTAGTGGGGCACTCCCTAAATTTCCAATTATTTGCCACCACATAAAGGACTATTTAACATGTATATGTGTGTGCATGTGTGTGTGTTTCTAATATGTAATAGTTCTTCCCCCTACTCCCTTTTTATCTCTTTGGAATACAGATGTAGTAGTGGTATTACTGGGTCAAAGGCTATATACATAGTTTTATTGACCCACATACACCATTCCAAACTGTTCTCAAGAAAGTTGGACTAGTTCACACCTCCACCGACAATGTATTAGAGTCTGATTTTTTACACATCCTTTCCATCATTTTCATCTTCTGTCATGTTAGCCAATCTGACAATTAAGGGGTGACATTTCAGAGTTGTTTAAATTTGTATTTATTTAATCAATTGCAATTTAGACTATTTCCCCCCTTTGACTATAGATAGCTTTGATTTTTTTTTTCCCTGAAAACTGCTTGCTCTGACTTTTTCACCATTTATCATTTAGGGAATGACTAAAAATGACTAAGTTTCCTTTAATTTTTGAGAAATAAGACCCTTAGAGAAAATTTCACTTAATAATTTATGTTAATTTATTGTCCATGGTACCTTTAGTCAAAATGTAGTTTTCCTGGTTATCTCTTTTAATTAGTTTGATAATTTCTTTTGCTTTATGTTAGATCATGCTTGTTATCCCTACATTATATTGACTTCAGATGATGCATAATAGATTCTGCACCAGTCTCTGGTTTTAACTCTATGCGTGTTTCTTTGTGTATCAAATATATATCTTGTAAGTAACATATGGTTGAATCCTAGTTTGTTATCCCTTTTGCCATATGCTTCTGTTTTATGAGCATATCCATACCATTCACATTCATGATTTTGATTAATGTATATTTCCCTCTATCTTATTTTCTTATGTTTATCCTTCTTTCTTTCTTTTTCCCCTGTCCTAACTCAAATCTGTCATGTTTCTTACTACTCTCTCCCTTAATCTGACCTCTGTTTTATTATCTCTCTTCTTTCTCTTCTCCCCTCTTCCTCTGCTTTTTTAATGGATTACACAGATTTCTATACTCAATAGAGTGTGTGTGTGTGTGCGTGTGTGTGTGTGTGTGTACACAGACACATACAAAGTGGGAAATTGTCCCATTTTTGACCAGCTCTGATGAGAGGTGGGGTACAAGGCTGAAAACCACTTCTACTCAACCACACCACTGACTTTAAAGGCTATTTTTTGCATGCTTCTTTTATGTGAAATTATATTTCACCATTCTTCCTATCTCTTTCCCATTCTTAGAACGTTATCTTTCATTTCTAGATTTCTTTTTTTGAGATCATCCTGACATAACAATTATACCAATTTCTTCTATCTTCACAGACTTCTAATAGTGATAAAGTTCTTAGGAGTTTCATGAATTATTTTATAATACTGGTATTAAATATTTCTCAATCAATTTTCCATGTCACTTGTGTTTCTAATAAAATATTTTCCATTAAGAATAATGTTTTCATTCTTTTGACTTTGCTTCATTGTTTCTTAGTGTCTCATGGAGTCATTAGCTGACAATTGTTCAATTAAAATTTTTTAAGTAATAACTTTCTTCAATCAACTTTTATACCTCTTATTCCATCTGTCCAATTTTTCTTTTTAAGAATTTCTTCCAGTATTTTTAAAAACATCTGGCTAATTTTGTTCTTTAAAGTTTATTGTCTTCACTAATTTAATTCCTTTTTTATCAATCTATTAATTCTGTTTTCACAGTATTCTCGCATCACTCTCAGTTTTCCTTCCAATTTTTCCTCGACCACTCTTCTTATTCTTTATTTTTTCTGGATAGTCTTTTATCCAGTTTGCACCTTTTTAGGCTTTGTTTGCACCTTTTTTCTTCCCACATTCTTCTGTTTTTCTTCAGTTTGAGTGTTGGTTTTGTTACTGTAAAGCTTTTCTTACATTTCATTTTGTTATTTTCTCATTTTTCCTAGACTTCTTCTTGACTTTAAACTTTATGTTAAGTTTGGGTTTTGCTCACCTGAGGCTGTGTTTATGTGTGCATGCGTGTGTATTTGTGTGTATGTTGTTGTTTTCAGAGCTTGTTCTGGGAGTTTGAAAATTTTCAGTTTTTGCAAGGTGGTTTAATCTGGAAAATGGAGTAGTCACTACTTTCCTGATTTGTGCTCTGGTTTTTATCCAGGAAGACCCTGTGTTCCCCTGCAGCCTTAAGCACTAGTACTTCTTTCTACCTTGAAACTGCAACCAGGGTCACTGCTTCTTTTGGAGTGACCCTAAATATTCTTCTTTGTTCTGGATTAGTGACCCAAAACTGCATGTGGGCAATAGAGTTACCAAAAAGCTTCTAGTTCTGTGCCTAGAGCCAAGAGAGTCCCCCACAATCTCATTTTGACAAGTTGCCCAACTCCCTTACCATCTCTAGGCTGAGATCTCTCAATGCTGTTGCTGTCCCTCTTGCAGCCAAATCTAAGGCCTGCTACTGATGGTGGTGATCCTTGGACTCGTGGCCAGACCACAATCCTGGTGTCACAGACCTTGCCTACTAAACTTCTAAGTTGTGTATGCTGGAAGAATTCTCATCTTGACCTTTTGTTGGCTTTGCTATCCCAGAATTCAATTTGAAACATTGTTTCAGAATTGTTTTGTGAGTTTGACTGGCTTATTGCTTCCACTTAACCATCTTAGCTCCTGTTTTTTTTTTTTTTTCTTATTGTGGTGGTGGTGATTGGAGCCAGTGGAATCTTCAGATTTATTTCACCACCTCACTTTTCAAATTTTCTGCTTATCTAAGTATAATATTCAGATCAAAATTGAATAAAACACAAGAAATATCATATTATATAATTGTGGAAAGAGTATAGTTTTGCCAGTTGGATTAGGTTCCAATTATTGGCTCTACCACTTAGTATCTGTACAATGTTTGTCAATATTTTAATATTTCTGAGACCCTGATTACATATTTTTAAAATAAGGGGCTTAAAAGTAATTTGTTACATTTAAAGTCAACTTTAATTTTAAATTTATGAAGGAAAATGGCGTTTAATTAGTGGACTTGGTGGCAAGAAGACATGCTTTCAAAGCATCACTCTGATTTGAATTGGCTTTTTGTCCAGCAGTCTTTTAACTACTCTATGCATTGTATTCCTTATACATAAAATAAGGAAAAGGAATACTTACAGAATTAACGGTATGTTTGTATGACATTCAAATAAGAGATACTGTATATAAAGTTTTTTTTGTAAACCATAAAGAGTTATATAATAGGAGTGTCATTTTAATCTATAATCTTTAGTCAAGTAAAATACTTTTAAGATAAGGCTACACCTAACACATGAAAAATCTAACTTATTCTCAATGCATTTTAAAAATTGTTAAAGTAAAGGTTTAAAATAATTATTAAAGGTGCATATTTTAAAAGCATATTTGTCCTTTTGGTTCTCTCAGAGATACAAAGAATCCAGATTCCCAAACAATGTTGATTTATAAAATTGGTCCAAATGGAAAACCTCTGAGAGCATTTATAATAACACAAAAATTATATTTAAAAATGTTGTGTTCTCTGCAATGAAATTAGATAGATGAGCTTGGTTTTCCCTCAAGGCCACCAGACATACAGGAACCTAGAAGTGAAAGATCTCTGATAAGAATATTCTGTCCTATAGCCTAATGTCTAAAATTAAAAATAAATAAATAAATATAATCACATCCTGAGGGATCTTAATTACTAATTGCATACGGTAACCAAGGCATAAACAAATGCACCAAGTTAAATAAATGCTATGAAACAAAAAACAAACAGATATTGCCTAGGGAGCTGAAGAGTAAATGGGCTTCATTTGACCCAATGACATTAGCAGGATGGTCTGCTGCATGACATTCTGTCTGTATCATCAATTTACTTTAAAAATGTAAGACAAATCATAGACCACCCCCAAAAACACTCGCAAATGAAGATTAAAACAGTGATCTTCGTATGAGAGGTCATAAAAATCAGGACCCAGTTGTTAGGAAGTTTGACGAAAGTAAATCTAGGATTACATTTGGCCAAGATTGTTATATTAGCAACAGAAGCTGAACTGCAGAATTATTCAGATGCGAAAATTTATTAGAAAACCTGTTTTGTCAGAATGACCAACATATTTATTCATTTGCCTGAATTTGCTGCGTAATTTCCTTGCTTCTCAAAGTCCCTGGTAGAGCATGTCTAATTTGAGAATCAAAAGCTATATTTAAGAAAACAACCAAATTTAGGGGAAGGATGTGCAGTAATATGATAGTCCTATTTAGGTGTCCAGTTATATGACATGTTTCAAGGGACACTTGGCACCGAAATAGTTCCTCCCCATATACTGGCCTAATGCCATCCCCACCCCTGATAAGACTTAAATTCTTATTCAGTGTAGTCTTGGACAAATGTATTATTGTCTCTTCAGGAAACTCTCAAAATCTACAAGTCTTCACTTGCAGATGACAAAAGATGCTGAAAATCCACTCCTCCTTTGACAAATTAGCAAAGATTATTTAAATTTTAATGGAAAGCACCACATTTCCTGGCCTGAGTAGAACAGATATAAAGAGAGCAATATGGAGAGTGGAGCAAAGATCATAGAGAAAAGCCCGAAAGTTGCCTGAGCTCACCCCATTTCCACTTAGAAACAACATTAAGTCAAGCCTCTAAGTGGATTCTTGAGTGACAAACCTACAAAAGATGGAGTGAACTAATTTTATTGCTTAAGATAACTTTGAAGGACTATGGGAATGGCCTGTTTCACTTCAGTAAAAAGAGAGTGCAGACCAGCAGAGACAATGTCTGGGAAAGCTAGTGGAAGGCTCTTTGTCACAGCACAGATTGAAGTCCCTTTGTCCTGGCTCAGCAGGCGAGTGGCACAGCATGTCAGCTATGAGGATTTCAGCCTCAGTCCAGAAGGTAAATTTGCAGCACCAGAAACCAATGAACAACAGGAACAATAGGACCAGGCCACCCAAGTGCAGTATACAAGCTGCCTGCACCCGATTTGCCACTGAACAAAGTCAGTCACCAGGCACCTGACCCCCCAGAACAAGAAGACTGGGATAGGGCACTCTGTGCCCCAGCGGCAAAGCTCAAAAGTTAAACCCTCAAAATGGGCAAAAGCATGAACAATGAGTAAAATAGAACCTTAGTCATTCTTCTATGGACACAGAATACAAACTCAGAGAAGAACAATAATGTCATAATGCCTACGTGTGAAACCTCAAAGGTAATAGGAATTGATCTCTAACCCCTCCCCCCCAAAATAAAGCTTCTTAGAAGAGTTAAAAAGGATTGTAGCAATCAAATAAAAGAGATAAAAGAAAAATGGGAAAATAAATGAGGATATGCAAGAGACAGTCAATAACTTGGAAAAGGAGGGACAAAATTGACTGAAGCAAACAATTCCTTAAAAGATGCAATTGGTCAAATGGAAAAGGGGGAAAAAGAGCTAGCTGAGGAAAATAATTCCTTAAAAATTAGAATTGAAAAATGAGAAGCTAATGACTGTGCAAGACATCTAGAATCAGTCAAACAATATCAAGCAAAATAAAAAATATAAAATAACTCATTGGAAAAACAAATACTCTGGAAAATAGATAATTTCAGAAGTATTGGACTCCCAGAAAGCAATGATCAAAAAGAGGTCCTGGACAGCGTCTTTCAAGAAATTATCAAAGAAATGACCCTGAGATCCCAGTTCCAGAGGACAAAATAGTCATTAAAAGAATGCATCAATCACCTCTGGAATGTGATCCCAAAATGAAAACACCAGGGAATATTGTAGCCAAATTCCAGAATTTTCAGATAAAGGACAAAATACAGCAAGGAGCCCAAAATGAAACAATTCAAATATGAAACCATAATCAGGATTACACAGGATTTAGCAGCTTTTACATTAAAGAAGGAAGGGCTTAGAACACAACTTTCCAGAAAGTAAAGGGGTTTGGGTTGCAACCAAGAATCAACTACCCAGATAAATTGGTCATGATGTAGCAGAGAAAAATATGAACGTTCAGTGAAATAGGGCACTTTCAATCATTCCTGATGAAACAACCAGAGCTGAACAGAAAATTTGATTGTGAAGGAAAAGACTCAGGAGAAGCATGAAAATGTAAATAAGAATGAAAGAAACCAAAAGAAACAAACATGTTATTCAATAAGGTCAAACTGGAGATATTTCCATATGGGAAGATGATACTTGTAACTCTTGAGAACTGTATTTTAATTATGAAAGTTAGAAGGGGTATACAGACACAGAAGAAGTGAATATATGATGATTTTGATGTGAGGAAATAAAAAAAAGTAAGGGGTGACAAAAGGATTGTACTGGGAAAGAGTAAAGGAGAGGCAAAATATGTAAGTTACATCACATGAAGAGGCACAGATTTTGGGTTCCAGGACCCAAGATGTCAGAGGGATCAGTAATTGTTATCCCCCTTCCCTTTTTGACCTTGATGAGCCCAGAGAATATCTCCCTGGGGAAAACCCTGGAACACTGGGAGCAGCTCAAGGGATAAATAGCCTCTTAACCTGGGAGGCTACGAAGATCACTAAGGAGGGTCCCTCTTGCTGTGACTAAAGGAGACTAGTGCAGGATCAGGGCAGTCCCAGACAACCCCATCTCCACAAACAGGGAGAAGATCCTGATCCCCAAGGGGGTGAAGCCAGCAACTGCCAACAGCAGGACCCCAGGCATGCTTCAGGATCACAGGGGAATTGGGAAGACACTAGGGCAGATGGGACCACCAACTGTTGACCTTGCTTTTGCTCTAGATCAACAGAGAAGACCTCCTGTGGCCAGACCACCCCTCTCCCACACTGAAGGAGCTACTTCCTAGGTAATTACAGTGCAACCCAAGAGACCTCACCTGGCCTCTGCTTTGCAACACCAGCCAGTTCAGCACCAGGTAAGCTGCAACATGTCAGCTTCTAGCTGAAAAAAACAAAGATCACAACACACAAAGTCTCAAGTTTTAGGCACAAGAATTTTAGCATAGTGTTCCCTGTGCCCCAGATGCAGAGATTTACTTTAAAGACCAAAAAAAGGATGATTGTCACGAGTAAGAAGCAAAACAGAAAAGAAAAGGTCATAGACTATTTCAGTAAGGACAAGAACCAAACCAGAAATACCAAAGAGGTCAGTATTGCGTCGGTACTCCCATCTGAAAGTTCACAAGGGAATATGAACTTGTCTGAATATAATGCACAAAGAGCCTTCTTGGAAGAGCTCAGGAAACATTTTAAAAGTCAAATTATAGAAATAGAAGAACAAACTCACCACCAACTTGAAAAATATGAAAAAAATAAGAGAAGAATTTAAAAAGGACAATTGGACAAATGGAAAAGAAAGTACAAAACCTAACTGGAGAAAATAATTCCTTAAAAGGAACAATTGCTCAAAGAGAAAAAGGTGATGCAAAAGTTAACTAAAAAAACAATATGATAAAACTTAGAATCAGGAAAGTAGAAGCTAATGAATCTATGAGACATCAAGAATCAGTCAAACAGAATCTAATGAATGAAAGGATGGAAGAAAATGGAAAATATCTAATTGGAAAATCAGCTGAGCTAGAAAATAAATCCAGGAGAGAAAATCTAAGGATTCTTAGCATTCCAGAAAGCCGTGATGACAAAAATAGCCTGAACAATATCATCAAAGAAATCATCGAAGAAAATTGCCCAGAAATCCTAGACCCAGAGGGCACAATAGTCATCGAAGGAATCCACTATTCACCTTCTGAAAGGAACCCCAAACTAAAAATACCAAGGAATATTTTTGTCAAATTCTAGAACTATCAAGTGAAGGAGAAAATAGTCCAGGTAGTGAGAAAGAAATAATCAAATATCAAGGAGCTACAGTCAGGATCACCCAGGACCTTGCACCTTCTACACTAAAACATAGAAGGAATTGGGATATGATATTCTGTAAGACAAAGGAGCTGAGACTACAACCAAGGATTAATTATCCAGAAAAATTAAGCATAATATTTTAGGCAAGGAGACATTCAATGGAATAAGGAATTTACAGACTTTTCTGTTGAAAAGGTCAGAACTCATTAGAAAATTCGATCTTCAAACGTAGGTCTCAAGAGAGAAATAAAAAGTGAAACGGAAAAAATCTTCTTACTCAATATGGACAAATTCTTTACACCCCTATAAGGGAAGAGGATACTTGTAAATCTTGAGAATTCTGTGTTTATTATGAAATATGAAAGGGATATACATAGACAGAGGGAGTGGGTATAAATTAAAAGAGGTGATGATAACAAATGTGATTTTAGGGTGCATAGGGATTGTAATAGAGATGTTAAAAGGAGAAGGCTGAAAAGAATAAATTTTGTTACAGGAAAAGGCACAAAAATATATTACAATAGAGGGAAAGAGAAGAGGGAGATAAGCATTGTCTGAGAGGTACTCTCATCTGATTGAATTAAAGGAGCGTACAACAAACTCAGTTAAGTATAGAAATACAGCTAGCTCTATAGCTAGTAAGAGGGGAAGGGAAAGAAAATGGAAGGGAGGCTAAAAGGGAGGAAAGAAGTAGTAAGGCAAAAGGGGATTAAAAGGGAAGGGTTCAGAAAGAAGGGAGGGAAGATTGAGGGAGGCGGTGGTCAAAAATTAAAACTCTACTGTGGAGGGGAAGGGAGAACTAAAAGCATAAACAATGGGAAAGGGGATGGAGGGAAAGACTCAGAAAGTAAACATAACTGTGATTATGAATGGGATGAACTCTCTCATGAAACAGAGAGGGATAGTAGAATGGGTTAACAACCATAATCCAACAATATGTTGCTTACAAGAAATATATTTGAAATGGGGGCATACACAGAGTAAAAGTAAAACGTTGGAGGAGAACATATTGTGCCTCAGCAGATGTAAAAAAAGCAGGGATAACAATCTTAATCTCAGACAAAGCAAAAGCATAAATAGATATAATCAAAAAAGATAAGAAAGGAAATTATATCCTGCTAAAAGGCACCATAGACAACGAAGCAATTTCATTATTAAACATATATACTCCAAGTGGTATAACATCCAAATTCTTAGAGGAGAAGTTAAAGGAGGTACAGGAAGAAATATACAGCAAAACCATACTAGTGGGGGATGTCAAACTCTCCCTCTCTGAACCTCATAAATATAACCTCAAAATAAACAAGAAAGTATTTAAGAACATGATTAAAACTCTGGATGAGTAAGATATGATAGCTCTCTGGAAAAAAATGAATGGTGATACAAAGGAATAATATACCTTGTTCTCAGCGGGAAATGGAACATATACAAAAATTGACCATGTAGTAGGGCATAAAAACATCATAATCCAGGGCAGAAAGGCAGAGATAATCAATACATCTTTCACAGATCATAGTGCAATAAAAATTATGTGTAATCAAAGGTCATGGAAACATAAAACAAATCTAATTGGAAACTAAGCAATCTAATATTGAAGAATGAGTGGGGAAAACAACAAATTAGAGAAATAATAAGCAACTTTATTCAAGAGAATGACAATAATGAAACAACCAACCAAATCTTATGTGATTCTGCAAAAACAATTCTTAGGGGAAGTTTTATGTCTTTTAATGCCTATATGAATAAAACAGAGAAAGAGGAGATCAACGAATTGAGCTTAGAGCTGAAACAGTTTAAAAAAGAACAAATTGAATATCCACAAGTAAATACCAAATTAGAAATACTGAAAACTAAACAAGTGATTAATAAAACTAAAATTAAGGAAATTATCGAACAAAGAAATAAAACTAAGAATTGGTTTTATGAAAAACCAATAAAATTAATAAACCTTTGGTCAGTTTCATTAAAAAAAAAAAAAGAAAAGAAGGAAGCCAAATTACCAATATCACAAATGAAAGGGGTGAACTCACCTCCAATGATGAGGATATAAAAACTATAATTTGAAATTACTTTGTCCAACTGTATGCTCATAAATTCGACAATCTAAATGAGATGGATGATTATTTACAAAAAATATATATGTATATAAACTGTCCAGAATAACAGAAGAAGAAGCTGAGTACTTAAATGACTCCATCTCAGAAAAGGAAACTGAAGAAACCATAAATGAACTGCCTAGGAAAAAATCTCCAGGACCAGACGGATTTAAAAGTTAATTCTATCAAACATTTAAAGAACAGTTAATTCCAATACTATATAGATTATTTGGGAAAATTGAAGAAGAAAGAGTCCTCTCAAATTCTTTTTATGACGCAAATAAAGTTTTGAAAACTAAACCAGGAAGAGCCAAAATAGAAAAAGAAAAAGACCAATTTCTCTAATGAATATAGAAGCAAAAATTGCAAATGAGATTTTATCAAAAATAATACAGCAAGTTATCATGAGTATAATACATTCTGATCAATTAGGATTTATACTAAGAATCCATGGCTGGTTCAATATTAGAAAAACTATTAGCATTATTAATCTTATCAACAACAAAACTAATAAAAACCACAAGATTATCTTAATAGATGCAGAAAAAGCTTTTGACAAAATACAATACCCATTCTTACTGAAAACACTGGAAAGCATAGGAATAAATGAACTTTCCATAAAGTATTAAGTATTATCTACCTAAAACCATCAGTAAGTGTCATTTGTAATGGGGACAAACCAGATGCATTTTGAATAAGACCAGGTGTGAAGCAAGCATGTCCATTATCACCACTGTTATTCAATATGGTATTAGAAATCCTAGCTGAAGCAATAAGAGAAGAAAAAAAATTGACGGACTTAGAATAGGCAAAGAAGAAACTAAGTTATTATTCTTTGTGGTTGATATGGTAATATACTGAGAGAATCCCAGAGAAGGAAGTAAAAAAACTGCTTCAAATAATAAACACCTCTGGTAAAATTGCAGGTTACACACACACACACACACACACACACACAAACGCATAAACATCTGCATTTCTACATACTATTAACAAAGTCCAACAGCAAGAGAAAGAAAGAAAATTCCCATTTCAAGCTACGGTAGACACTACAAAATATTTAGGAGTCTTCACCAAAACAAACTCAGGGACTACATGATTACAGTTATAAATCACTTTTCACGCAAATAAAGTCAGATCTAAGTAAGTAGAAAAACATCATATGCTCTTGGGTAGACAGAGCTGATATAATAAAAATGACAATTCTACCTAAATTAATTTACTTATTCAATGATATGCCTATCAAACTTCCAGATAATTATTTTGTATAGCTAGAAAAAAATAATATCAAAATTCATCTGGAAGAACAAAACATCCAGAATATCAAGGGAACTAATGAAAATAAATGCTAGGGAAGGTGGCCTAGTCCTAGCAGATCTCAAATTGTATTATAAAGCAGTAATCATCAAAACTACTTGGTACTGGATAAGAAACAGAGGGGTAGATGAGTGGAATAGGTTAGGTACTCAAGACACAATAGTTAATGAATATAGCAATGTACTCTTTGAAAAACCGAAGTTCCCTATCTTCTGAGATAAGAACTCACTATTTGACAAAATTGCTGGGAAAACTGAATAACAGTGTGGCAGAAACTGAGCATAGACCAGTGCCTGACACCCTATATAAGAACAAAATTCAAATGAATATGTGATCTAGGTATAAAGATTGATACTATAAGGGAGCAAGTAATAGCGTATTTCTCAGATTTATAGAGAAATTTACAACCAAACAGTAGATAGAGAACATTATAAAGGGCAAAATTGATAATTTTTATTACATTAAATTGAAATGTTTTTGCATAAACCAATCCAATGCTCCCAAGATTAGGAGGGAAGCAAAAACTGGGAAAGAATTTTCGCAAATAGCAACTGTGATAAAGGTCACATTTCTAAAGTTTATAGAGAACTGAGTCAACTGTACAAAAATACAAGTCATTCCACACCTGATAAATGGTCAAAGGATATGAACAGGGAACTTTCAGAGGAAGAAATTAAAGCTGTCTGTAACCATAAGAAAAAATACTCTAAATCACTGTTGATTAGAGCTATGCATATCAAAAGACCTCTGAGATACAACATCACACATATCAGATTAGATAACATGACAGATCAGAAAGATGATAAATGTTGGAGAAGATGTAGGAGAGTTGGAACACTAAATCTTTGTCAGTGGAGTTGTGAGCTGATCCAACCATTCTGGAGAAAAGTTTGAAACTATGCCCAAAGGGCTATCAAAATGTGCAAATCCTTTGATCCTTTGACCCAGCAATATTGCTTCTGGGACTCTATCCCAAAGAGATCACAGAAATGGGAAAGGTATATATATATATATATACACACATATTATATATGTATATACATGTATATATGTATGTATGTATATATATACACACATATATATGTATGTATGTGTATAAGTATATGTATGTGTGTATGTATGTATATGTATGTACGTATGTGTATGTATATATACGTATATATGTATGTATACCATTTTCTTTTGCATTTTGTTTTGTTTTAAGCTTTCTCCCATTCACTTTGATTCTTCTTTGCAGCATGCATTTAATAAGAATGCACAAAATATAAGATTGTATACGTTGCTCGGGAGGCTGTGGGGAAGGAGAGGGGAATGAGGGGTAGTGGAAAAAAAATCTAACATTTATAAGTGATTGCCGAACACTGAAAACAAATAAAATAATTTTTAAAAAAGAGGTATGAAACACCTATTACAATAGAAGGAAAGAAAAGAGTGGGGGAGAATTGTTTGAACCTCCTCTCATCATATTTGACTCAAAGAAGAATTAGCATACACACTCAGTTGGGTATAACAATTTATTTTAGGCTATAGGGTTGTAAGCAAAGAACAGAGAAAGAAAAGTGAAGGAGTGGATAGAAAGGAATGAAGAAGTAACAGGGAAAAGGGAAAAAAGGAATAGGGGGTGACGAAAAGAAGAGCAGATTGTGGAAGGCAGTACTCAGAAACAAAATATGTGCAAGAAGAGAAAATGTGAAAAGAGAGAGAAAAGTAAAATGAGGGGCAATAGGATGGAGTGAAATACACATTTTGAGATCACAATTGTGAATGTGAATGGGATGAACTCTCCCATAAAAGGGAAGTGGATAGAAGAGTGGACTAAAAAACTAAATCCTACAGTATGTTATTTACCAAAAATGCATTTGGAGCAGAGAGATACACAGTAAAGGTAAATGGCAGGAGTAGCAATCCTGATTTCAGACAACGCAAAAATAAAAAGAGACCTATAAGTAAAAGTCATATGGAAGTGGAATGCATCTCACTAAAACATACCATAAAATATAAAGTGCTATCAACATTAAACATATATGTATCAATGATATGGCATCCACATTCTTAGAGCAGGAGTTAAGTGAGTTAAAAAAAGAAAGAGCTAATCAGTAAAACTACACTAGTAGGAGATCTCTAATCCCCCCTCATAGAACTAGATATATCTAACCACAAAATGAATAGCAAATTAGTTAAATGAGGCAAATTGAAATTCAGAAAAGTTAAATATGGTAAACCTCTGGAGAAAATTGAATGGGAGTGGAATCTTTTTTTTTTTTCTCTCAGTGGTACATTGTAGCTATACAAAAATTGGCCATGTACTATGGCATAAAAACCTCACAATCAAATGCAGAAAGAAGTTTTAAGTGGATCATTTTCAGAGCATGGTTCCAAAGCCACCATCACAACAAAAATGCATGTAATAAAGAGTCATGGAAAGATAGGCTAAATATTAATTGGAAACTAAATTATCCAATGCTAAGGAATGAGTGGGTCAAAAAACAATTCATAAAAACAACCAATAATTTCATCAAAGAAAATGACAATAATGAGACAATATATTATCACTTATTGGATGCAACCAAAGGTGTATTTAGGGAAAATTTTATATCTCTAAATGCTTACATTAATAGTAACTAGTAATGCAATACAAAAACCCAATTAAATAAAAAAAGAAATTCCAAAAAGCAAAGGAAAGATTGAGGAAATTGAAAGTAAGTGAACTATTGAAATAATAAATAAAACTGACATTTCTGAAAAAAAACAAGAAAATATGTAAACCTTTAGTTAATTTGATTAAAAAAAAATTACCAGTATCAAAAATAAAAAGAATGCATTCACTGCCAATGAAGAGGAATTTAAAACACAAATTAGGATCTATTTTGCCCAACTGTGTACCAATAAATCTGACAATCTAAGGGAATGAATAAACTATTACAGAGATATAAATTTTTCTGATGCATACATGGTGTTGACACCTAAACCAGGAAGAGCCAAAATGGAAAAATAAAATTTCCCTAATGAATATTGACTATGTATGTGTGTGTGTATGCATGTCCACACAAACACACACACATATATACACACATTTACATGTGTGTTTATATATAGCTTATACACACATACATATAGTTTATATATAGTATATATACACATTTACATAGTGCATATGTGTATACATGTATATAAACACACCTATATGTATGTGTGTGCATGTACACACATCCATATATGTACACACATATCTACATACATGCACACACATATATCTACATATCATATGTATGTGTGTATATATCTTTATAGATATACACATATATCTATAAAGATATACACCCACATGTATATGTGTATATGCATGTTTGTATGTGTGTATATATACATATATATGTGTGTGTATATATTATACATACATATATACGTGTGTGTATATACACATATATCTTATGGGTTCATGTATAAGTAGATATTACAGCAAAGTATCAGCAGTATACTATACTATGACCAAGTGAGACTTATACCAATAACTCTGGGGTGGTTTAATATTAGGGAAATTATCAGCATAATGGACTATATCAATAAGAAAATTAATAGAGATCATATGATTATCAAAATAGATAATAAATAAATCTTTTGGTAAAATATAGAACCTATTCCTATTAAAAATCGCTAGGGAATATATGAATAAATAGAGTTTTCCTTATTGTAATAAATGTTATTGATCTAAAACTATCAACAAAATTACATGTCATGGGGATGAGCTAGAAACTTTCCCAAAAGATCGGGATGAAGCAATGATGCCCATTATCATCTCTTTATTTGAAATTGTAAAAGAAATGTGAGCTTTAGGAAGGAGATGAAAAAGAAATTTAAGGAATGAAAATAGGGACCAAGGAAACAAAACTATCTCTCTTTGAAGATAATGTGTTAGTGTACTTGGAGAATCCTGGAGAATCAATCAAGAAAACTACATGAAATAATTAATAAGTTTAATAAAGTTGCAGGATGAAAAATAGACTTGCATAAATTGTAAGCGTTTCTAAATACTATGAACAAAATCCAGCAGCAAGTGACAGAAAGAGAAATTACATTTAAAATAACTGCAGACAATATAAAATACTTGGGAATCTACTTGTCAAGAAAAACTCAGGAACTATTACAAAACACTTTTCACACTACGTTATATATAAATAATTTGAAAGACATCAACTGTTTATAGTAGGATGAACTAATATAATAAAATGACAATTCTTCCTTAATTAATTTACTTATTCAGTTCCATGCCAATCACACTATCAAAATATTTTATAGAGCTGGAAAAAATAATAATAATAAAATTCATCTGGAAGAGCAAAATGTCAAGAATATCAAAGGAATTAATGGGGAAAAACGCAAAGGAAAGTGGTCAATCCATGCCAGATCTAAAACTATATTGCAAAGAAGTAATCCTCAAAATTATTTGGTATTGGCTAAGAAATATAGTCATGAATCAATGGAATAGATCTTGTACAAAATATAGTAGCCAATGAATATAGCAATCTACTGTTTGAGAAACTAAAGTTTCTACCTTCAGGGATAAGAACTCACTATTTGATAAAAATTTCTAGGAAAAATGGAAACTAGTATGGCAGAAAATAGGCATAGACAAACATCTCACACTATGTATCAAGATAAGGCCAAAATGAGTAAATGATTTACATATAAATGTTGATAACATTTACAATTAGGAGACCAAGGAATAGTGTACCTAGGTTATCTATGGAGAATGGAAGAATTTATGACCAAACAAGTGTTAATGCAAAATGCATAATTTTGATTATATTGAATAGAAAAGGTTTTTTTCAATATCAAAGCCAATGTAATTGTTGTGGTTGTGTTTGTCCTTCATTGCCAAAGAAGACCATGCCCTCAGAAACATGATGACATGACTTGCACTTGACTGTTTTGAGTGAAGGAGGGATGTGTAAGGTCACCAGCCTCACTTCTCCTCCAGGGCCATCTGAATCCAGTGACCAGATATTCAATGAAGAATGAATCGAGCAATCTGTGAGTAGACACAGCTACCAGAATGGGGCCCCAGCTAGCTGGGTAACTTTCCTCTTCATCTCCTATCTTTCTCCTCTTCCCCTTCCTTCTCCTTTCAAAAGGAAAGTAAATCTGGATGGCCAGAAGATGCCCAGTTAACTTGGGTTTTACTAGCTAGATTCTTTTATTTTCCCTTCCCTTCCCTTCCCTTCCCTTCCCTTCCCTTCCCTTCCCTTCCCTTCCCTTCCCTTCCCTTCCCTTCCCTTCCCTTCCCTTCCCTTCCCTTCCCTTCCTTTCCCTTCCCTTCCTTTCCCTTCCCTTCCCTTCCCTTCCCTTCTCTTCCCTTCCCCTTCCTTTCCCATTGTCAAGCTCATACATTGAGCAACACTAGGAACCTGCCTAAGGACTGTCTTCTCGAAACTCCTGACTTCACAGTAAATAGTAACTGTTGCAATTTCCCTCCCAACCTAATGTCTTCTCTTTACTTCCTCATTAAAGGGGCCACCACTTTGCTTCTTAAACAGGCCTATTCAATGAATGGGCATTACCTCACAAATACAATCAATATTAGAAGGAAAGCAGAAAACTAGGAAACTATTTTTATTGCCAATGTTTCTGATAAATGTCTCACTTCTCAAACATATAGAGAACTGAATCAAATTCATGAGAATACACAGCATTCCCCAAGTGATAAATGATCAAAGGATTTGAACAGGCAAGTTTTAGATGAAACTGAAGCTGTCTATAGTCACATGAAAAAATGCTCTAAATTTCTATTGATCATAGAAATGCAAATTGAAACAACTCTGAGGTATCACATCACATCTATCAGATTGAATAATATGACAGGAAAGGAAAATTTTTGTTGGAGAAGATGTGGAAAAATTGGAGCCCTTAATGCATTGCTGGAATTTTGAACTGATCCAACCATTCTGGAGAACAAATAGAACTATGCCCAAACTGTTATAGAACTGTGTATACTCTTTGATCCAGCAACAATAGTACTAGGTCTGTATCCCAAAGTAATCATAGAAGAGGGGAAAAGGACCAACATGCTGAAAAATATTTATTGCAGCTCTTTTTGTGGTGATCAGGAATTGGAAATTGAGAGGATGTCCAACATTTGAGGAATGGCTGAATAAGTTGTGCTATATGCATGTGATTGAATACAGTTGTGATATGAGAAATGATAAGCAGGCAGATTTCAGAAAATCATAGAAAGATTTACTGATACTGAGTGAAGTGAGCAGAACCAGGAAAATATTTCACACAGTAACAGCAACATTGTCTGATGATCAGTTATGATAGACTTGACTCTTCTCAGCAGTATAATGAGCCAAGAATATTCCAAAAGACTCATGATGGAAAATACTATCCACATCATGATAAAGAATCATAGAGTCTGAGTACAGATTCATGTATACTATTTTCACCCTTTTTTGTTTCCTTTATCTTTTTTTCCTTTCGTTCTGATTCCTCTTTCAGGAAATATGTGTGGAAATATGTTTAATATCATCATATGTTTAATATCATTGCACATGTGTAATCTGTATCAGATTTCTTATCATCTTGGGGCAAGGGGAGTGGAGGGAATGAGGGAGAAAAATTTGGAAATCAAAATATTACAAAAATAAATGATTAAAACTCTCATTAAATATAACTTGGGGAGGAAGGAAAGATTCAAATTCAAATCCTGGGTCTTCTACTCAAAGAGAGAGATAATCATAAACAAGTCACCTATCCCATCAGAGCTTTAGTTTCCTCAGCTAAAAGAAAGTTTGCTTATCTGACATTCTGGAACCAAGTAATTGAGCAAGCCAACCAGAACATCTCATAGGACATCGATACTTAGGGTAAAAAGAAGAGAAAACAGCTGAATACATACCGTTTGAATAATTTAATTCCCTCCTTGGAATCATTGAATAATTGACTAATTAATTTAATAATATGAAGAACAGAATTGGATCAGAAAGTGAAATTCTCAACTGGAGGAGAATATTTATTACATCATCATTAATATGAATACATCTAACATTTGCTTGGAAAATATGAAATGTAGATGAAGGATTGACTAGAGCTTTCAATATCTTAGGATCAAATGAAATCCTTTAAGGCATGAACAATGTTGACTACAAAAAATATTCCAAGTGTGTTGTCATATATTTTTGATCATTTATTCTCCAAACACATGGAGTTTCATAGTGTTCATTGATTATGGGGTCCTTAGACATGACCTGCTCCAACCTGAAAAAACCCCGACAATTTTAGAGTTGTAGTAAGCTTTCCAAGGTCACATAGATGACAAATAGTGGAGCAAGACTCCTTACTAATATCTTCTGATTCCAATCTTAATACTTTTCCCAATGTAAAATAAAATGAAGGACCCATCTCAAAAGTTTCAATTCAGTTAGGCCTAGAAAAATAATTTATATACAATGACATATAATTTTTGTCAATAGCTTTATGTATATATTATTTCATCTAAATTTCACCATAATTATGTGAAGTAGGCATTAATATGTCCATTTTATTGATTAAGAAATAGGTCAGAAATATTTAGTGATTTGCCAAGAGTCACACAGCTAGATGATTCTGAAGGTAAGATTTGAATCCATTTATTCATGACTCCATGTCTGCCATGTTATTCACTACACCATGACACCTCCAAGTTTCCAGAATTCAGTCATCTGTGCCATGTGCACTGAGTCATAAATCCTCCCTCTTTTGATCCTTATCTACTTATCTGAATCCGTTTCATTTTTTAATAACAGAAAAGTCTTATTCATAGGATCATAAAATTAAAGACAGAATAAACATGAGAAGCAATTATGTCCAGCCCATTCATTTTATTGATGAGAGAACTGAGGCAGAGAAAAGTTAAATGATTTGTTCAAAGTGACATAACAAGGAAGTTTCTGAGGAAGAAATAAAATTAAGTTACTTTTTAAACTCGAAGTTAAAACTCAACCTCCATCCACTAACCTAATCAACATTCTTTTACTAATTTTTTTTTTAATTTCAATTAAGCCACATATAAATCCATGACCCAAACTAGTTTCATTGACTACTGTGATTTCAGGAGCTTCATTTTTTTTTTTCAAAATAATGACTTCTAAATGCCTCAATTTGCCCTGGAAAGGTACATCAAAATGATTACAAACCCTTCTTCCCTACCATTATTTCAATGCATTCTCTCATCCCACAAAATAAGCAGTCCAAAAGAACTACAGTCTTATACTTTACTCCCCTCTCTGATGAGAAATTGTAGAACTTGAATATATTTCTGAAGTCATCTACAGAAAATGGAACCTGAACATTTATCTTTTCTCTACAACATTCTTGAAAATAGCAAAAGAAAACGAAACAAATATTGAATCACTACTAAAAACCTTTTCTGAAAGAGATTCAGTCTTTGTAATACAACTCACATACATTTGGGATAGATTCAAACATTTGGATATTTTTTTCTCACACTGAGCCAAAATTTGCTTCCATGCCAAACCTGTCACTCATCCCTGGACTGTTTTGCCCCACAAATGAAAAGTCTAAATTATACTCTTCAATTTCCTTATCAAACCCATCACTACTGGGTGTCAAGATAAGAGCTTATTGAAATCAGTTAAGCTGATATTTTTCCAAGTATATTTGCCATGGAGTATAGGGTTACATTGGCTCAGAGAAGGAGAAGCAGCCATTAGAATTCATGCTTCATGGTTAACTATGTCATATGCTTGTTCTTCAGTTGCCACAAAATAAAACATTTAAATTCATAACTAGTAAAATGGTTCTTTATCTTCAAGAATGTAAGCTCCAGTGATGCAAATAAGAGCACAATCCTGTCAGCCCTTTTCATCAGATTTTTATTCATTTATCCCCCGAAGGTCATTCTACCTTCCCTGGTCACTGTTGACATTATATCAATGTAATCCATAGACTGTCAATTATTCATCCCACAATCTTATCTCACATATTTTTCAAATGACTCTTATGAATACTTTTTTCATTTAATCTTACATTTCTTTGACATATTTAATGTAGTTCTTCATATTTCTCTATTTACAATATTTTTAGCCTGCTCTCCCACTATGTACTTCCACATGTCTTCAAGTGATACTTATGCTTGATTTATTGGAGAACTGCGGTATTTGATGATTCACAATAATTCAGCAACACTAACAGAAAGTTTGTGTTAAATATATAAACCTTTATTAGATGGAGATGTTTTGAGTCAATTTTCTGTTTGACTTTCTCCATTTTTCTCTTTTTCAGGAAAACTCCAACACCCATACCACATCATGCAAGTGGGGCTTTGAACATAGAGCGTGTCAGTTTACATTCAGACCAGAGAAATCAGACCAGGGTAAAGCAGAAAAATAAAAAGAGGGAAGTAGCCTGAATACACTTCCAGTGCCTTTTGTGAGCAGATATAAGGGCTAGACTATTACTGATTCCTCAGAAATCAAATGCAGACAGCATTGTACCTTAATGGATAAAGTACTGGACCAGGAATAGGGAAGATATACCTGAGTTAAAATGTAATCTAAGAAATTAATGAGCTGAGAAAGATGTATAATGTGGCTGCCTCAGTTTCCTCCTTTGTAAAAAGGGAATGATAATAGCACCTTTACCTCCAGATTATTGTGACTATCAAAGGAGATAATATTTATAAAGTACTTTGCAAATATTAAGCGCTATATAAATTAATGATATTACTATTTTCAATGAATGGGTGCTTCAGTGGTTTACTTGTAGTGTATTCATCGTGTCTGATATATTCAGAGGCATAAAGGGAATGAAAGTGTTAAGTCCCAATGGAAGAATTAGTTAACCTTGAATGAAAACAAACTAACTAAAACTTGACCAAGATAAGTATACTTTGGAAAATATACAAACTTCCTTTTTCCATTCCTTATTTTAGCTAAATTTGCTGCTGATTTCTCTGGGAAAACAAAAGAAAACAAAAAAAAGCAGCCACTCTCTGCCATGCATCAGTAATCTTCTGACATTCTTTTCTTTGAAAAACACACACACACACACACACAAGGTTTAGTAGGTCTTTTATTTTCCCTTCAATATATCAACAGAGGGAAATCAAATCAAATTATGCATTCATTTAAAAGAATGGTCTCAGTTTCTATGTCAACATTATAAAATTTAACTGTTATTCTCCATCACATTCAAAATAAAATCTAACTGCCGGTTGATGTTTTGATTGCCCTTTTACATCTTATTGAGTTATTCATAATAATAGAAACTGCTTTTATTTTGGTTCCTGGGGAGGTGGCAACTAATTCAAGATTCATCAGTGTATAAGTAGTTTAAAATTTTCCCTTAAATGTGCATTATTT
Organism: Bettongia penicillata ogilbyi; assembly: GCA_023548195.1. Classification (NCBI taxonomy): domain Eukaryota; kingdom Metazoa; phylum Chordata; class Mammalia; order Diprotodontia; family Potoroidae; genus Bettongia; species Bettongia penicillata. The sequence goes on along the minus strand of JAJHZJ010000470.1, from coordinate 11,087,487 downwards.
AACACTTGTCTTTGTAGATTACTATCTGTCAACACATTGTCCAATTACTGCCTTTGGTATGATGCTCCAGACTCCTCTATCCTGATTGTTGAGGTGACAGTAAAAACACTTCCCTTGTTCCATAGAATAAACACATATATTGCTGAATATTGATTCCAGGGTTTGTCTCAGTAAATGAATTGTAGAAGTTCATTTCCAGAAATTTCAATTGAACTATTATCTTAAATATAAAACTTCCATTTAAAAGCTTTGAAAATGAAAAGAGGTAATATTGCACATAACATTTTTCACTGTTTTCAGAGCACTCATGTCATTTCTACTAAAACCTATTCATTTGATGATTTGGATTTTCTATCTATGCCCCTTAGGAAAAGGCTATCTTCTGGACCATTTTTGAAAAAAATTATATTAATTTTTAAACTCACAGTCAAGCTTTATATTTTAAATGAGATAATCAAGTTTCAGAAATTTAATACAGATACTAATTATAAAAAAGAAAGTAGAAGGAAGAAGAAATAAATTAGAATGAGTTCTCAGGCATTCACCAGGAAAAATGTGTAGCATGTAATAATTAAAATACATATCAGTATCTCTATGTGAAAATTTTATTCATTGTCTCCTATAAACTGTTTTGAAAATGTCCTGCTTGCCATTATGCACCTTAAGAATTTAACATTCTCAAGATTTTATTAAGGGTCTACATGCATTAATCACATTAAAAGGAATGATAAATTGTGTTGTTTATAAAAAAACATATAATTTTAAAATCCAAAAGAAAAACGATACTTCAATAATCATGTGGTATCAAAATTATCCCATTTTATAAGCATGAATACTAGGAAAAGAAAAATATTGTTTCCAGTAAGGTTAACAGTTTGGAACCTATGCATTATTTCAAGAAAATCCTCCCTCCCCCAAACAAAATTACCACCTGAAATACGTTTTTTTTTTTTTTTTTCCTTTATTTTCCTTTGTAATCTTGCAAACAAATACTATTTGGAAGGATCAAAGTAACAAAGATAAGTATAATTGGATATGTGATTCTTAGTCTCCAAAATACTTCTAGGTATTACTAACAATGTAACTGGAAAACTGAAAATAACAAGAATAGAAGGACTGATTTAGTCATCCTAATTCTGCATGGACTGATAACTAGAGACCAGCAGTTTTCATGTACTAGTTCAGAAGCTTTCACAGAAGGCACTGGAAAACTTTTTGCCACTTAGGTCAGACTGTCAGAAGGGCTAGTTATATTTTTATTATATATTATTATTATTATCATTAGTCCATTCCTAGATCATAAAGATTATAAATTTCAGAATGACCCATTCACAGCTTGGGAAGGAAATGCAAAGAAGTTGACATCCTGGACTACTAGTCATTAGCTGTCTGAATACTTATCTAATTACCCAGTGGTCTTTAAAAAGCAAGTGGCAGCTCTGGGGTAAATAAAGGAATTGAGCCCTTACTTAGAAATTCTAGCAAAGTCTATCAAATGGAAAGTTTCTTTCTCTTTACTACATCTGTGACAGCATCTGAGCCAGTGAAGTCGAACCAGGGTTGTTCTGGAGCCAGCAGTGTAAGGATTTACACCTTAGAAATTGACAAATGCTACATTCCAGGGTTTGATTGTTTCTTTGACTGTCTAGACTTAAGAAAGTGATGGAGACAATGTCAACAGTTCAATTCAACTTGAGAGACTATAATGCAAATATATTTCCAGAGACATTTGATAAAATAATTTGCCAGCACACATTGAATCCAGTTGTGTATTAAAAGAGATGGAAGAGGTCTGAACACAGCCTAATAGGTGGGGGTTGAGCTGTAGAGAGGAACATGTGCAATGATCATAGTTGAAGAACTTGCTCACAGGGGAGCAGTGTACAGCAAGTACAATAACATATAGAATAATATTTGTATTCAAGTTTGCACTATGATCCAAGGCTCCTGAAAAATAGAAGCTCAAGGGGGGAGGGATTTTTCATTTCTCTAAGTCCAGAGATTCATTGATGAAACTGTGAGTTGATGCAAAGGTCCTTAGCTGTTAGAAGGCCTGCAGTAATATATGCATTAATTGTCTCCTATGTTAAAATGTAAGAGTTATTTGGGGAGCGGGGAAAGGCAGAGAAAGAAACCAAGATGGCAGAGAAAAAGGCAGGGACATGCATGAGTTCTACCTGAAATCTCCCAAAAAACTTTAAATGATGCCTCCAAACAAAGTCTAGAGAAGTGGAACCCATAAAAGTACAAGTGAAACAATTTTCCAGTCTAACATCTTAGTAGGTTAGTGAAAAAGTCTGTTGCACCAGGACAAGAGGGGACAGCCAATATAGGTCACACAGAATAGATGCCAGCTCAGCAAACCAGTAGTAGGCTTTTGATGCAACTGAATCAGTAGGAGCAGTGGAGAATTTCAGATCTGTCAGGACACAGATGGTAAGGGGATTAGACAACTGGTCAGAAAAAAAAACAAAAGTGCAGGGGTCCCTTGGCTGTTACCATGAACAGGATTCTTTATATTGTCCATACTTGGATTTGGGTCACAGTCCTAGGTCTCAGACACAGGGAAATGAGGAGTCCTAGTATGCTAGAGATTGCAGCTACAGGGTTAGTAAGGTACTGATCACAGTTCCAGAATGGAAAAGAATGCTTTTGGTGGTTAACGGAGCAAAATGTGAAATTGGAGTGCAATAAACACACTTCTCCTTAAATCATACCACCTTGGAAGAACCAAAACTTAGAGAAAAAAACAAAAGCAAAAACCCAGAATTACCTCTGAAAACATCTAAAGAAAAAAAAAACACACTGAAACTTGGGACACCCTCCCCTTTACATTTGGGAAAGTAGAGCCCCAGTTTGTCATAGACTTTAAAGTCAAGAAATAGACTGAGAAAATGAACACCAAGTAGAAAAAAAAGTCCTGACTATTCAGAGTTGCTATGGCAACAAGGAAGTTAAAAAAACTCAGAAGCGGAAAACAAAGTCAAAATTCCTACTTTTTAAGCCTCAAAATAAAATATGAATTGGTCCCAGGACTTGGAAGAGTTCAAAAAGGATATTTTAAAACAAATAAGAGGAGGCAGAGCCAAGCTGCAGAGTAGAAGAAGGGACTTCTGGATCTCTCCCCCCAAGTCCTGCCAAAGATCTGTTAAAAATGTTGATTTAAACAAATTCTGTAGCTGCATAACCCACAGAATGATGTAGTGAAGTCAATCTCCAGCCCATGACAGCTTGGAAGGTCAATAGGAAACATCTACCCTGCATGTGCTGGGAGCACAGCACAGTTCAGCATGGGCCATGTTGGCACAGATAGGACCTGAACAAGCCTCGGGAGGATTGAATCTCTGGTATCTGTGGCAGTTTCTAGACTTTGCAACCCCAAAACACCAAGGAAAAATTGGAAAGTCAGTGAAAAAAAAAAAAAACCTGTGTGAAAGGGTAGAGTGATCCAGGCCCAGTCCCAGAACAGTGCAGGCAGTGGAAGGGGTAGAGGAGCCTACTGCAGCCACAGAAGGGGGCAGAGGCAGCAGCTGTTTCTGGAGCTCTAGACCTGCAAGTTGTGTGGGAATCAGGTGGATGACAGTAAACCCCCATCCCCACTGGAAGCAAAGTACTACTGTGACAAAGAGCTCAAAATTCAAGTAAATGACTGGATAAATGAGCAAAAACTGGAAAAAAAGAATGAGACTATAAAATCATATTTTACTGGCAAGGTATACCAAAATATACAAAGAGAAGAAGACATCAAAATCAAATCCCCTACATCCAAAATCTCCAAGAAAAATATGAATTGATCTCAGAACATGGAAGAGCTCAAAAAAGATTTTGAAAATCAAGTAAGAGAAGTTCAGGGAAAATTGGGAAGGAAAATGAGAGTGATTCAAGAGAATCAGGAAAAACAAGTCAACTGCTTGCTAAAGTGGACTGAAAAGATGCAGAAGAAAGTAACACCTTGAAAAAATAGACTAACCCAAATGGCAAAAGAGATCCAAAATGCCAATGAGAAGAAGAATGCCCTAAAAAGCAAAATCGACCAGATGGAAAAGGAGGTCTAAAAGATAATAATTCCTTAAAGATTAGAATGGAGCAGATGGCAGCTAATGACTTTATGAAAAAGTCAAGAAATTATAAAACAAAACCAAAGGAATGAAAAAAAAAACTACCAGACAATGTGAAATAACTCATTGAAAAACAACTGATACAAATAGATCGAGGAGAGATAATTTAAAAATTATTGGTCAACCTGAAAGCCATGATCAAAAAAAGACCCTGGGCATCACATTTCAAGAAATTATCATGTAAAACTACCCTGCTATTCTGGAACCATAGGGTAAAGTAGATATTGAAAGAATCCACTGATCACCTTCTGACAGAGATCATGAAAGGAAAAGTCTTAAGAATATTGTAGCCAGGAGCCAAGATGGCAGAATAGAAAGAAACATATACTCTAGCACTTCCCCCACAAACCACAAAGTACCTGTAAAAATGACTTGCAAAAAAATGCTAGAGTAGCAGAAGCCACAGAACAACAGAGCAAAAGAGGTTTCCAGCCAAAGGTAACCTAGAAGGCCGACAGGAAATATCTATCTCCCAGGATGCTGAGTAGAGTGGAACCCATCCTTGGCAATGCTGCACTGGGAGGAACAAGACCTGAACTGATCTCCAGGGCAGAATTCTCAGCAGGGAGGGTCCTAGATACCTCAACCTACAAGCTAAAAAGAAAACTCCAGAGGTAAGTATGGGAGGGCTTTCCCACATGGGAGAGAGGGGAACAAGATTCATCCAGCAATAGACTCAGGCACTGGCAGCAACAGCAGGAGCAGACTGCAGGAAGGTATGGTGGCCAGAAAGCAGCCTGGATCCACTGTCCAGGCAGCTCAACTTAAAGCCTCTGGAAGTAGGAGGCAATTGATCTAAACTTCAGCTCTGAGTGATGTCCCTGACCCCACCCAAAGCCCTGGGGAAATTGAGTAGGTGAGTTGAATCTCAGCCTTGAACACATTACCAGGGAGAGGAGGGGCAACAGGGCCATCCTCTTGACAAAGGATTCAGAAGTCAAGTAACTGGCTAGGAAAATGCCCAAAAATGGGGAGGGGGGGAATAAGACTATAGAAGGTTACTTTCTTGGTGAATAGGTGTCTCCTCCCATCCTTTCAGATGAGGAAGAACAAGGTATACTGTCACAAAAACTCAAGGTCTCTGCCTCCAGGGCCTCCAAAGTGAACTTAAATTCGGCTCAGATAATAGAAAAACTTGAAAAGCGAGTTAGCAGCTTACTAAAGGAGAATCAAAAAAATGCTGAAGGAAATATTACCTTTAAAAAGAGGCTAACTCAATTGGAAAAAGAGGTCCAAAAAGCCAATGAGGAGATAAAAAGCAGAAATTAGTCAAATGGGGAAGTTTCAAAAGCTCACAGAACAAGACAGTTCTTTGAAAGAGAGAATTAAGTTCAGGGAATCTAATGACTATGATATAAACCAAACAGTTAAAAAACAAAACCAAAAGTCTGAAAAAAATAGAAAATAATGTAATACATCTCATTGAAAAAACAACTGACCTGGAAAATAGATCCGAAAGAGACAATTTAAAAATTATGGGACTACCTGAAAGCCATGGTCAAAAAAAGAGCCTAGACATTATCTTCCATGAAATTATTGAGGAAAACTCTCCTCATATTCTAGAAGCAAAGGGCAAAATAGATATTGAAGGTATCTACCAATCACCTCCTGAAAGAGACCCCAAGAGAGAAATTCCTAGCAATTTTGTGGCCAAATTTCAGAATTTCCAGGTCAAGGAGAAAATACTGCAAACAGCTAGAAAGAAACAATCAAAGTTTTGCAGAAATACAAACAGGATAACACAGGATCTGGCAGCTTCAACATTAAGGGATCAAAGGGCTTGGAATAGGATATTCTAGAAGTCAAAGGAACTAGGATTAAAACCAAGAATCATCTACCCAGCAAAATTGAGTATAATACTTCAAAGGAATAAATAGTCATTCAATGATACAGAGGACTTTCAAGGATTAATGATTAAAATACCAGAACTGAAGAGAAAATTTGACTTTCAAACACAAGAATCAAGAGAAGCATGAAAAGGTAAACAGGAAATAGAAATAATAAAAGATTTTCTAAAGCTAAACTGTTTACATGCCTTTATGGAAAGAAAATATTTGTAACTCTAGAGACTTTTCTCAGTATTTGGGTAGGTGGAGGGATTGTACACACACACACACACACACACACACACACACACAGACAAAGAGTACAGTTTGTGCTGGACTGGAAGAGATGATATGCACAAAAAAATAAATGAAATAAAAATAAGGGGTGAGGGAGGAGATTACTGGGAGGATAAAAGGAGAAATGGAATGGGGCAAGCTATAACTCATAAAAGAGATAATAAAAATCTTGTTCAATGGAGGAGAAAAGGGAGAAGGGGAGAGAAGTGAAGCTACTCTCTTCACATATGGCTTAAGGAGGGAATAATATGCTCACTAAATTTGGTATGAAAATCTATTTACACTACAGGAGAGTAGGGGAGGAGATGGCAAGTGAGGTGAGGGGAATGATGAAAGGGAGGGCAAATGGAAAAAGGGAGTAACTAGAAATAAACACTTTTGGGAAGGGACAAGGTCAAATGAATGAATAAAAAAAACAAGGAGGGATAGAGTAGGATAGGGGGCTACATAGTTAGTATTACACAACATGATTATTATGTAAGTCTTTTGCAAAATGACACATATTTATTCGGTGTCAAATTTCTTGCCTTCTCAGTAGGGATGGAGGAAGGGAGAGAAATTGGTATTCAAAGTATTAGAAACGAATTCTGAGAATTATTATTGCATGTAACTGGAAAATAAGAAATGTGGGTAATGGGGTATAGAAATTTATCTTGCCCTACAAGAAAAGAGAGAAGATGGGGATAAGGAAAGGGTGGGGTGTGATAAAAGGGAGGGTTCATTGAGGGAAGGGGTAATCAGAATGCAAGCTATTAGGGGGTGAGGAGAGGGGAGAAAAATGAGATGGGGAAAAATTGGACATGTTACAAAGTGATGTAAAAGCAATTAGTAACAAAATAATTGACTCAATTAATTACTGAGACTAAATCAGAGACGTCAGTGTGGGGAAAATAATTTTAATCTAAGTTTCCTAGAGGCAGGTACCCTCAGGTAAAATTTGGCACTGATAGAAAAGTTAAGTTTTAATGGTAAATTTGATTTCATGATTGTTATTTAATCTGGAACTAGAACATGTATAGAAAGACATGTAAGCCACTTAAGACTTGCCTCAAAAAATGTTCCTTAGCCAATGTGAAATAATAGTCATATCTGAAACCTGGTTATTCGAACGTTCTATTTTAAGATTCTATGGGACTATTAACTAACTGTTCTTCTGAGTCTATCTCCAGGTATGGATAGCAAGAAAGGTGGTTTGAGTCTCCATTCCATCATGCCAGTAAGTCTGAGAGATGCTGGTATGAACTGTAAATGGTGATCTCATGGGAAGGATGGGAGAGAAGCTGTTCAGCCTGGGCTGAGGTAGGATCTTCCTGACTCAATTTTCCCACTCAAACTCAGACCTCAAGCCTGACTGAATGGAAGTTGACAATTTACTCCTGCCTGGAACTGACATGAAGTTGGGGATATATTGGTTCCCTGCAATGTCCCTACTCTTAGTGGCAATTTCCTATAGTTAAAAGGTTTGTAGGCTTAATACTACATCCATTAAATTTTAGATTGTTGGTAGGGGAGCATCTGAGGTTAAGTCTAAAATTAAGCTATTAAGTTTAGGACTTTAGACCACCAACAATAAATTAAGTTCCTTTAATTCTTAGAAATAATGTGGAAAAAATGAGGTCAAGTGCTTGTGAAGTTAGCATACATAGTTATTATTTGTGTCTCAGTTGGTTAAGGTAAAATAACGTATTTGTGATCTGTACTGTAAATTCTTTAAGAGAAGTATCATGTGACCAAAAGTTGGAATTGTTTTATGTGATATGAACTGTGTTAAAAATTAAAAATTAAAAAAGTTAAATATTATTCATGCTTTAAAAAAAGAAGAATATTGTAGCCAAATTCCAGAGCTGCCAGGTCAAGGAGAAAATATTGTAAGCAGCCAGAAACAAATCAAGTTTTGTGGAAACACAATCAGGATAACACAAGATCTAGCAGCTTCTACATTAAGGATCAAAGCACTTGGAACATAATATTCCGGAAGTCAAAGGCGGCAGGATTAAAATCATGAATCACCTACTCAGAAAACTGAGTACAATCCTTCAGGGAAAAAAATGGTCATTCAATGAAATAAAGGACTTTCAAAATATCCTTGCTGAAAATACTGGGACTGAATAGAAAATAATACTCTCAAACATAAGAATCAAGAGAATCAGAAACGAGAAACCATAAGAGATTTATT